>CM053603.1:104556159-104599871 GCA_028646535.1 Procyon lotor | reverse complement strand
AAAAAACAACCAGCAACAACCCACAATGAACTGGGCTTCTAGTGAACCAGAGTGGAGTGTGCATGCAAGATCACTATGGGTGAATTAGAAAATGCACTAAAATCAGTTCATATTAAATGTGATTAGTGGGGCACCTGGTTGGCTCAGTGGGTTAAAGCCTCTGCCTTCAGCTCAGGTCATGATCTCAGGGTCCTGGGATGGAGCCCCGCATCAGGCTCTCTGCTCAGCAGGGAATCTGCTTCCCCCTCTCCCTCTGCCGGCCTCTCTGCCTACTTGTAATCTGTCTCTCTCTGGAAAATAATTAAATAAAAATCTTTAAAAAAAAAAATTAAAAAATGTGATTAGTAATCATGGTATAGTTCTGTAGTATATATATAAATCACTCAGCCATCTTTAAGATTTTTTTCCTCTCTAAATGATGTTGCGGGAGGGAGAATTTCAAGTTACAATGGCTTTGCTTGATAACTTATTTTTAAACAGTTGAATTTTTTCCTTTTATAGTCAACAACTGTTTGCTGATCTTTTTTTTTTTTAAGCAAGATTAAATAAATGACTGAGGGGAGAAAATCATTTTTGCAATTTAGCTGAGACAGTGTTTCAACCCCAGGTATCTAATCATAAGGGATAAAGAATAGTAGGTTAAATCATTTCTAAACTCTGTTCTCAGGGATGCCTCAGTAATTCATCAGGGGGAGATACCCCTACTGACAAGAGTGGCTGGTGAATCCTTGTCAAAGGTAAACCCTGATCCACAATTCTAAAATCCCAGTTTCAAAATTCAGAAGGTTTTTAAAAAATATAACTCATTGAGGACCTGTTTTGGAACTGGCCTTGAAGATAGGCAAAAACTCAGTAAGTAGAGCCTAAGAAGGAAGAAAACCAGGCACCCTGGGTAGATGTTATGGCACATAATGGGAATGCCAAAATGTTTATTTCAGCATCTCACACTAGGTGTGGAATGTGTTAAATACATAGAGGTCTACCATTTCTTACTCAAAATTCTAAGGGTCAGAGGTGCTTCAGAAATTAGAATATTTGGGGTAATGCAAATTAGAAAGGTAACACAATGCCTATACTTTATATTACGTTATACTGTTTGCAGGGTGCTGGAAATACCCTGTAAGCAAACCATTCCTGTTTGTGCAGCCCCAGGTAGGATCAATAAAGATTACAGTCTCTTGTCAGTTCAGGTCAGATTTTACTAGCAAATGAGCTATAAGAAAACATTTGAATTTTCAGAGCTCTGGGGTTTTGGAATTATAGTTAAGGGATGAGTAAATTTGTGTATGAATTGGGTTGGTGGGATAGATCTGTACCTGTATATGGAGGGCCTTGAACATCAGGCTGTAACATTGAACTTCATCCACTAACTGTTGGCAAATTCCTTGGGGGGGAAGCTGAGAGGTGAGATTTGGAGAAGATGGGCAGTGGGAGGATGGGGAGGTTCAGGGTGATGTTTTACTAAGTTACATTAGAGACACAGGGAGTCTGACTAGCTTGTCCCAAGAATAAAGTGAATGAAAGAAACATTCCGAAGAAAGATTTAGCAGAATGTCAATTGGATTTGGGAAGTAGCAATCAGGAGGTAGGTAGAGAAGAGAGCAAAGAAAAGAGAGGAGCCAACTTTGGTTTCGAGGTTTGATATTGAGTAACTATGAACAGGAAGCAGAAGTCTCGGGGTGCCTGGGTGGCTCAGTGGGTTAAGCCTCTGCCTTCAGCTCAGGTCATGATCTCAGGGTCCTGGTATCGAGCCTCACATCGGGCTCTCTGCTCAGCAGGGAGTCTGCTTCCTCCTCTCTCTCTCTCTGCCTGCCTCTCTGCCTACTTGTGATCTCTCTGTCAGATAAATAAATAAAATCTTTAAAAAAAAAAAAAAAAAGGAAACAGAAGTCTCAAGGGAAGGCTTGATTTTGTGAGGATAATAATGATTCTATTGTTAAGCATGTGATTTTAAAAGCTGGTGGGACAACAAGGTGGATGAGGCCAAGTGAGACATTGCAAGTGGCTGGACATCCTAGAGCCAGAGGAGAAGCCGAGCTAGAGGGGCACATTTAGGAGAAGGTCGGGGAGAACTTTGGTAGGGCAGAGGAACTAGGAAAGAAGGTCAAGAAGGGGAGGGTTGGAGTAATGGTGTGGGGATGCCGCCCTGGCAGGCAGGGTCTGGGCCACTGTTGGAAGAGGATGGCAGAAAACTGGCATGAGAACCTATGCCAAAGACAAGGCAGGTGCAGTCATGAAATCAGTGAGCCAGAGCAGACTAAGCCCTTAGATCAGCAATCGCAGTGACTAGGAGTCCTTGGCTCTCTTGCCTGAATATCTCATTTGTTCTGAGGAAGACCCTGATTAATTTGGAATAACTTAGGCCAAGGTTATTTAGACTGAAACCAAAACAAATTTGACTTATGAACAGGTTGGATCCAATTAGAACCAACATAATTTTCTGAGACTGGAACTTGCTTTGTTTTGTTTTTCTTATCCCAACTGATTACTAGATGAAAGTTAATTTTTAAACAAGGGTATGTATGTAAATATAGAGCTTTACCTTATATATATAATATTATATATATATATATATTTTTTTTTAATTTTGAAATTTGACCCATTATGTGTCTCATTCTGAGTTCCTGTTTTCTTTTCCTCTCTCTCTCTCTTTTTAAAATACAAAGTGCCATACTTACTCTAAAGATTTTGCAGGTGAGCAAACAGATTACCAGTACTTTGGCCTTTCAGTCTTAACAGGAGGAAAATAAATCAATGGGAGAAGTCAATAGAATTCTGTCTTTAACATTATTTGGTTTTGTTAATAATTAGCGTTTTAAGGGGCCCCTGGGTGGCTCAGTCATTTGAGCATCTGGCTCTTGGTTTGGGCTCTGGTCGTGATCTCAGGGTCCTGAGATGGAGCCTGGTGTCGGGCCCTAAGCTCAAGGCAGAGTTGGCTTGGGATTCTTTTTCCCCCTCCCTCAGCCCCTCCCCCTGCTCACACGCACACATGCTCTCTCAAACAAACAAATTTTTAAAAATCTTTTTAAAAAATAAATAATTAACACTTTAACACATTTTTTTTAAAGATTTTATTTATTTGACAGAGAGAAACACAGCAAGAGAGGGAACACAAGGGAGTGGTAGCTGGAGAAGCAGGCTTCCTGCCAAGCAGGGAGCCTGATGCGGGGCTCGATCCCAGGAGAGCCGAAGGCAGACGCTTAATGACTGAGCCACTCAGGCGCCCCTAACACATTTTTTTTTAAAAAGAGGCCAAGAGGGGCAGAGGGAAATGAAGAGAGAGAGAATACTGAGCAGCCTCCATACCTACCCCAGAGCCCAATGCGGGGCTCCATCTCATGACCCTGCGATCATGACCCAGCTGGAAATCAAGAGCCCAGTGTTTAATCCACTGAGCCACCCAGGCTTTCCAAGACACTTTTATAGATAATTTCAGTAACCTTTGGGGGTTAATTATTCAGTTTGAGGTCGAATATTAGCAGTGTGGGTGGTGATCCTTTAAAAACTTTTGCTCTGCTGGGGCACCTGGGTGACTCTTAAGTGTCTGCCTTCAGCTCAGATCATGGTCCCAGGGTGCCCGGATCGAGTCCTGCATCCGACTCCCTGCTCAGCGGAAAGCCTGCTTCTCCCTCTCCTGCTCCCCCTGTTTACGTGCTCTCTATCAAGTAAATAAATAAAATCTTTAAAACAAGACAAAAACAAAAACCTTGTGCTCTACAAATACTGATTGATTGCCTACTGGATACTGAGAGCTACACCAAGTGGTGAAATTATACCGTTGAGCCCTGAGGGGTTCCCAGGAGGTGGGGAGCATCCTCACGGGGTCATGACACCAAGTCAGAGGTCCCAGGCCTGCAGCTGCTGATGGTTCTACAGCACCGCCAGTGGCTGCCTCTCCCTACTGGGATCTGGGAGGTACCCATGGGGCAGGTACCAGCTTCTGGAAAGATGTGAAGCTAAGGCTGAGAGGGAGGGAAGATCATTCCAGACCGAAGGAATAGTGTGCCAGCTGCACAAAGACGTAACAGACCTCGCCTGTCAAAATACTATGAGAAATGTGGTGTGCCTGGTTTGGGGAAGAAAAGGCTCTGAAAGGCAGGTTGGCACCCGTTTGGGAAGAGCCTTCTGTGCACACTCAGCTTTTAGGACTTGACGCTCTGTAGGCAGCAGGTGGTTTTAAAATGCTTTTAAGCCAACAGTCTGTATTCTGGAAAGACAGTTCTGAGACGTGTGGTGGGGGAGGGGGACAGTCCGTACTCTCACTGGCACGTGCTGCCGTTTACTCGTTCAACGAATCTTACTTGTTAAGTGCTTCTTCTGTGCCAAGCGCTGCATTTGTGACTTGTAGTTCCGCTTGTCCTCCTGCTCAGTTGTCTTTGTGGTCAACGTATCCCATAAATGTAGAAGCTATTTAAGTCAAAGTATTCACCCTGAAGTCAAATGGTCCCAGCAGAGCTCTTTGTGAAACGTTGTGGGTGGCTGCTTTTGTGCCCATGTGATCGTAAGTTCTGTGTGTTGTTGTGATATTTTATGGATGTCATTTATGATGCTGGGAAGATAGAACGGTAGAGTCCAAAGACCTCAGATGCTAACTAGGCCAAATTCTTCCTTTTATGTGTAAGAATTTCTGACCCCAAAAGACAAATCTCTGTGTCACTTAGCTTGACAGTTCCAGGGCTGTAACAGAGGCTGTCTGCAAATTTGAGATTCTTGCTTTTGAGATGCGAAAGAAGAATTTCATATTGGGCGTGCACCCTATCGGTTGCCGAGGACCAAGGACGTGATTTCTTCACGGCCACTGCCTTTCATGTTTCTTGGCCTGACCTCGCTTTACTGCTCTTTCATCGTCCCTCCCAGTGAGTTCTTTATTCACATAACTCTGTGATCCGTTCTTTGGTCATCTGGTAGATGGGGAGAAGAATGTCAATTTCATTGTCTTATGATGAGCCTGGCTACAGCCCCGCCTACCCACTAATGATAAACTTGTGTGCATTGTGAAACCCTGGCAGCCCACAGCCTCAGGTGGGATGAACACATGCTGCCCTAGTTCTGAGTCTGAAGGAGAACAGTTCAGAAGTCCCTAGGTGTCTAACGAGTGAGAGGTGAGGCCCCCCCCCCAGGGCCCACGTGAACACAGTCTCTGCTGCCTTCCAGACACCGGCTCCATCCGCAGTCTGCAGACAGGCATGGGAGAGCTCCATGGGGAAACCAGGTTCTGGCATGGAAAGGACTACTGCAATTTTGTCTTCAAAGACTGGGTTCAACTGGATAAACCTTTTGCTGGTGAGTGCCGTGATAGTGGTGGCTGCTTGTATTTTGTCTTCTACTCGTCAGCATCTGAGCGAGTATGCATGCGTAGGATACAGTATCCTTTGTTCTGCTTTGTCCCGTTTTGAATGTTTGGTAAAACTCTGGAGACTATGATTCGGTTGTATACCTAAGGACTTTTCCTTGTAGTTACAATAAGAAAAGAGCATGAGATGTAGCTTACCGTTCGAAACCTCTGGGTTTCATCTAGGCATATTTTGGGAGTAAAAATCTGTAATTCTGCAAGAGGTAGTGTCCTTCCTTTGATCATCTCCTTTTCTGAATATCATCTTCATCTTCTGGCATGAAAATGGCACATTTTCAGATTATCACTGTGCTGAGGTATCTAAGAGAAGATAGAGACGGACCTGTATAGATGGCCTGAGGTTATTTCAACACAAAAGAAAAATATTTTGGACTTAATATTAAGTCCACAACCTTACATCATTTACACCAACTCATACTTTGCCTTGCTTAGTGATTATCTCCTACGAAGTGAAAGGGACACATCCTGGGGGAGGTCCCTGGGGGACTGGGCTCCTCAGTGTGTATTTGTTTCCCTTGGCTATAGAGGTATTGTGCAACCCAAGCCCAGGAATAGAGGCATAGTGAACATTACATGGTTGGGTCAGTGCTGGACTCATAGAGCTCTGTCCCCAGCCCAGCAGTTAGTGGTGATCGGTGCCTGGGACCCCCGGGCAGATTTCATTGACAGATACTCCACGCCCCGGATGCCCTGGCATGACATCGCCTCCGCAGTCCACGGGAAGGCGGCTCGGGACGTGGCCCGTCACTTCATCCAGCGCTGGAACTTCACGAAGGTACGTGGATGGTTTTATCATGATTCTGCCCACAAAGAGAGAGAGAGCCTGGAAGGGGAGAATCCTGGAGGGTTGGCAAGAAGGTGCTGCGGTGGCCACCGGCTTGCCAGAGTGCCAGGGTCTGTGCGCAAAAGGAAAAGAAGACGCTCCTGAACTTTCTCACCACGGACAGTTCAGAGCACAGAGAGATAGGTGGCACTTTCCAGGCCTGTTGTGCTTCTTTTCACATTTTGGGTACTCAGTGTTGGTCAAGCATCCGGTTTGGGCTGATGGGTCAGCTGGAGGGCCGCTGGCGGGGGCCGGGAGCCTTGTTTGGATGAAAGAGTTTCAGCTTTCAAGTCCTCCCAGTCCTGGCCTTGCGCTGGGTTCAGGCTGGTACCAGTCCAGGCTTCTGGGAGGCGGCTCTGAGCCAGAGGAGCAGTGTGAGAAGATGGGGCCCTTTCCCCCTTCTTCAGACGTGTCCCGTGCCTCCATGACATACAGGAAGAACTGACGTACCTGCCTTTCAGGTGTCATTACGGTTCCCTCTTACTGTAAATATGACAAGGCGTTAGTCTCCTTGATACTTTGGGAAGAAATTGTTTTATCAACGACTTAGAATCTCACCTGATTTCTCAATTATGTAAGCTTTTATTTACATAAACTTTACAACTTTTTAGAAATAATGGAAATATTTTTTAAAGACAGACTTATGTTAGAGAGTGGGGGGGTGGGGAGGGCCGGAGGGAGTGGGAGAGAGACTCTCAAGCAGGGTCCCCACTGAACACAGAGTCCGAGAAATAATGGAAGTATTTTTAACAAAACTTAAGGGAGCATGAATGCATAAATGAATATTACTTTTGACCTACTGGTATCTGTGATTGGTTTTGGGATTTCTGATACCTCTAGACTCTATTCCTGGCAGGATAAATTGGTAAACCCCAGAAAGCTTTTTCAAAAGTATACAAGCTTTAACTCAGAAAATCTTTTTTTGATATTTAAATTAAAGCAATCTGGGGACACCTGGGTGGCTCAGTCAGTTAAGCATCTGTCTTTGGCTCAGGTCATGATTCCAGGATCCTGGGATCAAGTCCTGCATCGGGCTCTCTGGTCAGTGGGGAGCCTGCTTCTCCCTCTGCCTGCCGCTCCCCCTGCTTGTGCTCTCTCTCTTTCTTTCTGGCAAATAAATAAAAAAATAAAATCTAAAAAATAAATAATCTGATAGGTAATTTATTTTTATATGGCTTCTAATAATTCTGATAAAATGAGAAATAACGGAAATGAACATTAATAGGAATTTATTTAACAAATTATGGTTCTTCTATATCATTTTTTTAGAAAGTTATTAAAATAGGATATACAGGGGCGCCTGGGTGGCTCAGTCATCAAGCGTCTGCCTTCGGCTCAGGTCATGATCCCAGGGTCCTGGGATTGAGCCTCACATCGGGCTCCTTGCTCGGCAGGAAGCCCGCTTCTCCCGTTACCGTTCCCTCTGCTTGTGTTCCTTCTCTGTCAAATAAATAAAATCTTTAAAAAAAAAAAATAGGATATACAGTACTGTACTGCTGTGACAAGATATCTACAGCACAGTAAGAAATCAGTTTACCCAAAAAAAATACCATTTTTGCAATTATGTACCTTCAAAACTCTAGATTGCATTTAAGCTTTCTTTAAAAATATGAAACAATAAATGTCCACTACAAAATATAAAAAAAAAGGGGGGGGAGGGAGGTCTCTGCCTCTGGAAAATGGAAAGAGCACAGAAATAAATAATCTGTTGCCTCTTCAACTAGAAACTGCATTGTTAATGTTTTTCTTTTTCAAATGACCCCAAATTTCTTTTATAATCACAAAGTAGGGAAGAATGGAGCTCTTTTCTCACCAGGATCTCTTCTTTTTTTTTAACTTTTCTTTATTTTAGATTATGAAGTCAAAATATCGGTCCCTTTCTTATCCTTTCCTGCTTCCCAAATCTCAAACAACAGCCCATGAGTTGAAATACCAAGTGCCTGGGTCTGTCCGTGCCAATGTTCAGGTAAGGCTGCCTTTGCTTTCTCACTCAATGCTACTGGGTAAAATGACTCTTCTTGGATTAAGTGCCTATTACATTGGCTTCAGATTTTTCAATGAGGATCATGCCAAAGCAAATCTGAATAGATCTTTTAAATTTAGTCTTATGTTTCCTATTTAAGGTGTATTCCATTTATCCTCTTTGTAAAACTCTTTTATAAATATAACAAAAGCACTGTTTGCTTCCTTAGCACATGTTACCCCTGTGACTCATCTTTTAGTCTATGCTGCAGCTTATTTACCATTATCTTTACATGTACATCTCTTATTTCACCTGTATTATCAATTTCTTTTTTTCTTTTTTTTTTTTAAAGATTTTATTTATTTGACAGAGAGGAGAGAGATCACAAGTAAGCAGAGAGGCAGGCAGAGAGAGGGGGGAAGCAGGCTCCCCACCGAGCAGAGAGCCCGATATGGAGCTCGATCCCAGGACCCTGAGATCATGACCTGAGCCGAAGGCAGAGGCTTTAACCCACTGAGCCACCCAGGCGCCCTGAAAGCATATGTATTCTTAATCTGTATACTGTTTCATGCATAAATTGTAAACACATCAAATGTTCAAGAAATTTATATTCCTATCTTTTTGCTTTTTTTTTTTTTTTTTTTACTGTGTTTGATATTGTCACTGGTAGGTTGCAGAATGGCTCAAGAGGGTTAATCAGTCTGGAGTAGCTCATCTACACTTACAAGATATTTTTGAAAGTTTCGTTGTCCTCCATTCATCACATTTGCTCCAAAGGGTCTGGTTTTAGTTTCCTGAAAAATATATTAAGTTTACATGTAAATTAAGAATCTTTATGTCCCAAGGATTCCAGTAAATGTGTTTATAATTGGAAAATGTGTAAATAAATAAATATTCTTAGGAAAGGCCAGTCAAGGAAAGGCTTGTCCTGTAATTCCCCCGAAGTCACCCTGCGAACAGGATATACACACAGTGAACCAGGGACCGATATCGGGGAAGGGCCAGGAATGTGGCTGAAACTGCACATCTAAGAAGCTAGTTATAGTTCAGTCTAATTTTAGTTCCTAATTAACCAAACGCCTTTTAGAGCCTCTTTTAATAGAATATGGAATTTGCTTAAGGGAGTCACATAATTTTACCACATCCAGTTGAAGCATCTCAAATTACACATAGGAAAATTATGACCCAGTGGGGCTATGAAACTTGCCCAGGGTCACCAGCTGGTTGTAGGTAGGGGTGGAGCTTGAGATCCTGGTCTAGTCTGTTGTTACCACAGCTCAAGTTTCTTGAGATCATCAGGGCCAGAACTAGGATGGGCAGCCTTTGACATTGCCTTTTGTTCAAGGTCATCACTATCAGCATCAAAAGTATTAGGTAAGAGCGCCTGAGCGGCTCAGTCAGTTAAGCACCTGACTCTTGATTTTGCCTCAGGTCCTGATCTCCGGGTTGTGAGATCAGCCCCGCATTGGGTGTGGAGCCTGCTTAAGATTCTCTCTCTCCCTCTCCCTCTGCCCCTCCTGAGGCCCCCCCCCCAAAAAAAAAGAATTGTTTAAGAAGATTCAGCAGTCTGCTACTGATGACACTAATACAGATTTATATAATGTGGACATGGATTCTAAGGACTCTGATTATGTAAATGAAATGCCTAAATCAGTTACTTTGTACTCTATACAAGTAGAGGTATTTGTAGCTAAGAAATCAAAAGACATTTCAGGCCATAGATCAACTAAGAGAACAATCAAAGACAAATCACTTGAGAGAAGTACCCATAGCAAGTAGTGAGTTATCCCAGGCTACAGGAGACTATCAATTCGAACTTAGATGCACAGACACATACATGTTCACATGTAAGTCAATGAGTATTTTATGAACCTGTTTAATTTTATTCTACTTGGAGGGAAGAATAAAGATAAATAAAGATGTAACATAAAGTAAGAGCCTCCTTGTTAAGAAAACAGGAGAATTTAAGATTTGAGATGGCATTAGAATTGACTCAGTGATCCATTTATCGAAGTTAGCAGATGTGATTGAAGCAGCTGATAAAAAGGAATTTCTGGGAATTGTCTATTTTTGTGATCAGCAAGCCAAGTTATATGCTGGTGTTGCATAAACATACATCTCATCTTACCTGTTGTCACACCCTGGTTTATACCCTCTCTCCCAGTCCCCTGGCACAGTAGGGAGATACTCTGCATGTCCCCTCTATCGAGTGCCTCCCCTGAGTCACCTTCTCTGCACCACTGACACGTGGGGCTGGATCTGTCGTATCCCCTGGTACGCTTCTATGTCCGTCCTCCGTATGCTGGAGTGGCCTGGACTCTGGAACCTGTTGATTTGAAAGGAGATCTACCAGGGCCACTTGATTTAAGAGGAGATCTACCAAGACTTACTCATTAATTCATTTC
The DNA here is from genome assembly GCA_028646535.1 of Procyon lotor. Classification (NCBI taxonomy): domain Eukaryota; kingdom Metazoa; phylum Chordata; class Mammalia; order Carnivora; family Procyonidae; genus Procyon; species Procyon lotor. The sequence goes on along the minus strand of CM053603.1, from coordinate 104,589,327 downwards.
TTTAGTCAACATATGTTTATTAAGTGCCATCTGTTTGCACAAGGAAGTCATCCAGGCACACTTAGGGGCTGAGAAAGAAGACCAAAGTTTTCTGCCTCAGGGCGCCTGGGTGGCTCAGTGGGTTAGAGTCTGCCATTGGCCTTTGGCTCAGGTCATGATCCCGGGGTCCTGGGAACAAGCCCTGCATTGGGCTCACTGCTCAGCGGGGAGCCTGCTTCTTTCTGTCCTCCCCACTCGTGCTCTTTGTCACTATTTCTGTCTCTCAAACAAGTATTTTAAGAAAAAAAGTTCTCTGTCTCTGGAAGCCTCGTTAGCTGGGGACGAGAAAGCCATGACATTGAACTATTCAATGTTAGGTGTGGTCCAGAACTAACTGCTAACAAGGAAGTGGGGCCCAGCCCGGGAGAGCCTGGCCGTGAGGACGGGACAACTGGGCGGCTCCTGTAAGTAATGAGCCTGCCTGCTCCCGGGATGGTAGATCCCACTGCCACACACCATTTGTTCTTGACGTGTTGGCAGGTGAAGCTGAGAGGCTTAAGGCCCAACTGGGGATGCTCCTGAGTGCCGGCCTCGTTAATTTGCACCTGATCCTGGAAGGCGATAATGAACTTTGAACCATTTTTTTTTCCTCTCCAGGAAGGATTAGGATATAGGAATGCTTTATGAAAACCAACCCAGATCAGAGTTACAAACCTGGTTTTTCCTGTGAAATGCTAATAGCTATGCCACCAAAAAGATTTCCATGGACAGAGAAGCTATGGCAGATTTTCTAAACAGAGGATTTCTTAGCACCTTTGTTATGCCGATGGTATCATGGAATCGCTAAGAATGAATGTGCTGTGAGAATTTGCCCAGCTGAATGGATGGTGGAGCTCTCATTTGTCATGTGTCTGTTTCCGTCTCTCTGAACAAACACACCTGGGGACCTAAAGGTTATACGTGTGAAGAACTTAGACAGGAAAGAGGGTGAAAGCAAGGACATCAGTAGGGAGGCTGTGGCTATAATTCTAGCACAGACGAAGTTTGCATTCGTAACTTAGTATTCTTTTTCTTGAAGAGGACGCCCCCACAATTTAAGAAGTGTTACTGGTAGCCAGAAGATGTTTTTCAGAACTGCCAAAATAACTCCAGTTGTGAAAGCAGCGGGCACAGCCCGGCAGTGCCAACTTTTTGAAGTCAGGAAAGTCTGAGAGGACCAGAAACCAAAAAAAGAAAAGAAACTGGCTTGCTTCGTTTCTCCTTTTCCATCAAGTTCTGACCATGGTGTTGTTTCTGGCTCTCCACATTATTCGTCTTGTTCTAGACATTATTGTTTTTAGGTCATGAGCGAATAGGGCTTAGAGGCCCATTAGCTGAATCCCTGGTTTTCCAGAGAATCCGGAAGGGAGCTTGGCGATGGGACCTGGTGCATTGTAGGCAGCTTGATCTCTGACGGGGTTAGTGTCCTACTTGTAAGCCCTTCCCTCCCTCAGCTGTCATGTGGCAATAGCCATATACTCTTACATACTCTCGGTTGAGAAGTTTAACACTATTTAATAAAGTTCTTTCTTGGGTTTATTCTTAAAACAAAATTTTTAGCATAATTTTTTTACAGTTTATGGTTTGTAACAATTTAGAGCCCACAAGCTTTAATTAAATCAAAAGGAGCAAGGGGAGGGAAGAAGTAGATTCTAGAGTCAGAGCGTGTTCAAATCCCAGCTTTGCTACAGACTAGCTGTGCAACCTTGGGAAAATTACTTCCCATCTCTGTATGCATTTTCTTCATCAATAAAACAGAAATTGTAATAGTATCTGCCTCATAGGGTTGGTGGTGAGAACTAAATTAACCCATGGAACTAGTTTGGATTATATCAATATTAGCTTCAGTCCCCAAGCTTTCCTGAGTGTTTTCAAGAGTTTGGAACAAAGCAGTGGACGTTTTTCTGGATGGGTCCTGAGGGTAGTTCCGGATCCAAAATCGTTATGCCATATATTTATTGAAATGGAGAGAGTGTTTGACATAATGAAGTAGATAGTATGTAAGATTCATGTTCTTTTGTTTGCAAAAGGAACCCAATGATTTAATTCCTTTCGCACAAAAACCTTGGGTCCAGTGATCCTTGGTGATTCCACACCAGCTGTCGCAGAAGGCTTGGCACCACCAACCAGGGCAACGAGTTAGGGAGACCGGAGCCAGGGCAGGGGCAATGGAGGCTGCCCCCACCAACACGAATTTCTGCTTCTAAAAAAGAAAAGTCATCCGAACCTGAAAGCTGACTTCAGCAACTTGCACCGACACTTTTAAAATAATCTCGGTTGTTTCCCCTCTGAGCTGGGCATTCTCAGAAGCCTGCCAAGAACATTTAGAAGGAGACAAAGCTGGAGAAAGGCTTGGGCCCAAGGGGTGGAGGAGACAGGGTTTTGAAACCACTTCTGCACAGACCATATATAAAAGAACTTGTTTTCTCCCGAAAAACAACAGACTGGATGCCCGAGGGCTATCATTGCCATGTAAAGTCAATGACCAAGACAGAGGACATTGGGCATGTCTATCAAGGTAAAAGACAATGCCTGATGCCAAATCAGCATCAATATGGACTCAATATAGGGAACAATCGTCTTTATTAAACTGGGCAGCTTATTATAGAAAAGCCATTCCTTAGAGCATCGTTGTTGAGAAGTCCTAACAAATTGAGGGAAATAATGCTGCTGGAGTTATGTCTTTGATCTCTCTTTCTGTTAAGAAAACATTAAACAGAAAAGAAACTGCACAGGCCAGTGTGAATGACATCCGAATTATATCAGTGGAAAAACTTGTTCCTACACTTGGGGAAATTGGGCACATGACTCTCTGCAGATGTCAATGTCGGAATCAATGTAGGTTTCAAAGGACTGTGACATGTTTTGTGTTGTGAAAAAATAAAGGAGGTGGAGGGGCGCCTGGATGGCTCAGTTATTAAGCGTCTGCCTTCGGCTCAGGTCATGATCCAGGGTCCTGGGATCGAACCCTACATCGGGCTCCCTGCTCCCCAGGGAGCCTGCTTTCCCCTCTCTCTCTGCCTGCCTCTCTGCCTACTTGTGATCACTCTCTCATTGTGTCTTCTCTGTCAAATAAATAAATAAAATCTTTAAAAAACAAAATAAAGGAGGTGGAGAGGGGTAAACGAAAGCCACTTCATTCACCTCTAAGGCAGTTTCCTGCCACGGAGGCTGTTTCCCATTTAGGGACCCGGTCTTGGTGGGGGGGCATTTCTGTTCTTGCTGCTATGGTTCTTGGAGGGAGGAGGAACAGGAACAGGGCATGTTCCCTCCCTGCCCAGCGCTGCACTAAGCTTTCTGTGGATTATCTCATTCAGTGTTCACCAGTCTCGGAACTGGACTCCAGTGCGAGCTCTTATTTTCATAGAGGAGGAAAGCAAGACTTTGGGAGGTTAAAATAGGCCAGGGAGGCGCGGTGAGGCTGTGTGCCGAGCTGCCTGGCCCCAGGGCCTGAGGTGGTAACGGCGAGGCAGAGGCCGTTTCCGCCGAGATCTGGCTGGTGGTGACCACCTCGCTCGGGCGAGGCAAAGCTGCGTGTCGACCTTGCCATGTAGGATCCTCTTCTTTACAGCAGCCCCAAGTCCTCCCCCTACCGTGTTCTTGCTTCTTTCTGGCCCCTAAGAGCCCCCATACACTACACCTTTCTTCCTAGGACTTCTGTCCACTTACGTTTGACTCTTCAAAAGTTTGTTTCTTCCTCTCCTGATCAGCCTCAAGCTCCACTTTTCCCTATTGTTCAGGCAAATGGATCATCCCATGTTGTGTGGTGAACGGATAACCCTCAATGGACGAAAGTGGTGATTAGAAGGAAGGGATTGATAGTATGAGGTGAATTCTTGAACAAAGTCCGTTCCTTGGTGCTCCTGGCCTGCCTTTCTCCTCAGTACAGACTGGAAGAATAAGGCCCAGCGGTCTGAGTGCTTCCCTTGTCTCCTGACGTGCCACTGACGGGCTTCTCCATGGAAGCCAACTTCTGCTTGAGGGACATATAAATGGCTCTTGTCCTAACAGTCTCTGGTCCTTGACTGACTCGGAAGTGTGGGGAAATAGAAAGAAATTAAGACATGTGCTGAATTTGTAGGGAAAGAAAGCAGTACAGTAAGAGAAAAGCAACTTGGGACAAATACTAAGACAGTTTTGAAAGTTTTCCTTCAAGAAGAGATTTCTGAATTTCAATCCATACATTCCACTTGGGCCCACTGTATGTAAGGGGATCAGGGCTTGTGGTAAAAGAAAAGGTTACCTGTCTGTCTGTCTTACTCTTTGTCTGTGTATCTGTCTATTTTTCTGAAACAATTCAGCCATTTTGTACATGACTCGGTGGTCACCATGATAAGGGTGGTCAGTGTCACTGTACAACGTTATTACAATATCACTGACTCTGTGACTTACTTATTTTATAACTGGAAGTTTGACCTCTTAATCCCCTTCACCTATTTTGCCTGAGAAGGCTATCTTTTAAGTTAAAAAATATGTTAAGGACAGGGTACAAAGGAAAATGATCAGTTCTAGTTACAGTTTTGAGGTTAAAACATAAAATTAGAAACATGGTCTTTTTATATGCTTTAAAATTATGTATTCAGCCTTGAGGTTTGAAAAGTGAGGGTTAGATTTGATTCTACGTAGACTTGGGGCAGTAAGATAAGGCCCTTTTCTGCACTTGTGAGCAAGGGTTTGAGGCTTGTCTGAGTTTCACTGGTTTAAAACAGAAATGCGGGACAAGTTGGTCGGACCAGTTACGAAAAAGGAGAGAGTAAATCCTAAATTTAAAACAGAAGGGAGTCAGTCACAGTGTGTTTGGCCTTTTTGGCCATTTACAAACTTTCTAGGCCACAAAGCACTTAAAGCAGTTGAGTTGATCTGTGTATCCCCTCAGGGTCCCTGGTTCAAGGGTACAGGCAGGACCAAAGGGAAATCTGTATTTTTAGCTTTTCTTGTGGTGATAGATTTTAACCAATTAGAATAATAGTAAATGAAGAGTAATACCAAGCTATTTCTTTCTATATCACTGGGAAGATGTCTTCAAATTTATTACAAAATGATGACTTTTTGAAATTAAATGAGTTTTCATTGTGAGAAAACAATAGTTTGGACTCAAACAATGGGATTGATAATACTGACCCCCACCTGGGGGGGGCAACCTCCCACATGCTGCAGTTTAATGGGTATCAGGTTCCCCCCAACCCCATGTTGCTTATGCTCTCCTTCAGGTTCTTCTTTTGGCTTACAAATGGACTCATTTTGAACATTTAAGTGCCTCTTAAAAGGGAAACAGTCACCAGTCAGTATCTTTCACAGGAAAGATGATAACTATTTGCCTGCTTTCCCTTCACGAGCTATCCGCCATCCATCTTAGCTTTCCTCCCCAGTGTGTCTCGTCTCAGGGAGCCTCTTTCTGGCATAGCTGTTCACGAAACTACTTCAGACTGATTAGACTTGAGACCTATTTGGCACTCCTCATTTATATCTTATGTTAATGAGCTTATTAAATCTTTGAATGCGGGCAAATTTGGAGAGAAAGGAAAGTAGGTTTCTGGATTTGAGGGGAAGACTGAGAAGTGACCACCAAAGGTGGTATGTAAACTTCATTTCTAAGTTTTTAGAGGTAGAATCCTATACATCACATATCTACTATGTAGATACTGTAGCTCTGTGAGTGTTATGTCACTTATTTCTTCACCCAGCAGCTGTGGCGCATGCGTGTGTGTGTGTGTGTGTGTGTGTGTGTGTGTGTGAGAGAGAGAGAGAGAGAGAGAGAGAGATCTCAGTTGTACAGTGGAGGAAACTAAGCCTCCCTGATATTAAAATGATTCGTTGAAGGTGAAAGAGCTGGGAATGGCAGAGCTGTAGCACAGATCTCCAGAGTTCTTATCTGTCCAGCATAGGCTGCCATTTTATACGTTGTTTCCTGAGTTCTGTAGAACCCAGTAGTACATGAGGGGAAGAACCTTCTCGAGGTAGCCTGCACTTTCAGGGCTATGCCCCTTGGCAACCAAATTCAACTTAAAGTTGAGAGGACTAACAACTGAACCTTCTGTTCGCTCAGAACTTCGTCATTTCTACCAATGGACAATAGTGCAGTTCCTTAGAGACCATGTGAAATCAGGATATTTTCCCAGGGTGGATCATATTTCTTTGTTTTCCTTGTGAGTTTTCTTTTGAGATATTTGACTATTGATGCTCACAGTGAAACTTCCCAATGGCACATATTCATCTGATAAAATTAAATAAGTGTTTTGAAGGAAGTTATTTTGCAATAAATACCTCATACTAAAGAGTAAGATTCTGAGGATAAACTCAATGATGTTAGTAAGTACTGATTTTAATTTCCTGAGTGTTAGGGATGCAACTTTTAAAGTTATTGACTAGATCAAGAATTTTATGAGTATATATATATAAACACAGACAATAAAACCAGTTACATACTGGATCACTTTACAGATTCCTAATAATGTGGAGCCATTCTTTTGTTTTTAATTTCAGTTGACCTCATGAGAGACACTTTCATATCAGATCAGGAATAGAAAATCTATTTTTATAGTGATTCTTCTGCAATGTCATGCTAGTGCTTAAGGAAAATCAATTAATAAATATTTCCTGAGCACCTACTATCTGCTGTCTACTGCAGTCACAGTCAGAACACTGGAAAAAGTGACAAACAGTGGTTCTTAGTTTGAAAGGCTTGTATGTCTTCCGGTCCAGGGTCCCAGGCACAGCCACTCTCTGCAGTGCCTCTGACCCGATGCACCACGGGCTCAAACGCATCCTCTAATGTTCTCAATAATAGCAAACACATACCACTTACCAGGCAGTAGGGCTCCTGCATGCCTCGTAGTAATCCATTTAATCCTCTCTAGAACCCTATAAAATAGATATTCAATTTAATAGAACAGAAATCTGAGGCACCAAGAGGTTGAGAAACTTGACCAAGATCAAAGCTACTGAGAGGTTGGGCTGAGCTTTGAACTAGGCAGTCCCGCTAAGGATCAGCGTACTTGACCTGTCCTCAAGCATCTGAGCTGCCAGCTCTTCCTGCAACCCAGGTGGGAGTAGGTGAGGGTCTGAATAGGGGGAGGCGGTATGGATGAGAAAGCTGAGCAATGAGGAGGCACACCAAGAATGAGCTGATTAAAGGAGAAGTCAAGATTATATATCTAAATGATAAATAAGTGACATATATCATTTACATATGTGACTATATATATAGTCAAGATTATATAGCTATATATCTGTTTGTGTTTTAAAATGTATTAATCTGAACACTACTTATTTGGGATAAAAGGAATCAGTACCTTATCAAGTCAGAGCGAGGGTGACCCCGTCATATGGCTCAAAACAGGACACTTTGGAGAGTAAAAGTGGTACTATTACTAAATTCACCAGAACAATAGGCTGATGTAGTTGTGGAATCATCATGGAGAAAGAATACCAGTGGTCACCCTACTCATAGCCACCGAGAGAAGTACTTTTGAAATACTCTGTAGAAACTATACTTTATGGTTCCCAGTTTTGAATGAAAATAATCCTGGGTGGAGGAGGATATATTCAGAGCTTGACTTCTAGTCAGGCTCCTTCCTTATGGATTTTGTCCAAGGACCAGCTTCCCACCCACCTCTTCTGCCTGGACCCACACATGATACCCAAGCCACTGTAATCATTTGGTTGTGTAGACGAAAAAGGATTGATTTCATTTGATAAATATGTCTGGCATCTTCTCAATTGTTTGCTCTTCCCGATTGCTGCCTTGTAGTTGCTGCGCTCTGCTGCTGATTGGTCGGCTGGTATAAAGTACCACGAAGAGTCCATCCACGCTGCTTACCTCCACGTGATAGAGAACAGCAAGCACTATATCTATATAGAAGTAAGTCCCGCTTATGTAAATTAGTAGGACAACCTGCCTTCCCATAAATAGATGCAGGATCTGCTACATTAAGGGGCATCTGTTGAGATGCAAATTCAAGTCACCTGAATTTCCCCAGCATCCCTAACATGTACTTTGCATTTTCATCAACTCCAGACTCCAGTAGTAGTCCCCCAAGTCCTTGTTATTAAAGTGTGTCAACTCACTATAATATTACTGGCCAGAAATACAACACAGACAAGTAAGTTTTTGTTTGTCTTGAGTTGGAGGGTCTAAGTGGGAGGCGTGTGCTGTTTCAGGAGAGCGCACGCAAGGGGCAGTTGCTAAAATGGGGACCGCTGGGTGCCGCTGGTTTGGCAATACTGGAATAAGGAGCATGCAGGGAGAGCAACATGGAAGAGGAAGATGTGAGAATATTGAGGGCAGGTACCACCTTCTTCAATCCTGTGTGAACCATTGTTCATTTTAAAGCTTGATCAGATCCCAGAGTTTGTGTTCAGAGAAGAGGAGAAAACCTAGGGACACTGTGTTTAGTTTGGGAACCTTAACTGCACTTCAGAATAGATACAAAGCTAGCTCAGAGCACGTGAGAAGTCCTGAAAAAAAAAAATTAGAAGTCACGATAATGTAAAAATAAATCAGAGCACATCTCCCTTCTTTATTTTCATCTTGTCTTTCCCATTGAATTTTTTTAAATGTATGGAGGGAAATGGGTTACCTGGAGAAAACCATCCTGGCCCTATGTTCCTTCCTCTGTCCCCCTCCACACCGTGACTCATCACGAAGGGCAAGTAGGAAAGAATTAGAGCTTTGTTTCTTTCACAGGCCTGGAGAAAGAGAAGCTGATTTTTGAAAAATTAGCAGGCTAAATGCAATACGGTAGCCTGGGTGGGACAACGCCAGAGGAAAAGGAGTCGGACTATCAAAGGCTGGAGCTTTGCAGGGCTAATGCAACTAGTAGTATTAATTTCATCGGTTGTACCGTCCCAACAGAAGATGTCGAGGCAGCCTCATCCATTCCCCAGAGTCCTTTTGCTTTCTCTCTTTTTAGTAGCATTGAGTCAGCCTTTCTTGTTAGTGCTACCACAGTCCTAAGAGAGTCTGGACTGCCATGTGGATACACACAGCTGTGGGCATGAACCTAGTTGTTACACCTCTAGCCGAGCTAAGTGGTTGGCGCCTACCCTGCTGTCCCCCAAAGAGGAGAGCAGGCCATGACACGTGGCCGGTGTTTGCAGCTGCTGGGGGAATGTGAAGCTTCTCTGTAATGCCAACACAGAAAAACAAACATGGTCTGGTTGCCACCGAAATTTTTACTGCTGGATGCCTGGAGGGAAAACACATTCTCAGATGAGTTCCCGCACAATGTCTTCTGGAGGCAGTTTAAAGATTTATGTGCTTAAGTAAAAAACATGTAAACTAGTAAAAACGATGATGTGGCAAAGGGATGATAATCACAGTTGGAGTCATTGCTTCTATGTCTCTTTAGGATGATTAGCAAAGACTATGATGATTATCCTTGTCAATTACAGGTGTATTATAACAATGTATGTAAGTGTGTAATAGTGATAATATTTGTACCTAATTACTAACATTCCTTTATGCAGCTACTAAATCTTTTATGCCATTATAATAATATTGTACCTGGGTTTTTTAGTGAGAATTTTAAACAGTGTTTTAGAGGCAAATGAATAATGCAAGTTACTTAAGGAAGAAAAGAAAAACTTTTTTTCTAGTTTATTGGTTTTATTTATATGTATTAAACATTGTGAAAGTGATTTGAAGCTACTTAAAATAGAAGTTCAGAGACAGCGACCCAAACAAATGAGACAAGGCAAAAGCACATACTAGGAAATGATAGAGAATGGGTGGAGAATATTAGACCAGGATTCTGCCATCTACCCAGTCAGAAAGGTAAATTTAGCATGAGACAGGAAGTTTACCAGGATAGGATTTTAAATCATGAGTATTTACACAATACGTGAAGTTATAAACCTGGGGTCCCTGTCGATTAAATTTGGAATGTTCCTACCTTTCTAAAGCTACAAAGAGCTCACATGATGAAATAATAGCGCAGCCTCCCACTGGATTAAGTATGATAAGTGATATTACCTTGAAATGCATGAGACCCAGAATGAGATGAAGCTTCTTTTAATTCTGTGTCATTTACTTTCCTAAATGATTTTAGTAATAAGAACATGTCTGCTACGTGAAACGTTTTTTTTTTTTAAATATCAGTGTAGTGTTTGTTATAGTGTTATACACGTTTTCTGTATATATATATAATACATACATGCATATATATATCTATTTATATGATAAGGCTTACACGATGGCTCTCTTTCTTATAGAACCAGTTTTTCATAAGTTGTGCTGATGACAAAGTTGTGTTCAACAAGATCGGTGATGCCATTGCACAGAGGATACTGAAAGCTCACAGGTAACATTTTGGCATTTGGGTAGGAGTGGTTACTGCAAATGTTCTTGCATTTACTGTTCAAATGATTTTTGAAAGCCCGTGTTATAATACTGTCTTTTCCTAGCCAGCATAAATTGGGTTCAGCTAGCAGTAGGTTATTGGTTCCTTCAATCTGATTTCAGTTGCTGAGACTTTTGAGTCCATTTTTGAAGCAATCAGAATTTTTCCAGGGCATAGTCATTTTTTCCTGGCCAGTCTCTTTCTCACGCCATTGGAGTTGTAATTTATTTAGTGGCAGACAGTGAACTGTGTTCACTTAAAAATCAAAGCAAAATAGTCATCATATTTTTCCATGGGTTATATTTAAATGCTTGTTAACCTCTGTCTTATTTCTTCAGCTCATGGGATTATTTTTTAATAACAATGTTATTAAAATATAATTCACATACCATACAATCCAGCCGCTTAAAGTGTACAATTCAGTGACTTTTAGCATATTCAGACTTGTGCAACTGAACCTAATCAGTTTTAGAACATTTTCATCACCCCAGAAAGAAATCTTGTATCTATTAGCAGTCACTATCTACTTCTTATTTTATCGTCTTGCAACTGCTAAACTACTTTCTTTCCCTATAGATTTGCTAGTCTGGGCATTTCATATAAATGGAATCATCCAATAAGTGGTCTTTTGTGACTGACTTTTTTCAGTTAATTTAATGTTTCCAAGACTCATCTATGTTATAGGATGTTAACAGTATTTCATTTATATTTACTGCCAGGTAATATTCCATTTTCTGGATATACTATATTCTCTTGATCCATTCATCAGTTGATAGGTATTTGGGATATTTCCAATGTTTGGCCATATAATTAATGCTGTTGTAAATATTCTGTATTAGTTTTTATGCAGACATACTTTTATTACTCTAGAGGTAGAATTGCAGGATTATATGGTAATTCTATGTTTAACATTTTGAGAAGCTGCCAGAAGGTTTTCAAAAACAGCTACACCATTTTACATTCCCCTAGTGTATGAGGGCTCCAGTTTCTCTGTATCATTGCCAATACTTACTATTATCTCTCTTTTGGATTATAGCCATCTTAATAGGTATGAAACGATATCTCATTGTGGTTTGAATATGAATTTCCCTCGTGACTAATGATGTCGAGAATTTTTTTGTTAGTTTATTGGCCATTTCATGTATTATCTCTGGAGAAATATATATTCAAATTTGTTGCCCATTTTTTAATTAGGCCGTCTTTTTATTGTTGAGTTGTAAGAGCTCTTTATATATTCTGGATACAAGTATCATATCATACTTATGACTTGTAAATATTTTCTCCTATTCAAGGTGTTTTCTTTTATACTTTCTCAATAATATCTTTTGAAACACAAAAGTTTTTAATTTTGATAAAGTCCAGTTTATCTATTTTTTCTTTTATTGCTTGTGCTTTGGTGCCATAGCCACAAAAATCACTGCCTAATCCAAGATCATGAAGATTTACACTTCTTTTCTCAACTAAGAATTATATAGTTTGAGTCCTTGCACTTGGGTCCTTGATTCATCTTGAGTTATTTTTCGTACATGGTATGAGGCAGCAGCCCCCCTTCAGTCCTTTACATGGGGATATACAGTTGTTCCAACACCACTTGGTTAAAAATTCTGCTCTTTTTCCACTGATTTGTCCTGGCATCCAGACTGCTTCTTTTCATGGTTGATTTTAGCTCTGTGTAAAGGCAACAAAATAACACCATTACCTTTTATTATTTCACTTCCTTGAACACACATGGGGGGGGGAATGTTAAGTACATACGCATTTGGGGATTAAAACATTGTTTTACTTTCGGCATCACTTGGCACCTTAATATCTTTTTTTCTTTTCACATATTATGTGGGGATTTTTAGACCTAAGAACATTTTACAACAGTAACTACCAGTATTTTATATGACCAATAGTTTCTAGACTCTTACTGAATATTCACAACTACTCTTGAAAGTAGATCAAATAGTCCTTGTGGTTGTTACTGTTATTATTATCATTGCTGTCCCCATTTGTAGAGTGAAAAACTAAGATTTGAGAGGTGGTGTGGCTTGACTAAGCCACTAACAGCAATAGGCAAAAATGGCTCTGAGCCCAAGCCTCTGGACTTCCAACTCAGCACCTCTCTCCATACCACATAACTTCAGTTCTGTTTTGACAGGTAGGATTTAAGACCCCTTCAAGGTTGCCACAATTTGAGGCAAGCGGGTTGGGCCTTTGTTGCCCCCTCCTCCCATTAACCAGTCATCAGGTACAGGCTGACTTGAAATGAGCATGACCTTGCGTGAAGGCGAGGACAGCAATTCCTGGAGGAGGACTTCGTTGTGTGTAGTCAGCAGTCAACACTCTCAGCGGGAAGGGTCTGACTGTCTTGAGCCCACCCTTTTAGGGCATTTAGGCAGCACATCACATTACCCACCACATCCTGCAAGGCATATGGTAGATCTTGCCCTTTTCATCAGTGGTGATGAAAATCACCACCAGACTTCTTTTTTTAAAGATTTATTATTTTAGAGAGAGAGTGCAGGGGGCGAGGGGCAGAGAGAGAGAGAGAATCTCAAGCAGGCTCCACAACCAGTGTGGAGCCTGACACACGATCCCATAACCCTGAGATCATGACCTGAATCAAAATCAAGAGTCAAAAACTTAACCAAATGAGCCATCCAGGCACCGCTCACTGTTGGATTTTACAAAAATCTAGAAAGCTGGACTCAACCCAGACTTGCTGAGTCAGAATTTCCTGGAGTGAGGCCCAGGCACTTGTGTTTCGTAATGGTCCACAGGCAACTCCAGGGCATAGCTAAGACTGCTTAGTACTCACTGAAATTAGCACTGCTTAGTACTCACTGAGATCAGCACTGCTTGCTTAGTACTCACTGAGATCAGCCCTGCTTAGTACTCACTGAGATCAGCACTGCTTAGTTAGTACTCACTGAGATCAGCCCTGCTTAGTACTTACTGAGATCAGCACTGCTTAGTTAGTACTCACTGAGATCAGCCCTGCTTAGTACTTACTGAGATCAGCACTGCTTAGTTAGTACTCACTGAGATCAGCCCTGCTTAGAACTCACTGAGATTAGCATGCTTGGTCCAAAGTATTAATAATGATCTGTGCTTTTCCAGGTGACTTCTATCTTTTGCCTTCTCATGTACTTTTTTCAAGAGAGTTAGCATAGGGTCTGTTTCCAAGATGACTTATAAACAGCCTTGTTTATAGTTAAACCTAACACATAACACAAAGATTTCTTACGTCACGCCTGTCTCTTAATTCTGTGGGTCAATTTATGTCTAATATACAAAATTAAATTATCTGTCGACTCTTGCATTTCATTGATGCAGGAGTATCCACTTTATCTATAAAGCACATTCGACAAAAGGGACAAGTATTTTTTTCATGAAATTGAAATGAGTTGCAGAAATCCATTAAGCAGACAGATGAGCTCACTGGGCTGAGTGGCGAATGAGGAGTATTGTAGCCGTGATCAGCTAAAAAGGAGAGTAGGATGAATCTCAGCTTCACTCATCCGAGTTATTAGTTCCCTGTAGTACATATATAAATAAGTACCTGTAAGATTTGTTTTTAAAGGGCCTGGGAACCTGAAAGAACATTTTTCCTTAGCATATTAATTTGTCTTTAAAAACCTGGACTTCTTCTGAAATCATAGTATTTCAGGGCTGGAAGGAACTTTAAGATAATTTCTGATTGAACATTTCCCAGTGATCCCGTGAGCTTTAGATTTCCTAAAAGGAAAAGGGATCTGTGGTGAGATAGCACGGGCGGCTAGCATCTGCCGCAGGCTGCGTCTCACACTTGGAAGTTCACAGAGCACATTAAAGATTCAATTTTAAGCCTACTTTGTAGAAAATGGGAAATGAGTCCGTTGAATTTCAAATTAACCGTGTTATTTAGCTCTGATCTCTCCATCGTCTCCCCTTCTTTGACGGTCACATTTCAGAGGGTATTTATGCACACATAAAATTTTTCATGGATACACACATGTATCCTGGAAATATATTTTACATTTCCCCCCTTCCCTTTAGCCCCACCTTATTTTTCATCTCCTGTGCTCACTGTAACGATAAAGTACGTTTCCATTTGATAATTTTAAGTCTGTGAGTTTGTATTCTTAGGAAAGGGAGAGGTGGGATTGCATACTGCATCCTGCAGCCTGCCCGAAATGTGCCCCACCCCCCTTTCACTGGGGGCCACTGTGTGTCGTGCCCAAGTTCACCCCTCTCTTCCTTCATTGACTCCTGTGTGATCCACTCTTCTGAGACTTAGAACTTCCCTGCCAGTGTCACGTGCCTAGCAACAAGTATAATTTTGGCTGTTGGAAAAAGAAGAGAATCTAGCACAAAGCAGACGGAGGGAAATGACAGTCAGCACTTAGCCAGGCCTGACCCAGGAGCACGGGCTCTCTTCCAGGCCCCCCCCCACCCTGGGAAGGTCAGAGTCTTTTAATTGCCAGCTCCCTTGACTGGGCTGAGACTTTATTTTTCTGCCAGTGCTGGAATCCAGGAAACACCACTTCCCTAAAGTGAGTTCTCTGCCTTCCTCGCTTCTTCCTGGTTCCTTCTCCACAGCCGTCATGCTTTGCGGAAACAGGTTTTTGCAAAGGCTTCACACTTTGATCCATGACCTAGAGCCTCACGTTGTCCATCCCATGGCGAACCAAGAGTAGCTGTGGGAATGTATGCAGAGAACAGAAGGTCTCCTCTGATGTCCTGGGATTGAGAACAGCTCTCAAGCCGCTGGAAGCCTGTCTTTGACAACTCAAATCTGACTGGAGACCAGGGAGAAGAAATCATCTGGTTTATACCACATTTGAATAAGCCAAGAGAAAGAGAACCAATGGATCCAGGTAGAAATTTTAAACCATCGTGTGCCATGAATAAATGATTTCCGAGTAGGAAACAGCTCTGCTTCTGGAAACCTGCCACACATAATTCTGCTGCCTTGATAGACAGGGAGTGAGAAAGCCCATTTTGCACTCTTATCAACAGAGTTGACACACGCAGTGAAAATAGGCCATCAGTTTAATGCCTCCCTATTTTAATACTAAACTATATTGAATAATACACAGTTTGGAAAATTGCTCAAATTCTTCCTGCTTCCTCTTAACTGCAGAACAGTGCCAGACGGTGCTTGCAGTTTGCCCAGGAGTGGGTGGCATGGGGAATCCTCCCCTGGGGAATCAGGAATTATCTGGGGACCGGGTATCCAGAGACTTGGGTTCTTTTCAGCTGTATTCTACAGACATGTGACCTTTCAGCCTATCAGTTGACCTCTTTGACACTCCGTTTTTTCGCTCACAGAAAATCATACCTGTTCTACCTAGCTCACATGAGTGGATGTGAAAGTGATTTAAAGACCATAATACATCAGGTGTTATGATTAGGTTATATGATTAGGTTATTTCCAGGAAATTCATCTTCTGGAAATCTGGTAGCTTACTGATAAAGAAGCACAATATTCATATCAACTGTTTCAGAATAATATTTATGAGAGAAACAAGTGGTTTTTTTTTTTAAAGATTCTATTTATTTATTTGACAGAGAGAGAGTAGGCAGAGAGGCCGGGGGAGCAGGTGGGGGAGCAGGCTCCCTACTGAGCAGAGAGCATGATGCGGGGCTCGAACCCAGGACCCTGAGACCATGACCTGAGCCAAAGGCAGAGGCTTTAACCCACTGAGCCACCCAGGCACCCCAGAAACAAGTGTTTTAATTAAAGAGATGTTTAACATGCCTTGTTTTAAATGATTAATGGCGACTGCTGGGTAATTAAAACTTACTTTGGTTTCCTCCCACGGGTGCTCGTTCATCCTGTGACAAGTAGAGACACAGAATGAAAACATGGTGTCCTACTGGAAGTCCATAACTGCTTCTCCTCCTGGGAATCAGTTCTTGGACTTCTTACAATTGATTTGATAAACATCCTCATCCAATATAAAATAAAATAGAAGGTATTCTATTAATGCCTCTTGGAGGTTGGCCCACAAGAAAAAAAATATGAACCCAGCAATTGGCATACTTAATCTGTATGCTTTTTGTTCTTTCTCTTATAACCATAGTTTAAATTTCTTTAAGACAGTGCTTCTGAAACACACCCTTCTGTTTTCTGTAGCATTAAATGAATTCAGTTTCGGTTTGTTTTAATTTTAGGTATTAATTTTCCTATGTTATTCTTTGAAGGTGTACAGGTTCTCTCTTTGAAATCGGTGGCTGTAAACTGAATAATAATGTGACCAAGTAGTTTGAGTCTTTCCACATTCAAGGTGCTTTACAGACACTACCCTATCTCATTTCCACACCTACCTTATGAAGTGGATGCCTAATTTTTCCCATTCTACAGTTGAGGCTGTGAAGCCCAGAGAGGTTAGGTAACTGGTGTGAGTCACACAGCGATTGATGAGTGGAACTGAAACTGAAACTCTGTCTTTAGGGACTTGGTGCCCTGTACCACTCAGCTACAAAGTGGCCCTCATTTCAGGGGAAGTAGAAATGTCCTAATAGTAAGCATCCCAGAAATCTGTGAGAAATACTTTATTCTTAGAATGAAGAAATTAGACGAACGTTTTATTTTTTTAAAGTAATTGCTTGATAGGTAAGTTCTTCAGCTTATAGAAAAGTCCACCTCCTGTAATTACCATATCCTGTAATTTGTGTACCACGCTGAAAGGACACACCAGGCGTGTTTCAGAAGCACTGTCTTAAAGAAATTTAAACTGCGGTTATAATAGAAAGACCAAAAAGCATACAGATTAAGTATGCCAATTGCTAGGTTCACATTTTTTTTCTTGTGGGCCAACCTCCAAGCTCTGTAAAACACCCTGAGAAGAGGTTACCCTGGGGCAGAGATGACATGAGATCATGGCAGGAGGACATTTGATTTAGATCTCTTAATGGCTTTTGATTCCAAAAATTATAGAAATGGTGATCTTAGAAGATTGAGAGATGAAAGATTGGTACAGGACAGAGGCCAGCAATCATTTTGTAGGATCTTCTTTGGGGGCAACAGAGGAGCTTGCCTGACAAAGCTTATCAAGCCAAGAGTGAAGTCTTTTTTTTTTTCTTTTTTGTCAGTGTTACAAGATTCATTGTTCATGCACCACACCCAGTGCTCCATGCAATATGTGCTCCTCAATACCCACCACCAGGCTCACCCAACCCCCACGCCCCCGTCCAAAACCTTTAGTCTGTTGCTCAGAGTCCACAGTCTCTCGTGGTTCATCTCCCCCTTCCGATTTCCCCCAATTCACTTTTCCTTTCCTTCTCCCAATGTCCTCCATGTTTTTCCTTATGCTCCACAAGTAAGTGAAACTAATGATAATTGACTCTCTCTGCTTGACTTATTTCACTCCGCATAATCTCTTCCAGTCCCGCCCACGTTGATACAAAAATTGGGTATTCATCCTTTCTGATGGAAGCATAATATTCCATTGTATATATGGACCACATCTTCTTTCTTCATTCATCTGTTGAAGGGCATCTTGGCTCTTTCCACAGTTTGGCAATTGTGTCTTTGGTGCTATGAACATTGGGGTACATGTGGCCCTTTTTCTCACTACATCTGTATCTTTGGGGTGAATACCCAGTAGTGCGATGGCAGGGTCATAGGGTAGCTCTATTTTTAATTTCTTGTGGAATCTCCACACTGTTTTCCAAAGTGACTGCACCAACTTGCAATCCCACCAATAGGGGAAGAGGGTTCCCCTTTCTCCACACCCTCTCCAACATTTGTTGTTTACTGTCCTGTTGATTTTGGCCATTCTAGCTGGTGTAAGGTGGTATCTCAGTGTGGTTTTTATTTGAATCTCCCTGATGGCTAATGATGATGAACATTTTTTCATGCGCCTGTTAGTCTTAGATGCACTGGGCTTACCTTCAGCATCCTTGCATTTAAGAGCTTGTGTCGCCAAAAGATAACCCATGAAAAAAATGACACACGTGTGCACGCACAATATGTCATCATGCCGTCGTCTATAAAGTTGCACATGTGATATGCAAAGTCACTGCTAAGAGGCCAGCATTTCTGGCGGACTAGCCATGATTTTAGCCAACTCCCTCCTTTGCAGCTGGGAAAACCAAAGCCTGAAAAAGGCTACTGCGCTTTTAGAGATCTGCCAAACATAAAATAAAAGGGTTATGCCCCAAACCACTGAGAAGCTACAGATGCAATTCCCACAGAACCCAGACCACCACAGTGTAGAGTCCTCCCCACAAGGACACTCTGCCCCAACCACAGTTCTGCTTAGTTCTGGCAGCATTCACTGCTGCAAAAGCTGCAATGACAGGATTTATACCCACTCTTGAGCTTATAGCAATGATCTATGAATCCCAGACTCTCAAAAAACAAAACAAAACAAAACAAAACAAAAAAAACAAAGCATCTCCTCATCGGAGAAGCATGGCGAGCTCCGCAGGGGTCTTCATCCAGATCTTGAGACCCCCGCTCTAGGCCTCCCCACTTCTCCTGACAGCCCTTCACGATGAAGAGGGAAAGGGAGGGAAGGAGGAGAGGGTTTTTCCTGAGGGAAGAACAAGGAGGGTAGTGTAGAGGAAAGCCATGACCAGTTACTTGGTGAATCAGTGCTAGGTTCTTAAAGGTACAGGCAACATTTCAGCAGTCACAAAAATGGAAAATATTAAAGGTCCCACACTCTCACCACCCTGAAAACTCACTTTTTACTTCCTTATTTCTTTTTTGTTCATATTAATATACTTATGTTTTGGGGCACCTGAGTGGCTCAGTCGTTAAGTGTCTGCCTTCGGCTCAGGTCATGATCCCAGGGTCCTGGGATCGAGCCCCACATCAGGCTCTCTGCTCAGCAGGAAGCCTGCTTCTCCCACTACCATTCCCTCTGCTTGTGTTCCCTCTCTCGCTGTTTCTCTCTGTCAAATAAATAAAATCTTTAAAAATATATATATATACATATGTTTTTCTGTCGAGTTGTAATTTATTTCCTTTTCCTATAGCTCACCTGAATTTTCATTTCAGTCCCATTTCCACACAATAGAAGGAAATTTAGTCTAGTCACGTCCACACTTAAATGTGGCCAAATTCAGCAATTTCTTGCCATTTTGCTGTTTCTGCTGTGTATGCTGTCACTCAGGCACAACCCGGCCCCTCCCCCCTTCCCCTCCCTAACGTGCCCTGTCCTTGGTATGGATGGTAAGGAGCCCGGATCTTTGTGAAGAGACTTCCAGCCCTTCCAGCCCTGTTGATCTCTCTTGGGTCCGTTCTCGCATAGGTTTACTGTGACGTGGGGGCCTCCCCCGTCTCCTGTCAGACCTGCCTTTCCTCCACTTCTCCTCTGTTGCTGCCACATCATGTGGACAAGTGGACTTTTCTCTGGGGTTCCTTTGGAAGCAAGGTTATGTCTCACACTCAGATCCTCATGGCTCCCCTCTCCTGTTGGAAGGTGATGGGGTCTGTCCTATTCTCCCTGGAATTCTGCTTGGGGGTGAAGGGCAGGATCCCTGAGCTGAGTCTCACTCTTAACGTCTTTATACTGCTGGCTCAGCTCAGAGGACCTCTACCCAGTCCCCCAGATCTAAAAAGCTGATATCTTGTGCCTGGTTCCTTTGTGAGAGTGCCACCCAGGAACAGTGCCTGCTTCTTATCTCCAGGCGCAGGGCGAGGGAGGGGAATGCATTGAAGGAGGAAAGTGATTGCGAATTGCGTAGTGTCAGCCTACCACATCTGTAACTGTTTTGTAGTTGTAACTTTGCATTAGGGCTATTTTAACACAGTACCAGCAGTATTTTGCTAGTAAGTCATCATCGTGGTCATTTGCATGGCTGCAAAATGCTCACTCTTGGAGTGACTGTAACATAATTTAGTTAACCATCCCCCATTATTGGACATTGGTTTCCAGTTTTTTACATATTAGACACAGCACTGCTATAAGAGTTTGTGGGGCGTGAAAGAAAACTTATTTTAACAAAAAGCCCGAGGAAGCAATTTTATAAAATTGTTCTAAACTGCAGTGGATGAAGTGATAGCCTGCATGAAGGCTTGGAGCCCACTAGCTCTTATCTTGTTTTTAAAATCATAAATAATTCTGCCTATTAGAGGCTTGGGTTCTTGCCCTAAGTTGATGGCTATCATCTGTACTACCCCTCCGCCCCTGACTTCATGAGGATACAGTGTTTCAGAATCCTCGGCAGCTGACCAGAGCTATTGTCTTCTGGAGCTGGGATCAAGGAAGGAGATTGGACATAGTATCGCCTAGACTTTTTCTCTTCCTTGGCTTAAACTCAGCCACAATTTTCTGGTTTGAGATTCAGGAGCCCCTTTTTCTACAACAGCGGAAACCGAAGTCATTTCTGCTAACTGGTTGAACGCAGTTTAAAAATTTCATCGTTCAAGAAATTCAAGAACTGCTGCGTTGTAAAAAGGCAAAGACCTCGATATGGTGCTAACAGAGTCCCGAGAACAAGAAAAGGTGGACATTCTGATTCCTAAACTAAATTTAAAGAATATTTTATCTGAAGAAAGAAGATTTTTATAGGACTTCTTCCAGTATCCTACATAAGAGGTCTCTGTTTTGAGGTCATTTCTGACCTCAAAAACATTGTTAAAAGGGAACCCTCTTTTACAAACAGAATCACAAACACTTGGTGTTTGAGACTATCCGTATCACTCCGAAGTGGTATTCACGTTTCACAGTTGTAAAGAAATGACTTAACATGGGTCAGCATCCATAAGAAAATAGAAAAAGATTTTAAAAATAGCCAAAAGTCAGAAACAACTTAAACGCCCATCGATAGAGAACTGCTTTAAATATTATGGTAAAGATGTATATGGAATTCTGTATCACTGTTGTTAGGAAATTGACAAGGTACAGACATATAAATCAAAATAACATTTGTAAAAGTGTTTATAGTATTCTAACATTTGCATAGAAGAAAAAAATACACATATATATACACACACACACACATATATATACACACATATATACTTAAAAAATCATAGACTATTTCTGGAGGAACGTCGAAGGTAATCGGAGTTATACCCTTAGGGAGGGGGAAACAGTGCCTGGGAACAAGAGAGAGAGAATTTTGTTTTCATCATAAAATCTTCTACTTCTTAAATTTTGTACTCTGAGCATTATATTACCCATTAGGGAATATGTTAATTGGTGATTCCTCAAAAGATTTATAGAATAAATCTATAAGCCAGCGGCGCCATTCCTGGGTAGACACCCCGAAGAACTGCAAACAAGGACAGAGGTTCTACATGCCGGTGCTCACTGCGACGTGATTCACAGTAGCCAAAAGGAGGAAACGACCCAGCTGCCTGTCAGCAGACACAGGGACTCCACCTGCAGTGCAATATCTTCAGCCACAAGGAAGAAGGCATTTCTGACACCTGGATGAATCTTGAGGACGTTATGCTAAGTGGAATAAGTCATACACGGAAGGACACATATTGTATGATTCCACTTAGTCGAAATATCTAGAATGGCAAATTCACAGAGACACAAAGCAGATGAGAGGTTACGGGGGTTGGAAGGAGGGAAAATGTGGGTGTTATTGCTTAACTATCATGGAGTTTCCGTTTAGGCTCATGGAAGAGTTGTAGAAGTAGATATCCTGATGGCTGCACTGGATGGTACACTTAAAAATGGTTAAAATGGCCAGTTTTGCGTTATATATATTGTACCGCAACAAAAATTCAAATAAAACGTAATTTTAAAAAAATTAATTTAACTTAATTAAAACTTATTTTAATTTAGCTTAATCTCTTCTCTACCACTGGCTTCCCAGAAACAAACCTGCTTCCAACCTGACCCTATTCTCCCAAAGCAGAGAATACCGCGTGCATACTGTGTACAAGGATCCTCCGCTGGGCACTGCCCAAAAACATAGGTGGACGTATGTCCTGGGTTTCAGAACAGCTTATCACCGTGGCCTAGGCGACAGTAGATGTGTGTGTTGCTGTCGTGTAAAGCAAAAAGAATGCTGAATGGACATGTCTGCCGTGAGCCATGGGAGTGCAGAGGCAGGAGCAAACCAGTTTTAACTGGAAGATTCAGGATGGTTTGACCGAAGAAGGTGCCTTTCAGCTGCCCTGGAAGAAGTGGGATTCTGTGGCAAAGGGCTGTTCTAGACCCAGAGGGCAGATGACCAACCTTCGTTAGCAGGGAGGGACACCACTGAGCAAAGGGCAATAGTCGGGCACTGGGCTACGGGTCTGGGAAGATCCCATGGGAAGGCGATTCTGGAAAGGCAGTTGAGGGGAGACAGTGCCCATTTGTGTCTGGTTTAACTCATTTGGGCTTTTAAATGCTGGTGATGGGGAAATAGCTTCAGTATTCCTTCTGTCTTCCATCCCCCCCCCCCCACACACACACACACACACTGTCTTGTTTACCACTTAAGGATGTGAGCCTCTTACCCTTATCAGGCAGAGAACTTGGAAGAGTTTACATTTTTTAAAAAATTCAGTTTTCCAACTCAAACTATGTTTGCCATCTAGTGATTAATTCATGCCATTGCAACAGCCTGATTCAGACGCTTTGTTCCTCAGCCCTGCTGTTAGGCTCGGCCACGATTTCTGCCCAGGACTTCACTGCCCACCTGCCAATACAAACACAGGAGTTGGGACACACTCTCGTGAAATCTGACCCCTCAGAGAGGAGGAGTAATAGTTACGTGAGAGAGAAAGGTAGTTGTTTAGAAGAAAGTGTGATCCTTAGAAATTAAGTATTAAGAGTTTAAGTAGCAGCATCTTTGTGTGACCACGGATCGGTCAGATCTACGGACAAGATTTCTTGACCACGTAGATACCACGGTCATTTTCAGCTTTCGCTTCCTCCTGTGTAGCCTATAAAGAGAGGGACGTTAATAGCTGTGCCTCCCAAGAGTGATACCCATTTGAACATAATTCTCCAAATTTTTTACTTTCTGAATGGAGATCAAAGTAAGCAGCCCCACCTCCTTCTTTGATTTGTTACATCATTGAGTAACAAAGGCTACTCAAGGGCTTTTCTTTCAAAGGCTGTCCTCAATCCATTGGAACAGTGGGCCAAGAAAGGTTGAGTTATATGTGCGGAGTGTTTAAAAAATCATCAGTCACTCAGAATTCCTGAAGGGCTCGGTATAACGTTTTGTAGCGGAACCAGTTTTCAGAGCTGGATCGCAGTTGCTGAGCAGTGATGATTCCTGCATTGGAAAGTGTACTGGGACCAGCGTGTGTTCGGCCCCTGAGATCTAGGCCGTGGGAACTCATGGACTCAACAGTCATTAACAGAATGCCAGTTACCTGCTGTGCTTGAGCAAAGTACCCAGAGATGCAGCGTGTTAGACATAAAACTATTACCGTGACATCTTTTTCAAAACTTTGTTATCACCCCTCACCCCACCTTCCATGGGATCCAAGCGTGGGTTGCTCACAGTGGATTTTGTCCTAGGGAGACTTATGCTGCAGGGAGATAGTGAGCAGGGCTCCCCACTCTGCTGCCAAGTTCAGCTTATTTTTCTAGGTTGTTAGGCACCATTCCCTGGATAGCAGCTTCTGGCCTCCGATCCGACAGCACCTTCCGAGCCCTGAAATGGGGTAGAACGTATTGTAGGAAACCATTAGCTCAATCTCTAAAACCACGTGATCTGCCTAACATTTTTTGGTGAATGGCTCTGCATCTGACTTTTGTAGGGAAAGCCAGAGATACCGAGTGTACGTGGTGATACCGCTGCTGCCAGGATTTGAAGGCGACATCTCGACGGGGGGAGGAAATGCCCTGCAGGCAATAATGCACTTCAACTACAGGTGCCAAAGCTCTAAAGTCGGCTATTCTCAGCTTTCTATCGGTCACACACGTAAGCCGGTGAAAGGAATGGAAATGTTTCTCCCCATCTATTCAGGGAGTGGTGAACAGATGAATGCTTTCTTTTACTTTTGGATCTTGGCCTGTTTACTAGTTGATAAAATTCAAACAGAGCCTAAAATTGTAAATGGCAGGCCTAGAACACATGGCAAATATGAAAAGAACTGAAATATAAATCTCTCTTTTATATTCATTGCCTATCCACAAGACGTACATATATACATAAATCCTATAAATGGAGACAAGGACTTTATATATGTATATGAATATATACATAATAAAATATATATGTAATATTGGTTTGAAAATTATCTTGAAACCACCGCATAGTTATTGAGCTTTCCGTAGTCTTTGAAGAAAAAAAATTAAATGCTTAAAGTAGTGTAATTTTCTATGTGTGTGTTTGTGTTTCTCTAGGTAGTGAGGTTTTCAACAAGGTTGGTAACGATGGCCTCTGCCAGTAAAGGAAGTATGAAGGTTCTTTCCTAGCTCCTGAGATTTTAATTCGGCTTTCTCTGCCACATCTTTGTCAAAATTTTAAGGAAAGTGTGAAATCCCATTCCCAATATTCTAAAAAGCAGAATTGGCCATATTCACTCAAAAAAAGCTGTGAAGCTTCAGGCTTGGCCGGTAGAGCATTAGGGGGAAGGTTGGAAGGTATGTGTGGTGAGCAGACGTGAGAGGTGGTGCAGAAAGTGATGGAGCCTAATATTCTCCCTGGGTCACTCAGCTGGGAAAGAGAATGGCAGTGAAGCTACGGTAAGTGGACAGGTCCGGGCATGAGTCCCAGCTCCCAGTAACGGGCACTGCAACCTGAGATACCAAAGAGTTCTGCCCAGGATCACACTTGTACTAAGTCAGACAAGGCCTGGAACCTGGATATTTTCTTTTACTCTCCCTCATCTTTCAGAACCATCTACAGCTCCCCACCTTCCTAACCAAACCTTTTTGTCGGGGAGGGACCAATGAGCCCTTACATAGAACCCCCAGTGTATAAAGCAGATAAGGTGGTCTTTTTTTTCCTCTCATTTTTTACTGACTCGTTGAGGTACGGCTGTCAGAATCTCAAGTAAACATTTTTTTTTTTTTTTTTTTTAGTTTCTTCTGGGGTAATTTAGTCTGGTTACAGTATGAGAAAACTTGAACTATGCTTTGGTCTATATGCTTTGATTGAAGATTTGCCCATTTCTAATATTATCTGATTTATAACATGACAAACAAAGCTTTTCATGTATTTAAGGCACTGACATAATGTTTAATTGGATTTTATCCACTTCATTTGCCATTCTAATATTATTTTTGGAATATTGTCAATTGTAATTATTTTCGATGACTGTTTTCTTGGGTTTGAACCAGCTGAATGAAATAACATGCTTGGCTTTAGTTCAGCAACTAAAATTCTAACCTTTTATTATGCAAAGACATCTCTATTTGCTGGCATCATCTTTAAGAATATCAGTATTTCCCAAGTGAAACTGTATTTTTAATTACTTTTACAGAGCAAGCAGATGGAGCATAGAATTTTTTTCTTGTTTTGTCAGTCTTTATAATTCATTGACTATTATCAGAGTAGTGAGAAACAAAATCATTAGCAGAGTCAGTTATTGGAAACTCTGTTTTTCACTTTCAAGGCATTTGCCTTGGTATAGAGTTTAGCTCTGAAATTATTCTGCTAAGTGTTTGCCCTTTTAAACACAAGTGATGTGAGTCTGTAAGTGCTCTCACCTATTGAGATATTCTAAATTTATCTTTGCTGTCAGTAGATTTTCTAAGAGGGAAAGTTCATTCATAGCCCATCTTTTTAAAATAGCACCTCTTTCTGAAATCTAACGTCAATTTTATGACTTTTCCATTTCCCTACCTCAAAACAACTATCTTGTCCCATCAGTAACGTTACAAAAGTGATAGCCAGGTGAGCTTTTTTTTTTTTTTAGCTTTTTAAAAATCCATGTGGCGTCCTCTCATAAAAGTGCTTGCTCTGTTTTTATTGGGGGTAAGACAATACTTCATAGATATTGCAGTTGCGATTGGTTCCCTCGAAGCCTCCATAATCATTTCTTTCCTTTACATGTGTTCAGGACCATGTGCAGAGGAGAAAATTCCATCCTTGGACAGCTAAAAGCAGAGCGTAAGTAACAGCTTTTATTTTCCTCCATGGTTGTTTTCTCGGTGACATATCCCTAATCGTTAATGTTTTCACATTACCGAGTGTGACACTCGGTTCACAAAAGCTAGCCCACAAAGTGTTTAACTGAGACAAATTACTTATTACATTGACCAAAGCAAAGTTTGAATGAAGATGCCGTAACGTCAGATGTGTAGGTTATAAAAAATCAGAGTATTTTTATTATTTTTTTATTTATTTATACTAATTATCTTGATAATAAGTGAGATTTGTAAGGAATTTCACAAGGACCCCCTATGTGTCTTCTCCTGCAGTCTTTCCCCACAGTCCAGGGAAGTAAGCAGGACAGGTGTCATTTCTGCTTTAAAGCTGAAGGCACAAATGCTGAAAGGCCAACAGGTCATCACGCGGCTGCCTATTATGCAGAAGTCCCAAGGTTGTCACAATACTGCCTTATATTTAGGGAAGAAAACCGATTTTATTTATTTCATTTATTTTAGACTAAACCTTTGAAGGTATTATACTTAGAGGTAAATAAATCAGAAATAAGCCCACAGTAATACCTTTCACTTCTGTAGTTCTTCACATTTGCAAAAGCACTTTCTCAGTTATCTTCTTTTTAAAGATTTTATTTACTTATTTATTAGAGATAGAGAAAGAGAGAGAGTGAGCACGAGTAGGGGGAGGGGCAGAAGGAGAGGGAGAAGCAGATGCCCAGCTGAGCAGGGAGCCTGATGCGGGACTTGATCCTAGGGTTCTGGGATCATGACATGACCTGAAGTCAGATGCTCAACCGACTGAGCCACCCAGGTGCCCCTCAGATATCTTCCTAATTGACCCTCCTACATAGTTCACGCCTACCAGGTATTATAACTATGGGTTTACTTATCTATATCTCCTGATACTAAGGTCAGCACATAGTAGGTTCTCGATAATGTTCTATACCTTGTACAGTAGGTACAGAACATTCCACAAGAAGTAAGGTGGGATCAGAACCCAACTTGTCTGACCTCCAGTTCAGACTGGATACAGATTATGCAAACTTGGAGGGCCACTTTAAAAAAGAACTAGATTTTATCCTGAAGAAGACAAGATAAGGTTGGTGGAAGCCCCTGTTCCCTGGAGTGAGCCTACTAATATAGTGTTTTATGCAAAGGTTCACTTACTGGTGGTAAGAAAAATAGAGGGAGACTGGTGGCAGGCAAGAGATCCGTGATGTATCAGAATGTGGGGAGGGGCACCTGGGTGGTTCCGTCGGTTAAGTAGCCAACTCTTGATTTCAGCTCAGATCGTAATCTTGGAGACCTAGAATTGAGCCCCACATCATGCTCCATGCTAAGTGGGAGTCTGCTTGAGGATGCTCCCTCTCATTCTCCTTCTGCCTCCCTCCTCTTGTGCTCTCTCTCAAATAAATATATCTTTAAAGAAAAAAAAAGAGTGTGGGAGAGAATATTAGTCCTCCTATGTATGTATATTTTTCACTTAAAAATAAAGAATTGGGACATCAGCAGGAAGGCATAGTAAGGATAGCCAAAAATCTGCTTCTTTATAAAAGCAACAAAAACACTGACAGAGATTGTTAAAATCAACTTTTTTAGAACTCTGGGAATTAACCAAAGGCTTGTAACACTCTGAAGAATGTTTATTAAAAACAAATAAAAAAAGACAGCAAAATCTTTGTGGCATTTTAATTTGCCATATTCCTCTCACCATCTCCTTAGTTCTCCAGCAGCCTTTAAAACCAATCAACTCCTCCTCATGGTGAAAATCAGCAGCCTATCAGCTCCCAGAGGGAGCCATGGGTTTGAAGCTCCCATCCTCTGGCAGTTCTCAGGGAACCGTCATAATTTGACCTGACAGTTTAAATGAATTTAAAAGACCTAGTATAACTATGTGAACATAGTGTAGTGTAACTGTGTTTGAAGAACTAAAGGAAATAATATCTAAAGAACTAAAGAGAACAGAGAAATAATTTCTTCCCAAATAGAGAATATTTAAAAAATGGGATTTTTTTTGGTTAAAATGTCTCTATAAAATTTCTTTTTGGGAGGAAAAAAGGAGCCAATTATAAATTCTGGAGTTGAAAAGTATAATAACTGAAATGGAATGTATGATAGAGGAGGCCAGTGGTAGATTGGAGGAGGCAGAAAAATCAGCAAGCCTGAAGACAGATCAATTGAAATTATATAGCCTCGGGAACAGAAAGAAAAAAAGAAGACAAATGAACAGAGCCTTGAGACCTGTGAAACACCATCAAACATAGCAACATATACATAATGGGAGTCCCAAAAAGAAAGGGGAAAAAAGCGTAGGTAGGATATTTAAAGAAATAATGACGGAGGGGCACCTGGGTGGCTCAGTTGGTTAAACATCCCGCTTGGTTTCGGCTCTGGTCATGATCTCAGGATCGTGAGATCAAGCCCTGCCTCAGGGCCCATGCTCAGCTAGGAGTCTACTGGAGGTTCTCTCTCCCTCTTCCTCCCCCTCTACCCTTCCCCACACTCATACTCTCTCTCTCTCTCTCTCTCTCTAATAAATAAAATCTTATCTTAAAAATGACTGAAAACTTCCCAAATTTAATGGGAAATATGAATCTACGCATCCAAGAAGCTCAACAAAATCCAACAAGGATAAAGGAATTCATACCAGAACACATTATAATCAAACTGTCCAAAGACAAAGACAAAAAGAGAATCTTGAAGGCAGCAAGAGAAGCAAATCATCAAATCCATCCTTTGTAAGATTAATAGCCAATTTTTCATCAGAAACCATGGAGTTCTGAATGTACCGGGATGACATATTCAAAGTGCTAGAGGAAAAGACTATCAACCAAGAACTGTGTCCAGCAAAACTATCCTTCAAAAACAAAGGAGAAATTAAGGCATTTTCAAATAAGCAAAAACTGACAGGATTTACCACTAGCAGACCTACCCTACAAGAAATGCTAAAGGGAGCCGTCAGGCAGAAATGAAAAGTTATTAGAAAGTAACTGGAATCTTCACAAAGAAACAAAAAGCACAACAATGATAACTACAGAGGTAAATTAAAAAGACAGTATAGATATATTTTCTTTTTCTCAACTTTTTTCCTCTAATCAAAAGTAAAAGACAGCTGTCCAAAGCAATAATTATAAATCTGTGTTGATGGGTATATAATTCTTAAAGATCTAGTCTGTATGATGACAATAGCATAAGAGAAGGGGAAGGGAGCTATGTAAGATGAAAGTTTTAGTATATGTGAAATTGAATTGATATTAATCCAAACTAGATTGTTTGTAATACCCAGGAAAACCGCTAATGGAATTACTTTTAAAATACAGTAAAAGAAGGGGTTCCTGGGTGGCTCAGTCAGTTACACATCTGCCTTTAGCTCAGGTCATGATCCCAGGGTCTTGGGATCAAGTCCTACGTTGGGCTCCCTGCTCAGGGGGGAGCTTGCTTCCCCCTTTCCCTCTGCCTGTAGCTCTTCCTGCTTGTTCTCTCTCTCTGTCAAATAAATAAAATCTTTATTAAAATTAAAAAAATAAGAAGAAAGATCTCAAATCAATAACCAAACCTTATACCATTACCAAACCAATACCTTAAGAAACTGAAAAAAGAAGAACAAATTCAAAGACAGCAGAATGAAGGAAATAATATAGACCAGAGGGAAAATAAATGAGAGGATGGAAAAACAATAAAATTATGAAAACAAATGTTGGTTTTTTGAGAAGATTGACAAAACTGACAAACCTTTAGCTATACTGACCAAGTGCAAAAACAGAGAAAACTCAGATTACCAAAAAAGGAGTGTAAAGTACACTACAGTTATGTGTCAACAAATTAGTTAACCTAGATAAGATGGACAAATTCCTAGAAAGAAATAGACTACCAAAACTGACTCATGAAGAGACTGAAACAAAGAACAGAGAGTGATTGAGAGTTTTCCTACAAAGAAAAGCCCAGGCTCAGATGGCTTTGTAGGTAAAGTCTACCATCCACAAAAGAGCACCTATTACTTATAAACTTTTCCCTCACAAAAAATAAGGTAGAATGAAGTACCTCCCAGTCCATTCTTTGAGACCAATATTACCTTAGTGCCAAAACCCAAGTCATTATCAGAAAAGGAATCTACAGACCACTATCCCTTATGAATATAGATACAAAATACCTCACTGAAATACTACTAAACTAAATCTAATAATATTAAATACAAGTCAAAACTATGAGATATCACACTGTTAGAATGACTAAAACCAACAACACTTAAGAAACAACAGACATTGGGGCGCCTAGGTGGCTCAGTCATTAAGCGTCTGCCTTCCAATCAGGTCATGGTCCCAGGTGCCTGGGATCGAGCCCCGCATCGGGCTCCCTGCTCAGCAGGAAGCCTGCTTCTCCTGCTACTATTCCCTCTGCTTGTGTTCCCTCTCTCGCGGTTTCTCTCTGTCAAATAAATAAAATCCTTAAAAAAAAGGAACAACAGATGTTGGTGAGGATGTAGAAAAAGGGGGGAACCCTCTTGGACTCTTTGGGAATGCAAACCACTGCAGCCAATCCAGAAAGGAGTATGAAGATTCTTCAGAAAGTTAAAAATAGAACTACCCTATGATGCAGCAATTGCACTACTCAGGTATTTGCCCAAAGAATACAAGAATACTAATTCTAAGGGATACATGCACCCTGATGTTTATAGCAGCATTATCTACAATGGCCACATTATGGAAGAGCCCAACTGTCCATCAGCCAATGAATGGATAAAGAAAATGTGGTATGTGTACACACACACACACACACACACACACACACACACACACACTGGAGTATTACTTAGCCACAAAAAATAGTGAAATCTTGCCATTTGCAGTGATGTGGATGGGACTAGAGAGTATAGTGCTAAGCAGAATAACTCAGAGAAAGACAAATACCATATGATTTTACTTATGTGGAATTTAAGAAGCAAAACAAATGAGCAAAAGGAAAAAAGAGAAAGAGAGAGTCAAACCAAGAAACAGACTCTTAACTATAGAGAACTGATAGTTACCAGAGGGGAGGTGAGTGGAGGATGGGGGAAACAGGTGATGGGGATTAAGGACAGCACTTGTGATGAGCCCAGCGTGAGTATGGAAGTGTCGAATCACTATATCATACACCTGAGACTAATATTAAACTATATGCTAACTAGAATTTAAATAAAAACTTTCGAAAAATAGTACAGGCTCTTTGGAAAACAATTGGCAGTTCCTTATAAATTAAACGCAGAGTTACCAGGTAACCCAGCAATTCTGCTCCATGGTATATACTGAGGAGAACTGAAAACACGTCCACACAAAAACTTGCAGATGAATGTTTATAGCATCTTTATTCATAATGGTGAAAAACTTAAAACAGCCCAAGTATCCATTAACTGATGCATGTAGAAACAAAATGTTTATATCCATACAATGGAATATTATGTATAAAAAGAAATGTACTGTTACATTCTACAACACGGATGGACCTTGCAAATATGGTAAATAAGAAGAAGCCAGACATAAGAGGTCACATATAATTCCATTTTTAGGAAATGTTTTTAATAGATAAATCTGTAGAGTCAGGACAGTAAATGAGTCATTGCTAGGTTCTGGATAGAGTGAAATGGGGAGTGACTCTTAATGGATATGGCATTTCTTTTTGGTGTAATACCCGTGTCTTAAAATCAGATAGTGGTGATGATCGCACAGCTTTGTGAATGCACTAAAAAAAAAAAGAAGAAAACCATTTAATTGTACATTTTAAAGGGGTGAATTGTCTGGTATATGGATTTATAAATTATTTGGAAGCTTTCCAAATAACTAAGCTTTTAGTACATAATAATTTAAAATACGTACTGTGTGTGTGTTGGATGTTTAATAATTTTTCACTAATGGGCTGCTCAGTCAACTCTCTAGAAACCACCTTAGACGTGAGATATGTACATCACCCACAATAAATACTTTCAGAAGTTGTATCTAATTGCATCTAGGACAGACGCGATTAGAGAAGATTTACCAGAGCATTATCACTGTCTATTTCGAATGGCTTAAAATGAAAATGATAATGAATGAATAAGTCTCTAAAAGAAGTACTGACGAAAAATCAGGAAAGCCATTCAGTGTGTCAGTGACTTGCAAAAATGTGAAGGTGAGGTTCTAGGAGAACAAAAAGTCAGAACAAGCCTATTATTTAGTTTCTCAACCATAAAAATGCCTGAGCTTATTATAAACATTCCTTTGGCTCTGGACCCTTTGCCTGTCTTTGACTATTCAGGGGAAAAATTGGATTTTAACACAAGAAGTAATTTCAATGTTAAGCCCTCTCATGAAAAGATTTCCAAGCACCCTGGGAACAAGTCAAAATCAGGCATCTCAGTGGGAAAAATGTTCATGCTCTAAACATAAAGAACAGATTAATTACATAATGCCCCTTTCTGCGGTACTGTGTTATATTGTTGGTATTGTTTTTGTAAATGTGTAGTGGGTTTTAAATACATGAAATAGCTAATCTCTAATTGGGTAGAGAACTGTAGTTCTCTAGTATTTCAATTCTTTAGAAATAACAAAACTTCTGCTATGAATATGTTGAAATTCCTGCAAAGAAAGCCAGGAGCTATTAGTGGACTGCAATTATCATACACACCAACCTTTAGGGATTTAGTGTTTAAATTATTTCTTTCTCATTTTTATAATTTTTGTGAATTATGGTACTTCAGCAGCCAATTGAGTATAATTTAACACAAGGTCTAGAGGTTTTCGGTCAGGATCTAGAAATGTACCAATACGAAGTGCTACGACTTTTTAAGTAACAAAATCCTGTAACAACTCCTGAAGTCTTTTCACTGAATTTCCTTGTAAATATCAAGAGTCTGTTAT
>CM053603.1:104517050-104556059 GCA_028646535.1 Procyon lotor | reverse complement strand
CACCTCTGGAGCCACTTTCCTTCATGGAATACAGTACTGGCCGAAACAGCTTCTCGGTTGCTTTTTCTTCTTTCCTGCTGGAAGCATTCACCTCTTGGATGGGTACCCCCACTGCACTCGACAGGCTGTGCTTTCATCCAAAATGTCCACTTTCTGGCTAGGACCCAGATCTTTTCTTCTGGGTTCTGTTATTGGTACTAACTTTTAGCTTTCTTCTTTTGTGAGAGGCATTTTTCACAAAGAAACACAGTTTGTTGTTGTTGTTGTTGTTTTAATCACTTCACAGGAGTTGTTTCAAAGGCGAGGGTAGATGGGAAGTAGGTATGGATGTGGGCTGTGAAGCTGGACAGCTAGTTGATATGTTGTCAGTATTCTCCAGCCTTGCCATGGAATGGCACAGATCTGTGCCTTAGAAAATTACATTTTATTACATGTCTTAAACTTTCAGGCTGCTGAGCTAGTCAGCATCACTAATCTTTTTTTAAAAATTATTTTAAAATAATTTCTGACTTGGGGCATCCGGATCACTCAGTCAGGTCAGGGTCGGGCTCTTGATTTGAGTTCAGGTCATGATCTCAGGGTCGTGGGATCAAGCCCTGCCTTGGGCTCCACACTCAGCAGAGAGTCTGCATAAGACTCTCCCTCTGCCCTCTGCCCCCGCCCTTGGCACTCATGCTCTCTTTCACGCTCTCTCTCAAATAAATAAATCTTAAAAAATAATAATAATAATAATAATTTCAGATTTATAGGAGGGATTCTGAAAATGCCATACACCCTTCATCCTGATTTCCCAAATGTTAACCTTTTATCTTTTTTACTTTATCATTCTTTATAATAGATACATAGATAGGTGAGTTTTTCCCCCATGAACCAGTTGGGAATAAGTTACATAATGCCCATTTATCTGTAAATACTTGGGTGTGTGTTTCTGGAAAAAGCAGGACATTTTAAAAAGCAGCTATAGTTCAATAGTCAAAATTAATGAAGTCAGCACTGATATAATACTATTATCTTGTTTGTAGACCTTATTGAAATTTTGCCAGTTGTCTTACTAATATCCTTTATAACAAAAGGGGGGAAATATTTCTTCCTCGTCCAGGAGACACTCAACAGTCATGTGTTGCGATTTGGTTGTTATGTGTCTTTATTTTCCTTTAATAATAATCCCTTAGACTTTTTTTTTTTTTTTTTTTGGAGGGTGTGGGTACTTTTGTGATCTTGATATATTTGAAGAGGACGGGTTACTTATTTTGTAAAATATCCTTCAGTTTGGTTTCATCTATTGTATCCTCACGATTAGATTCATGCATTTTGAGCAGGAACATCACAGAAGTGATAGGTCGTTCTTGAGGAGAAACACGATACTGATTTGCCTCATTACTGATTGTAACTCTGATCATTTAGTGAAGGTGGTATCTGCCAGGATTTCCCCCTACAAAATTACTAGTTCTCCTTTTGCCGTAATAAATACTTTGAAGGAAAGTACTTTAAGTCTATATAAATATCCTGCTTTTCATCAAACATTCACCCGCTGGTTTTAGCATACATGTTCACTATTCTTACCTGAATTAATGATTGCTACTACGATTCAAGTATTACTACTATGATAGTTGCCAAATGCTGATTTTTTGATCTCATCATTTCTCCTATATTTACTACTTTCTTCCCAATTTCTTATTTGGAATTCTACTGAAAGCAGTGTTTCCCTCTTTCTTCCCCATTGGTGTATTTATGTATTCGTATTGGTATGGACTTGCGGATTCTTATTTTATTCAGTGAGTATAATTGTAATGCCTGGCTTGCACAGGTTTGGCCAATGAGCACCTTTATAAATTGGCTCCTTGGTGCTTTTCATATGTTACATCAGCCTTCTTTTCTTGGTAGCACAAGAAGAGTTCCACACTCAGACTGTATATTCCCAGCACTAGCCCTGGAATCAACCAAGACACCTCGATTCTTCTAGTGGAAAATGACATTTAGGAATGAAAATCTGGGTGCTAGATAGGATCATGGCCCCTGGGATGTCATTGCTTTAAGGCCTATCCCACGTTATCTATCACCCATCGATATATCTATTTACCCATCTGTCTCTGTTCTAATGCTTCCAATTCCAATCGTACCCCACAGAACTCCTTCTAGCCCTCTCTCTCTGTTTTTATGACTCCTTTGGCTCACAGTGAGACACCTGGTTCCTAGTATCTACAATATATGCATTTATTTCCTCAATCCTAGAATATACAGAAAATAGTTTTAGAACTGTGAGCCCAGACCGCTTTGAAAAACAAATCTACTGACTAGAACTCAGTATTTGTTTACAGTTCCTTTTGTCTTTAGCCTAAGGGTATATACTTAAAAGCCAGTGTTCAAAATTTACTTGGATTATGTTATTAATTTGAAATATAGTTGGGTTCATTTTCTTTAGTTTGTATTCCATTTTGGAGGGGTTTTTTCCTGTATCTTTTTAATTATTTATTTATTTTTTAAAGATTTTATTTATTTATTTGACAGAGGGAAAGAGATCACAAGTAGGCAGAAATGCAGGCAGAGAGAGAGGGGGAAGCAGGCTCCCCGCTGAGCAGAGAGCCCAACGCAGGGCTCGATCCCGTGACCCTGAGATCATGACCTGAGCTGAAGGCAGAGGCTTTAACCCACTGAGCCACCCAGGCGCCCCTTCCTGTATCTTTCTTGATTTTTTTTTTTTTTTGAGTGTGTACAATATAGTCAGAACCATAAAAATGGGGTACTTAGGTAAGTATCACATCCCTATACTTTTTGTCAGTTTCCTCCACACCCATATTTTCTATCCTATTCCCTCACATCCACTATTTGTAGCCGATTTTGTCAGTTTCTAGATTATTCTTGTAGTGTTTCTTGCAGATATATGTATACGTTCTTATTTCTCACCTATCCATTCATAGAGCTCTTCATTCCTTTTTTACATCTGCGTGTCTTCCATGTATAGATTTGCCATACTCAGTTCAAGCATTTCCCTCTGTATGGGTGTTTGAACTATTTTCAGTAGTTTTCGATTACAGTTATGCAATGAAGAACCTTGTGCATATATATTCATATTTGTTGGAAGTGTATAGGGTAAGTT
This sequence comes from Procyon lotor, assembly GCA_028646535.1. NCBI lineage: Eukaryota > Metazoa > Chordata > Mammalia > Carnivora > Procyonidae > Procyon > Procyon lotor. The sequence goes on along the minus strand of CM053603.1, from coordinate 104,552,962 downwards.
TCCAGGGTGAGATTGCTAATGCTAAGCGAAATAAGTCAGTCAGAGAAAAACAAACACCATATGATTTCACTCATATGTGGAACTTAAGAAACAAAACAAACAAGCAGAGGGAAAAGAGAGAGGGGGAGAGACAATCTAAGAAACAGACTCTTAATTATTGAGAACAAAACTGATGATTACCAGAGGGGAGGTGGGGGGGAGGGTGGGGGAAGTCAGTGAAGGGGATAAAGGAGTGCACTTTATCATGATAAAAAAAATAATTTTTAAAATATACTTTTTGTTAGATATTGCCAAACTCTCCCCGCCCCCCAATTTGTACCAATCTGGTTTCTCACCACCAGTGTATGAGAGAGCCTGCTTCAACCCAGTCTCACTGATAGAATGTGTTATTTTTTTGCTGATACTATAGGTAAGAAACAGTTTCTCAGTGTAGTTTTGCATTTCTATTATGAGTGAAGAATAGCTTTCAAATATCTTCTCATATGTGTGAATTATCCGTTTATGTCTTCTGCTCATTCTTTTTATCAAGATTGTGAGATTGCTTTATAGGTTTGGACCCTAAGCTCTTTATCTGTGACATACACTACAAATGCTTTCTCCCACTTTGTCATTTGTCTCTTTTTGTGTGTTTGTGGTGTTTTGCATCATGTTTTTTTTTAAAATCTAGGCAAAGTCATTGATATTTTTCTTTTATTGTCTATAGATGGTTAAAGCCTTCCTAACTCTCAGGTTTAATTCACTCTTTTCTAACACTTGTGTCATTTCATATGCTTGCATTCTGATCTCTGGTTCATTTGGAGTTTATTCTTGTGATGGGTATGAGGTATGCATGTAATTTTTCTTTTTCAAATAACTATGCAGTGATACTAGCATCTTTTTTTTTTTTTTAAGTCCTAGGCCTTTATGTGAAAGTCGTTGTCATTTGAGATGCCACTTTTATCATATGCAAAATTTGTGTATGTGCTTGGGTTTCTGTCTTGACTTTCTGTCCCCTTCTGTGGTTTAGCTGTTCGTGTATGTGGGGGCAGCACTGTTCTAATTATGCAGCCTTTATAGTATGTGTGAATATCAGATAGGGCTACTGCCCCCCTCAGTGCTTTCTTTTTCCAGTTGTTTTTTTTTTTTATGGTCATTCTTGGATGTTTATTTTTCCACATGAACTATAATGTCAAGTTTTCTAACTCCATAAAAACATGTTGGTATTTCACTGAGATTATATTAAATTTATAAGTTAACATATAGAGAGTTGGCATCTTTTCGATGTTCAATTGTTCTGTCCCAGAACAAGGGATGTCTTTTCATTTGTTCAAGTCTCTTCTCGTGTCTTTTGATAGCGTTTTTCTTCCTTCATAAAGATTTTGCACATCTATTGGTAAGTTTATTGTTTATCTGTGTTTTATCTTTTTTGCTGCCATCATAAATAACATTTTATCTGATTTTTATCCTCTACATGGTTATTGCTTATGTGTGTGAAGGCTATTGATTTCTGTATAATTTATATCCTATCATCATGTTTACTTCTCTTATCATTTGAGGCAGTTTTATCGTTGATTCCCCGAGCATACTATGATATCATCTGGAAATGGAGCTGGCTTTCCTTACGTGATTTTTCCTGTCTAAATGTGTTGGCTGATACCTCCAAGGCAATGTTAACCAGTATTGAAGATACACACATACACATTATTATAAATGTGTATATAATGTATATATAATGTATGTGTATATAATATATATAATATAATATAATGTATATATTATATATATTTAAGCATGTAAGAAAGTATTCATCGTTTTCTCCTTTCTTCATTGTTTAATCCAGAATGGACGCTGAATTGTGTCAAAAGCTTTTCAAAAGCATCTGTTAGGACAATCATGTGGTTTTTCTCTCTAGATTGATCAATGTCATCATGTTTTATATTAATGGATGTCCTCATATTGAGCAGACTCGCACACTGGAATGCATCTCAGTTTATCATGGTGTATTGTGTCCTGAAAGTGTGCCACTAATCTTAAAACTATAAATACCATAGCTCTACAACAGTGTCATTCAAAGAATGATACCCCTGAGGGCACGTACAGAATTATAGATTTCTGTTGAATCAGAACCTCTGGGGAGGGTTTCCAGATTTTACTTCGAACAGGTCCTCACAGAGGTAGTCCTTATGCACACTGAGAACCATTGGCCTACCATATTTTTCTATGTGAATTTTTTATGTGAAGTTACTGCAAAAAATTGCTTACTTTAGCAAAGAATTTGCTCCATGACTCCTTTAAAAATCTGCTTTATATCTGAAAATTTTAGATCATGAGCCAGCAACAGAAAAATAGATACAGAAAAACCAAAAGCTAAAATAATAGCTGTCTCCTGACTAACCATAGACTACCTATAGAGAGAATGGGGAGAATTCATCAGTTCACTCATTTACTCAACTTCTTTTAGCATTATGCAAGGATGGGGATACAAAATGTATAAGTCCTCTATAACGGTAGGAGAAATAGAGGACTAAATGAATATTTGTAAAACAATATGTTAAATGTTATATTAGAAATATTTTCCAGGAATTTCATGGGTATGATGGGCTTAAAAGAGAAAATACCTCTTTCTCCTGGATCAGAGAAGATTTCAAAAGAAGTTGATGCTTTAGATGAAGCATCTTTCCAATATAACATTAACAAATGGGGAAGAAATTGATTTACGAAAATCTCATTTACATGAAACTTCTTAGACACGCTCCTCCTACACATGACGTACCAGTGCACCAACACATCCACTCTTGGCAAACAGCTACAATATTATTTACATGTATACGGGAGAGTTTCCCTGCAAAGGCAGGAATCTCTATATATAACCTGTCAGTGAGTTTCTTTCCAAGATACCCAGATTTAATGGAAACACTGAGGAACATCAGTAGACTAACAGAAAGCATCAGTAATACATGGAAACGTCAGTAAACAGGGCAGGAACTGCCACTGTCTCTATGGAGTATGCTCCAGATTCTCTTAAAGAAAAAAAAATTACATTCTGTTCCTATTAGAACTCGTGATGGTTTGGTTCCGCTCCATTTATTCTTGGTATAAGACTTTCCTTATCCAGGACAACCGCTAGGGGGGAGAGAGACCATAAAACTGGGTGACTAACATTCATGCCAGGATAATGGCTATAGGTTGGCTTGGTATGAAATTCAGTTCTTCTTATCACATGAATAGCCCTCACGTGATGACGGGGCAGCGTTTTTAAGTACAAACCTGGTACCGCTTGCTCTGAGGCAGATTCTCCAAAGTCAGATGTAGTCAGGATTCTTTCACTTCCCGATGTTACTGACGTAGAAGGAGTGTTCTTTAATCGCCAACATTTTTATTTGCCCCGAGTCTATAAAATGTAACTGCGGCCCTGCATTGAATAGGCTACACTATGTCTGCATCAAGTCGCGTGGGCATTATGTTTACATCAGATTTAAACTGCAGCAGGTGTCAACCAAGATAGCAAAATGTCACACTGAAGTCTTGGGTTATCTACTCTGGCTGTGCTTTAATTATCACTCTTCAGTAGTTACTCGCCAAATCATTTAAATAAATTGTTCATACTGGATATATTTTTGGATTGCCTTGAAAAGGTAATTCATAGAAAGCGCTGTTTGGGTTTTTTTATTATTTTTTATGAATATATAATTCATAGAAAGTATGTTTGGGTTTTTTTTAATATATATCCATCCATACTAATAGTAAAAGACTCTTCTGATAGCAAATCAGAAGATTTGCAAAAACAGATCCTGGGTGAGTTCTGAAATTACACACACACACACACACACATACACACACACGTGCGCACGCACACACACACACTACAATCTATTCTTAACGACCTGTTTAATTAGTATATTTGTTTTGAAAACAGTGAAATTTAATGTCCCTTGAATGAACTTGGTCATATTCATGTTAGTACTTTCTTTTTTGCTTTACAGTTGGCAATCAATGGATAAATTACATATCATTCTGTGGCCTTAGAACACATGCAGAGCTTGAAGGCAACCTCGTCACTGAGCTCATCTACGTCCATAGCAAGTTGCTAATTGCTGATGACAACACTGTTATTATTGGTGAGTACATGGCCTATAATTGGGTTGCTTGCTAGTTGACTGACTTCGTACAGAAATCCTCCTTTCTCTTTCTCCCAAGATTCCTTTACAGTTGAGAGGGACTGTAACATGGCACCTAAAATATTTCTGAAGCAGTTTTTTCCACTTAAGTCCTTTCTCATCCCTGTTTTTATATGTGAAGAAACAGAGGTACGGAGCAATTAAGTGGCCATTGTGCAAATTACAGTAGCCAGAAAGCAGTAGGTTAGCCCTGCAGAGCAGTAATCAGCCTGTTCTCGTTAATTCTTTATTACCCCTTTTATAAATTGAAGTACCTAGGTTTCCGGGGCTGGAGGGGGAGACATGGGGAGAGAAAAACGAGCAGCCCAAGTGTCTATTGACTGATGAATGGATAAAGAAGATGTGGTACATATACACAACTGAATATGACTCAGCCGTGAAAAAGAAGTCTTGGATGGAGCGAGAGAGTATAATGCTGAGTGAAGTCAGTCAGTCAGAGAAAGACAAACACCATATGATTTCACTCATATGTGGAATTTAAGAAACAAAACAAGCAAAGGGAAAAAGAGAGAGAAACCAAGAAACAGACTCCTAACCATCGAGAACAAACTGATGGTACCAGAGGGGAGGTTTTGGGGGGATGGGGGAAACAGGTGATGGGGATTAAGGAGGGCACTTGTTGTGATGAGCACGGGGTACTGTGTGGAAGTGCTGAATCACTGCATTGTACACCTGAAACTAATATCACGTTGTATGTTAACTAAGTAGAATTTAAAAAGAAACTTAAAAAAATTAAACTCCCAGAGAAAGCAAAGTGTAGTTTCTCAACAGTAATTAGATACTTCCTTATCTTCCCAGGTCTTTGAGAAACTAAATGTTGTAGTGTTTTGAAATTTTTTGGCAGTAAATAGGCCATTTCCATTTCTATCCTCCACTGAGAAAAGGAAAAGAAAAAGTTCATATCTGGGAGTAATGAGATTGTCTTACCTGGAACATGATTTGAAAAGAAAGAGAAAGCAATTCTGAAGCCAGAAAATGTATAGGCCACAGTGTGGTGATACACATAGATGCGTGTGCACACAAACGCACACACCGCACACACACATACTCTTTTAATACTTACATAGGGCATTTAGAAAAATATCTGTGTCTTCTATCTCTTGCTCTATAGGGATCAAAGTTCTTTAGGGATTTATTTACTCTCCTAGTCCCCCAATAAATAGTTGCTCTAATTTTCCCCAAGCTACTCTGGCCTTGCTCTTCAGAAGCCAATCTCAGAAACTTTTCATATTAAGCTTGGCAATGACAGCAGGAAAGGAAAAATATTGATGTTTGCTGAAACAGAAAAACAAAGCCAAATAAAATTTAGTTGATTTCTAAGGCAGGATTTCAGAACTCTTGAAGTATATACTGACAGATGTAAATATTTTCCTTTTAAAGGTCATTTTGGCTTTCAGCCTGCTTTAAAGTATAAATGCAGAGTAGTAGTCTGTAGTAACAGAGCTAATGATTCATAGGTGGAGTTTTTTTGTTTTTGTTTTTTGGGTTTTTTTTTAAAGATTTTATTTATTTGACAGAGAGAAATCACAAGTAGGCAGAGAGGCAGGCAGACAGAGGGGGAAGCAGGCTCCCCACCAAGCAGAGAGCCTGATACTGGGCTCGATCCCAGGACCCTGGGATCATGACCTGAGCCGAAGGCAGAGGCTTTAACCCACGGAGCCACCCAGGCGCCCCAGCCCTGCCTGAATTCTTCACACCGAGAAGAGTATTTCAAATTCTCAGGAGTTTGAGACGTTAGGTTGGAAACATTTACAGGTGTTCAAAGAGGTTAAAGAACCTATGGTTAAATTTTCTAACATGGCAAATGTATGCCAGAATTGTTGAATAACTAACGGAAGCAAAACAACGAATTATTTATTCTTCCTTTCTCCTCACAAGCAAACACTTTCTAAAGAGCCCTAACACTAAAGAGCCCTTTTGTGTGGAGCTTTAATTATCTCTTGCCCTGAATGCCCCTGCTGGTCATAAACTGTGACCAAGTCTGCTTTTCTAATCCATCTTAATATTTGGCACTTAGCCAAACTAACATTTTGTTTGGTTCCCTAAACAAAATAAGGCTATCCTTAAGTAGAATTTGAGCCTAACCTGTTGGCGAAGTGAAACAGTTTTTTCAGTGTTCATTAATCCACAAAGGGGAGATATAAAAATTGAATCAAACCCTGGCTCTGCCCTATAGAGTTCAAGGGCTTTTCCATTTCACACCAAAAACATCAGGGTGGGTATTGCTGCTGAGCAGGAGTAAGAAGGTCCAGAGGCGATCAACGAGATTGGTAGGTGGGAAGTTCTGTAGAGGAAATGAGTATCAGTGCTTAAAGGACAGGCTCGAGAGGGGCTGATTAAAGTCTGTAGTTGAAGGGCTATCCCAGGAAAGAGGGTTTACCCTTGACCAATCCCATGGATCTCAACCCTGACTGCATTAGAGTTGGCTGGGGAGCTTTCAGTATATATATTTATATATCGATCAGTATATATCATATGTAATTTATTATGTATAATATATATATAATTTAGGGGAAAGTTTATTCAAATCTGGAATTTACTTTAAAATAGATCCCCCAGGGGGCTCCTGGGTGGCTCAGTCTGTTAAGTGTCTGACTCTTGATTTTGGCTCAGGTTATGATCTCCGGGTCCTGGGATCAAGCTCCAAGCTGAGCTCCTCACTCAGCAGGGCGTCTGCTTGCGATCCTCTCTCACTCTCCCTCTGCCCCTCCCCACTCCTCATGCACACACTCTCACTTTCACAATGAAAATGAGTCTTAAAAAAAATAGATCCCCCCAAAAAGATGCATTCATGGATAAAAGGGTGGAGCGGTACTGGGGAAAAATACTAATGTCTTGTTCCAACTTCCAGAAATTCTGACTAGTTGGTCCAATTTGGGGCCCAGGCATCAAGGTGTTTTTATTTTTGTGTTAGGCACCAGTATTTTTCTAAAAGCCTCCTGGGTGCTGCTTACATGCAGTCTGAGCTGAGAACTTCTGAACTGGAGGTACAGGAACACCAGTGGGTAGAAAGTACTAAGTAGCCCATTTTGAGGTCAAAGGAAGAATCCATTTGCCTCAAAAACAACTACACTAAAGCAGGGTGGAGTTGCTGTATTTGTTATCTGTGGCTGCTATAACAAATGGCCACAAACTGAGTGGCTTAAAACAGCATGAATTTATGACCCAGCAGTTCTGCAGGATAGAAATCCAACGTGGTGGGTCTCCCTGGGCTAAAATCAGGGGGTCAGCAGGACCACGTTCCTTTCTGGAGGCTTCCAGAGAGAATCCAGTCCCTTGCCTTTTCCAGCACTGGAGTCTGTCAGCATTCCTTGCCTCATGGCTCCTTCCTCTATCTTTGAAAGCAGCAACATGACATCACCCTAAAGGTTCCCTAAAGTCTCAACCTGTATGTATTTCTGTAACCACATCTCCCTCTGAATCCCCTTCACTTTTAAAGACTCTTGTGATTCTCTTGGGCCCACCAGGATCACCCAGGCTAATCACCCTGGTTTTTTTTTGTTTTGTTTTTAAGATTTTATTTATTTATTTGACACAGAGAGAGAGATCACAAGTAGGCAGAGAGGCAGGTAGGTGGTGGGGGGGGGGGGGAACGCAGGCTCCCTGCTGAGCAGAGAGCTCGATGCGGGGCTCAATCCCAGGACCCTGAGATCATGACCTGAGCCAAAGGTAGAGGCTTTAACCCACTGAGCCACCCAGGTGCCCTATAATCACCCTGTTTTAAGGCCAACTGATTAGCAACCTTCTTTCCCCCCTTTGCCATGTAACCTAACATATTCACAGGCTTTGGGGATTGGAACGTGGTCATCTTTGGGGGCCATTATTCTGCCTACCATAGAAAAAGTCACGATTTCTGAAGCAAGACATTTTTTAAAAACACAAACCAAAAAGGAAAAGACAGATAAACCCAACTGCATTAAAATTCAGAACCTATTCATTAAAAAGCACTATAAAGAGGGGCGCCTGGGTGGCTCAGTGGGTTAAAGCCTCTGCCTTCGGCCCAGGTCATGATCTCAGGGTCCTGGGATCGAGCCCCACATCGGGCTCTCTGCTCAGCGGGGAGCCTGCTTCCCCTTCTCTCTCTGCCTGCCTCTCTGCGTACTTGTGATCTCTCTCTGTAAAATAAATAAATAAAATCTAAAAAAAAAAAAAAAAAAGCACTATAAAGAGAATAAAAAGATAAACCATAAGCTGAAAACAGGGTATCTGGAACACAGTTAATATTCAAAATCTATAAAAAACTACTATAAACCAAGAAGCAAAGACAACATCCATAGGAAAGGGGGCAAAGGAACTGTATAGGAATGTCACCAAAGAGAACATACGTGAGGCCCATAAACATTTGAAAGATGTTCATCCTCATTAATCTAATGAGACAAAGAACAGTTTTTAAAAAGCAGTTGGCAAAACTGTAAAAGTTGGACCACCCAGGTATTGATGAGGCCCCGGAACACCCAGGACTCTGCTCCTATGGACAGAGCCCAGGCCGACTCCCACATGTGCATGCCAGGAAACATACGGAGGGCAAGGGTGCGTCACAGAAAACACTAGAAACAACCCAAACATCCAATAGATTTAGAATGAATAAGTCCTGCTGTGCTCGTTTGAGGAAGATAAGGCATTAGGATCAGACACAGGTAAATCCCAAAGATACAATATTGAATGAAAGACGTAGATCTCAAAAGATTATCTACTAGATGGGTCCATTTATGCAATTAAACACAAGTCTAAGGTAAACTATTTCTTTGATTAGAAAAACATGCAGAGCAAGATGAACACAAAATTCTATATAAAATCTCTCTCGTGATGGGCAAAGGCTTGCCTCGGAAGATACCTGAAGGCCCCTGGGATGTGGGAATGATCTGGTTTTCAGCTTGGGTGAATAAATTCAGTGATGTTTATTTTATTAGTGCCTAAATTGTACATATATGTTTTCATATATTATTTTGTATTTTGCTATTTCATGTTAAAAATGTTCCCTAAAAGCAGACCTAGAAAAGGTCATTCTCTCACAGTTAAGTGGTTTTATTTATTTTTTTAAGATCTTATTTATTAGAGAGAATGGGAAAGCACAGGCAGGGGGAGCTGCAGACAGACAGACAGAGGGAGAAGCAGGCTCCCCGCTGAGGAAGGAGGCCCAAGCGGGGCTCGATCCCGGGACCCTGGGATCATGACCCGAGCCGAAGGCAGATGCTCAACCGACTGAGCCACCCAGGCACCCCTAAGAATTAAGTGGCTTTAAATTATCAAGGCAATAAAATAAAAACAAGGGATTGCAATTATCATAAAAAGTAGCACAAATATAAGACATATTTGTTATAATAATTCACACTCTAAGGACACATATCAAATAAAAGGTCAAAAACCCGTTTTTGCCAGAGAACCCAGCATTCTTAGCAGTTCAGTGTGAATCTTTCTAGAGCCCTTTCTCTTTTGCCTCGTATGTCATATAGAAATGGAATACCACTATCTCTGCTGTTCTGAATGTTTCAGAACATGGGACCTGCTGCACAGTAAGAATGGAGGTACCATTACACCAGTATCTCAGTTTCAGCATCTCATTTATTAAGTTCATCTAAAATTCCCCAGCCAGCTCACTTCTCCTACACGGTCGAGAGCCAGTGCCCTGGGTGACTCCAGATGGGCCACTGGCCCTTCGGAATGTGGAGCCCACTGTGGTGGGAGGAGGGAGACTGAGGGCCAGTGTGAACATGCGCATGTGGAGACTTTCCTGAGGGCCTCACACCCCCAGTTTTCCTGACAGTGAACAGCAGCAGCGCCCACCCGGTCCAGCAGCCCCGAGCCCGAGAGCAGCCTCTGGGAGCTCAGAAGTAGTGGACCCCCACGGCAGCGCTGTGGGGACTTGTTCCTCTCCTCCTTCCGGCTCACTCACCTGGTGGGGGAGGGGCGGTGATGAACCCGGAGGGGGGCCAGTCTCACTCAAATGCTACATGCCAGCAGTTGGCCCTTCCTAAGTCAGTGTCCTCCAGATACAGATAGCCTTATCAGATATAGTGTCTGATAACAATGCCAAGAATATTTAAGACTGTAGAGTTTGTAAATTAGTAAGTTCTTTCTCATGATCTTACTTCTCACAAGAGCCCTACAAGATCTATATCATGGGGGCACCTGGGTGGCTCAGTCGGTTAAGTGTCTGTCAGCCTTGAGCTCAGGTCATGATCCCAAGGTGCTGGGATCAAGCCCCACGTCAGGCTCCCTGCTCAGCAGGGAGTCTGTCTCTACCACTCTCCTGGCTTGTGCTCTCTCTCTCTGTCAAATAAGTAAAATCTTAAAAAAGAAAAAAAAACCCTGCTTTTAAAAAATATATATATATTATGATCTCAGTTAATAAAAGATCAAATTAAAGGTGAGAAAGATTAAATGACTTTGTCCAAATGAATGCTGGGCCAACTCTGAAGCCCAAGGATATGGCTGCAAGTTTCACAGCATCATCAAAATGTAAATGCATGTATAAAAGACAATCTGTTGCTAACAAAACAAAATGTGTCGATCGTTCCCACCTTACAGAGCTCTGATAGTGCTCCCAGATTTCTGTGAGGTGCTCCATCCTTTCTCTGTCACCCAGCGTCACTGTGGGGCACCATTCACATCCATAGTTCTCACCGATTTGCATATTAAGGACAGGACAGTATTGTGGCACAAGGCAGTAAAATCTCCTTAGGAAGGGCCAGTTCTTTCTCATGTACAACTTGCTGCCATTTGGGCTCAGGGAAGGGCTGTACTATCACCTTACACCCTGACTGTCCCCTTCCCAGGGGGTCGCCTCTGGCTCCTGTTCAGTCTGACCCTTCCGCTCATGCCTGCGGAAGCTGTGGAATGCGTGACGGGGGGAAGAAAAAGAAAAAGGAGTCAGGTTCCTTCGTAGTTTGTAGGACACCTCAAGGATTCAAAAGCATGAATCCAAAAGATGAATGCAGAAAAACGTGCTAGGGTTTCTGAAAACATGCAGAGGAGTGGAGAAAGCCCAGGTTGAACAAATAGTAAAATACTTGCCCTTCACATGTGAAAGTCAACATTCTCAGCTCATTCGGGTTTAAAAATAGAATGGAAAGAAGTGGATACAGAAGCTGTTGGCATGCCACACGAGTGAGGCAAGAGAATGTAAAAACCAAAGTCACTAATACTAATCTGTATCTGAGAGTGGACTCTTGATTGCGAAGCTACTCTGGGGTTTTGACATTCATAATTATATGCCCATGAATTAAGTTATCAGACTCCAAAAGAGTAAGTCTAAAAGCTGACCAAATTGAACTGGTGTGTCTTTTTTCTTTGTGTAATGATTACACCAGTTAGAAGCCTTTGAGCTACTATATGGAAAATTCAGCTAAAATTGTATTATTTCACATACCAGCAGGTAAGAAAGTTGGCAAGTTCAGTGACTTGAAGACCCAGGGTCTTTCTTCTTTCTGCTCTGCCATTGTAAACTTGTCTGCTTGTCCCCTAGTGGTTACAAAATGGCTGCAGCAGCTCCTGGAATCACGTCCTCATCCAGCATTCAAACCAAAATATCAAAAGGCTTTAAGAGATGCATCCCAGTCTGGTGGTGTCTGTTTATAAGGAGACAGACTTTCTCAGAGGCCCCCAGCATACTTTTCTTCATGTCACACTGGCCACAGTGATGTCAAGTGCCCACTCCTAAGCCAGTCATGGATAAAAATCACAAAATTACCATAGCTGGCTTAGACTGATCGAGACTCATGCCTGGGTTAGGGTGGGTCTCTCCTTCCCAAGTCAGCATCTCCTGATCACCTGAACAAAATTAAGGTTTTCTTGGCAAGGAAGAATTGAGCAGGGAGGGCAACCGACAGTGTATGCTTTGCCGAGAAGACTGTTTAATGTCACTGTTTCCCATTATAGGCTCTGCCAACATAAATGACCGAAGCATGCTGGGGAAGCGTGACAGTGAAATGGCTGTCATTGTGCAGGACACGGAGACAGTCCCTTCGGTGATGGATGGAGAAGAGTACCAGGCCGGCCGCTTCGCCCAGGGACTTCGGCTGCAGTGCTTCAGGTGAGCCCCCCAGAGCTGTGGCCCTCTTATGTGGTTTCACTGGTAGGTGCTGGAACCCAGCCCCAATGAGCGCAAGCGTCATCCGCAGGTTCTTTGTCTAAAACAGCATCTCCCAAAGTATGGGATGTGAATCGCAAGTAGTGTGCAAAATGACCTTATGTGGGGTGTAAATATTTTCTCTTTTAATCATTTTTATTATTTTTTACATGTAATCGAGAAAAATAGCATTTTAAATTTATTCATTGATTTAGGACCAGGCCAGTCAACCCATCTAGTGTCTTTTTTTTTTTTTTTTTAAGATGTTCTTTATTTTAGAGAGAGAGTCAATGAGAGAAGGGGCAGAGGGAGAGAGAGAATCTCAAGCAGATTCCACGCTGAGCACGGAGCCCGACTGGGGGCTCGATCCCATGACCCCAAGACCACAGCCTGAGCCAAAAACAAGAGTTGGGCGCTTAACCAACGGAGCCAGTCACCCCTACTTAAGTTTTTTAAAGGGAGTCCTTTTTTTTAAATCATAGTAGTCCCAATAATACAGGGATATAATAGAGAATTTCAAAGGAGAGTGCGAGTGACTGCTGACGGTGAGGTTTGGAAACTTTAGCCCCAGACACAAAACATGCCCGATCTTCTCTAAGATGTGAGTTCTACCCGATCTCAAGCTGAGAGAACACTGGGCGGAGAAAGCAAGGGCTAGGGGCCCCTAAATGAGTCTTTCATTCCCTTGATGTTTCTGAGAACCTTCCGGGGCTGGGCTCTAACCCCCGGCCCTGTAACCTAGTCTCAGTGGTCGGAGGGATTCTCCTAGAACCCCCAATTCTGTCACTTCACTTGTGGTCCGTGGAACACCCTAAGCACTACTCTACGGCGAGGCCTTTGCCGTGAGCCCCCCAGTCCGTGATTCTAGAGCTGCATCAGCCAGGGATGGGTTTTTCCCTCTGGCCTCCACAGCGAGATGCAGCCAGTGGCCCTGATGAAGCTGTAAGCTATTTGGGGAAAGGCGCTGTCATTTTAACCCTGTGGTGTGAATGGTGGCGCTGGGACACAGGTTCACTGGCAGATAGGCACATTACGAGTACCAAGCTCCCTGCAAATGCTGGCTGCCATCTTCCTCCTGTCTAGCAGCCCAGGCTCTGGCTCTTGAGAAGCAAGATAAGCTTCAGTTCCTCTAGTTCCAGAGGGGGGTCACTCTGCTCTCTCTGCCCCAGAAGCTCAGCAGATCCATCCCTCAAAATCTGACTGTTGGGGGCCTGGGTGGCTCAATGGGTTAAAGCCTCTGCCTTTAGCTCAGGTCATGATCTCAGGGTCCTGGGATCAAGCCCCACATCGGGCTCTCTGCTCAGTGGGGAGCCTGCTTCCCCCCTCTCTCTGCCTGCCTCTCTGCCTACTTGTGATCTCTGTCAAATAAATAAATAAAAATCTTAAAAAAAAAAAATCTGACTGTCAAAGCTTCCTCACAGTTTTTATGGCTGTGTTTATTGGCGTTGTTACTAATTGTTTTGCCAGTAAGATTTTTTTTCAAGCCATTGATATTTCAATTAGCTTCTAGTGTTGTTTTGTTTAGAGGGGAAGAGATTAAAATTAGTACCCTGTTAATCAGCCCACTGATTGCCTACTGCAGCATCTATGAGGAAGCAAGTATTTCTTTGTGTAAACCAGTCTTTTCGGTTTTGTGAGAACTTAAGTATTCTCGGTAAAGTGGTGAGCTTTTTTATAACTTTCTAGATGTATAATAATTATAAAGGTGTAGGTGGTTCTGATTCCAATCTATTTTTGTAGTAGAAAATTTGGCAAATACAATTAAGCAGTAAGAAAATTAAATTCATCTGTAGTCCCGCAGCCCAGAGCCAGCAGCTTTAACATTTGCTATCATTCCCGTTTGTTTGGCACATAGATATTACTATACTGTATTTCTTTTGAGGATCTTGCAGTCCTAGGAAGTTCTTTATTATTTAAATAATGTTACACACATCATTCCCGTTTGTTTCGGCACATAGATATTACTATACCGTATTTCTTTTTTAAAACATAATTAGGATCTTGGAGTCCTAGGAAGTTGTTTATTATTTACATAATGTTACATACTTCTGTGCCATCAAGTGTTCTTCTGTAACATTTAATGGCCACATTGTATTAGATCATGTGACTATGCTGTAACTCCTTTAACTAATACCTCACTGATAGACAGGTTTTTCACTGATATAAAAAAGTGGATATGGGGACGCCTGGCTGGCTCAGCCAGTGGAGCTGGCTCTTGATCTCAGGGTTGTGAGTTCAAGCCCCACATTGGCTGTGGAGATTACTTACAAATAAAATCTTTAAGATAAATAAGTGGCTATATTTGTAGATAACATCTTATTTGCCCTCTTAATTGTTCCCCTGGCTAGATCCTAACTATGGAATTCTAATCAAGGGGAAGTATGCCCCTTCCTTTACGCTCTAACTTCTTGCTATCTTGCTAGTAATGTTTCAAGGGCTTATTCCTTCTGTCTTTACCAACACTGAGTTCTATTATTTAATCTTTGCCAATTTGTTGGGTTTCAAGTGGAATTTCATTATTTTAATTTGCATTTTTGAGGGTTCAAAAAATGTGTTCATTAGCCATACTGTTCTTGTAATTGTTCTTTTAGAAATTACCTAGCCTATTCACGTCTTTGTCCATTTTGTTGGAATGTTTCCCTTTCTTTTAATGATTTATAAGTAATTTAAGTATATATGAGGCTAATTCTTCTGTCACACGGGTTGCGAATCTGATTTGTCAATTGCCTTTGAATCATTTGGGGGAAAATCAAAATCTTATTAAGCAATTCTATCCAGGTTTTTCCCCTCCTTTTCTTGCACCCTTAGTATAGTTTCCCCAACCCAAGACTGAATACTGTATTTTCTTCAAGTGCTTATTTGATACTTTTTACATTTAACACCTGCAGTTTATTTTAATGTGAGAAATGAGGTAGGGACTCTAATACCCTCCCCTCCACCCCCGCCCCAGCCCACCAATGGATCCTGAACTGAATGATGGGCACTACTCTTTGCCTAACACACAGTGCCTCCTTAGGATACACCGCATTGCTACATATCCTCACTCATCTCTAGTCTCTCCATCAGGTGCTATTATAATCTGCTTACTTGCCTCCCAGTGTGACACCGCTTTCATCACTGTAGCTGTGTGCTTTAATACTGCCTCCTGCCACCCCACTTCCCAAATCAGTATTCTCAGGCAGAATAATCTTGGCTACTCTTAAACCTGCCACGTGAACTTTAGAATTATTTATTCATGTTCTCTTCTTTTTATTGTTGAAATTACAGTAGACCTGTAGATTAATATGAAAAGAATGAACATATTTATAATGCTGAGTCATCCTCTTGAGGAACAAAGCATAGGCTTCGATTTATTGAAATTCTTTTTTAATTTTTCTTTATTAAAGCTCGCAGGTTTTCATTATTGAGGGGCATTGCCCTTCAGGAATCATTAGAGTTTTATTTTAACTTTTTTATGCTGATCTTAAACATTTCATGCTAAGCATATTCTTAGGTGCTTTTAGTGACAATTTTCAAACTGTCTTAAAAAGGCATTTGTTCATGAACAATCATTTTCCATTTTGCCCCAATGGCAAACACAGCTAATATATTAAAAGGTACCACAAAAACCTCATGTTATTTTTATTAGGAAATGTTCTCAAAAGATAATATTGGGGCCTAGAATACAGTCATTTTCTCACTAAAAAAAAAAAATGCAGCTTCAATCCATTTTCCATCTGGGTTATTTTTAACTAGAAATAGAGAGACACATTTCAATGTGAAATCAAATCTAAATAGAGTCAACATCAGGGTACTGCACTGAATGTCGCAACTATGTGCCGAACAGTTCATTAAGTCCTGGAAAATTATCCAACTGTACGGATGTAGCCATCACTCAACAGAAACCATTATCCACCCAAGTACGGCTCAGAATCGTGTCAAGCAATAGACATGAGGCATGGAAAGAACAGGAACTATTTTCTGTACTCTTCCTCCTGTTCCACCGATGCATAAAAAATAAACCATTAAATAATTCCCATTATATGCGCATACATTAAATCAGATGTGTTTTCCCTCACCTTACTTTCAAAAGAACATCCAGAGAATTTCACTTTACTGTGCATTTTAGCATGAGAACACTGACGGGGAAAATAATTTATTACTAAAAATTAGCTCTTGTAGGCTTATTTAAATACGTATTCTACAAACAAGCTCTTAACTGATAACTTGGTGGACACAATCGTGTCACCTCTTGTTTTGAAGTTAAAAAGCCAAGTCACAGAAGTGTTCTTTTTGCTAAGTTTCCAGCTGTTAGACCTGATCCCCATCAAAGGTGTTATTATACTTGATGTACTGTCATAACTTGCATTGTCCGTCAGATTTGCTGCAGATTTTGCTTTGGGTCTTAGCAGCCAGCATCTGTGCGCAAACACCAGCCCTTAAATCCATTTTAAAAGTTATTGTTCGAAAGTCTGAAGGAGGCATTATTTGAAGTGGAAATAAAATTTTTAGGTTATAAAGCTCTAAAAAATCATAAGTGAGCCCATCGTGCCAAATCCATTTATTTTAAAGAATTTTTAGATAGTGGGAAAAGTGCAGACTAAAACTAAAATGAGGTGTCCTTTTATCCTTGTAAAAATGGCTGAGCTTCTTCAGGAATTAATCATGTTGGGAATGACTGGGGAGAAGAGGCATGACTATGGCGTCTGTGTTGGGACAGTCTTTCTTGAAGTAAAATTTAATTCTCAAGTTTTTCCTGGTAAAAGAGTCCTATAAGTTCACAAAGGATTATGCATGATGAATAAATTATGTTCATTGTAAAATTGTGCAGAATAATGAAAAACTGGAAACCATCCAAAAGGTCGTAATAAAATACTCGGTTAAAGAAATTTCACATGATGGGAAATTTTGCAACCATTAAGAATGATGATGTCAGTCCACATTTATTTAAATACAGAGAGGGTAACAACAGAAGGATTTCCACTCAGTGGTCAGTTCTCATCTGAATTTGACACAGTTCTCCTTGGCAAACTTCGCGTGGTTCCAGGATACAACACCCTTGCTTTCTCCAGGCTCGATGGCTGCTCCTCCTTTTCCCTCCCACTGAAGCTCACCAGGTCCTCTTCTCTGTCTAAACTCACTCCTTCGGTAAACCAGTTAAAGTCCCATGGCTTTATGAATACATACCTAAGGACAGTTCTCAGATTTAGACTCCAGCCAGACCCCATCTCCCCAATTCCAGATTCATTTCTCCAGGTGCCTACTTGGCATTACCCTGTGAATGTTTGATGGGAGTCTCAACAGGTTCAACACTGAATTTCCGGTCTTCTCCCACAAACTGGCTCTACCAGCAGGACTCCCCAAGTCAGTCAATGGCACCCACATTCTTCTAGTTGCTCACGCCCACACCCCCGTTGTCATCCTTGATGCCTCAGTTCTTCTCACATCGTATACCTGCTCTGTCAGTACAACCTGTTGGCTCCACACCTTCCCCTCCACTGCCCGAGCCACCATCATCTCACACTCAGATTACGGCAGGAGCTCCAGAGTGGTCTCCTTGTTCCAGCCCTGGCCCCGCACATTCTGTTCTCAATACGGTAGCCATATTTTCATATGTAAGTCAGATTCTATCACTCCAGAGTCTGCAATATGTCCCAGTTTCTCTCAGTGTAAAAGCCAAAGTCCTTCTAAGACCTAGTTCCTCACTTCTATGTAATATAAGCCTTTTTTATCTTCTTTGAACCTATCAGGCATGTGAGAAAGGGCTTTAGGCTCCTTTTGAAATCTAGCTTTGTTAGTAGCATGTCTCCAAATTTTAGCTTCCCATCTGCAAAATGGGAATCGTGTACCATGTACCTCACAGGGCTGGGGTAGAAATGGTTTTTTACTCCAAGGCCTTCCATGAGTACAAGGGTTTTTATCAATTTCAAATACGACCTCTAAAACTTAGCTTGCTTTGCTTAAGAATTTGTTTCCAGTCCACTGTTTATATATGATCAAGTCAGACAACATCTAGTATGTGGCTTCCTTTTTGTCAGCCACTCTGGGGACTGGAGAGTAGCCAGGTCACGTTCTCTTAAAGAGCTAACCTGCTAGATGTGGGACATAAGCCTGTTAAAAACAAAAAGTGCATGAAGTATTGCAGGTGTTCTGAAAAAAACAAAGCATATGCGAGGTATGGTAGGGGAGCAAAAGAAGAAAGCCCAAATCTCTGAGGCCTGAGAGAGAAAAATGGGGAGATGGGAGAAGGGGGAGCCATGAATCAAGGGGAAGCCTTGCACTGAATGCTGAAGGATGATAGGCAGGGTCAGGCAAACAGGAAGAGTGGGGGGAAGGCTCCCTGACTACTCCCAGCTCATACTCTTAAAGCACAACCAGTATTTATCACAATACTTCATTCTTTTTAAGGATGATGATTTATTCATTATTGATTTTACCCATTAAATTTAACTACCCAAAGAAGCTCCATGTCTTTTGTATTTGTTTCTGTGCCCTGGAGTTTGGCATAGTTCTTGGCCCAAGAGAAGGAAGGGATGGAAAGAGGGAGGGAGGAAGGGAGGAGAAAGGGATATTTCATCCTGGTTAAGATCATAGGCTTGGGAGTCAAACGGTCTGTGGAGTCCCAGATCTATAGCTTACCAGCTGGGTACCTTGAACAAGTTACTTACCCTCTCTGTGCCTTAGTTCCCTTATTTGTAAACTGGAAATGTTAATAGTTGCTTATTCATAACTTTGTTGAGGATTTACTGAGAGAGTTCTTGGAAAGGACTTGGCACATTTGCTGGCACGTGGGGTTGTGTGTGTGTGTGTGTGTATTTAACAAGATTTATTTATTTGAGAGAGAGAGCAGAAGCAGAGGCAAAGAAGAATCCCCAAGGGGACTCTGCACTGAGTGGGGAGCCCAACACAGGGCTTGGTCCCAGGACCCTGAGATCTTGACCCGAGCCAAAATCAAGAGTCAGATGCCCAACTGAGCTACCCAGGTGCCCCCGGCCCATGTTTTGAATGCTAACCCTCTCTTCCAAGGTTCTCATCTCCTTAGGCCAAATTCCAAGGACTCCCTTGGGACTAAATTCAGGTCTTTCTGTCTATGCAATAGTTAAAACTTTCAAGCATCATAACAGCTTAGATTTGTTTTGTTTTGCAACTAAGGTTTTATACACACACACACACACACACACAGAGTTTTAATGGCTTCCTCTGATTGTCTTTAAAAAAAAAAAAAGAAAGGACTTCTGTGGTTGAGTGCCTGAATTACATCACCATTAGAAACAATGCCTGCAGCAAACTTCTTTATCTCAATTACTCATTTTGGAGGGTGTTTGTATTTCAGGGTTGTTCTTGGCTATCTTTCTGACCCAAGTGAAAACATTCAGGATCCAGTGAGTGACAAATTCTTCAAGGAGGTGTGGGTTGCAACAGCAGCTCGAAATGCTACAATTTATGATAAGGTGAGGTTTGCATATCACCCCTCCCCTTTTTTAATTGAATCACATCACAAAAGCACGTCGTTATTGTTGCATAGTATTGGAACAGAGTATTCTTAATGAGTATAAAAAAACAGTATGTTTCTAAGTTGTAATAAAATACCTCTTTGTAGACCCTAAAAAACAGTCAAAAAGTATCATGGATTATGGTTTAGAAGAGCCATTAGTGGTATTCTGACCTCTCATCTGACTCTGAGATCCCATCATAAGCATCCTTCGAAGGTGCTTATCCAGCTTTTGGATGTGTCCAGTGACAAAGAGAAAAGAGGCAGATGGTATCCAAAAATGAGTCAGACCTGGGTTCAACCCAGCTCACCCAGCTGCTGATAGAACTTTGTAGTGATTTGATTTTTTGAGCTCTCCTTTCTTCTCCTGTAAACCGGGAGGAGTATCCACTAGGGTGGTTATGAAAATAAAGAGTGTAGGCTTTTAAATGTATTTAGCACATAGCATAGTAAATGGTATCCATTCTTATGATGGAACTTACTAATAATGAAACACTTCTCTGTTGGGCAGCTCTAATTTTGGAAAGGGGTTTTAAAACCAGCTCCATGTCAGGGAGGCCACATGTATTCTTTTGGTTAATTCTATCCCCCGGTTAGGATAAAGACTGTACAAGAGGTAAGAGCTGTACAACAGGGGAGCAAGTTACTTCATGTAGCCAGCTTTCTGTCCTAGAAAATATTCCAGCTGAGATCTGCTGGCCATCTAGCAGAAATTGGGGAAGAGTGTGTTGTGGCTCTTCACGACTGCCTGAGCCCCTTCCAGCTGGGAAATTCATCATTCTTAATGAAACTTGACAGTCTACATAGCCTTATTTCATACTGAGGACTCAAGGCCACAGTCAAATAGGTCATGTGCACGGAGTCTTAGAGCACAGCCTTGTTTGGATCCTTATGGCGGTGGCAGGGGGAGGGTGCAGTGCAGGATAGCAGCTATAAAAACATTTTGGGAACAAGAGGATAAATCTGAATATGGACCATATCTTAAAATGACTTGGAATTGATTTTCTGAGGTGTGAGAATGCTATCGTGGTTATATAAGCACATCTATATTCTTGATACATGCTGAAGTATTTAGGAGGGAAGTATTCTGATATGGGAAGCTCATTTTCAATTAGCACAATAAGTGTACAATTGATACCTTTAAAGGTACAGATACAAACATTTTTGAAAATGAAAAGTTAGAGATAATCTACAAATTTCCTTAGACTAGACCCTCCAGTGAAATTCCGGGAATTATTATCCAAAATCCTAACCTGAATGTGGACTAACATCAGTGGAATTCCCCTACCACTAGCTTGACTTTATCCTGAAGTGACTTGTGTAGATCAGAAAGAAGGCTCTATCTGTGATTTTTTTTTTTTTTTTTTTTTTTTTTTTTTTTTTTTTTTTTTTTTTTTTTTTTTTTTTTTTTTTTGATGGAAGCAAATCTAGTCATCTCTTGGTAGCAAATAAGAGAAGCAACTCTTCAGTCAGGTCTGTGCTGTGGCATAAAACTACTATGTGTTTCATAAAGCAAAGATTTTGTCTGTTGGAATGCATATTTTTCATAAAGGGGATATCTTTTCTTTTAAACTTACAACTTGGTTTCTTCCTATCTGTGTTTTAATCAGGTGTTCCGGTGCCTTCCTAATGATGAAGTACACAATTTAATTCAACTGAGAGACTTTATAACCAAGCCCATCTTAGCAAGGGAAGATCCCATCAGAGCTGAGGAAGAACTGAAAAAGATCCGTGGGTTCTTAGTGCAATTCCCCTTTTATTTCCTGTCTGAAGAAAGCCTCCTGCCTTCCGTTGGAACCAAAGAAGCCATAGTGCCCACAGAGGTTTGGACTTAAGGGAGATACTCTTTTGCAGCTCAAGGACTTCCACCTTGAAAAGTACACTGCACACAGTGACTCTAGGGAGATCCTCACAGCTGCAGCCAGCCCTGGTGCACCCGGGATCCACCCCAGGGACCCTCTGGATTGGCTGGGCAGGGCTGCAGTCCTACTGATGGAAGGATGCTGAACATCAGGTGGGCTTTCTAACTCCTCCTGCTTACCGCTGTGAAAAAGGGACTGTATTCTTATTGGTAGCGTGTGCGCAACAACCAATTCCATGGTGTACACCAAAATGCTCTTCCTTTGCTAAAAAGAATTTACCTGTGCCTGTGATCTAGATCGCCAGAAACTGTCGAAACCTCCTTATTCTTCTCTGGCCCCCATCATGCAGCTGGTGACTGCCAGAGCTGCCCTCATTTCCTAGCACACACAGACACAGTTGGAGACATTGTTTATTCCTAGAAGATGTTGTGATGCTGCTTCCAGGTTCTTCAAGGTGACAGGGGAATGCCTCAGGAATGGTCCTGAAGTAGGAGTGTTCACCCAAGCAAGGATGGCGTCCTTATCCCTTTACAGTGACTGAAAGGACAGGGTAGATGTTATATACATAAGCAACCCATGTTAGGTGCTTCTGATAACAGTGACGCTATAGATCTTAACACCACAGAGCAATAGGAAGGAATTAAATTTTATTGAGGCAGAGATCCTACTTTGCCTCCAAAGGCAATGACTAGATGTGGTCTTTGGATAGGGCCCACCTGACCAAATTTGAAAACATATGTGGGATATTTCATTACACAGCAGCTGATAAAACACAGAAGCAGAGCATGCAGCTTTCAGAAGCCTCCAAGGTAGCCGTGAGGATCTGATCCAGACAAGAAAAGAAGATTCCTTATAGTCCTGGAAAATTTCCTATCATCCTTAGCTGCTGGATTGGTTGAAATTGGAGTTTCTCCATTTGAAAATCAAACCAATGAATGCAATTTGTCTTTCAAGAGAACCAGAGGCTTCGTAACTCCTACCAGTTAAGTAGAAGCCTACCCTTGACATTCAGCTCTCCCAAGTTTGTTACCTTCTTAAAGAAAAATTGATTGCAAAATACTTACTACTTAACTTGTATTATTGTATGTATTATTAAATATGCATTGACATTCCACCAGGCTTCCAAAGAGGTTAGGATCTTCATTAATTCACAATGTCCTAGTCTATGAATTGTTCTGCAAACCCATTTTTCCTCTTTGAATAGTAACGTACCCTTTGGTACACCCTAGCTCTAATGTTACTAAGCAGACCTACTCTTACAGCCTGAAGAGCTGATGTGGGTTCCCAAAAGGCCTGTGTCCATAAAACATGATGTAGGTGCATTGCTCACACATGAACAGATTGATTACCTGGACAGATCTCTTGGAGTCATTCTTCAAAAAAAGTGAGGATCTAATCCTTGTTTTCATGGAACTAGGAAAAGGTTAAACGGGAGTACAAAGTCAGTAATCTGGGTGAGTAGGAGAGACTGTCACACTCAGGAGAGGATTTCACAACTAGAGAACATTTCACAAATGAGGTGGGAGTATGCTTTATGAGTAAATAATTTCTCAGATGACTGGAGGTGGTATAAAATGACTGCATTCTAAAGCAGCTGTAAATAAGGCATTTGCTATTTATGAAGTTTAGACTGGCATTTAAAATGTTGAATGCACGTGGACTACCTAAGGATTTCTTATATAGTTTACTTTTACATATTTTTTACACTGTACAACAGTCAACACACTGGCTTTTGATTTTGTGCAAAATGCTCTCCTAACACCATGAAAAATAAAAGCCTAAAAGGTCCCCCCCCTTAAAAAAAAAATCACTTAATCCAGCCTCTCCCCTTTTATAGATGAGGAAACTGAGGCCCAGATTGGTTGAAGGACTCCCTGGAGTTCACCCAACTGTGAGATAGTGGAGGCAGGACTAGTGAAATTGTTGTGGTCCCTTCGAGGCCTCCCCCTTGATGTCATCATTGTCTACGAGTGAGGAGAGGCAGTAAACAGATTTCAAGCAGGATATCGCTAAGCTGCTTTGAACACGGTGCCATCAGGTACTTAAGTGTTCGTCTGTCTACCCCTGCTTGAATGTAAGCTCCACAGGACAGGGACTTCGCTATGTTTTGTTCATAGTGTATCCTCAGAGCCTGGAACAGTACCTGGAACAGCGGAGGTGCTCGGTAACTGTTTGGTGGGTGAATAAATGAGGTGGAGGAGAGTGCT
The DNA here is from genome assembly GCA_028646535.1 of Procyon lotor. NCBI lineage: Eukaryota > Metazoa > Chordata > Mammalia > Carnivora > Procyonidae > Procyon > Procyon lotor. The sequence continues at coordinate 104,529,197 of CM053603.1, read as the reverse complement.
AATGAAATGACAGACTTACAGAGTCTCAGCCAAAAAATCTCACTGTTGGTTTCTGGGGCCAGTTTCCTTTCTACTGCATCTTCTCAAAGGCAAGATATTCTTCTGCAAAGATGAGAGGCTACCACCTTAACTTGGGTGGATTTTCTGGAAGATTCCATGCAATAATTGCCTATTTGCAATAACAGCTTACACAGGGCAGCATCTGCAAAAGTCACATGGGGTGTGGACACAAGGTGTACTGCATGGCCTAATTAGCCACCATTCTGACACCACTACTACCTAATAATAGTTTAAATAACTTATCTTTAACATTTCAATATCTGATATCAGCTTCAAAATGAAAATGATTCAGAGCCCCTTGAAAAGCTATTATGCATATGCTTCATATTTTAAATTGACTGTGATCTTCTAAAATGCCTATAAATGCTGTACCTCATACTCTGATAATCTAATACTTTTTATTTTCAAGAAGCAAAAATTCTATAATTACATAAAATACACAAAATTCTATAATCTAAAATGACTGGTAGACAGGAGACTACCTACTCCCAACTACTCAGATCGTCCAAGCCTAGTCGTTGGAGGGTACTCGACAGAGCAGGTCTGGTGCGGGCATTTGCTCTGTATCAAGTGTCTACTCGGTGATTCGCCCTCCCTTGGGATGGTCTCCGTTCTCAACTCTAAGGCCTGGAGAGGCGGTCATTAGATAGTTGAGTGGCATATGGTAAAACAAAATACTGGTTTTCTTTTAGTAGCACCTTTGGAAGAAAATTTCATCTTAGGTAGTCAAAAACATGAGCAGTTGATGTCTTGTGTACTAACTTGGGAAAGTGATGTAACACATCATGAATGAATAGTCTCCCAGATGCAAACAGCAGGCAGAAAAGCCTTTCTGCAGACGTAACCTACAGGCAGACCAGATCTGTACGCTCATCGAGAAGAACTTGCCCTTCTTCCTGCATCTCCTCACCCCTTATTCCTTCAGCCTCTGTCCCCAAGCAGAGCACCTCCTTATTACGTAAGCCATTTCAGAGGACAAGCAAAGGGTTTCAGAAAAAAAACAAAATGAGGCCTCTACAACAAATCTTTCATTTAACTTACCCTTTTAACTGACTGACAAAATATTTTTTAACAGAGGCAATCATCTTGCTAACCTCCCTGATCTGATAGAGCACTTGAGCGTTTTCTGATGTCTGTCACCCTCTGTAGCAGGGGCAAAGAGGATCCTTAATGTATCCTTATCCCTCTCTACTCTCTCTTGTATAAAACGAGCAAATGCTAAAGAACTTTAAGTGTGCTTAGGAATACATTTTTATTTCCCTGGAAGATCCTCTGAGGCCAATTACTGCTGGCAGTTTGGAGGTTTAAAATGGATGGGCCTTGAGAATCTTGAATCTAGAAATGCACTAGAAAAGGAATTCATCAGCATCTCAGAAAGTTGCAGGTGAGAGTCTGTGAATTTGCATTATTCTTAGCGGGGTGGGAAGGTACCATAAAATGACTCCTAATGGCATTTAATTCACATGTGAGATAGTATTGACTCTGACTTGAGATTGGAAGTGTTCACTAAAGGAACCAAATGTTTTATGACTTAATTTCTTATAGGTTATTTTATTTTTCCTTTATACTATTGTTAATTTTTAACTTAAAAACAGTAATCAAACATATGATAAATGAAAATCTGTCACACTGATGATTTGGAAGTTGTAAAGTCAGAGACAAGGATGGCAATCCAACCAAAATGCTGGCTTAACTACTCTTTCTTATCCCCAAGCAGCTCTGATTGTTCACTTTATTCTTGATAAATGTACATAAGTGAATGTCACCCTAATTCTGCTAGACACTAGGAAATAGAACATATGCCCCCCCTAATGTAGATCTGCTTGGATTCTTCACACAAAATAGTTTGGGCCAAAGGTACTGGTATTCTCCTAAACCACTCTAAAACTTCATACCAAAGTATTGCAGTTGGAGCACGTGTCACTGACACAAAAAAGCAAATACTTGGCAAGGACTATCCATTCAGAGTATTTTGATATTCTGGATAGAACTTGGGCTCCTAGCCTCACCTCTACTACAGCACCTGCCACACCAAGCCTGGACCTCCTATTTTTGTAAATAAAGTTTTATTTGAACACAGTCATGTCCATTCATTTACATGCATTCGTGACCAAATAATCTGCAAATCCTAAAATATTCACCATCTTTAAGAAAAGCCTACTGGTCCTTCCTCTAGAGAGAGCAAAGAATGTCCAGACAGAGTAACTCAACAGAGCTGGAGGAGTTCTAATCTATTCCCTAACAAGGTTTTCAAGTCTCCCTATCCCAGAGCCCAGCATTCTATAATGGATTTATTTTAAGAACAAGGTCAAGTCCTTTCAGGAGTAAAACCACATGGTTTTGGTTCTGGAAAGAGATGTTATCAGCTAAAGCAGGCTTCTCCCAGCTGAGTGCTTATAGGCACACATGGTTGACTGTGTGTAACTCAAGTTTTAAAAAAAAAAAAATGACGGACAGGCTGATGGGTTTGTATTCAGAATGAGGATTCAGAACTCAGGAGCCTCGGTGTCCCGTGAACCTTCCATCTGTGAAGCACCGGAAATGATCCATGTATCCATTCTCTGCCTCACAATCAATGCTCTCTGTGCCTGGTTCGTTAACTGCTTTTTTTTTAAAAATGTAAATACTCATTAATTAAATAATTAAAAGTGTGAAATGAGCAGCGTCCCTTTATTTGAAAACCGGGGTCTCGAGAGCCAGAGCGCTGCGTGTCTGAGTTTGAGATGCAACCGTGTGTCTGTGGAGCCCCAGCCCACACCCCAGTCGTGGGCCCCCACACAGGTCAGCCTCAGAGTCTCGGCATCCTGTGCTCCTCCCAGGCCTCTGTCCCCCGTGGCGTGTGACGATAGAGTGACGTGGTGAATTTCCTTTAGAAGACTGAGACTGCTTCCAGTGAGCACATACTGAGCCAGGCCAGTGGGGATGCTGGTGCACATCTGTGGACAAAGACCAGGTGGCCCTTAATGCGGCCCACACTCTAGTGAAGTGCAGAGTTACTTCCCTTCTGAAAATAAGAAAGTGCCAGAAATAAAAGACATGTGGGTGCAAGTATGGGAATTATCAAGCTGGAGAAAACAGCAAATGACTAGAGTGAAACAGAATAAATGTCAGGCTTTGAGGACACCAGAGTAGGGACTGAGAAAGCTATCACATTACTACTACCAATAACACTGAGAGCTACCACGAGTGACTCTGTTGGCCAGGACCTCCTCTAAGCACGTCACACGTTTCAGCTCATTCAGTAGCTCTGGAGCCTCACGCTCAGGAGTGGTCATGGTCCTGAGACTGTCCTTTACCCCCTCTTCAAGACTCTGGGGGCTCACGTAAAAACCTCAGGTGTATGAGGTACAGGTGTGGGACTGAACAGCAAATACCAGCGGGAAAAGCGTGGGCTTCAGCATTCAAGAGGGCTCACCCCAGACTTCCACCCTGCTACTTGCCGGCCATGGGACTCTGCCAGCAAATCGTGACGTCTTCAAACGTGGCAATAAAGCCTCACTTGTGAAGATCAAAGAGATACGTAGGTAAAAACACAACGCCTGGCACACAATAGGTGTTTCTATCAAGCTACAGCACATGCCTTTCGTCTACTCTCGGAAAGTGAGACAGGCCCTCTTGAATAGAGAAGACAACATTCCGCACACCCACACCCATGGTCTGGACTTCTTTCACACTTACAGAAAGCCATAACATGATAGTGATTTCCAGATGGTATCTAGACTACCTTGGGGATCATTTTATAATGTGTAAAAATGTGGACTCACTGGTTGTATATCTGAAAGTAATAGGATATTATACATCAACTATACTTCAATTAAAAAAACAACTAAAATAAACAGTAATTTTTAGGTGGAGATTCTAAGCTGGAGGGAGGGCAGAGAGAGGTGTCTAAGGGAAGGAAATAAGATGTGTTTTTCTCCAGATTCCTATTATGCTTACATTGTTGATCTCCTACGCCACAGAAATAAACCAAAGGTGGTAGGCTGATGCCCCACCGGATTTCTTACATTCGTTTCCACTTTTATTTGGAGGATGATGGTCTCGATTTTTCTAATTCTTGCTATCATCTGGCAGAGGTTATAAGTTCAAGGCTCACAGGCATATTTATTTGGACCATATAGTGTTGTTTAACATTGTGAATTAGTTGCTAAATATAAAACTTGAGAGATTTCACATGACGTTTTAGGTTTCTGACTTTAATGCAAAATCAGAATGTCTAGGAACAATGGGACACAAGGCATCAATTCCTGTTGGAGCTGAAGAGCTGTCCCTTTAAGATGTGGCATGTGCTGTCTAGGTCCCCACGGTCTCCACCATTCCCTACTGTTAAACCAGAGCTGGGCTTATGACTTGCTTTGACCAATAGAACGTGACAGCAATGACATTGCACAACTTTCAAACCTAGGCCCCAGGAAAACTGCAGCCTCCACTCTAATCCTCCTTAAATGCTGTCACCAAGTGAGGATGAGAGACCAGACCAAAAGAGAGGACCAGATAACAGCCAGCACCAACTACGTGACATGGGGGCGAGGCCAAGCTGGATCACCCTGACCTAGTCCAACTGCCGATGAAACTAGCAGCAGCACTGCCCGGCTAAGCCCAGCCCAAATGGCCGACCCACAGAATTATAAGCAAATGCAACAGTCACTGTCATAAGCCCCTAAGTTCTGGGATGGTTTGTGACAGAGCAAAAGACAAGTGATAGAGTTAAGCTTCCTCAGGGTGTTCTGCTTTTCCTTTTTCACATTCTAGCTGCTCTATGACCTACTGCCATCTGGTTTCCAGCCCCTCCACCTAAACCTACCTATGGTTATTCCACACTTTTTCCTAATATATAACATACCTACAGAAAGTGCCAATGTGATAAATGGGCAGCTTGATGTTTTTTCAGGAACTTTACAGAGCTCAGCAGCACCCAGATCAAGAAAGGGAAGCCCCCCTCCCCTTCCAGTCACTACCAATTCCCTGACTTCTTGAAACATAGATTCCTTTTGCCTATTTTTATACCTCGCTGGCTTTTTCAACAAGGACATTCAGTGTTTATCTCACTAGACAAAGCTTTCCTTGGCTTCCAGGTGACTGGTCACCTTAAAATCATTGTGGCTCCCCTTTTTCCATTTCATGACTTCAGGTCCTGGCTCGAGCTCCCAGGTCTCATTCCGCACAATGCTCAGGCAATCCCACCCTAGGTCCTGGCTGGAGCTCCCGCATCTTTTCACTCTACACAACGCTCGGGCGATCCCACCAACGGCAGCGGCTTCCCCGCCAGCTGTGGGGTCACCTGCAGTTCGGTTTACCTAGAACTCACTCTCAGAAAGCACATGTGGAGGAGGGGGTGAAGCAAGTCCGGGCCAGGAGAAGCCAATCAAGAGTAAAGAGGGAGTTACCACTGAAGCCAGCCCGATCCTGCTCAGACCCCTGCAGGCTGGGGAGGCTGCCGTCCTTACCCACAAGCTTCCATTTCTCATTGGTTGAACCTTGCCCCCCGCAGTGCCACATCCCAGGCATTTCTGGAACTTCCCTGCAGACAGGCTCAGCAAGCTGCTGTGGGTCAGAGAGAGCCAGTGGAGAAGCAGCAAGAAGCCCACGAGGCAAAGCTGCAACATGGGGAACTGCAACTGCAGCTGCAGGGGAGCTCAGAGGCAGGCGGTGGGCATAGAGGGTGAGGCATCAATAGCGCCCCCTAGCAGAGGACTGTCCTGATTTTTTTTTTCATGATGTCATTTTTACCCTTTTTAGAGGTATGTAACTTCCCTGAAGGCAGGCATTGGCTTTTTTAATACTCTGCATTTGGTTTATCACCATGCAGAGCACATTGTTCAGATTATGTGAAAAAGCGGACTGAAAACTTGCCGTCTCTACCCTCTCCTCCCAAAATCTATCTGTGCTCCGATATGTGGGATGCTTTGGGCCAATCCAGAAAGTGCAGAGGAGAAACCAAAGAAATGAGTTGTTTTTATGTGTAAGTGCTGCGGTAAGAATTGGATATCTAAATTTTTCTTTAGTTAAGTCTTAGGCACTTTTTAAAAATATAAAATATAGTTAAAGCCGTCATAATGGAACTCTTAAACATCAGGTCAGAATCTCATTTGAAAGATCATGGAAAATTAAAATTCAATAGTTTCCCCATGATATTTGACTATTCATTTGCTGGACAGTCGCCCAAAGGACTTAGTTCAGAATTGCACCAGACAACTCAGTAGGCAAACACTTGGTGATTTGTGAAAAACAACAGAAGGAGTACTTTTTAAATGTCTTTTAAAATAAAGATATATTTCTGGAGCCTCTTTTTCATAACCCTTCTTCCTTTTTAAGAAACTTACATTACAATGCATTCCCTAGATGAAGACACAGGGACCCCAAAGTGAAGTGAAAATCCAGAAGTTCTTGACTTACATCACCTTCCCCTAGCCAGGCTAATTAACTATTTTTCTGTCTAGAATAATCCATCTCTATTAGTTTCCTCTTTGTTTTGAAACTGGTCTGAGGGATGACTGGATGCAACTCTTCTTTATTTAATCACTCTTTCCCATGGCCCTCCCTTTTTAGTCTGGGTTTTTGGAGAAGGGAGCTAAGATGGCGGCACAGTAAGTAAACCCTAGGCTCCTCTCATCCCATAGTTATCAACTAGATAACTATCAAATCACCCTAAATACCCAAGAAATCGACCTGAAGACTGACAGAACAAACTGCCCAACTAAAGGGAGATAAGAAGCCACATAATGGAAGGGAGGAAGTATGGAGACACAGTTTGGGGGAGAAATGGATCACTGGTGCTGCAGAGGGGAGGGAGCCGTGGTTTCAGAGAAAGGCAGGAAAGACAGAGAGAGAGAGAGGAGCACACAGGGGGGCACACAAGGTTTTGTGAGTTCTTGCAAGCAGCAGGGCTCAAAAACTGGAGGTTTAGAGGTCCACGGGCTTGGCTGGGATAGAGCCCTGAGGGCACTGCCCTGCTCCAGCAGAGAAGACAGACAAACAACACCAGGGCAGACAGCACGGAAACAGAAACAGCGATCTGAGAAAAACCTGGGGCACACAGCGGGGGGATGATTCACTCTTCCTGGGTGCACCTCTGAGAGGCCCCGAGGTGCCTCTCCCGGGACAAAGGAGCTGGCTGGCACCATTTCCCTTCCCTGCCCCTCAGCACAGGCACAGAGCCACCTGCAACTGCCCTCAGCTTGCCCCAGCTCCAGTGTGGTGGCCCCCTTCCCCAGAAGAACAGCAGAAACCCTGCTCACCTGTCTCCTGACCAGAGAGTTCAGCAAGGCTTCAGTTCCAGTGGAGGTGGTATCAGGTCTCATGTAATAAGCAGGCCAGAGAACATTTAGTTAAAAGTCTTTTACTTAAAAGACCAAAAGATTTTGATCCTCTGGCCAAAGACCAAACCCTGCCTAATGCAGGCAAGGAGAGCCTCTGCAGATGACTGGCCTGAAGGCTAGAGCAGCCAAAATACAGCAGCATAGTGCACGCAGCACACACCGGAGACGCTTCCTGAAGCGTCCTGGACAGTACCTAACTTCTTCTTCATAAAGCCATTACTCTCAGGAGCAGGAAACATAACAGGCTTTTCTAACACAGAGAAGACCGAGATTTAGACAAAATGCCAAGATGGAGGAACTCATCCCAAATGACAAGATAAGGCCATGGCTAGCAAACGGACATAAGTAATGTGCCTGCTGAGAATTTAAAACAATAATCATAAGGACATTTGCCGGGCTTGAGAAAAGAATGGAAGACTTCAGGGAGACCCTCACCACAGAGATAAAAGAATTTTTTAAAGAATCAGAAATGTAAAATACAGTAACTGAGATTGGAAACAGGCTTGATGCAATGAACACAAGGCTGGAAAAAGAGGAACAAATAAGAGATGCAGAAGACAAAATAATGGAAAATAATGAAGCTGAACAAAAGGGAGAATTATGAAACACAAGAACAGACTTAGGGAACCCAGTGACTCCATCAACTGTAATAACATTCATATCATACAAGTCTCAGAAGAAGAGAGAGAAGAGATGGCAGGAAATTTATCTGAGGAAATAACAGCTGAAAACTTCCAAAATCTGGGGAAGGAAACAGACACCCAGATCCAGGAGGCAAAGAGAGCTCCCATCAAAATCAAGAAAAACAGGCCAACACCAGGACATATTGTAATTAAATTTGCAAAATATAGTGATAAAAAAATTCCTAAAAGCAGCAAGACCAAAGAAGTCCCTAACTTACAAGGGAAGACCCCTAAGGCTAGCTGAAGATCTCTCCACAGAAACCTGGCAAGCCAGAAGAGACTTATGTATTCAACGTGCTGAATGGGAAAAATTGTAGCCAAGAATATTCCATCTAGCAAGGCTATCATTCAGAATAGAAGGAGAGATCAAAAGTTTCCCAGACAAACAAAAACTAAAGGAGTTTGTGACGCTGAAACAAGGCCTACAAGAAATATTAAAGGGGACTCTTTGAGTAGAAAGGAAAAACCGAAAATAACAAAGATAAGAAAGTAGCAAACTGCCAGAAACAATGACAAAACAAGTAATAAAATGGTATTAAATACATATCTGTCCATAATTACTAAGATAAATGAACTAAATGCTCCAATCAAAAGACACAGGGTGTCAGAATGGATTAAAAAACAAGACCTATCTATATGCCGCCTACAAGAGACTCATTTTAGACCTAAAGACACCGGCAGATTAAAAGTGAGGGGATAGAGGAATATTTATCATGCGCATGGACAGCAAAAGAAAGCTGAAGGAGCAAAACTTTTATCAGACAAGCTAGATTTTATATTTTTTTAATATTTTAATTTACTTATTTGACAGAGAAAGAGAGCAAGTGCACAAGCAGGGGGAGCGATAGGCAGAGGGAGAAGCAGGCTCCCAGCTGAGCAGGGAGCCTGGTTTGATCCCAGAACCCTGGGATCATGACCTAAGCCGAAGGGAGACACTTAACTGACTGAGCCACCCAGGTGCACTGACAAACTAGATTTTAAACCAAAGACTGTAACAAGAGATGAAGAAGGGCACTATATCACCATAAAGGGGAAAATCCAACAAGAAGATCTAATAATTATAAATCTTTATGCACCCAACATGGAAGCACCTAAATATATAAAACAATTAATAACAAACATAAAGGAACTCATCGATAATCATACAATGATAGTAGGGGACTTTAACACTCCACTTATATCAATGGACCACCTAAGCAGAAAATCAACAAGGAAACAATGGCTTTGAATGACATACTGGACCAGATGGACTTAACAGATAAATTCAGAACATTCCATCCTAAAGCAGAATACATACTCTTTTCAAGTGCACATGGGACAGTCTCCAGAATAGACCACATACTAGGTCACAAACCAGACCTCAACAAGTACAATAAGACTGAGATCATACCATGCATATTTTCTGACCACAATGCTATGAAACGAAGTCAATACAAGAAAAAATTTGGAAAGACCATAAATATATGAAGGTTAAACAGTATACTACTGAGGAACAAATGGGTCAACTAGGAAACCAAAGAAGAAATTAAAAAATACATGGAAACTGAAAATGAAAACACAACTGTTCAAAACCTCTGGGTGCAGTAAATGCTGTTCCAGGATGGAAGGTTATAGCAATACAGGCCTACCTCAAGAAATAAGAAAAATCTCAAACAGCCTAAACTTACACCTAAAAAAGCTAGAAAAAGAACAACAAAGTCGAAAGCCAGCAGAAGGAAAGAAATAATAAAAATTAGAGTAGGAATAAATGATATAGAAACCAAAAAACAATGGAACAGATAAATGTAACCAAGGGCTGGTCCTTTGAAAAAATTAATAAAATTGATAAACCCCTACCCAGACCTATTAAAAAGAGAAGAGGACCCAAATAAATAAAATCACAAATGAGAAAGGAGAAATAACTACACCACAGAAATACAAACAATTTTAAGAGAATATTATGAAAAATTATATGGCAACAAATTGGACAACCTGGGAGAGATGGATAAACTCCTAGAAACAGATAAACTTCCAAAACTGATACAGGAAGAAATAGAAAGTGTGAACAGACTGATCACCACCAAAGAAACTGAATCTGTAATCAGAAATCCCCCAACAGGGGCTCCTGAGTGGCTCAGTTGGTTGAGCAACTGCCTTCGGCTCAGGTCATGATTCTGGAGTTCCAGGATCGAGTCCCACATCGGGCTCCCAGCTCCATGGGGAGTCTGCTTCTCCCACTGACCTTCACCACTCTCATGCTCTCTCTCCCTCTCTCTCGCTCAGATAAATAAATAAATCTTAAAAAAAAAAAAAAAAGAAAGAAAAGAAATCCCCCAACAAATAAGAGTCCAGGGCCAGGCGGCTTCACAGGTGAATTCTACCAAACATTTAAAGAAGAGTTAATACCTATTCTTCTCAAACCATTCCAAAAACAGAAATGAAAACTTCCAAATTCATCCATAAGGCCAGCATTACCCTGATACCAAAACCAGACAAAGACTCCACTAAAAAAGAGTACTACAGGCCGATATCCCTGATGAACATGGATATAAAAATTCTCAATAAAATACTAGCAAACCAAGTCCAAAGCACATTAAAAGAATCATTCACCATGATCAAGTGGGATTTATTCCTGGGCTCTAAGGGTGGCCCAATATTCACAAGTCAAACATGATACACCGCATTAATAAAAGAAAGGGTAAGACCATATGATCCTTTCAATAAATGCAGAAAAAGCATCTGACAAAGTATAACATACATTCATAATAAAAACTCTCAAAAAAGTAGTTAGAGGGAACATACCTCAACATAATAAAACTGGAATTTAAACAGACACATGAAAAGATAATTATAATCACTCATTATGGGGCACCTGGGTGGCTCAGTCTTTAAGCGTCTGTCTTCGGCCCAGGTCAGATCCCAGGGGCCTGGGATCGAGCCCCACATTGGGCTCTCTGCTCTGCAGGAAGCCTGCTTCTCCCGCTACCAGTCCCTCTGCTTGTGTTCCCTCTCTCACTGTGTTTCTCTCTGTCAAATAAATAAAATCTTAAAAAAAAAAAAAAAATTAAAAAAAAATAATCACTCATTATCAGGGAAATACAAATCAAAATTGCAAAAAGATATCACCTCACATCAGTAAGAATGGCTAAAATTAACAACACAGGAAACAACAGGCGGGCGTTGGTGAGGATGTGGAGAAAGGGGAGCCCTCTGACACTACTGGTGAGAATGCAAACTGGTGCAGCCATTCTGGAAAACAGTATGGAGGTTCCTCAAAAAGTTAAAAATAGAGCTACCCTATGATTCAACAATTGCACTACTAGGTATTTACCCAAAAGATACAAAAATACTAATTTGAAAGGAAACTTGCACCCCAAAGTTTATAGCAGCTTTAACAACAATAGTCAAATTTTGGAAAGAGACAAAATGTCCATCGATTAATGAATGGATAAAGAAGTAGTGGTGTATATATATAACGGAAAATTACTCATCCACAGAAAAGAATGAACTCTTGGGCACCTGGGTGGCTCAGATGGTTAAGCATCTGCCTTCGGCTCAGGTCATAATCCCGGGGTCCTGGGATTGAGTTCCACATGGGTCTCCCTGCTCCCTGAGGAGCCTGCTTCTCCCTCTGCCTCACTCTCTCTCTGTCTCTCATGAATAAATAAAATAAATACATTCTAAAAAAAAAAAGAATGAACTCTTGCCATTTGCAACAACATGGATGGAGCTAGAGAGTATTATTATGCTAACAAATGTCAGTCAGAGAAAGACAAATACTGTATGATTTCACTCACATGGAATTTAAGAAACAAAAGATCACTGAGGAAAAATAGAGGCAAATCAAGATACTTAACTCTAAGAGAACACAGGCAGCAATCTCTTCGACCTTAGCCGCAGCAACTTCTGCCTTTCTACATCCCCAAAGGCAAGGGAAGCAAGGGCAAAAATGAACTATTAGGACTTCATCAAGATCAAAAGCTTTTGCACAGCAAAGGAAACAGTCAACAAAACCAAAAGACAACTGACAGAATGGGAGAAGATATTCGCAAATGACATATCAGATAAAGGGCTAGTATCCAAAATCTATAAAGAACTTCTCAAAC
>CM053603.1:104472955-104516550 GCA_028646535.1 Procyon lotor | reverse complement strand
CAGCGGAAAGGACTGTTTAAAACTGGCAATTACTGCATTTGACATATTGCCTATTACTGAGAATTTGTATTCTTCCTATTTCCCCTCACGGTATTAAATTTTGATTAAACCCGAGAACCTCTGACTGGCTTCCATAAATAGAGAAAACTCTGTAGAGTCTTAGGCAATGTTTTTATATGCAAAACCAGTTGCTGACTTATCATGCTAATTGTTCTGGTGTTTATCCCCCCCCTAGGTCCTGAGCACTCCCTTCAGATTTGCGCTACATCTTCCTACCAGCCTATGGCATTTTGAGTGATAAGCAGTATTTTTTTTTAATAAGGTTCCACTTCCATAAACATTGTATCACCTCTAAAAGAAATTTATGCCTCTGTCTGCCTAGCTCTCAAGCCAGAAACATCCAATGAAAACACATCAAACATGCTCTGGAATAAGCAGAGGTCAAGGTCATTGTTTCTCAGCATCTAGGGCACAATCCAAACCTATAAAAATAACATCAGAACTCACTGTGTGCCAGGTTCTGTGCTAAGTGCTTTACATACACCATCCTAGTTAGTCCTCACATGAGCCCTGTAAAGTGGATGCTATTGCCTTCCAGGATGCTAATGAGAATATTGGCCAACCAAGGCTTTAAACATTGGCAGAGTCTGGATTTAGACTCAGATGCATCTTACCCCATCGTTTATTTTTAACTCTTGAAAGAACCAGTTGACACTATCTTCATGATGAAAGGAATATAATGGAACCCCCAACCCCAGATGTGTTAGAGAGTCTTTATCTGCTACGTATTTCATTGCCTCAATAAGAAAAAATTTCCTAAGAACTATCTTTGAGAGGTGCCTGACTGGCTCAGTTAGTAGAGCATGAGACTCATAATCTTGGGGTTGTGAGTTCAAGCCTACACTGGGCAGAGAGATTACTTCAACAACAACAATAACAAAAACTGTCTTTGAATCCTGTTAATCCATTAAAGCACATCCTCAATTATTTCCTTACACTTCATTTTTACAAGAGTATATTTCCAAGAGCCCCTTGGTTCCTGGGTATATATATTGAATATAGGACCCAGATGCCCAGATCCTCTTGGGCATCTCCAGATAGTTTATCCTAATTCCCCCCCATACACATCATTTATGTAGTCAATCTCATTCTACACTTTTTATTCACTTCCCTCTTAAGTAATGAAAGATTCTTGCTTAAAAAGATGACTTTCACATGAATATTATTCATACTAGCCAAAACCTGGAAACAACACAAATATCCACCAACTGGTTAATGGACAAGTAAAATGTGGTCCAGCGATACAATAGAACACTATTCAGCAGTTAGAAGGAATGACATACTGACAAATGCTGAACTTGGATAAACCTCAAAAACTTGGTGCTAAGTGGAAGAAGCCAGCCACAAAAGAGCATGTGTTGTATCATTCCATTCATATGGAATACCCAGGAATGGAAATCTATGGAGACAGAAAGCAGAGTGGTGATGGCCTGGGGCAGGGGGGTGGCGAGGTGGAATGTGGTGGGAGATTGAAGGGGGGGGGAGGACGGGGACGGGGCAGGGGGGTGGAAAAGGAGATTCAGTGTCAAAGAGGCTGATGGGATCTTGCTGTGCTAAAGAAAATGTTCTGAACTTGCATTAAGGTGATGACTGTACAACTCAGTAAATTTACAAAAATTATTGACTTGTATATTTAACATTAGTGAATGTCACAGTATGGAAATTATACTTGAATACCTTTGTTAAAAAAAAAAATTAACTCCTGGGGAACACTCGGTCACATGCAAAATTGGTCAAATTCTTTGTACAGTAAGTGCTGAGAGATGAATGTCCTCACCCGTACTATGAAGCTAGGGATTCCTCTTTCAAGGAAAATTACCTGAATATCAATGAGATAGTAAAACGCAAGTGCCTTGAAAACAGGAAAATGGTTAATAGACAGAGGTAAGACTCCTTTGACTCAGTGGTGGGTGGAAATTATTTCATTCCAGCCTCTAGGTGGTGCTAGAATCTAAAAATGAGCACACCCTGGTACGTGCCGAGGCTTGATGCAAAATAACCTTTCCTTTTGAGACTACATCCCCAAAGCGAATTTTTAGTCCAATTGTCCGTGAGTCCAGAGCCTCTTTCTGAATTAATCTTAGGATAACAGAAATCTAATGTCAGTGCCGGTGTTCTAACCACTCGCAGACGGTCAATTGCACATTCCTTGTTGTATGTCTCCCTCTTTGTCCTGTGGAATGATTCCTGTCATTGATCCACATTCATCTTCCCTTTCTTTACATTTTCATGGAAACTTTCATTTCCGTCATAGCTACACACACCTATTCGATTGCATTCTCAATTTTCTCAGTACTTTAAGACTTAATCGGGAATTGATCAAACCATTTAGAAAAGGTCTCAAAAATAAACCTACTCCTAGCCACATGGCGACAGCAATGGAGAAGTGAAACTCCAGAGCCCCTGCTCCAGGCACGTGTTGGTAGCAGGAACAGCTGATGTGCTGTTACTTTGCCGAATGCTGTGTAGCTTTGCATATGAGCAAGTGTGCTTTGATAGTTGTAAGGTGAGCTCCTGTATCATGTTCAGGATTTCGGTCTGAGTCCAACCCCCTTCTCTCTTTTTAAAAAAAAAAGTGGGTTTATAGATTATTTTTTTGCTCTTCATCTGATGGTTTTTAGAAGCATTTGGTTCAAGTAGGAGAGCCAAGAGCTCCAACAGCATAAGACACCATACAGTAAGAACACACGGTGCTCTTATCTGAGCCCCCGGGCCCCTACACGGCCACTCTACTCCCTTCCAATGGGTGCAGGCCTGGTCCTTTAAGGAGGAATGAAAGCTGAAGCTTGCTTGTGCCCCATGAAGTGCCTTGCAGAAGGAAGAATCCAGAAGGAGCACGAGAATATGCACACAGAAGTTGTGTAAACAGACAGCTCAATTACCAAGAACTCGTCATTGGTGAAAATACTTTCCCACAAGGGGAAGGGTTTAAAAAACAGCTCTCGCCTCTTGGAGCCCTCTCTTTGATGGAAACAGATCAGCTTCTAAAATACAATACCATAAAAGCTTTAAAAAGTGGTATTTAAGCGGCATGGAAATAGCCTACGAGAAATTAATGCAAAATCAATTCAGGCACACAATTTACATCTGCTGCGTTACCCAGAATGGCTCTCTTCTATAACTGGAAATCTATGGACCTAATTCTGGGATGACTGGAAGGAGTTTTATGTCTTCTGGGATGTAGCTGTGCAATCTGTCACTGGGAAGGATAATCTGCAACCCTTTAAGGGCAGCAGAACCTGGGGCCCTATTGTTAGAAAATTCACGTTTAAAATCAGCACTCAATGAAATGAGTGTTCTTCACAGGTCCAGGCCTTTAAAGCCCCACCCTCTGCCTAAACCTGCAGTCTTTCCATACCCAGCAGGCTTTGTCTTTCCTAAATATAGTTCATAGCAAACAATGAGCTGCTCCTGCTTTGAAGGTTGCCAGGAAATGCCCAGAAGAGACACAGCCAAACTCATCGTTGTGCTGGGGCTGGGAGTTCAGCTTCTCACTGAGTCACGGGGCAAGCTCGAGGCCTTCCCCTCCTGGTTCTCCCATCCCACCAGTGGGCGTGATGCTGCTTTTATTCATCAAAACCATTGTAGGTTAATGATACACAAAGCATGTTTCAAGTTCCAAGTTTGGAAATTAATTGTCCTGAAAGAGACTTCGAGAGAGCCTCAGAGGACTGGGAGAGGTGTGGGAAACAGGGTGGTCTCAGAAAGTAGCAAGAAAAGGGAGTTTCCAGGAAGAGGAAGTTGGTAAGAGTGTCAAACGCCAAGAGAAGATGAGTAAGAGCAGGACCCCGGCTTGTAGGAGGGCGCTGCCCACCTTGGGCGGCCAAGCAGGAAGCGGAAGCCCCGGGTTGAGGTGGATGACGATGAACAGAAAGGAGGTGCCTGCTGCTGCCACCTTCTGAGAGGGGACATGGGAGGGGTATTGCCGCCTGGGGGCATGAAGTAAGAGAGTTTTTTTTCATGTGACCAAGACTTTCTAATGACCTTGCATGTCTCTATCCAGTGCTGAAATCAAGGCTAGGAATTCTAATCTTGCCCGAGGCACCATCCTTCTCTGAATGGCTCCTAGGAGGGTTTCAATAAATATTTGTGGAAGAAAGCAAGGCTCCACCTTGAGAACTGCCAATATTCAGCTTGTATTGAAAGCAGAGACCCTTTTTAATCAGAATGAAAAGTTCCCACTCTTGCGTTGTATGACATTTTTGCACTACTTAGTTGTATGACCCCGGACAAATTACATACCTTCTCTGGACCTCAGCTCTTCATGTACCGAAGTCAAAAGCGCAAGGCTCATGCAGAAGAGTGCCTGGTTCAGAGGAAGCAGATTTTACTGCCTACTGTTGTTGTTATAAATGTAATATATAACTATTATTATAACTAAATGTAATTATTTGTCATCCTGGAAGCAAGGAGAGGCATGAAACGTCTGTACTCCCTGTCAAATAACTCACAGAGTATTTTTGCACAAGGAAAAAGACATAAAAAACAGCTCTTGCCTTCCAAAGTCCCCCTTTTGGTGGAGACAAAATGGCTTTTCAATATAATCCCCTAGAAGTTCTTTTTAAAATTACTGAGGACACTTCCCAAAAAAGTTCTTCAAAAATTAAAAAAAAAATTATCACCAACAGTAAAGCCTGATGTAAACCCCAATGTAAACTATGGACTTTGAGTGATGACGATGTGTGAATGCAGGTTCATCAATGGTAACAAATGTATCATTTGTTGGGGCTGTTGGTAATGAGGGAGGCTGTGCCTGTGTGGAGACAGGGGTAGATGAAAAGTCTCTGCCCCTTCTTCTCAATTTTGCTAGGACTCTAAAACTCTTCTAAAAAGAATGGCCTTAAAAACAAATGTGGGGGGAATGGAGTAACTGGGTGACGGGCATTAAGGAGGGCACATGACGTGAAGGGCACTGGGCATTATACGCAATGATTCAATGAATCCTTGAACACTGCATCAACTATTAATAATGTATTATATGTTGGCTGATGGAATTTAAATAAAAAGACACAAAAATGTGGATGAAAAGAACAGCATAGGGAGTATAGTCAATAATACCGTAGTAACATTATATGGTGACAAATGGTGACAATATTTATTTATCTATAGAATTTTCAACCCCCTATGCTTTACACCTAAAATTGATGTAACACTGGATGTCAAACTATACTTCATCAGTGAAAAAAAAAATTGAAAGTCTGACAGTGATGCCCCAGTGGTGCTGATGAAAGAAAGGAAGGAAGGCATTAACCAGGAACATGGTGGCCGGGCCAGGCCAGGGTTGTGGGGTGCTGGGCGGGGCACATACCCTCTGTGTTCTGGGGAAGGCAGCCAGGGGAAGGGGCTGGGATGGGTACAAGCCCCGGACTTGGATTCTGACAGCAGAATATGTTCTGAGATGTATTTGGTTGATTTTCCTGCATAGTTAGGATGTAGGTGAGTAGTGGGAGACTCCAGATGGGATGCCGCAGTTCCAGGCAATGCCCCATCTCTTGTCCATGTCCATGATGAAGTGAACTGTGGGATGTCTTAAAAAAACACTCTGAAAAGAGACAAAAAGGTGACTGTACAGGAGTAGGCTTTGCCAATGGCATAGAGGCAGGGATGCCAAGAGGTTGCTTCCCTGCCTTGAGGTTTGGGCAGGCCTGGTTTGAAAGCTCCGTCTCTTCACTTAGTGTGTGACCTTGCACAGGTTACCTAACTTCTGACCCTCAGCTGGTCATCTGCCCAATAATAACAGGGCCCAAGTGAAAGGGCTCATGTGAAGTTTTGGGGAGATGATGCTTGGTGAGGCAGATGAGAGCGTTCGGTGCACAATGATTTTTTTCTTTTTAATTTAAATCAGGGAATCTAATTATTTTTTTTAAGATTTTATTTATTTGTTTGTTTGTTTGTTTGTTTATTTATTTATTTAACACAGAGAGAGGCAGGCAGAGAGAGAGAGGGAGAAGCAGGCTCCCCACTGAGCAGAGAGCCAGATGCGGGGCTCGATCCCAGGACCCCGAGATCATGACCTGAGCCAAAGGCAGAGGCTTAACCCACTGAGCCACCCAGGCACCCCAGGGAATCTCATTCTTAACCACTCTCTGCTTTTATCCTTCATAGGAAAAAAAAAATTCTAAATGTTCCTACCAATTCCTGATGCTTCATCAGCTTCTAGGTAGAGTGGAAATTTCCTTCTTTTTTCTCACGAAGATCCAGGATTAAAGTGGGGAGGGGTTAAGGATCAAATTGTTTTTCTTCTTTCTAAAGGTCAGAGCCCGAGTTCACGATTCTCTTACTGGTTTCCCTCTGACTCATCTTAGTGCCCAAAGCAGATTATATATTTGCAGTCTTATTTTCTTTATCTGAAAAATGGGCTTCATTGATTAATTTTCCTTCCCTGCCTTGCAGCACACACAACCTTATGGTTTGAGGACATTCTCTAAAATGCCCTCAAATGTTTTCCTTCCAATTTCCTCTTAGAGCAAGTATTTTAGATACCTTTCCAGCAATAAGGTGGGGGTAGGGGGAGTGGTATTTCTCCAGTAATCTCAGTGGAGAACAGTCCCACAGAGCAGTGGTTCTGGACTTGGGCGGATCTGCCCCCCTAGGAGACATTTGGCAACATCTGGAAATGTTCTGGTTGTCACAGCTTCAGCGGGAGGTGCTACTGGTATCTAGTGGGTAGGAGGCCTGGGGACATTGTGCAACACCCTACTATGCAGAGGACAGCCCTCCACAACAAAGGATCAGCTGGCCCCGGACGCCAGTACTGCCAAGGCTGAGAACCCCTGCTATGAACAATCTCAATTAATTTTTCTTATTCCTTTTTTCTTCTTTCTCTTATGTTGCTGTTCTCGGTCTGTTCTCTCCCTCTCCCCCTAAGCAAACCTGCCTTCCTTCTGTCCTATCAATCCTTCTATTCCTTCCCCCTCTTACCTCCTCATCTTTTTTCCTTCTCTCTTTCTATCCTCTGCCCCCTCGTCATTTAGTGTTTCATGATCCTCTGAAGTTCCCAGTGCTTGGAAGATATTCACAAAGTTGTTGCTCCAGCTGGGTCAGGATTAACCACGTACGCCCTTGGGCTGGTCATGTCACCTCCTGGGCCCCCAGCTCCCTGCCTATAAATGGACATAGGACTGAGTAACCTTGAAAACTCAGCTTTGTGACTGACAACTGTCTTGGCAATTCAGATGCCTAAGAATCTTACAAGAAAATCTTAGTGAGAGAGAGCTCTTATAAAAAAGATGAAGAGTTTACTGCTCTATAATGAAAAAGATGTTACTGCAGTTGTGTGAATCTGTGGAAATTCAATCCTGCCGAGGCAATTAGAGGCAAGATAAAATCTGTAGGTGGCTAATTTTCGGAGAAACCTATGGCAAAGTTAATTAAGCTAAAAGGATATTGGTTGCAACATTATTTGTAATAATAAAAAAGTGGAAGCAATACAAACAGCCAAGAAACTGGGGACTGAGACAAAAACGTATGCCATATTTATGTGACGAGATACCATGCAGCTGTTAAAAATAATACTAGTGACTTTTTAACATCATGAAAAATGCTTAGGCACAGATGACAAAATTGTATATAGTTTATACCCACAATTTTAAACATTTTATTTTAATTCCAGTGTAGTTAACACACAACGTTCTATTAGTCTCAGGTAGTTTATATTCATATTTAGTAAAAGAGAGCACCATTCTGTATAGTGGACCTATTTTTTAAATTAAATAATTTTATCTCTTCTTACTTCAAAGGGAATACACGCTTACTTGTAAATAATTTCAAAAGTGCAGAAAAGGGGGGGAAAAGTATCTGTAATTTGACCATCAGAGTCACCCCTGAGATGTTTTTCCGGTCTTTGTTTCATTCGTTTTTGTTTTTGTTTTTTAATTAGTTTATTTATTTTAGAAAGAGAGATGGAGCTGGGGGAGGGCAGCAGGAGAGGGAGAGAGACTCTCTAGCAGACTCTCCACGAGCTCCGGAGCCTAAGGGCATGGGCTCCAACTCACGACCCTGAGACCGTGACCCGAGCCAACATCAAGAGTCAGACACTCAACCGACTGAGCCACCCAGGTGCCCCTGTCTCATTCTATATTTTTACCTGACAGCAGGGTGATACTGTTTTTGTGACCTGCCTTTCCTTTCCTTGTCACTGCGGTATTCTGCAAAGGCACCTGTTCTAGCTGCATGGTATTCCCTTGTGTCTGTACTGGATCTAACTGGGGGGAAAGGAAATAAACCTTAAACAATGAAGGGTGCCAATTCACAGTTGGGGACCCCATGGACCTGAATTATCGATGCTCCCCTTCATTACTCATCACTGGATCTATATCAAGTGGAGGCTGGGCTCCTGCCGGGCTTGTTCGTTCCTATCACAAAACCACAAAATGGCCCGTGGGGTAGATACCCAGAAGTCATTTAGTGAAACCTCTTCCCCGCCCTGTCTCCGTCTCTGTCTCCGTCTCCCCACCCAATGGACAAGTAGGGCCTTGACCTCCCTATTAACCCTGACCCTGTGAACTCAGTTTGGTCAGCCCAGAACAGGGGACCCACTGGTGTGACACCCCCTTTTCCTCCAGTCTCCCTCTCCCACCGCCGCTTCATCTGGCTGCCTGTTTTCCAAACCCTTTCTTCCTGGCTGGGGGTGCGGGGCCCTAGGCCCTCTTCTTTGTCATCATGTTCCAGTGACACAGGCTCAGTGAGATGCCCTTCCCCTGTGATTCACCCAAGTCTGCGTTCTGCTTTCCTTTCTGGGGCTGTTATGCCATCAGGCTGCTCTGGTTAACGGAGAAAATGCTTACCCGCTCCTTTCTTTCCCCGGGGCAATCTGAAAGTCCTGTACGGTTCACACGGTTCACACAGGCCTTCCTAAGAGGATCAAAGCCTCAAGAGGCCCAAAGTTAAACTGCTCTGGCCAAGGCCCCACAGGCCTGACACAGTCTTAAAGCAGACAAACTTTCCTTTGCTCCAGTGACTCCTCCCTCTGTGTCCTTGTCCCATTTCAGAGGCCCCTTCCCAGCCCTTCCCGGTGCTCTCCAAGCAGGCTGAAGATCGCTGGCCTGTCCGAGGTCCTGGGTACCGTAGGGAGTGAGCGGGCTGGCATGTGGAAGGAGAGCCACACTGTGGCAAGGCTGACGTCAAAGGCCTGACGGGGTCACTGTGGGACCTCAGGTGTCCAATGGGCTGCTCGCCCCAGAGGGGCTTCTGAGACTTTCAGCACAGGCCACACCCACTTCCCCTTCCACTCCAAGGGCTTGGGGTAGGGAGGAAACCAAAATGTACTGTGCCCCAGGGCCTGCAGGGCACAGTGCCAAGTACCCCCTTTGGGTTTCCCCCACGTACTCGCCACAATGCTGTGTGCTCGTATTGTCACCCCAACTTGAATAAAGAGTCACAGAGACGTCAAGAAGTTAAACCATTGGAACAAGGGGCGGAGTCAGGATTTTAACTCAGGGCTGTGGATTCTAGCATTATATCCTAACGCGGCCTCCCCATAAGAATATATTTTCAAAGAAAGACAAAACACCTGATCCTTAGATTCATGTTCTTTTGTACTCCAGCTCAGAGGCGGATACAAATGTTTTGTACACAGTAAACAACTCTGACCAAGCCCTTTTCCTCGACACATCTAGGATACTGTAGGTTCAAATCCAAGTCCCCTCCAAATCACTTAGAAGGACTCCCTTGCCTTCCCTCCCCCACCTTGTCCCTTTGCTGTCGCTTTCTCTGAGTCACAAAGGTGAGCCACTCAGGACTTGGAGCAGTGGTTCTCAAAGAATAGTCCCCAGACTGGCAACATCAGCATCCCTTGGGAGCTTGCTAGGAATGCCAGTCTCCGGGGGCCCATGCCAGACCTCAGTTAGGAATTCCGGGGATGGGGCCTCCAGTCTGTCGCTTAACAAGCCCTCCAGGTGATTCTGATGGAGCTAGAGAACCGCTGACCTCTTGGAATAAAATCCAACACTTCTTAGATTGATATTCAAGATCCCCCATAATATTCATCTGACTTTCACTTTTAATCTTATTCCCTCTTTGTCCCTCCCTTTATGTGTCCTATATCCAAGTCATATAAAACTACTCACTCTTTGCTACACATCCATACTTTTTTGACTTCTGTGCCTTTGCTGATGCTGTTCCTTCTGCCTGGAATTGCCTCCCTCCCATCCCCACGTGCCTGTTAGGGTCCAGCTCGGATGTCATCTCCTCTGTGAAGCCTTCTTCCATCCTCCCACTACTTCCTTCCCTTTCTAGAAGTCTCATTATGTACCTTTACTTCTCTTCTAGCACTGATTAAATTATGCTACATGTTTGCTTGTGAACATGTTTTATCTCCCTATTAGGAGGTAAGGGGACAGAGCTGTGCCTTTTCTCCTCTTTGCATCCTCTACAGCACCCAACTCAGTGGCAGATTCAACAACACATGGTTGTTGAATGAATAAATGAACGTTGGATCCAAATAAATAAAACTGAAAGCTTTTCCATCTCTTATTTTTCTAAAAATGTCTGTGAAAACCAATGATATTATTAAGTCGTTTTGCTAACAAAGCAGTGTGCAATTTTATCTCCTCTCCAAATGGGGCCAGCTAGAAAACACGGGTTATAACACAGAGTTATCAGGGATAACTGTCAGGAGAACCAGATCCGTTCCCACAGTGATCTGTGGCTTGTTAACAGTATAGGAGAATGAAATTACAAGTTTTGTTGCTAACCTTCACCTTGAGCAACATAACGGACTGCCAAGCTCTCATAGTTTTTCTTACTAAGCAAAGTAAGAATAAAGCAGAAATGACTCTCAGGTCATTTCTGAGACAATTGCCAGAACCTTGGAAGTCCCCAGTTATAGTTGCTGGCCTGGCTTGATTCCAAAGTTGGGAAAGAGAACTTCTGCTCAGACAAAATCAGTTATGTAGGTAGCGCAATACTCTGCTCCATTTGATGTCCCCATTCACAGAAGACCCCTCCCCTACATGTGCTGTAAAGGATGAGCAAGCGGGGAGGCGCCTGGAGGCTCAGTTGGTTAAGCATCTGCCTTGGGCTCTGGTCATGATCTTGGGGGCCTGGGATTGAGCCGCGGGTCGGGCTCCCAGTTCAGCAGGGAGTCTGCTTCTTCTTCTCCCTCTGCCCCTCCCCTCTACTCAAGTTCTCTCTCTCTCTCTCTCTCTCTCAAATAAATAAATAAAATCTTAAAAACAAAACAAAGCAAACAAACAAACAAACAAACAGAAAACAGATGACCAAGGGAGAATGTTCGGGTCCTCAGCCACGAAGCTCTGGCAAGAGTGCCTTAAGGACTGAAGAGAAACCAAAACAGAAAAGAAAACTCTGGATCAAAAAAAAAAAAAAAAGAAAACTCTGGATCCCTGGGTTTATTTTCAGGAAGGTCCGTCACTGTGGAGAAGAGAAGTGCCTGGTATACTTCAAGATTTTGACAGGTTTTTAACTTTCCTGAAAATCCAAGTGTTAGAGATGCAATCTCTCCTTTCATGGGCTCTGGGGTTCTAGCTCGGTGCGGTACTTGGCTTACATCTTCTCTCTGAATGAACAATGGTCTTTTCTTGGACAAGACTTTGTGATCTGTGTAAGCCTCACTTTTGAAGAGAGCAGTGCGCCCTTTCTCTCTGACTTCTACTTGGGCAAAAGGAAGAGTCAGGGAAATGGCGCAAAGTCAGAGTCCCACCAGGCTGGCCCTCTTGAGGTCTCTTGGACCTTTGAATGTTTTGAGGTGCTTGGACAGCTGTCCTTAGCAGTATGTTCTACAGTCTTCACTATATCTCAAGATGAATTCCTAGACGGGCAGTCCATGTCAGAGTTGATGTCACTTCTGATGGTGTCAAAGAGCACAACTGTTGAGGAATGAATATTTAATGACACGGAAAGATGATCACCATACAGTAAGGATAAAATACAGGTTAAAAGCAACAGACATTACAATATATATATATATATATATATATATATATATATATTCGCACACACAAATATGTATAACAAGAATAGATATTAAGTACTAATAGTAGTTATGTCTAGTAAGTGGGTGGGGGTTTTTCTTTCCTTTTTCCCCCCCTTCTGGTATGTATTTTATATTCCAAATTTTTTTTATAATGAACAGATTTTGTTTTGGTGATAAGAAAAGACAAGTAAGAATATTTTCAATTTTCTAAGTAAGACTTTATGGAAAGGCAGTTTCTAGGGGAGGCCATGAATGGGTACATCTAGGGATTCAGATATATGGCATGAGCTCTGCTCTTAGCAACATGGGGCAGCTGGGCCAGGGTTCTTGGCACTTTGGATAAGTCCATCCCCTGAGGGAGGTGAGACCCACATTCCATCCCACTGCCACCCGAGTTGACACACATTGGAGCCAGTCAGGTAGCAGGCAAGCCTCGAAAATCAGACAGGTGGGCTTTCTGCCTAAATCAGATTTTCAACTGTAACCACACGGGGGTGGGGGGGTAGAGGGGGGCAGCACCCGCCTTCCCTTGGCCCCTTCCTTCCTCTGAGGAGTGTATCATGTTCGTCCTTCAGCAAAGCTCTCAAGCATGAATGCCCCCAGAGTGCTGTGCCCATCTAGTAAGTACTAGTTTCAGACAAATCACTTGTTTTCCGGGCCCTGAATAAATTAGGTGGTAGAATTTTGAAAGATGTCATTTACCTGAGTCATTTGGGAAGTTCACATAATTGCGCCGAATGCTCCGTTCCTGAGAGAGCAGCTTTGTATTTCATTCTCTGTGCCTCCTGATTGTGATCTATACAGTTGAGGGGGTCAACGAGGCCCGTCTCTGTAACAACTCCCATGGAAAAGCCATCATCAGTGGGGTTCCGGAGCATGTTTCAATCAGGGACAAAGAGCCCTGAGTGCATGGCACCCTTGAAAACTGTCTTGTGTGGCAGCATCCAGGGGCTGTATGTCCTGAATCTGGGATTGGCCAGGCTAGGGCAGAACCAGAGCCCCTCTCCTAGTATTGCTGCTCTCCCATCTTGTCGAATGCCTCAAAGACTACTCATCTTGGGAGTCTCTTTACCTTGCAGGTGGATATAACAAGGGAAATGTGTTTATGGGGTTCTGGTTCTCGTGCTGAGCTCGTGCTTTCTAGATAGTGCTAGAAATCTATTTAAAGCTTGAGTCTGAACATATGGTCATTTACATAAACCTTTTCATGTATTTTTTAACACTGAAAACCCCACTTATTAGCCTTCCTTCCCTTATGTGTGCCCTCTCTCCCTCCCCTTATAGGCCACTTGTTTGTGCTCCCAGAACAAGACCCTTGGAAAGTGGGCATACACTGGGACTTCTCCCAAGCCTGCTTTGAAATCTAGAGGTTCTGAGTCAAATCTCAGAGGTTCATTAGGAAATAATAATAGGAATAGAAAAATAGAGTTATTTCCCCAAGTATTTCAATAAGGGTCACCTTCAGTAGGTGGCCAGGAGTCCCATGGAAGATGTGTATGGGCAAGAAATGAGATCTGGGTTCCACAGCTTAAATCCATTACAACTATAACCTGTGTCTCCTTTCTCGATGACTAAGGTTCTGTGGTTCTGGACCAATATTTCCATTCCTCCTGAGACCTTGACTATCTTATTACAAACGAATTAAATGACATAAGCCTTCTGTCTACCCTGAGAGAAATTTCACAATGTCCTGAAAAGAAAAGCGTGGCTTTAAGTGATGAGACTAGTATGATCTCAAGTTCATTTAAAGAAATATTCCTGGGCACAGAAAGTCTCCAGAAAATGTGCTAACATGAGATCTTGGGGTGGTGAGGTGATAGGTGATTGTTATTCACTCCCCTTGTTTTCTGTAGCGAGTACGATTGACTTTGATGGTGAAGAAGACACTTAACCACTGAATATAGGAGAGTTGATTGCTAAACCACAATGGTTATGTGGCTCGTGGACTCAGCTTCTTGATTTTCACCTGGAGTTGGGTCCTTCTTCACTGTCATCTCACTGTTTGGCCAATATGATCCTATGGGACACACAGCTGCCTGGGTCGTGTTTAAGAGAAATATGTGTTTTTCAGCGATAAGAAAAAATTCCAAGTGGTCCAGGGCAGGAGCCCCAAGGGACAAAGCTTATAAAAAGACAGCTTTTGAAAAAGAGGTCTTTTTCTCCACCCTGTGTGCATTCCACCCCATGACCCAGACCGCATTCATGACAGAACTCCTGTGTGCGGACATGTGTGGGGAAGTTTCAACAACAGGGTTGCATTGTACAGCTAGCCTGTGTCCCGGGGGGCCTGCAGCAGCTGTGTGCCCTCGGGTCAACGGGAACAAATTGCCCCGCGGACAGGGAGCCGTGCTGGAGGGCTCCGTGAAAACTGCCCCCGCTAGGAAAGCACTCACTAAGAGCTAGAGCTGTCGAAAGAGTCAGGAAGTTTGAGAATCTGCAGAAGACAATCCCAAAATAGCTAGCCCGCCTTTGTGACTCCTTTCTAACTTAAATTTGGAGGGAAATTCTCCCATAGCATTGACCTTTTTCTTCTCTCCTCTCTTTTCTCCATCATTGCTTCAAGCCTGGCCCCTGACAAGAGATTTTTGCCCTCTGGGTGATTCTCTTAGCTGGCCTCCAAGAGTCAGGGAGAGAGAATTAGGAAAACAAACAACCAAAAACCAACCAACCAACCAACCAACCAACCAACCAACCAACCAACCCAGGGAGCTAAGCTGTGTGTTATCACTTGTTGTGAACAAGAGACAGAAAGGCTAACTGTATGATTACAGTGGAGAGCTTGGCTCTTGGGGATCTATAGGAAGAGGCTTGAGACATTATACCATCAGCTTGCAGATAGAAGAGTCTGGAAAATATTTTTTAAAAAGAGCTCCAAAGCTTCATAGTCTCGTAATTCTGGCTGCAGAGGCTTCGTCACCTCTCAGGACCTAGACTACTGGGTGTCAGGGACGGAAGTAACATCTGAGATCATCTGACACAGGGAAGGCAACCTCAGATGACTGCGGGGCCAGGAAAGGGACACCAATGAGTGAGGAAGACTGGGTGGAAGGTCACAAGGACTGGTGGGGGCTGAGGCAAACCAGAAGTACACGTATTTTAAAAAAACACTGGGTGAGCCAAAGAAAACAGGGCTTCCAGCCAAAGCTGTCATGCAGGCTGCCCGTTTGTGACATATGGCTTTAAACTAATCCAAACTAAGTTTGTGGATGAAGAATTAAGGCTCAGAGAGGGCAAGTGTCTCACTCTGGGTCACATAGCCAAGCGGTGGAGTGACAGCCCAGTCCCTGGACTCCTGTCGAGGGCTCTCCCTATTCCTCTGTATCCCAGCCCGCGTGTTGTGTGGAGTTAGGTCATGGGAGAGAGCATCTCTCTCTTATTAGGAAAGATGAGAACAGGCATTTTCATGAGACCCGGGGAACTTTCTCCTTTCGCTCCTCATGGGTTTTGTTTTAGCCAACGGGTAATGCCAGCTGTAAGTGCAATCATCAATTGTGGCCTTTTCTACACCGTAATGTCTTCCTTCAACAGCATATGAAGAGTTTCCCTCTGTGGGGTCCCCTTCTGGGTACAATTTGGGAACCGGCTGCTCCTCATTCTGAGGCTTCCGGCAACCAAACCAGTCTGGATCTCAAAGTCCTGAGTAAGGTATTCTGAGCATCAGTGCAAGTTTTGCTGCAATTCCTTTTAAATGTGTCTCTAGGATGTTGGAGGAATTAATTACTGGTTGTAAAGTGCTTTGAAAATTAGGGATGAAAGGATCCATGGATCTACAAAATATTATTATAATTAATGAATACCTATCAATAAACTGTGATTAAGAATAATGGGCATTTTTCACAGGTTATCAAGCTGAAGCATCTTTCACACAAGCACTTTTAGCTTCATATATCTTGCCAGAAACATTCCCTTGCTAATTTGCTCATGGAAATTTTGTCCAACACAAAAAAGTACATTTTGTGCTTTTAAGAGAACATCACTGATATATTTTTTTAAGATTTTATTTATTTATTTGACAGAGAGAGGGATCATAAGTAGGCAGAGAGGCAGGCAGAGAGAGAGAGAGGGGGAAGCGGGCTCCCCAATGAGCAGAGAGCCCGATGCAGGGCTCAATCCCAGGACCCTGAGATCATGACCGGAGCTGAAGGCAGAGGTTTTAACCCACTGAGCCACCCAGGGGCCCCATCATTGGTATTTTTATACATCATGAGTTAGTAAGAATGGATACTACACCTAATTTCCATTTCTAATTTCTCACTCTTGAGAAACTTTTTCAAATTTTCACAAGCTTGGGTTCAAGGAGAGTTTTGTCAGATAATATGTATTTTTAGGTTTTCTCCCGACTGCTCTTCTGTCGAAGAGCACAATAATACCCTTTTGGTTTTTCAACCAGGAGAAACTCTTTTGATGTGTAAATATCAAATAGGCAGGGCTCAGGGGCTACACATAGTAAATACAGAATAAACATTTGATGAGTGAATGAGTGACAGATCATCATTGCCTGAGTCCAGTTGGGGAGCACGGATGATGTTAGGGTTCTCAGTTGGGAGACTACCTTAGCTCTTTGGGTAAGTGGATAGACTGTCCTCTGATAATAGGATTTGGCTGGAATCCTTGATTTCTGAGCTCTGGGTTTGGATTTCTAGTCAACTGCTCAAGACCCTTTAGTGATTGGTAGTGTTCTCTCTGAGCAGTGGTGATGGGGACTATGTTTATAACTTCACTTGCCTGTGGACTCTATGTAAAATCTCCAAAGTTATTGACCCCAAGAACAGAGAAAAGCAATAGCAACAACTCCCGTGAGACTCACAAACCATATAGGGATGCTTTGAAACAGACATATTAATAAGTTCAATTCCTAACCAATAGTAACAGCAAATATTTAAACAGCAATTATGTTATAGCTGGCATTGCACTGGGCACTTTTCATGTGTTACCTCATTTAATCCTCATAATTATCTTAACGAAGGCGATACTATAATTATGTGTATTTGATACTATATCAAGTATGTGATACTATAAATATGTGTATGTAAGTATATATACATACATATATATAATATATATAAATATAGCCCATATTTAGGTGGAGAAATTAGAAGCAGAGAACTAAAGTAATTCATCCCAGACTACGGTAGGTAAGCAGCAGAGCTGGGATTTGGGCTTAAATCTCTCTGGTCTTGGGATCTGAGCTCTTATTCCTATAATATATTGCTTCTCATCAATCTAAGCTTTGTACTTATTACCTCTATTAGACTTAAAGGAGTCCCCTGCCCTCTCTGAGACATGACTATCTCCTCTTTAAAAATGACAATAGTTAAGGGGCGCCTGGGTGGTTCAGTCAGTTAAGTGTCTGCCTTCGACTCAGGTCATGATCCTGAGTCCTGGGACTGAGTCCCACGTTGGGCTCCTTGCTCAGCTGAGAGCCTGTTTCTCTCTCTGCTGACAGTTCCCCCTGCTTATGCTCTCTCTCTCTCTCTCTGTCAAATAAATAAACAAAATCTTGAAAAAAAACCTTCATAAAATAAATGAAAATAGTCATATTTACTTTGCAGAGCAAGTGCCTAAACACTGCTTCTTTTGCTCCTTCCTGTGACTCTAACCCTAAGGTACAGGGAAAGTTGTTCTCTTCTCACAGTTACCATTCTTGACCCCATGGTTGGCAAAATGGTGAGCATGTCACTCAAAAGGCCTATCAGAGTAGCCGATCACTTTGGCCATAGTCATTTGATCAGGGAGTGGACACTTGACTCAAATCAGGTCAGTCAAGTCTCTCTCAGGGATATTTTCCACTTGGCACCAGAAAAGGGGAGCTCCCACCCTTTGGCAGTGGTAAAGCAGAGAGATGAGAGCCAGGCTATGCTTCCATGCAAATGAAGAAAGCCTGTCATGGAGAATAAATCAACATAAAGACTGGAGCAGAGAGAATTGGTGGAGAAAAGGCTGGGGTCTAAACACTCCCAAGTCCTAGAAGCAACTCTGCCATTTTCCCCAGTAGAATCATAGAACCAATAAATCCTCCTTTATGCCGAATCTCCTATGAGTTAGGTTAGCTATAACTGGCAAAGAGAAAGAGAGAAAGAAGGAAAGAAAAGAAAAGAAAAGAAAAGAAAAGAAAAGAAAAGAAAAGAAAAGAAAAGAAAAGAAAAGAAAAGAAAAGAAAAGAAAAGAAAGAAAGAAAGAAAGAAAGAAGGAGGGAGGGAAGGAAGGAAGGATTGAACAAATACTTTGCATTGGGCCTATATAAGCCTATATGAGTCCATGTAGGGAAACCCTTTTATAAAGAGTCCAGATTTTAGACATACCATTAGTGGGCTTAAAAAGAGGCTTGGGCAAATTATATCAATACTGGGAGTGGTGCCCAATGGAATTTTAGTGCATAACCTTGGCACTGCGGTGGAATGGATGTGATCATTACATCACCCAACACTTGATACCTGGCCCATATCCTCCCAGAGCAAACTTTTGCTCATTATGAGCCTTGGAATCTTGGCTTTTACTGGTAGTTCTATTTTGCCAAGAGTTAGTGCCATATATCAGAAAGGAAATTAAATACAGGGAAAATGCTCAAAAAAAGCAAGCAACAATGATTTTATGTAGAACTTCTCAAGATCACAAGTATCAATGCCTTTTTAGAATCTAAACTTCTTAAAGATACTATCAGGATACCTTTTCATTTCTATCTCATCAGTACCTGGAATCTAAACACACACCAAAAATAGTGACATGTTTTCAAGTACCAAGTAAAATTCAGAATTAGTTCTTTTTATCTCAGTCACTTGGCACGTTGTTATAACTGTTCCCTGCTGGAGCTAGGAAACATGCCTTTTGGGGTTTTTAAAATTTTATAAATGGGGAATTCAACCCAGAGAAGCTGGTCTACAGCCACGGAAGTAACATTAAGGGTATACTCCATGCTGTTCTATGACGGTTATTAGTATAGTAAATGTTAATTACATAATCTAGACACACATACAGATATGTCTTGCTTTCCAAACTATCACTATATAAATTCAAGAACCAAATAAATATGTATAAAATTTTAGATCTATTCCTGCTGTCTTAATTATGCTCCCTTTGCTCTACAGATCCATTTCTACCCTCCAGTGCCTACTCTATGACTCAGGAGACTGATGCCTAAGGCCTGCATCACCTGGTTTGCTCTGCTCACTAACTTCTAGTTGGGCATGGCCAAGGAGAGAGCAATGTGTGGTTGTGGTATTTATTTCCCTCCTTCCCTGTGGTAGACACTGTTGGTATTAGGCACTGATGACTGTTTCTGTGTGTCCATTTCTAAACTTCTGTGTCCTTTGCTTCTGTTGACTGACAGCTATAACTTTTTTTCAGAAAACCACCTTTGGACCCCCAGAGCCACTTCATCCAGTACAAGTAGAGAGCTGGGAGTGCCTAGGAGATCACATCCCCCAGAGATTAGCCAATAACTGGTGTGAGAAGATCAAAGCCCTGCTCCCTTGCCTTGAGTTGGGACAAACTCAGGTCTAACAACTCTGGGGTATGATTTCACTCCAGGAAAATCTATGGGGTTAGGCTAAGACTACAACTTTGCTTGAATCTGCACCCTTGCAAATCTCTCTTCCCTTCCTTATCTTGGTTCCAGAAATGTCCACAGAGAGTACTTTTTTAACAATTCACTTACACATGAATTCTCACCTCAGGGTCTGCTTTTGGAGAACCTCAACTAAGACCTTCCCTATATGCATTCCCTCAGAACCTTATCACAACTTCAGCAGTGGCTGAACTCCGTCTATAGCTACAGATTCTGTTGGGTGCCCCCTGTTCCAAGACTCCAGTTGTCATGGAGGCCCTGAGAACACTATTCCTTCTCTTTGTCCTTGAGGTTTAGGGTTGTTAACTGCTTCCCATTGGTGCTAGTTTTTAGGTTCTTGTTAGCTCTCTTAACCAACAGTACCTTCCTTTATTCCTCTTTCATTAAGCCCTTTGAATGTACCATCTGTTTCCAAATGAAACCCCAACTGAGAATCCTTTCTTTTCCCAATTCTGCTACCTTACTAACTCAAAGTTAAGAACGGAATGATCCAGGTAACGAGGTATCCTTTGCTACCTAAACTCTGTCAAGGATCTTTCCATCTGAACTTAGGATCTGATAGGTTATGAACAGGGAGGATAATTACACACATATACACATAAACAAGCACACACATGTGCACACACACCACACTTACCTCATAAAATTATTTTACATATTATCCTGGGTACGCTAAAAGGTCATTTTGAAGATGCCTTAAAAAGGTTAAATAGATTTCTGATTCTTTCCATGAATTATTAACTGCAATATAAATTGCCTCCTTGACATACACAGCTAGAAAACAGATGAAATATATGCAACAACTGTTTTCAGACTTTAGACAGAAGGCAAAACAAGACTGCGTTCTCTGAAAGAAGAGCAACATACAAGGGCCCTCCCCATGACTACCTGAGATACTACCAGGAGGCAATTTCCAGACACAATACAGAAAAGGGGAAACCCAAAGAGAGTACATCAGTCCCTTTGAGGTGAGAAGATAGAGATCAGATTTCAGGGAGACTAAGGCAACTAGAGTCAGTGGGTCAAAGTACCAGAAAAAAGGGAGATGCACAAAAATAGAGCCTTGGAGATCTATAGACAGACCCCTTAGAATCCTCAACTGACCTGTGAGAGTGTAGAGTGAAACCATGAGGCTGGAAAAAGAAAAACAAAAAAAGTAAGCTGAGCAATTCCTGGAGTTCACCCAGGGCGGGGAAATGTTCACATTCCTATCGGTCAGAGCAGAAAGACCATGTAATACACTGGACATTCAACAGAATCCTCAGAAGATGTTGCCTTCTTAGTGGGCCTAATTATCCTAAAGCAAAGGCTTCTTTGGACCCAGCCTAACAAAGCTTAAAACAAAACCTTGAGAGAATCAAACTGCTTCCATGTAACTTAATTACATGTCAGAACAAAGTCCACCATTATTTAAAAGAACACAACAAAATCCAGCACTTAAACAAAAAGTCCACGATGTGTGTGATCTAATAAAAAATTACCAGGCATGAGAAAAGCAGAAAAATATGTCTTATGATCAGGATAACAATAAATCAATATAATTTATATAAAGTTTATTAAAATATAAACTTTAAATATAAAGTCCAGAAACGACATAGAGGGCAGAATTAGAAGAAAAAGACTAAAATAGTTATTAGAAATATGCTAAGTAATGTAAAGGAAAACATGAATATAATGATAAGTGGAATGGAAAGTATAAAAAGAAAACCCAAGCAAAACTTCGAGAGAAAAAAATTCAGTATTTTTTTTAATTTTTAAATTTTTTAAAGATTTTTATTTATTTATTTGACAGAGAGGAGAGAGGTCACAAGTAGGCAGAGAGGCAGGCAGAGAGAGAGGGGGAAGCAGGCTCCTTGCTGAGCAGAAAGCCAGATGCAGGGCTCAATCCCAGGACCCTGAGATCATGACCTGAGCCAAAGGCAGAGGCTTTAACCCACTGAGCTACCCAGGCGCCCCAAAAACACAATATTTTAAATAAAAAACACTTGGTAGAATTAACCATAACTTAGATACTACAAAATGAAAATTAGTGAACATGAAGACCTAAGACTAGAAATTATCCTAAAGGAAACACAAAAAGAAAAAGGATTTTTTAGGGCCCCTGGCTGTCTCAGTGGCAACTCTTGATCACGGGGTTGAGTTTGAGCCCCATGTCGGGCATAGAGATTACTTAAAAATTTTTTTTAATCTAAAAAAATGAAAAATAAAAGAAAAAAGAAAAAGGATTTTAAAAAATGAACAGTGGACTTTGTAAAAATATCAAGTGGCCTAGCATATTGTATGTGATGTTCTAAGAGGAGATGAGAGAGAGGGAAACCTTAGATATTTGAAGAAATAATGGTTGAAAATCTCTAAAATTTAATAAAAATGGCAAACTTATAGATCCCAAAACTTCAGTGAACCTCAAACAGAATAAACAGAAAGAAAACTACATGGAGCACATTATAGTTAACTTGCTGAAAAACAGTGACAAAGAGAAGCCAGAGAAAAGAAACATGCTAGAATAAGAAGGTACGTCCTGTTGGAAACTATGCTGCCAGAGGATAATGGAGTGACATCTTTAAAGCACTAAGGGAAAGCACAACAGACAACCTAGAATTTTATACCCACTGAGAAAAATCTTCCAAAAACAAAGGCAAAATACTTACTTTTTCATACAAACAAGAGCCAGAAGACCTGAACTACAAGAAATGTTAAAGTTTTTCAGGCCAAAGGAAAGTGATGTCAGGTGGCAATCTGACATGACCAAGGAATAAAGAACAGTGGAAATGGAAAATGTGTGGCTAATATAAAAATCACCTTTTTCTCATTCTTTAATTGTAGGGTTTCTACCACCTGGAGAATTTAAATGAATGGCATCAAGGACTAATAGGGAAATAGATGAAAGATTTTATACTGGGTAAAATTGAAGGTAGACTATGGTTAAGTTAAAGGTGCATAAGTAAATCCTTGAGCAATCACTAAAAATAAATAACAATGGTAACAAACCAAGTAACTGAAGAGGTACAGCTAATAAACTGGAACATCATATAGGAAAATTATATAGTTATAAAGAGGTCATTTCACTAAAATGTGATAACAGTTCTCAACCTATATGCACCTAATAATACAGCTTCAAAATACATGAAACAGAAACTGAAAGAACTGAAAAAAAAAGAAATTCACAATTATAAATTCTCAATGATAATTTCACAATTATATTTGGAAATTTCAAAACCTCTCCCTTGTGAACTGATAGAACAAGAGATCAGTAAGTACATTGAAGACTTGAACAATACATCCAATCAACCCGACATAATTGAGTGTTTCTGAAAATTGGCCACTAATGACAGAATTCCGGAATGGTTTACTCACTCACCATATGACGATGAGGACCTCATCACTAGGGATAGGTATTGAGAGTTCCCACATGCTGTAACTAAGCAAGGGCTAAAACTTTCACTTCTGGAGACTGGAGATGGGACACCAGGGGAAGAGGTTGTACTGCCTTGTATAATGTCTCTGGTGTATGAAAGGTATGAGGAAAATAACTCCAAGGACTGTGGAATTGAATGACCAACTTAAGGCAAGATGTAAGTGCCAAAGGGGTCCCTGGGCAGCATCTAAAGAAACCCACATTTCTGGGGCCCCTGGGTGGCTCAGTGGGTTAAAGCCTCTGCCTTTGGCTCAGGTCATGATCTCAGGGTCCTGGGATCGAGCCCCGCATCGAGCTTTCTGCTCGGCAAGGAGCCTGCTTCCCCCCTCTCTCTGCCTGGCTCTCTGCCTACTTGTGATCTCTCTCTCTGTCAAATAAATAAATAAAATCTTAAAACAAAAAAAAAGGAAACCCACATTTCTTTCTCCCACAGGATGGTGGGAGCTGAATGCCAGGTATAATAAATTATAGGAAAGGGAGATCTTGGGAAATCTGGTTTGGTAGCTCAGTCGGTTAAGCATCGGACTCTTGATTTTGGCTCAGGTCAAGGTCTCAGAGCCTTGGGATCAAGACCCGCAC
Organism: Procyon lotor; assembly: GCA_028646535.1. Taxonomy (NCBI): domain Eukaryota; kingdom Metazoa; phylum Chordata; class Mammalia; order Carnivora; family Procyonidae; genus Procyon; species Procyon lotor. Next base: position 104,492,997 of record CM053603.1, on the reverse strand, counting down.
TTGGCTCTGTGCTCAGCGGGGAGTCTGCTCCCTCTCCTCTGCCCCTCTCCCTGCTTGCCTTCTCCCTTTCTTAAATAAATAAATCAATCTTTAAAAAAAAGGGGCGGGGGGGGGCAGAACTTAAGACAAGCTGAATTCCCAGGCAGGCAAGTCCTATGCTAACGTCAGAGCCTCTCTGTTTGCAAACTCTATCAACACAGGCCTCAGCATCTTCTATAAAGTTCTTCCCAAATTCAATTGCTCAAATCAGCCTGTAAAACGAATACTGAGACAGCTTCTGCCAAGTCCAGGGCGGACAGTTGAAATGACTACATCAAGCCAGGGACGTCTAGTTTTCCCTTAAGATCTAGCAGCCAAGGGTAGGCCTGCTAGCCAGGAAGAAACAAACACTTGGAGCATCTTCTCCAGTTTGCCTCACATCCCTATTCGTGTCATTTAAGAGGATGGCTGATCTTTGAATGCATTTAATTTCTTTCTGGAGGGTGCTTCTAGGCACAGCCCGGGAGCGGCAGGCAATTTCGACTGTGCACTCACGGCTGACCTTCAGAGAGGAGAGATGCAGAATGCTCTCCCTAGAGGAAAGCTCAGACTTACCAAAGTCATGGGAGTTCCCAGGTGTACAAATTTAGAAATATTTTGCTAGTCTTGGTCAATTCAGCAGAAAATCCTTTTGTTACAATTGTTAGAACGAATAACTGCTCAGAAGGCCTTTGAATGGGTTTAGGAGTCCCACCCGGTCATAGTGCATTCCAAATTGTCTTCGAGTTACCTGAGTTTCCTGCATTTTCTTCCAAACCTCACCTAGAACTTACCAGATGGGTTGGCCTCACCTCTTGTAGAAAGGAAGGGGAAAAGGCTGGAAGGCTGGCAAGACAGACATGGAGGCAGATGTAAAGAAAGACCACCACTGTCTACACTGACTGCAAAGCTTCTCCAATCGCGTAAAATTGTTTGCCACGGTGGCTCAGAAGCTAGCTGCGCTTAATGGGTTGCATTTACCCACTTTTGTCACCTGTTTCAAATGCTCTGGTCTGTGAGATCCTCTTCTGGTAGGCGTGTTGGGTTGAGAATAACTTTCTTTTTTTTTTTTAAAGATTTTATTTATTTATTTGACAGAGGGAGAGAGATCACAAGTAGGCAGAGAGGCAGGCAGAGAGAGAGGGGAAAGCAGGCTCCTCACTGAGCAGAGAGCCCGATGCGGGGCTCGATCCCAGGATCCCTGAGATCATGACCTGAGCTGAAGGCAGAGGCTTTAACACACTGAGCCACTCAGGTGCCCTGAGAACAACTTTCTTAATGGTTGTAGCCAAGCATGGTAAAACTCATTGTTTGGATTGCTCTGTGTTGAAAGGGCCACACCCTATCACTGGAGGTGAGTGGCTGAGTCTCCAGCATGGACAGAACAAGCCCCCTGGCAGGGTTAGAACATGAGAAGAGCCTCCCCAAATCCTGCTTGGTCTTCTGGCCACAAGCCTGCTTCCTGAAGTCACTTGCTGGCTGTGAAGTCACATCTTTTCCTTTGTGTTTGGGAAAATTGCATGATTTCTTCTCTATTCTGCCTTAGCTACAGTAACTCCTGCTTTGTCTCTCTACCCTTCAACTCATCCTGCACACGGATGGCAAAACCTTCCCAAACTCATGCCCCTCAGGTCCTAAAGCTGATTAGGGTTTCTTGCTAGAGGACACTTCAAGGACAGCTCCTTTCCTTTCCTGGCATTCAAGGCCTTCGCAATCATAATTCGCTAATGTGCCCCCCATGCCTCCAACCTCATATCTATTATGTGTTGCAATGGCACAATGGATGTTAGCGTGCCTATTTCTCAATCCCCTAATCAGAACACTTTCTTTGACAAATACAAGAATAATTGTGAGGCTATGGGGGGGGGGGATACTTTCAATCTTACAGTACTGGAAAAGTCTAGGTCTTATGGTATGATTTCTCCTTCCCACTCCTTTCCTGCTTCTGTATCGCTTTTGTGTGTGTGCCTAGAATCTCTTTTTTCCTTCCTTCTCAATCTCCTCACTCTCATTTCCCAGCCTGTTGATATTCTAGTATTTTCTGTGTCCAGATCTAGATCAAATGCATACCCTCCACTACACAATTTAATTAATGTAACTTCTCTCTGTGCTCTCAAGCCATTATAGAGATCCTTTATATATTTTTCCCTGCACCGAAGAAATATGTATGTTTTCTTTATCTTCATGTTCCCCTCAGCATCTCATTATAATGAACCTTTCTTGAGTGTCTGTTGGGTAAGGAAGCACTCTTAGTCCTTCACTTAATCCTCACAACAAGCTTCTCCTGTGTTACTACCATTTTATAATTGAGGAAATTGCGTCCCGTGACAGTTAAGTGACTTGTCCAGGTTCACAAGGTTAGTAAGCAGTCAGCTTAGAATTCAGCCCCGATTATCTGTGCCGTCAGAGCTCTGCACACACAGGAAATGCTCACAAACAGTTTTTTTTCAAAAATTGAATTGAGTCAGGCGCACCAAGAGATAAGGGAATCACTTGGCAAGAGAAGTTAGCCCCGAGGAGATTAGAGGTCCTGATATTTTCCCTTCATAACAAGGAAGATACCAAATAATTGATTAGATTTCAGAGATTATTGTGAATAAACTACAAGGGAAATGAATGTGTACAGAGTTAAAAAAGAAAGGGGGCCGGACCCAAGAAAAGCTTTGTTTAAAATGCTTTCTCTTGGGTGGGCATTTCCCCTTTGCTGCTTGTGGGGCAACTGCCCAAGCCTCCCGGCATATCCTGAGTATAATACATACAGTATACACGTGTTGAGTATATATGCACGGAATATATATACAGTATACATACACTTGGCATATAGGCAACACTAAATCACCAACAACGATCATCCTGCTCTTTGCATAGGGGTCAGCAGACCCCTGCAGGGTGCAGATCACGGGGGCCTGTGGGGGCTGGGCTCGCCCCCGTACCATCACTTACCCACCTCCCCTTCATGTACCCACCCCCAAGAAGAGGCGTCATCACCGTGGACGCAAAATGATTTTCAACGGATGTGGTCGCCGGGAGTGACCAGGCAGCAGAGAGGACAGAGCTCCGTTTGAAGTGCGCTGAAAGAAAGGCCAACCTTGACCACACAGCAAGTCTTCGGTGTCCTTGGAAAATGCTCTGTCTCCTCTCGGCACAGGGAGGGGCCCAGCTCTGTCTCGCAGGCAGGGACTGAAACGGGGGCGTGGTATCTTAATTAGCACTCTCATGAATCATAATCCCCGGATTCCACTTCTGTGGCCCCATCTTGATGACCTTCTGATGGGTTCATTGCAGGGCTGACGAGTCAAAGCCTCCCAGCATGAAACTGCTTCATCACATTTGGACTTTCTGGATGAGATGCCTCTGGCTTCATCACGTGATCTCTCCTGGAGTTGAAAGCCGGCTGCTATTCCATTTTAATTTCTTTTTCTTTTCTCCTCTCACCCTTAGGGATTTTGGATAAAAGAGTTTATTAGTCGAGTTCATTGGCTTGTCTCCCCAGAGCTTGGAACTCTGCTTCAAACTTAGCCAAAGGCCTTCCTTTGAGGGCGTGCCAGCCGCGGAGGACAGGCAAGCAGGTGCGAACTGTTCCAGCCAGCCTTCCTGCGGGAAGCTGGACGAGTCCGCGGGGCCAGCAAGCGACGGTCGCAACCACCGAAAGCCCGAGAAAGTGATCCTCCTCACAGTCTGAGTACAATTCCCCAGCCCGCGCTCTGCAGTCCTAAAGTCTAAAAGGCTCTGAAAAACAGAAAGCTTTCCTTTTGTTTCTAAGTCTGCCGCAGGCTCAGGCTGGTGGTAAAATCGGACATGAACTGGCTCGAAGCTATTTGTAAACTTTATCTTATTGAGCAGGAATATTTACAGAGTGTGCCACAGAACATTAGTGCTTGATTGTAAGGTATGCCCTGCTAGTTTGTGTGTGTGTGTGTGCGTGTGTGTATCTGAAATAGTCTAAATCTCAAAGCACATATAACCTCAGGGATTGTAGATAAGGAATTATAGACCCACGGTATAAAAACATAATAAAAGTCCCTACTTAATAACTTAATGAAAAGGTTGACCTTGTCTTCACATTCGTGAATTTCTATTTCTCTTTCACTGAATTGGGACTTGGTTCTTGGCCTAAGAAGAGTTACTTTATTGTCATGGAACCAGTCTTAGACTAGAAGTTGGGACATCTGAATGAAGTTGTTTAATCTTTCTGAGCCTTGGTTTCTTCTTCCGTGAAATGGGGATGAAAAATCACAGTCCTCATTTTTTCCAGAATGAGTTTGAGACACAAACAGGAAAGGCTTTTGAAATGGGTAACCACCCCCAAAGGATCAAATGTACTTATCAAAGCCAAGCCACACGTCCATTCGATTGGTGACCACTTATTTGGCTTTACAGAATTTTTTCTGATTTAAAATATACATGCTCCATAGCTCACCTACCAACTCCTTCATCATCAATACGTGAGTCTTGATGCCCTCTTACGTTTCATCACATGGGTGAGTATTGCACATCATACCTGGACAAACTTAGGATTAAATATTGGTGTGAGTTTAAAAGCACAGGGACAGGGGCGCCTGGGTGGCTCAGTCAGTAGGCGTCTGCCTTGGCTTAGATCATGATCCCAGGGTCCTGGGATGGAGTCCCACCTTGGGCTCCCTGCTAAACAGGAGCTTCTCCCTCTCCTACTCCCTCACTTGTATTCTCTCTCTCTCACTCGCTGTGTCAAAAAAAAAAAAAAAAAAAAAAAAAAAGCACAGGGACAGGCCTGTGTAGGTTGCATTTAGGGTCTAAATATTACAAAATAAGACTTTCTGGTCCTTTGATTAATAAATTTTTTGGCAGCACCAATGTATTTTTTTAAGTTTTTTTCCCCCCACTTTGGAAAGAGTAAAACCAAGTGGAGTTCATGCTGACAGACAACTGGCACGGCTGTGAATGGTGATTTATTTTAAGTGGTTTGTATTGGTGGATCAAAGGAACACCCTAAACGTGGCGGATAAGATCCTAGTGACATGCTGAAACTGGAGGGAGCAGGAACCAGCCCCAAAGAACTAGATATAAAGAATAGAGAGACCGGTGCCTGGGTGGCTCAGTCGTTAAACAACTGCCTTCAGCTTAGATAATGATCCCAGGGTCCTGAGATCGAGTCCCTGCTCAAAGGGGAAGCCTGTTTCTCCCTCTCCCACTCCCTCTGCTTGTGTTCTCTCTCTCGCTGTGTCAGCCTCTATCAGATAAATACATAAATAAATAAATAATCTTAAAAAAAGGAAGAAGAAGAAGAATAGAGAGAAAGACTTAAAGCTAAGTGCAGAGGGTCCAGCCCTCCTTAGGGCTCTGGGCTGATGGACATTCACCTTCCCCCCCTAGGACAAATCCTTTCCGCTCTCAGAGCTGTGAAACGTACATCTGTGGGACATACGGATAAATTAGCCACCTTAAGTAAGGACTTCAGTGAAGCCTAGAATGAACAACAATAATCATAATTTGCAGTTTACTGCCTGCCTACTATGTCATGTAATGTTCTCCCCATTTCCATACGGCAGGCACTGACCAACCATGTGTTCCGTCTCTCTGCTGCTGTTGAGCAAACCACCCCCAAACTCAGAGGCTTAAAATAATTTCTTATTATCCCTCATTGTTCTGTGGGCTCAGCTGAGCAGTTCTCTTTCGGAATTGCATGCTGTCGTGCTGGATAGCCGCGGTTGCATCTTCTTTCCTGTGTGTCCCCCTCGCTGGGGAAGCTGGGACATCGGGGGGCTGGTTGGGTACTCGTCTCTCTCCATCCACCAGCTTGGGCTTCCTCAAAGCATCACAATCTTGGAGGATTCAGATTTTTTTTTTTAAATACAGTAGCTTTCTTTCCCTAGATCGAGGGTCCCAAGGTGGAAATTGCCAGATTTCTCAAGACTTAGCTCCGGAGTCCTACCAAGTCGCTTCCACCAATTCCGTCGGTCAGAAATGAGCCACAGGACCAATCCAGATTCACTGGTATAGACACCAAGCCGTGTGACTCACTGAGGGTTCATCCTTGGAGTCTAGCAGATATATACATTTATAACAGAAAATAAATATTTATAACAAATCATACTATAAATGAGAGAATTAAGGTCTGCAAGGTTAGGTTACTCGTCCAAGGTCAAACAGCTTGTAGGTAGCCAAGGCGGAGCTCAGATCTCACACTTTATGATTCTTGTATGCTACCTTCTATCTACTAAGTAAAATTATATCTGGAAAGGGAATTAGTTTACTGAAACTATTTATTAAGGCACTGTACAAAAATGTATAAACACATGGTTTCCATTCTCTGAAAGTTCTAGAAGGTTGCAGGTTAGTATGAAAACAATATTGGGTTTGAAGTTAGAAGCTCAAGGGAGCCTGACTGGCTCAGTTGGAGGAGCATACAACTCTTCATCTTGGGGCCCTGGGTTTGAGTCCCACATTGGGTGTAGAGATTACTTAAATAAATAAATGAACTTAAAAAAAAGAAAGAAATTTAGAAGCTCAGACTTTGAATCCTGACTCTGCAACGTTGGCAGATTCCTTGAATGCCTTTGAAACTCAGTTTCCTCAAAGGTAACATAGAGATAGCCGTGCCTTTCCTACAGGATTGGTGTAAAAAATAAAATAAAGCAAGATATGTGAGCATGATTTTGGTAGTGACAGAGTATATAAACAGTGGGCTTTAACTAGGAGAAACAGGGGTCCATGAAAGGTTATATAGTAATGTATAATTGGAGACCACCTCTTCCTGAGATGTATGAAGGTCAGAGCTTGGCGGACCTCAGCTGGGAATGTACTAGAACTGATCCCTGCGGTGGCTGAAGTGTTCACAGAGGCGCTGTGAAGCCCCTTCCAGCCCTATACTCTCTGACACCAATGGTTTCCCTGGGAAATTCGCACAATCCTTGACTGGTACTCCTTTCCTTCCTGAGATGGCGTAACACTATTTCATCAAAGGATAGATAAGACACTAGAATCCCAGAAAGCTAAAACTTTGAGAAAATGCACTCCTTAATTTTATTTCATCTTTATTTCATCTCTTTTTCTTTTTAATCTTGGCCTCAAAATGCTTGATGTGGGGAAAATGGTTTGGGAATGTAATATCATAGAAGTTCAAGGGCAGCCTTAGCTGAACTGGAGTTTGAAGCTGAGCGTAACTGTGTCTGATGAACCGGGATGGGGATCGGGAGGCCAGCAGTCCTGTAGGAGTAGATGGGGGAGGGGAGGGAGGGGAATAGCCCAGTTCTGGTCCTGAGCAGGGCCCATCCACCAGTCTACGTCCTGGGGAGATGGTCTGGTGCCCACAGGCAGAAGTACAAGCCCTCACGCTCATAAGGTTTTCTGTGATGCTCTGGGGAACAAGGCCCGGGGGCAAAGAGAGACAAGGCGGGATTTGACCTCTTTCTCCTTTCTTCCTGGGACTCGATGTGGTTTGGCCCAGAGAGGCCTGTTTGGGCTCTCACAGTGTTACAAAGGAAGGGGTGGGAAACCTTTGAACTTAGACATTAAAGATAATGCGAATGCCACCCCGTTTGTTTGAATGTGGGTAAACTCAGGATACAGAACACTTGACTCCTGATACAGACTTAATCCTCATATAACAGTATTTCCCAAACCTCTCTCCAAGGATTCGTCTTTATTCCTTTTCCCTGATATGTTTTAAATAATACTACCTATGAAACGAAAATGACATTTTTAGTTTACTTTTTATTTTTAAAGTGCTCAATTCCGTGGGTTTTAGTATATTCATAAAATGGCAGCTGTCACCATTATCTAATTCCATCACATTGTCACTACCACAATGAAACCCGTTAGCAGTCTGTCCCCATTCCCTTCTCCCCCCAGGCTCTGGACCCCACTACTCTAGTCCACCTTCTGCCTCTGTGGATTTACCTACGGTGGATATTGCATATAAATGGAATTTCACAGGCCATCAGTCGGTCAAGCCTCTGCCTTCAGCTCAGGTCATGATCCCAGGGTGCTGGAATCAAGTCCCGCACCGGGCTCTCTGTTTGGTGGGGAGTCTGCTTCTCCCTCTCCCTCTCCCTCTGTGCTCTCTCTCTCGCTCGCTCAAATAAATAAATAATATAATATAAAGTGGAATTTCACAGTATGTGGTCTTTTCTATTTGGCTTCTTTTACTTAGTACAATGTTTTCCAGGTTCACTCACATGACCGCCTCTATCAGGGCTCTGTTCTTTTTTATTATCAAGTAATATTCCATAGTATGGGTACACTTTACTTTGTTTCTCCATTTGTCAGGGAATGGACATTTGGGTTGTCCCCACTTTTAAACTACTAGGAACATTCATATACAAGTTTCTCTATGGATGTGGTTTACAGCTGTCTCAGGCATATACACCTAGGAGTGGAATTTGTGGATCACAGGGTGACTCTAACTTTTTAAGAAATTGCCAAACTTTTTCAAATAAAATATTTAATCAGCAAAATGGAACATTTTTTTAAAAATAAACACAGAGACATTAATTGGTGCTTCTAATCAGCATGAGGTCACCTTTGCTGCTATATTGACTTCTTATCTTTTTAGCCGCAAGCAGAGGAATTTGCTGTCTAGTCTATTCAGACTATTTTTTAGCAAATGATAGTTTTCTTTAGACTTCTTGAAATATTGCCAATAGCTTGAGTACCCTCATTAGAATGCCTTTGAAGGTCCATAGGGTCCAGAAGTCCAGATTGGGAGCAGGGCAAAGAGTAAGAATAGCTTTTAGAAATGTTTTCCTGGAGTTTGGGACAACTATCCCTCTCTCTTTTCCTTGTTCTTCCCTCCCTATTAGAACAACCCCCCTTTTTTCCTTAACTCTTAACAGTAGATTAATAGTTCCCATACTTTAGGATTTTATGGACTAGTAAAAAAAAATTTTCTAAACAGAGGACTTGCATATGCTCGCCAACTTTCTATTTTGCCAAATAAGAACATTACACCACTCTCTTCTATCACGATGTTTTCATGAAAGAAAAGACAGCTCCAGGAAGGTAGATACTAAACTAAAAGGCAGTTTTTAAAATTCATTTTAATTTCAAAAACATCCCGGTTTACTTTATTTTTCTCATTTTGTTATGGACCAATGAATCAGATCATACCAAGTGGGGATAGAATAAATAAGTCTGCCAGGCTGTGTTAGAGCATAATTGTTCCTAGCCTCACCCACCTTGCTCTCAAGAAGGGAACGCTATCATTTCCTTGCAAAAATTTTTTCTCTCCTAGGTCCTCTTTTCTAATAAAGTTAGATTTCTCTGCCACACATGTTCCTTGGCTTTGGTGATTTGAAAATGGGGAGAGAAAGACAAAGGAGAGAAGGACCATTAAGGATGATTAAAAGAAGTTCAATCTTGCAGTTATAAAATAGGACACTAGGATGTAATGGGCAGTATAAGGAAGGTAGTCAGTAATATTGTAACGACTGCATGGTGACAGATGGTAACTCAACTTATTGTGGTGACCATTTCGGAATATCTATGACTATTGAGGCACTAGGTTGCAAAACTGAAACTAATACAGTATTTGTATGTCCATTATTCTTCAATATAAATGTATGTCATTATTCTTCAATATAAATAAGTAAATAAAATATTTTTTTAAAAAAAGAAGTTGATTAAAGAACTGGGAAGGATAAGGGTGATGACGAGTGGGAGAGAGGGAAAAGCATCCCACCACTCTGAGGGTAGTTTTCCTTGGGTGAGTGTGTTGCCGGAGATGATGGACTCCAGAAAGCCATTGGTGCCCAAGACTCAGGGAGGGATGACAAGAATAAATAGGCAGTGGCTCTAGCACAAAGTAGATCCTCTCCACCATTTTTCAGAAATGTTAAAGAAGATCAGAATTCTCTCTTTAGAAATACAGAGACTGGACTTCATGTCCCGGGATTCATAAAGATCGTACAAAATTAGACGATGGATAATGTCTGGCTTTCAGATAATCCACCTCCCATTACAACTGGTATTTCTTCACTTTTTCTCAAGACACTTTCTCTTCCTTTGTCTGGTAGGGGAAATTTTCTCTTAGGAAATAAAGAAATTTTATATGTACAAGGATAGGATACCTGTGTTGCATAGACACGTGAAATTACCCTTTTGGAGTGTGTGTGTGGGGAGCTGTAGTGATAGTCTTTATTCATTTCCTATTTCATTTATTTATTGGCTCACTCACTCAAAGGACATTTATTGAGTGTCTCCTAACTGGAAAGATGTTACCTAAGGCCTGGCTAGATATACAGATAATATCAATGCTTAGGCCTCGAGTGAACAAATATTTAACCCAGACATGTAAACACAAGCAATTACAATGGTAGGCAACAGCAATATGACAGAGCACAGAGCTGCGGAGGGATCAACTCTCTTTGGAGGGGTGGGGCCGGGAGAAATTTCAATAAAGACTTCCTGGAAGGGGTGACAACTGAGCCTAAGACACAAATAGCATATCAGGCAAACTAGGGTGGGGAGAATTCCTGGAAGAGAACTAGGAAGAGTGAATTACTGATAACTAGACAGTAAAAGTGTGAGCGGGGACTGGGAATGGCAGAATATTCGGCTGGAGGGGTGGGTCAGAGCACCGTGGTTGGTGGTGGGGGTGGGGGGTGTTTGCTGAGAGAAGACCAGTGCAATGATTTACTCGGGGAGTCAATATGATTTGCACTCAGAAAGCTCACTGTAAGACTGTGGGGGGCAGATCAGTGAACAGGCTGGACAGAGACTAGTTAGTCCTCCTCCCAGCAGTCCAGGAGAGAGAGAGAGAGAGAGAATCTAGCCACGTGCTACGATGCAGGCGCACTCAGTTGAGGCTGGGAAAGGGGAGGACTCATTCTGACTGGGAAGATCTGGGAAGATAGCTTGGAAATGGGGTTTGACTATCTTGAAAGAATTGAACTTCAAAGGCCCGAGCCGAGGAAATGGGAACTCCTTGGAGATGGTCTGTGTTCGCTCTAAGCTCCCCAAGCCCAGCACAGATGGAGTGACATGGGGGCGTCGAGTGTGTTTGTTGGATGAATGGAAAAGAAATCCCAAGGTGTGTTAGTTACCTCGTGCCACCTATTGAACCACCTCCTAACTTAGTGGCTTAAAACAACCACCATTTAGTTTTGCTTGCCCGTCGGCAGAGGAGATGGACAGCTCTGTTGCTTTGGGCCCAGCATGGCCGACCCCCGTGCCAGCAGCCATCACTCACCGCACCATCCGCAATCCTCTGGTGGCTCCATTAGTGGCTGGATGGCTGACAGGTTGAGGGACAGGGTGACTGAGCCACATATGTCTTCTCGTCTAGCCGACCAGCCTAGACCTGCCCCCACTGTGACAGTGGGGTTCCAAGTGAGTGAACAAAAGCATGCCAGGCCCCTGAAGGCTTGGGCTCAGAACTTGCATTACCTCACTTCGCTTCCATCCTGCTGGCCAAGGCAAGTCACAAGTCCAGCTCACATTCAAGGGCTGGGGAGAAGTTCCACTTCCTGATGAAAGAAAATGAAAAATCACCTTCCAGAAGGGGATGGTAAATACATAGCTGTGGCCATTTTTACCATCGGCCACAGAAGCAGAAGGAAAAGGCTGAGCTAGGTTGGGAGGTTGGATGGGGCCCGAGAATAATGAGGGGAGCAGGTGTACTGACAGCGCTGACTCATGGCAGCTCAGGGAGGAGAATGTAGAAGACCGAGGGGGATAAGAATGCAGAAGCCAGACCACAGAGGGCTTTGGTGGCCAGGTGGAGGGAGGAGGTTCGGACTGTAGTATTCCTCACTCCCTGGGCAGCTCTCCAACGTTCTGTGAGATGGAAAAACGACACCATCAGATGAAACCTCGGCCAGTGTAGGGGGATGTGATTCAGGGGTAGGCTGTGTATTCCAGCTGTGAGGAAAGCATATGGAACAGCAGGGTCTTGCCCACAATCTCTCCTTGCACTGTGCTGCTCTCTAAGGCGGCAACTTGGCCCATTCCAAACACCAACCCATGAGCCTCCAGCTTTCGTGAAACCACCACGCAAGTAAGGGTTACGACATTCTCGCTGACATAGAACATGCTTGCCAGCCCAGCTAATTTGTAGCTCTTTCTCCACCTTCTTCGGAAAGATCTTGATAATAAAATGAATGTGATTAACAACATCTTGTATTTGTGGGACGTAAATATTAAACCTCGTGGTCAAGCCAAGTGGTTACTTGTAAAGCCCAATCACATTCGCTTTTGAATCTTATACTCAACATGTACCTTGCACTGCCCTTGAACTAACTCAGGGGGTTGCCCCCTCTGTTTTATAATCTTGGGAACATAAGCAAAGGGAGGCTAGCAACAGAGTGGTGAATGCTGGGTCCCTGGAATGAGAGTAGGTTTGAATCATAAGCCATCTTAACTGATAAATTCCCTGCCCTCTAAAGCTAAACTCCTTTCATGGATCTTTAAGGTGTACCAAAATGACAAAATAGGTCACATCTTCCATGCTAAAAATGACAGCCTTTCAGAGAGTTTAGCTCCTTTAAGAGAAATCATGGAATGTTCTCCTGACTTCTCATGTAATTCATTCCAGAGTTCTACTTCTACTATCTGGACCCAGGCCCGTGGCCATCTGCCTGCCGGCTTCGTCACTGAGGTCTAACACATGATTGATACTTAATGATTATAAGTTGAATGAGTACACAACTGAATACATGAATGAATGAAACAGAGTGGACTAGAGACACAGACAACATGGAACTCCACTCCCAGCTGTGCTATTTGCCAGGTGTGTTTTGTGGGCATGTTACTTACTTATGCCTTCGAAGCCTCTGGTTTGCTTTCTGCAAAGTAGTGCTAGGAGGCTCCACCTCAGAATTTTCAGGGAAGAAAGGACTCACATGAGGTCCACTCCATAGCAGGTGCTCAATAAATGAAAGATGGGAATGGACAAGAATAGACAAGTTGCGGGGCACCTGGGTGGCTCAGTGGGTTAAAGCCTCTGCCTTCAGCTCAGGTCATGATCTCAGGGTCCTGGGATCGAGCCCCACATCGGGCTCTCTGCTCAGCGGGGAGCCTGCTTCCCCCTCTCTCTCTGCCTGCCTCTCTGTCTACTTGTGATCTCTCTCTGTCTCTCTGTCAAATAAATAAATAAAAATCTTTAAAAAAAAAAAAAAAAGAATAGACAAGTTGCGAGAGGAGAACGCCTGCCTCAAATTCTGGCAAGTTGGACTCCCGTCTAAAACGTGCAGAAGACGACACATGGCACAGACCAATCCTGTTCATCTGCGGCTAGCAGGAAGATGTTGTGAGACCAGTCTCACTTTCTGGGCTTCTGCCATCTCACCGAATCCACTCCCTTCCTCATTTGCAGGTGGGCTTTCAAAGTGCAGTCCATACATCAGATGGCGTCATGGTGGGGGCCGAACGCAAACCTGCATTCCTAAATACACCCAACACATACTGCGGTGTATGCAATTGTGCTCCCCTCCCAAAAGGAAGATATGTCCAAAGCTTACTCCCTGGTATCTGAGAATGTGACCCTTTTTGGAATCACCTTATTGGACCTTACTGGACCTTCTAGGATCTTATTGGACCTTCTAGGATCTTTGCTGGGGTAATCAAGTTAAGATCCCGTACTGGACGGGAGTGGGCCCTAAATCCAATGACTGGTGTTTTTATAAGAGAAAGGGGAGGGAGCCTGGGACACAGAAACACGCGCAGGGAAAAAGACCATGTGACGACAGAGATCGGACCGATACAGCTCCAAGCCAAAGAATGGCAAGGATTGCTGGCAACCGGCAGAGCTGGAAAAGGCCAGGAAGGATTCTTCCGTAGAGCTGTTAGAGGGAAGGAGGCTCTGCCAAAACCTTAATCTCAGATTCCTAGCCTCCAGAACTCTGAGAGAATATATTTCTGTTACTTTATCCCACCCAATTTGTGGCAATTTGTTATGGCATCCCTAGGAAACTAATACACATACAAATAGCTTTTTTTTCCCCCTACTCTCCAGGATTTGTTCCCAGCCGTTCCTGGATAAAGTGTCATATCCAGAGCAAAACACTTCGGCAACAGGACATTTTTGAACATGTGCAACTAGTAGTCATCAGAGTGCATCAGGGTAAAAAAAAAAAAAGAAAAGAAAAGAAAGAAAGAAAAGCAAGAGGAGGCAGCGAAGGAGATAAGAGCAAAAGGAAAGCCATAAAGGCAAATGTGGGCATCAGCAGGGTAGCAGCGGGCCGCGGCGGCCAGAGCCAGCCTCCAGCTGAGTGGGGCCAGGTGGGGCTGGCCTTGACAGTTGCTATAGAGGACAGGTGTCGTGAAGTCAGCTTGCCCAGGATGATTGCAAAGGTCACACAAGGTCAGGCCAGGAGCCAGGACTGAAAATGCCCATGTCAGATTCTCTCCAGGCATTCAATCATTCCTTCCATCCTGCATCACGGGGGCTCTGGGCTTGCTTATGCTTGCAAAGGGCTAGTTTGGCACTGAGATGGAATTTCTACTTAAATCATTCCTGGAAAGCGGTGCTCCCTATGAGATGACAGTATCAATCTAAAATCAACCTTGAATTGGCTGCTAGTGTAGCACCCTATCTGTGTGTTACCTATAGGACTGGAGTCATTCCCTCCTCCGCACCTTCTATATCTGAAGGCTGAAGCCCAAACAGCTCCCCCCCCCAGTGGTCTGGACACCCCCAGGACTCAGGGCCAGGGACATGGAGCTGTATACGGAAGTGCCGCGGGCCTTCCCAGAGCCTCACAGAGGACGGGTACCTGCATGACTGCAGCTCCCTCCCTATTACCTCAGGAAAGAGAGACAGAACTATGGGCGATCTGCAGAAATAACGATCATTTCAACTTCCACAGCTATTTTTGAAACACTCCAGGCTGACGGTTGATTAGAAATCATTTAGAAATTATTCTTGATGGCCCTTTCTGGGCAGAACTCTGGACTGTCCATGGAACGCTGAGTCAGAGCTCGTGACCATCGGAGGCTCGTAAGGAGCTGTGTGAATACTCAGATAGGAAGCCAGATGAAGGAGCAGGCAAAGGCTGGTGTGGAGTGGGCAGGAGAAGGCGAATCAAGGAAGGAGGGATCATATGGACTCCTATGGTTTTTGAGGGCCTCCTCTGTGTCAGGGGTTGGAGAGGCAAAGGAGAAGCAAGCGCCCTGCCTTGGGGAGGATCACAGTCAAAATGTGCTCAACATATGCAGCTAATTTCTGGGAACAACTTGCCCTGCTTCCCCCCCTTTCCCCCCATCACTTCTCTGTCCTTGTCACTCTGGCCCTTTTTTCACAGCCTTCACTCTCTGAGACAATCTGCTTGTTTATTCAGTGACTTTCTAATTGTCTTTCTCCCCCACTGGATTTCGGTCTCCATGAGAGCTTGTTCTGCCCTGTCCCCAGTCCCTAGAATGGTGTCCATTACCTAAAACGGGACAGTGAATAATAGCTCAATGAGTTTCTGCTGCCTGAATGAAATACAGTCCAGCAGGAGTAAGAGAGACCAATAATGAAAGGGCTTAAGAGCAAAAGTTTTGAAGCCAAAGTACTTGGGGGACATACCTCAGCTCCTCCATTGACTTACTGTTTGACCTTGATCTAGTCACTCTACCTTCCTATGCCTCAGTTTCTTCAAATGAATAATGGGGATCCTAACATAATTTGCCTCATAGGAATGTTAGGAGGAAAAAAAATGAATCAATACATACACAAAGCATTTAAATCAAGGGTTAGCAAATATTTTCTTAAAGGCCATATGATACATATTCCAGGCTTGAAGACATGTGGTCTCTCAGGCAATGACTCCCTCTAGCCTTCTAGCACAAAAGCAGTCACAGACAATACATAAATGAATCAACTGTGGCCGTATTCCAATTAAAACATTACAAATCACAGCACAACATGTAACATATAAGAATTACAAAGCAAAATTGTACTCTATTGGCCAGGGAATTAGAAGTCTTTCTTTTGCAACAAATTCACTGGGGGATTTCAAACCCTTAGAGTGTCAGTTTAGTCTATAAATAGAGATAATAACTATTCTTTCCTACTTCAGTAGATTATTTGGCAATCACATTAGATGCAATGAAAAGTACAAATGTACCATGTACAAATAATGTACATTGCAGTACAAATAAGGTTCTATAGGGCTGCTGGCATCCCTGGTCACCATGCACTAGGTAGGTCGGATTGTATTGTACTCATTTTACAGATGAGAAAACCAGAGATACTAAATGGCACATCAAAGGTCACACAGATGATAAGTGGAAGACCTAAATTTGGACCTAGAACGTTTTTCTTCTAACGCAATGTTCACCAAAAACAGTGCAGCACATCTCCCCATATGTAACATAAACCTTACTCATAGTTTCTCTTGGGACTTTTCTCCTTTACCTTTCTTACATGGAAGCATTCCATTTCTCTAGGCTCATCCCAGGCCAAAAGATCCCATTAGTACTGTAGCAGTTGCTTCCTGTCCTTGTAGTTAGCAAAAAAATAATTATAAATTCAGTCCACACTTTGTCTTGTCAAACCAAAAAAGAAAAACAAAAGGAAGAAGAATCCAGTGGCATGACCGTTCCTTGATTAGCTTTAGCACATAGAGACAATTTCACAACCCACTTCTATCTCCATTCCGTGACCCTCAACACACACATTTTCAAGAAGACAAATATCTATTCTAGTTAGTTTATATGTAAGCTGAGTTGCCTATGTTGTGTTACTGTAAGAAACTTATTTGGCCTAAGTCTATAGTAAAGAAGACACGAAGCTTTTGGTAGTTAATGAAGATTTACCTTCAACTGGGAACAACTTTTCCTACTCCTCCCCCCCCATCACTTCTCTGTCCTTGTCACTCTGGCCCCTGAGCTTTGCTCAGATTGGTGGAAGCCTTCAATGGTGGATGGAGCTCAAGATTTCAGCTACTGTATGCGTGGAGCTTGCTACCACCATGCTGAATGCCAACTAAATGTCTGTGAGTGAGTTGTCCAAGTGCTATGTATTTTTCACCCACCAGAACAACTAAAACTAAAAAGACGGACAATTCCGAGTTTAGGCAAGAATGTGGGGAAACTAGAACCCTCTTACATCATTGATAAGAATGCAAACTAGTACAGCCACTTGGGAAAACAAGTTGGTAGTTTCTTAAAAAATTAAACTAACATTTCCTATGACCCAGGAATTCCAGTCATTGGTATCTACCCAAGGGAACTCAGAGTAGCTGACCAAGATCTGTATGCCAAGTTTATAGCAGTATTATTCATAATAGCCAAAATCTGGGAACAACTCAAATGTCTACCAACTGATGAATGGTGTTTCGACTTTATGGAATGTTGCTTGGTAATAAAAAGGAATGAATTACTAATACAGGTAATAACATGAATGAATCTCAAAAACAACATGCTAAGTAAAAGAGGATAGATATAACAGACTACATAGTGTGTCGTTGCATTTATATGAAATCTCTGGCAAAAGAATAACTGTATAGCAGCAGGAAACAGACAGAGAGGCTTGTTGGGAGTACAAGGATGGACCACAAAGGGACTTATGGAACTTTGGGGCATTGAATATATTCTGAATTTTTATTGCAGTGATAGTTGCATGACAGTATATATTTGCTAAAACTCATATAACTTATAGTTTAGATGGGTGAATGTTAAGGTATGTAAGTTATATTCCAATAAAGCTACCAAACAGAGATTTTGTGTATTTTTTAAGTTCATTTATAATTTCAATGAAAATTCTCATGTGTATTTTAGAAAAGTGTGCAAGGTGTAAAAATGGAAAACAAAAACTTAATACCACCAGCCAGAGATAAGGCCTGTTAACATTGTTAATGAGCTAACATTGAATACAATATTACACTGGGGCACCTGAGTGGCACAGTCGGGCCTCCAACTCTTGGTTCCAGCTCATGTCATGATCTCAGAGTCCTGAGATTGAGCCCTGTGCCAGGCTCTGTGCTCAGTGTGGAGTCTGCTTGAGATTCTCTCTCCTTCTCCCTCTGCCCCTCCTGCTCATATTGTCTCTTGCTCTGAAATAAATAAATAAATCTTAAAAAAAAACAACCAAAAAACAAAAAAACCCCAAAGAATGTCATACCTTGGTAGTTTTCACTTGACAATACACCTTGAGCATTTTACCCCGTCATTATAAGTTCTTTAGTAATGTTTGGTGGCTGCTTAACAGTCCATTGCCCTTGAGAGAGTGACTATATCACTGTTACCTTGATAGGGATGGGAACACGATCCCAGGACCCTGGGAACATGACCTGAGCCAAAGGCAGGTATTTTACTGGTCGAGCCATCCAGGTGTCCGACCTTCTTTCTTTTTTTCTTCATTCAAATGTTTTAGGCTACTTGGATCTTTGGTGAGGTTGGTTCTTAAGTGCTAGAGCAATCACCGGGGCCCTTCCCATATTGTTCAGCTGAAAAGATAGTGGGTTTGGACTTTCCCTCCTTTAAAAGATGGTCTTGGCCATATGACTTGCTTTGGCCAGTGAAATATGAGTGAAGTGATATGATACTTCTGGAAAGAAGCTTTAATAGTCACTGCACGATTTGCCACATTCACTATTCCTTGCCTGGATGATCATGAAAGCATGAATTGAGATAGAGCCTCTTGCCTGTCTGGGTCCTTGGGTGATCTTGTGGACCAGAGGTTGACTTGTTAACTTGTTGACCTTGTTGACTAATCCACACTGGGAGGTAGAATGAGTGAGAAATAAACCTTGTTGAAGTACTGAAATTCAGGGTTGATATTGCAAAATAATTGAGGTTATCTTGACTCCTATAGTTCTATGTAATTATTGTATGAAAATAAGGTGAAAAGTGGATCAATGTCTTTTCACTTCATGAAAATGCAAAAGTTGGTACTAGGATTGTGTGATCTCAAACAAATAAAAACATGTTTTTATAGTCAATGATTTTCCAATTTGAAAATAATTTCCTAATGCATTTCTATAAATAGAGGGAAGAAAGGAAGTTGTTTGACTCAGAGGAATAAAGTAAACCATGGGTTTTTATGAAAGTGGCACCAACAATTCGGTGAGAAAGGAAAAAGTCAATTCTGAGACTTAGAATTGATCCATATCTCATCTGCTTTGTATCCTTTTACTATTGTTACCCAGACAACATTGTGTGCACTGTGATTTAGCAAGAGCACCCCTGTGCTGTCTTGATGGAGATAGGTGTTTAGAGGTGTTGTGCAGAACATGTTATGACAATCAAGCTGCTGCCAATGGATGGAGCATTTTATGTTTGGATCCCAACCAGGAAGTTATTTTTCTTGTCAAAGGAAAGAGAATACATCATCTTTCCCAGGGTCACACAAGCAAAAGCACACACAGGATGCCAAAGGTCAGGTAGAGCGGCAGTGGCAGGGGAAACGGAGGCTCACATGTATGACAAGGAGATAAGATTTTACAAATCATTTTGGAAGACAGACCAGACATGCTCTGCCACAGGAATGGAGGGCCCCAAGGAAAAGACTTTTCAATATGAGTAGGCCTGAGATCTGGGGCCAGAATCCAAACAGAATTCGTAGAACCTAATAAAATACAAGAAGAAAAGAAATATTCACCAAACACCACTGGCTGGGTATTTTTACCCTACCAAGGATAACAGAGCTCTCCTACATAGAGCTTTTGTTATTATACATAAAATGTTTTTGTGTATACATCCATTGATAGATAGATAGATAGATAGATAGATAGATAGATAGATAGATAGATAGATAGATGTAGTCATAGCCTAAGTACAATCAGTCTCAAAATTCATTTGGCACCTTTAAAACGTCCCAAGGAGGGGCACCTGGGTGGCTTAGTGGGTTAAAGCCTCTGCCTTCGGCTCAGGTCATGATCTCAGGGTCCTGGGATCGAGCCCCACATCAGGCTCTCTGCTCAGTGGGGAGCCTGCTTCCCCCCCCCCCCCGCCTGCCTCTCTGCCTACTTGTGATCTCTCTTTCTCTCTGTCAAATAAATAAATAAAATCTTAAAAAAAAAAAAGTCCCAAGGTTCAAAACCCTTCTTGGCAGTGCTGTAGAGAGAGAGAGAGAGAGAGAGAGATCTGGACTGACAGATTCTTTCTGTGACTATTACAGGAAA
>CM053603.1:104346313-104472855 GCA_028646535.1 Procyon lotor | reverse complement strand
CTCTGTATTTCCATATCTCTATTAAACAACGACTTGCTTTGTGTGTTTTTGTGGAGGAGAAGAGCTATGGGTAAAGTACGGGTGATTTGTTCCTTTACTATTGAGATATGAATAGTGACCTTGGATGTGACTGATGTAGGAAAAACTATCAAATGGTAAAGAAATAGTGGAGAAGTACAGTTAGAAATAAGGACTTATAATGGGATTAGGTTAAAATCAGAAAAATCAAACACAACTTTTATGTTTGAAAAAACCATTGGAAGAGGATGGATGTACAGATTTTTAATTTCGGTTTCAAAGCCATTTTTAATGAGAAGATAGGAGAATTTTTACTTTTCCAAAAATCATAATATTAGACCACATCTTTGCTGGGTTTTAAATAATCACAGCACATCTCTAAGGCAGCACAATTGAGGGCAAAGTTAAAAAGACTGTAGTTCTACTTCTGCTGAGGAACATAGAGAAGAGGCAAAAAAGCAGGTTACTTTTCTTCCCCTGTACCTTTATAAGTAAAATAGGAAACACAGGTC
Source organism: Procyon lotor (assembly GCA_028646535.1). Classification (NCBI taxonomy): domain Eukaryota; kingdom Metazoa; phylum Chordata; class Mammalia; order Carnivora; family Procyonidae; genus Procyon; species Procyon lotor. The sequence continues at coordinate 104,472,325 of CM053603.1, read as the reverse complement.
CTGGGGATGGATTTTGAAGGTTGTTAAGTCTTAATAATAACAGTTAATATTTATTGAGTATCTGCCACATGGTAGACAATTTTTTCTGCACAAAAACCCAGTCAGGTCCATTGTGGTAAACTCTCCCCTGGTGCCCCCAGTTAGCCACACACCTCAGTATCAACACCCTAGGTATTCCCTTGCCACCTGGGTTCTGGGCTTGGCCAGGTGATTTACTTTGCCCAATGGGACATTGGCAGACACAGTATAAGCCAAGGCTGAATAAGTGCTTTGGCACTGGATTTTTCCTCTTGAGATTTAGTTGTCATGTAAAAAGCTCAGGCTAAATTACAAAATAATGAGAAGTCGCATGGAAAGAGGTTCTAAGGGGATGAGAGGCTGTCTTAGATTATTTCAGCCTTAGTGAAACTCCCTGTTAAATGCAGGTGCATAAGACATTTGGGCAAAACTAGCGGAAGACCCACCCAGCTGAGTCCCATCCCCCGAATCATAAAAACGTAATAAATGTTATCTTAAGCCACTATATTTTGGAGTGATTTCTTACAAAGCAATAAGGGACTGAAATATGAGTAATATAAGTGCAATTGACAAATATGAAAATTGGGGCTGAGAGAAGATAAATATATTGTTAAAGTCTTATAATATGATTATAACTCCAAATGCACCACATAAAGTCCCATGTTCTTTTCACTACGCTCTACCCTAAATTTTAAATTGTGCATCCAAACCATTTACTTGGCATTTCTCCTTTGCATTGTTATAGGCATTTTAAATGAAAGAGGTCCCAAAATAGGGGCGCCTAGGTGGCTCAGCCGGTTAAGCGTCTGCCTTTGGCTCCGGTCATGATCCTGGAGTCCCAGGATTGAGCCCCGCATTGGGCTCCCTGCTCAGTGGGGAGTCTGCTTCTCCCTGTCCCACTCCCTCCATGTTCTCTCTCACTCTCTCTCTCAAATAAATAGATAAAACCTTTTTTTTTTTAAAAAAGATGTCCCAAAATAGAGTCTTGAGTTTCCCCACCCCCAAATTCATTCTTCTCTGCGTTCTCTATGTCAGTGAATGGCCCCAGCACCAGCTAGTTGCTCAGGCCAAAAATCTGGCGATATCACTGATCTCTCTCTTTCACTCACACCACTCAACCAGTCTATTAGCAAGTCCTGTCAGCTCAGGCTTCAAAGTATCCTCTGACTTTGACCCTACTGATCGCCATTGCGGGCCACCATCATGTCTCACTTGAACTACCAGCATAGCCTTGCAACAGACGGGAGCAGGGGAGAAATAGCACCAGAGGGAGCAAGAGAGTAAAAGAAAAGGGGGAAATAAGAACAGCACCTTCTGATTCAACAGCTCTTGTTGTCACCTCCTCCATCCTCCACCCTGTCCCAGTCCCTGGCCCTGTTGGTTATTGTCAGGGCAACGAGGCTAAATTTAGCAAGAACAGGGGTCTGCCATCTCTCTTTCTCCTTTGCCACAGAGGCTCTAGCTCATTTTTAGAAAAACACAGTAACTACATGTGTGTACATCAATTGCAGTTGATTTGGGAATAAGGTTTTACATCTGATTTTGGGGAGATTACAACAGGAGGGGACTAAGGTCATGAGCAGGCATGATCTCTTCCTCTGCACACTAAATCTACTTTAGATTTTGATGGTTTAGTCCTCAAGAGAGGAGATCTGGACAGGGGAAGGTTAATTGGCTAAGCGAGGCCAGGACTTCCAATAGAAGTTCCTTTCCTTAAAAGGAAAAAGAAAAAGAAAAAAAAACCCACCAGGAGGTGTTAGACCAATAAATAATTCATCAGGCTGCCTATTCACAGACTAATAGAAAAATATTACGGAATGCCTACGCGTCAATCAGTCTGCAGTTAGTTAAATAAACACAGTATGCAGATGTCACTTGTAAAATCCAGATTTATACATTAATCGTGTGTTTCACTCAGGCAAAAACATCATATCTGGTAACTCGACTTGGAAGTCTATTAAAATCTCATGGCCTTGAAAAGGTTACCTGACATCTTGTAGGCCGGATCCGGGGCTGAATGGACATGTCCCCTGCCACCGAGTGTACAATCGCCAAACACTCAAATGACACTCTAGTTACATTTGCCGCCCTTACAGAGAAACACCGTGGGCTGTGACCCCTCTGAGCCTGCTGGAATTCTCCTGGCTTAGGGCGCACAGCTGCAGCAGCAAATGCAAAAGCAGAATGTGCGTCTGCAGATGCCCGAGTGCAGCTCCATCAGCAACTCCCATCTTTACCTAAACAAGTTCCTCATTGTTCGATCTGCTTTTAAAAGAAAAAAAAAAAATGACGTTGTGATAATAATATAACGGTTAAGTCTCACTGTGTCCCAGGAACTGGGTTAAGTGCTTCAGGTACCATTTTTCTCTTCTATAGAGTGCTCACAGCAACCCTGGGAGGCGGGTACTATTATTATTCCCGGTTTTCTTCTGTTAAAATATGTAGAAATGAAAAAAACAAAAGGAGTAATCAGTTACCTCATGGCTAGTGCAGCAACAAATTGACACCATGTAGCTTCCAAGGAAGTGCACTCAGAAGGAAATAAAATCACCTGTATGGTGTTCTTACTGAAAGCGTAGAGCAGGGATTCAATCCAGATCAGACAAACCTAAATTAAGGGATCTTCCGAAAAATACCTGGGGGGTAACTCTTCAGCTGCGTCAAGGGCAAGAAGGACAAAGACGGAGAATCTGTTCCATATTTAGGGAGACTAACGAAGTAAGACAACCACATGTAACATGCGAGCTTGGACTGGATTCCGGACCAGAGAAAGAGTATCAGTGGGACAGTTGGTGAACGTGAGGACTGTGGATCAGATAACAGTATTTTGTTAATGTCAACTTTCTGTTTGTGATCTTTTCACTGTGGCGTGGAAAATGGTAACATTCGGGGAAACTATGAGATAGGTATTCAGGAATTCATTGTACTGGTTTTCTAACTTTTTTTGCAGGTCAAAAATTATTTCAAAATTAAAAGTGGAAAAATGGAAAAAAGAAAAAATAAGGAAAAGGAAGAAAAAAAATCCCATAATGTGAAGCATCCCAGTCAAGAATCTAGGAAGACAGGAGGTGACAGAAAATACAGAATGGAAAATGACAATGCTTCTTTTCCCACGACTCTTGGTGCCGTTTGTGGTTTGTCCTTAGAGTGGTTCATCCAGAAGATAAGTTCTGTAGCACAAAATCCTTGTGAATGACAGGCTGTTAGATTTGGAAGAGAATTTAGAGGTAGCCTTAGGAGTCTCATTTTGCAGAAAAGACACCTGAACTCAGAAAGGCACGGAGATCATGGGTCCAAGGTCACCCAACAGAGGAGCCAAGATTAGCACCTCGCTCTTCTGGGTCATGGGATACTATTTCTGGGCCACCACTCACTTCTGAAAGAGGACACCTCTGTGCCACATGGATCCCAAGCTCAGAATCCATGGTGTAGGACACTTACCCGTTAGCTGTGTGATTCTTTCTACTTGCTTGCTAAAGATTTGCTTCTGTAGCCAGATAGTCATTCACTTACTCATTCATTTAGCAAATATTAATGGAGTGTTTTCCAAGTGCGGAGCTTCTTGAAGCACTTTAGATACAGTAACTATCAAAAATAAAGTTCTTGCATTCTAGTGGACAGGCTCCATTCTCTACCACGAATGACCTATATGACCTTGGGCACCTCCCTTTACCTCTTAAGCCTCAGTTTGCTCTTCTGTTACACAGAGAAGATAGAATTGTTCAAAGGTTGTTCTGACTATTATATAAGATATTGCATCTAAGCTCTTAGAAGAATGTCTGGGGGCACCTGGGTGGCTCAGTGGGTTAAAGCCTCTGCCTTCGGCTCAGGTCATGATCTCAGGGTCCTGGGATTGAGCCCCGCATCGGGCTCTCTGCTCAGCATGGAGCCTGCTTCTCCCTCTCTCTGCCTGCCTCTCTGCCTACTTGTGATCTCTCTCTCTCTGTCAAATAAATAAATAAAATCTTAAAAAACAAAACAATGTCTGGCTTGTAGGTACTCAATAAATTTTAAGTATTACTGTTATTTCTTTCCTCTCCAACCTGAACCTGCGTCAGTTACACTAGCTGCTGGGGATGTCTGGGAGCACTCAGCAAAGCTAGAGACTATTTCTGAATGCATTGAAAGCTCGCATTTAGGAAGGTAAGATTTTCCAACAGAGTAATTTTCTATTTCCCACTCCATTTCTTTGTTATTTTCAAAGGTAGATAAACAATAAAAAGAAAGGGCAAGAAAGGCCAGCTGAGAAAATTGGTGTTGAGCAAGGAATTCAAGTGGGAGTTCTAATATGCAGAATATCACATAGATTGTTATCTAGATTTAAATGAGACTGTTCTTGGAGCCTGGTTGCATCTAGCCTCTTCATGGGCATAATTTCGATGCTACTTTAGCCAACCCTTGATTATTTCCACAAATGGAAAGAATAATAGATTACTGTACATAAAACAAGATAAGGAGAACCCACTAGTGTTGCTTGGAGCAAGCTTCTGGTGCCTCCCTATTGCTATATCCTGAGAATGTGACCACCACGCTCTACCACATTCTTTGTCGCCTGCCTGCGATGAACCTGGAGATTCATCCAGGTGACTACTTTCTTTCTCTCCCCCTTTAGTCAAGACTTTGACCAAAGTCTTGAGTGTCTTTAGTCAAGACTTTGTTTTCTTTTTTGAAGAGACATCTTCTTCTTTTTCCTGCCGAGCAGGGAGCGTGATGCGGGGCTCGATCCCAGGACACTGGGACCATAACCTGAGCCGTAGGCAGACGCTTAACGACTGAGCCATCCGGGTACCCCTGAAGAGACATCTTCTACTTAAAATTTCCCCAAGCCTGCTTCTTCTCCCCTTCAATACCTTCTCCCATAGCATCCAGCAGGGGGACTCCAATTCAGGATGGGTCCAACAAATGTATGTCAAATAAATAAATCTATTTGGGGGAGTGAGATCTAGTACAACAATCAGAAAATAAAGTCCAGCGGTAGTGAAAGGTCCTTCACTTCCTTCACAATTCTGTCTGTCCACACTTAGATGGTTGGGACGTCAGTGAAGAGAAAGCGCTTCAAGTCCATATACTTCCTAGGTAACAATTTTCTCTGAGACGTAGGGCATTGAATGGTTGGGATTCCTATTCTTCAGTTACAACTCTTTAGAGAAAGGACACTGGGTAAATCCAACCAGGAGATCTATTCGGCATACATATCTGAACGTATCTTTGCCTTTCTTGATCATCAGGGAGGAATCCATATTTTTAAAAAGTGCCCCAAGTGAGTTTATAGGGCCTCCACTGTTGGGAATCAATGCTGTAGATATATTACATGGTCAGGAAATCAGCTTAGTAGATCAGTTGTCAAGTCCCAACTTCAATTTCTGGAGGAAGGAATCTGTGGCTTAGCTTGGGTAAGGTAGCTTCCTTAATTCCAGTCAAGCTGGCCAGACAGGCAGGGTTCCACGGTGCAAACAAGTTTGCAGGGGATCCCATTCCCATGAATCTTAAAGAAAAAGGAAGGTGCCACTGTGGATTAGGAAAAACATGGTATGGCAAATATATACAGTTGTTCCTACTTGTTCTAGAATAATTTAAGGCAGCTTACAAAGACATAAGCAGTGCAGTATTTTTTATTTTATTTATTATTTTATTTTTTTTTTAATTTTATTTATGTATTTGAGTGGGGGGTATGTGCAAGAGAGAGCACAAGCCAAGAGGGAAGGCAGAGGGAGAAGCAGAGTCCCTGCCAAGCAGGGAGCCCCATGCAGGACTCCATCCCAGGATCCTGGGATCATGACCTGAGCCAAAGGTAGATTCTTAACCAATTGAGCCATCCAGGAGGCCCATTGTGCAATATTTTTTTTATAAAAAGCATTTGAACAAAGAGTCCTAGTGGAAAGAAAAAGAAGTAGTTGGAGGAATCCAACAAAAAAGAGGCAAGATTGGTGCTTCAAATTATGCCATGAGGCCCAGCACACTCTATTAAAAGTGGATCCCAAATTTGGCTGTTGAGGTTCCTTGTAGCTAACACAAAGAAAGAAAATCAACTACTTGATTCTCAACATTCATAAGACAAAACATACTAGTCATCAGTAGAAAGGTGGCTTTTCTGGAACAGAGAACTAAGAAGAATTTCTCTTGTGTGGTTAAATGAGCCACATTCTCAATGATCACATAGGACATAGAGCAACTTCTCTGACATCACTCAGAGCAGGCCTGCAGCCCAAGACCAAGAGTAGAGGGCAGGGCAAGTGTAAAGAGCAGAGGGCAGCATGTAATCAGTGTAGAGTGCTTGAGAATGGGTCCCAACTGGTGAAATAAAGAGCAGCTTTAGTCAAGACTTTGTTTTCTTTTTTGAAGAGAAATCTTCTACTTAAAATTTCCCCCAAGCCTGCTTCTTCTCCCCTTCAACCTCAACCCCCATCCTGACCACAAACTCTCTGGTATCAAAGTTGGGTTGTTTACTTAACAAGAGCCTACCAGTTAACTACACAGAAACCACATTAGGGTTGGTCCCCTTAAAAGAGCTCTGAGGAAATTGAGGTTCTTTCTGTCCTAACATTAGTTGGTTCACAGAGGACAGACGAGCATTTATGAGAGACGCATGAAATGAAAAGGAAATGAGAAAAGGAAATAAAGTTTGACAGTGAGGACTCTGCCATTTGGGGCTCACTTTTCAGAAAACCCATCCTGCCTTTATCCTCTATACTAAATTGGTTTCTGAAACAGACTTCATTCCAAGTTCTATCTTCTCTAATTTAAGCAGGAGATTTTCTATCTCAGTGAGTCGATCTGGGTCAACAAATTAAAAAACAAAACAAAACAACTGTGGCAAAGAATGTCTGTTGTGCGGGCAAACTATGAAGATGGGAGAGGGTCAGCCAGGGGCTATTTGGAGATCATTTAGACAACTATCCATGCCTGGGGTGCATCCAGAAACAGACTTCTAATCCAAAGCTCTTCTTACCCCTAAGGCAGTCTACTGGATCCACTGAGAAGAGCTGGACCATCTCAGGGTGCAGAAAAGGAGGCAGTGGCCTTGGAAGGGGCCATAGGCCTTTGGGTCAGACAGGCCTAGGTTCAAATCCTGTTCTCTATGGTAGCTCAACTTTTCTCAGCCTCAGTTTTACCATCTCTGAAATGGGAATAACAATGACTTCCTGTTGAAGTTGGAAATAATGTAAGGATTAGCAGCAATACCAAGGATTAGAAATTATACGGCTCATAAATTAGTCTGCAAGTAAAGAGGAGGTGCTCTATAAATGAAAGTAGTCCATCCATCCATTGATCCAACCTTCTACTTATGATCTTTATTCTTTTTTTCTTGGTCTTTACCAGATCTGAGTATCAGCTATACAGTCAACGTAGGAAAAAGAAATGGAGTAGCCCTGAAAGATTAGCTTCCTTCAGAAAGGATCTGTTTCAGAGGAATATTTCATGCCTCTAAAGAAGTGAACACAAGGGTTCATAGCTCATTATTTTCCAATTGTTCAGATGTTAAGAGCAGTGGGAAGAGGTAAGTAAGCTGATATTCCCCTCTAAAGGGAAGCTCTCACTTCTTCCTTCACCCTGAATATTTGTCTTGTGGCCCAGGCATTGGCTCTTAGGTGTCCACTTGTCCATCAGCTCTAGCCATTCTATAGTACAACTCTGGCCAAACACTCCACTTCTATAGATAGAGTCCCCTCCCTCCCAACCCTTGAGAAGAAAGAGTTCTAATGCTACTTGTCTCTATACTTACGAAATGTGCCTGCCTGACTTTCCTAGGATGCTCTTAATTCTTTGTTTATAACATTAATTTCTTTTTGAAATCAGTTATATTTATTTATTAAAAAAATCCAAAAAATTGGGGCGCCTGGGTGGCTCAGTCATTAAGCGTCTGCCTTTGGCCCAGGTCAGATCCCAGGGGCCTGCGATCGAGCCCCGCATCGGGCTCTCTGCTCTGCGGGAAGCCTGCTTCTCCTGCTACCATTCCCTCTGCTTGTGTTCCCTCTCTCACTGTGTTTCTGTCAAATAAATAAAAATCTTTAAAAAAAAAAATCCAAAAAATTAAAAAACAACTAAAAGCGGAAAAGACCAAGTCCTGCTAATTGCTCCAGTTAGAAACGTTAGGCCTGCTAACCTGCCCCCAGGTTTTTTATACCTAGCACACATACCTTCTCTATTTCCTCCCAAAATAGAATCATGTGATACATACTACGGGATGTGCTTTCTTAACACAAAAATTTATTGCCAACATTTCCCTCATTCCACTAAATATTTCATGTTATTTTTGTTTGCATCTCTTTTTTTTCGTCAGCACCACAGTGAGAGCACCAAAGCAGGAAGTTAGGAAACTAGGGGCCCACTTGGCTGGGTGACTCTGGCTAAATTATTCCATCTTCACCTGGATGTTGTACAAGTTCTGTGTCAGCATCAAGATGTTTTGTGATTCCAAGCAGAGTAGTATCTTTTCTTAAAAATAAAAGGATTCTGGATTTTAAAAAGATAAATCTCTTGAGCCCAGGTCTTCATCAGCTTGTATGCATATATCTTTGTAGGGTGAGAACTTGATGACCCTAAGGGTCTTCCATGCAAGCCAGATGTAATTTAGGAAGAGAGGAAGCAATGCTTAAAATATTTGAATGATGTGTGTATCATTAGATGTGTACCTCTCCCCACCTGCTGGCTTCACTCACAGGCATAAGCCTCTCCAGTTCTGCCTCTAGTGGCTTTCTGAACTTGAATGCTGATCTCTACCCAACCTTGAGGCCTTCATTGTTTATGGAGCTTGATTATCTTAGCTGTGGAGGGAGCTGATCAAGGTTTCTCTGTTTACTTTACTTAGTCCTCTGACTTCCCTCACAGAAGTCCTATGTGTGTTATTTGTGGAAAATGTTTCAAGGAGCTCCTGAACCTTTGTTTTCTTAATTAAAAGGAAAAACTCATGATAGATCCTGAAATCAACTCAACGTTCTTTTTACTGGACAGAGTGTTCACCCTTAAACTTACATTTTTTAGTAATCTCATTTCATTCTGTCAAATTGCAAATGCCTACTGTTTTAAATCCTAATACTTCAAAGACTTTTTTCACCAAAAATACTTTCTACTTTTTATGAGCAGATTCCAGGTGGTTAAATAGAAACAAAAAACAAGCAACAACAACAACAAAAAAAAGCAGACAACATGCTGAAGTGGTATTGACAAAAGAAAACTAGGAAATAAAAGCATGTAAAGCACACACACACACGCATACACGTACACATATATACACATCTACTACATACACAATCACCATGTCTATTGAAAACAATTGGCACAGGTCACACCTATTTCACATAAATATTTTGATGGAGTTCAGTGCCAAAGAATTGGAATCCAAAGACCTCCTAGGTGTGTCATCCCAAGTAAGTCACTGAAACTCTCATTTGTAAAATGGGACAATAGTACCACCCATGAGAACTAAATAAAAAGTAAAAATAAAAGCAAACCTAAAGTGTAAAGTGATATGCAAATGTGAGGATTTAAAAAAAGGCGAGGTTTCTTGCAGCTCATAATAGGAACACCGGAAGATGCCAATTCCCCAAACTATCCTGCTTTCCCTTAACAGAGGTTCCAGAATGAAGCTTCTGAGTTCTCCTTTTGGGTTTGAGTTGCTGACTGAGCCAGTCTCAGGGCCTAGCTTCCCCCTGCAAAAACAACCCTGAGCCTGTTCTCGAACCTCAAGTATGTTCTAGCGGGTGAAACTGAGTTCATGAGCCTGTCTGACCTTGGGTTTACCAGTTGCCTTTGCTCAACTGGGTTAGATATTTAACTTCTTGGTGAGTCATTCTCTAACATTCGAAACTGGGACAATCAGCCTTGTCATCTACTTCATTCAGTGGGTTATGGTCAACAGGCAGACAGGTTGACAACTGGGAGAGGAGGGCCTTTGGCCCTGGGAAATGCTTTCTATGAACTGGAGTGGTAGGGAGGGGTGGGGCGGTACAGTGGTGAGGGTGCAGCACTCGGGCCCAGGGCACCTGGGCTGGCACCATCTCTGCCTGCTGTTCCTCAGTTTTGTTATCTGGAAAATGACTCTGGCTCTAGAAAAATATTTCTGGCTCTAGATGAGCTGATTTTATTTTATTTTTTTCAGCTGTATTAAGGTATAACTGACATATATTTGCCTTGATTTTAATAAGTATCTCTGATACCTCTACAGTAATCTAAATTTACATACATAATGTCACTTGGTTTTATTCTCAAAAGAATGCTGGGAGATAGTTAGACAATTTGATAGTTACTAGTGTCCCCTATTACAGGTGACGACATATGGGCTGTGATGGTTAATTTTATGTATCAGCCTGCCCGGGCTAAGGCTCTCCAGGAGATTCTGATGTATGCTAAAGTTAGACCCTCTCTAAGGCATTCCACTCCCTGCCTCTTATCTCTGGGCCTTTACATGATGTCCTCCCTGCCTGGAATGACTTTGGTCCTGTCTCCCCACACTCTTTATCCTCATTTAGTTCATTCTTGTCTCAGCATCCCTTGAGGTGATTTAGTCTTCATTATTCCAGGTCTGAGAAGACTTCTCTGGGTTGGTAAACCACCTATGTTGTCCCAGAGAAATCTATCCATTCCTCTAAGTTTGATCATTTCACGTGGCTCAGTATTAAATTTTCTGTCTCCCTCAACAGACTGTATGCACCCTGAGACCAAGAAGTCGTACTATATTTATTTCTCTATCCCCAGGGCCTAGAATAGTGTCTGGAACATAGTAGGTATCTAATAAAGGTTTGTTGAATGGACAAATGAATCATTGAATGAATGAATCTAATTTGTCATTGTGTGATACGACTGACTTCATCCTGTTAGCTGAGTCCAAGCCAGACTGGATGATGTATGAAAAGTGCCCAGCATGTAGCCTGGATCACAGAAAGGGATCTACAAATGTCTATTCTTCTTCCTTTTGCTTCCTTTCCTCTTTTTGAAAACATTTTATACAAAAATTCCAGTACTGGATAAAGACAATGTTTTGTTTTGTTTTTTCCTCAAATACTTTTATTTTTTTCAGTGCTACAAGATTAATTGTTCATGCACCACACCCAGTGCCCCTTGCAACACGTGACCTCCTCAATACCCAACACCAGGCTCGCACAACCATCCACCACCTCCCCTCCAAAACCCTTAGTTTGTTGCTCAGAGTCCACAGTCTCTCATGGTTCATCTTCCCCTCCGATTTCCCCCAACTCACCCTTCCCTTCCTTCTCCCAATGTCCTCCATGTTTTTCCTTATGCTCCACACGTAAGACAATAAGATAATTGACTCTCTGCTTGATTTATTTCACTCTGCATAATCTCTTCCAGACCTGTCCATGTTGATACAAAACTTGGGTATTCATCCTTTCTGACGGAAGCATAATATTCCATTGTATATGTACCATATCTTAAAGACAATGTTTTATGTTGATTGATTGAAGGAAGACGAGATATGGTTTTCAACCATCCACCTAAAAGTCATGGTTTCTGAGAGTATCCCTTGTCACAAAACAATGGTCTGTATTTGATCACCATCAAAAACAATTTTTGGTTGACTACTTGGAGAAGATTGATTTTCTTCTTTTCTTCTCATATTTTAGCTTTTAAGTTTCCTTTAATAAAAATTCTAAAATATTTTGGACATTTGAAGGGCTAGCACCAGCACCATGGTCATCTGTATATCTACTACCCAGATTAGAGTTTCTCAACCTCAGCATAAGACATTTGGGTATAGATCATTTTTGTGTTTGGGGGCTGTCCTGTGCATTGTAGGATGTTCAGCAGCATTCCTGGCTACTACTTACTAGATGCCAGTAGTATCCCCACCCTTAACTTGTGATAGCCAGAAATGTCTCCAAACATTGCCAAATATCTCCTAGGAAGATTGGTAATTGATCCTTCTCCCTGACTCAGAACCAATCTGATAAAAAAAAAATTACTATTTTGTTATATTTGCTCTATTATATGATTTTTTTCAATGCTGGGGGTTCACACCCATATATTTTTAAATTTTTAATTTAATTAATTAATTTATTTTTAAGTAAACTCAACGCCCAACATGGGGCTCAAACTCATCACTGCAAGATCAAGAGTCACACGCTCTACTGACTGAGCCAGCCAGGCACCCCTCACCCCCATATATTTTAGAAGGCATCTCCTAACACTGAGGATATTGACCTACATAATCATAATTCCTTTATACACGTAAGAATGTTTCTAAATCTCCAATATTACCTAATATCCAGTCCACAGACTTTATGCAGAGTAATATTGGCCTTGAGTATGGGAAAAGAAGATATATTTTAATGGCTAATTCTGGTCTTATATCTGAAAGACAAATGAGTGATTATACAGTAGTCTTTGCAATTATGTTGAGGCAAGGAATTTTATTTCAAATGGCTTCTCTGAGTTTCAGTGTTCCAGCCAAGTTTTCATGATCAACCTAGAGCATAGATACATCAAGACACTTGGTGATTTTAAAAAATAACAAAAATGAAAGTAAATGTCCTGTTTTAAAATGAATCACTGAGAACTTCGGTACTTTCAATTCTCAGATATTTTCATTTTCTCTTTCCCTCATTTCTTTCTTGACCTCACTTCTTTCTATATAGCTTTGACAATGGACACATAGTTCTATGGTCAATTCTTTCTTTTTTTCCTTTATTTTTTAAAATTAAATTAAATTTTATTTTAATTCTGGTACAGTTAACATACAGTGTAATATTAGTTTCAGGTGTATAACATAGTGATTCAACACTTTCATACATCACCTGGTGCTCATCACAGAAAGTGCCCTCCTTAATCCCCATCACCTATTTCCCCCATCCCCCACTCACCTCCCCTCTAGTAACCATCTGTTTGTTCCTTATAGTTAAGAGTCTCTTTCTTGGTTTGTTTCTGTCTCTCCCTTCTTTTTTCTTTTGCTCATTTTTGTTTGTTTCTTAAATTCCACATACGAGTGAAATCATATGGTATTTGTCTTTCTCTGACTTACTTTGCTTAGCATTATGCTCTCTAGCTCCATCCATGTTGTTGCAAATGGCAAGATTTCATTCTTTTTTATGGCCAAGTAATATTCCATCATATATATATATCACATCTTCTTTATCCATTCATCAATCAATGGACACTTGGGTTGCTTCCATATCTTGGCTATTATAGATAATGCTGCTATAAATATTGGGGAATGTGTATCCCTGTGAATTAGTTTTTTTGTATTCTTCTTTAAAATTTTTATTTAAATTCAATTAACTAACATATGATGTATTATTGGTTTCAGAGGTAAAGGTCAGTGATTCATCAATCTTATATAATACCCAATGCTTATTACATTGTGAACCCTTCTTAATATCCATTACCCAGTTACCCCACCTCCTCACCCTTCTCATCTCCAGCAACCTTTATTTTGTCTCCTATGATTAAGAGTCTCTTGTGGTTCGTCTCCCTCTCTGATTTCATCTTGTTTTATTTTTTCCTCTCTTCCCTTATAATCCTATTTTGTTTCTTAAATTCCACATATGGGTTAAATCATATTATTGTCTTTCTCTGATTGACTTATTTCTCTTAGCATAATACCCTCTAGTTCCATCCATGTTTTGCAAATGGCAAGATTTCAATTTTTGATGGCTGAGTAGTATTCCATTACATGTACAAACCACATCTTCTTTATCCATTCATCTGTGAATGGACATCTGGGCTTTTTCCATAATTTGGCTATTATGGACATTGCTGCTATAAACATCAAGGTGCAGATGCCCCTTTAGATCACATTTATATCTTTAGGGTAAATACCCAGTAGTGTGATTGCTGGGTCATAGGGTAGCTCTATTTTCAACTGTTTTCCAGAGTGGCTGCACGAGCTTGCATTCCCACCAACAGTGTAGGAGGGCTCCCCTTACTCCACATCCTTGCCAAAATTTTGTTGTTTCCTGACTTATTAATTTCAGCCATTCTGACTGGTGTGAGGTGGTATCTCATTGTGGTTTTGATTTATATTTCCCTGATGCCAAGTAATGTTGAACATTTTGTGTTTTTTATTCTTTGGGTAATACCCAGTAGTGAGAGTTGCTGGATCATTGTGTAGTTCTATTTTTAACGTCGTGAGGAATCTATGGTCAGTTCTTACTTGACTCCTCATCTGCTCTGCCCCATTGTCCTTTGCCCTACTCACGATTCTTGGCAAATCTATAGCCTTCAAAAAATTGAACTATTGCTGTCTCCTCGCTTACACTAAAGATCCTGAGATCTGCTGCAGAAAAATCACCTAGACTGATTCCTATTTATAAATATTCGGCTGGGCTTCCACGGCCTAGGAATCCTATGACGTTTCCTTGATTATATGCCCTAATCTCTGCAGTGGCCATTTGACAGAGTTCTGACCTCTGGTGACCCTCATTATAGATGGCCTCACCTCCTACTCATTGAATCCAGAAGGGTCATCTGGTAAGGAAGGCTTCAACTTCCAGGCATGCAACCCACAAACTCTCCTGCATTCTCATCTAGTCTTGCCTCCTTATTTCTTGCCTTAAAAAAAACTTGTCTCTACTCTGCCTGACTCACACGTTTTGCTCCGGGATGGAGGCTGTTTCTTTGTCTCTTCCTAGGGATTTGGTCTTCCCTACTCAAGTCTCTCAGCAGAAAAAGAACTCTTAGGATCCTACAACAACCCTCAACTCGGGAAAGAAATCCCGATTTCTTTCATTCCCTTAACAGCCAGATTCTTGAAAGAAATCTCTGGAGAAAATGTTCATTGTATTCATCAGCTTCTCCCTCCTTCACCCTCAAGAAAGGCTAAAAACCTGTCCTTTACATCTCTTTCCATGGAAATCTTACCTATTCTTCTGGTTTCAGTTGCTCTCCATGTGCCACTGACTTTTGATTCTTCTTCTGAGTTCTCCCTTCCCTGGATTTCCAACTGCACAAGCACCTCAAGGTCATCTGGTTCCAGGTTGAACTCATTACTCTCTGCCTCCCTCAACTCCTGTCTCAGTGAGTGACATAGCCCCTCTTGATGGCCCAAGGCTAAAGCCAGGAAGTGCCCTGGATCCTCTGGTTCTCATAGCCAATTAATACCAAGTGCGACCCAGTTCCACGTTCTAACGGGCCTGAGATCCATGTGCTTCGTTCCCATTGTGACCATTCCTGTCCAGATGGCCCTGATGACTACAACAGACTTCTAATGAACCTCTCTGCTTCCAGTGTTGGTCCTGTCCAGGCCATTTGCCATGATGCAAACACCGTAATCTTTCTAATATGCAAATTTAATCATATCATTGGCTCAAAAGCCACTAGTGGTTTGCCGTTGTCTTTAGGATAAAGTCCGAAATCTTTAATTTGGAGAACTGTTCATTTGCTACCTGCCTATCTCTCCAGACTTATCCAGAGCCCTTTGTTGTCGACATCATCCACTCACAGACTAAGGCTCCAAACATAAGAAGCTTACTGCAAAGTCCCAAATGAGCCACGTAGTCCATCGCTTTTTGAACTCTGTATATATGGTTTTCTTCTTCCTGTAAGTTCAAGTCAACCACTGTCTTAGAGATGACCTGAGACAGATTTCTTTGGCAATAGTTGTATATTCTACACTCTGATAGGCCAAAGCCCTTTAAATGAATAATAAAAGTTCCTTACGGTTTATATAATGCTTCATACATTTTTATAAATAAAGTTTTGGTGTGGGAGTAATATATATTCATCACAGAAAATTTAAAAAAAGCAGGCATGCATGTAATGTGTGTATATATCTATATATGGTTGTATAGAGACATACATATAAGAGATAGATAGATAGATTTAAGGAATAGGTTCATCCTGCACATGTTATATTTTAAACCAAACATTTTTCCTTTTGCACTGAAAATATCAGTAAATAATTTCATAGAACATCAATTAGGATAATACAAACAGGAGCAAACTGTAAGAAACCACCATGCCTTCCCATGAGAATTGTTTTTGACTTTGCCAAGAACTCTCTGCAGCCTTCCAGCTACCTTTTTTGTTTTTGGGGGGTAAAATATACATTGCATAAAGTTTACCATTTTAACCATTTTTAAGTGTACAATTCAGTGGCATCAACTACATTCATAATGTTTTGCAGCCATCACAACTATCCATTTCTAGAACTTTTCCATCATCCTAAACAGAAACTCTGTACCCAGTAAATGATAACTCTCCAGCCCTGCCTCCCCATTGATCTTAATAACCTTGACTTGTACATATCGTTTTATAATTTTTTCACTTAATTTTCCAGTACGTTTTAACTATTCTCCTACATAATTTTTAATGACTGCAAAGATTCTGTTGATTACATTATAATTTATTAACTGGTCTCCTGTGTTTGGATATTTAAATTAAGTACAATTCTAATTTTCACTCTCAAAACAACACAACTCTGAACTTTCTTGCCTTATTGTTCCTTTTTTAAGATTTTATTTATTTGAGAGAGAGAGAGAAAACCACAAGCAGGGGGAAGGACAGAGGGAGAGGGAGAAATGGACTCCCTGCTGAGCAGGGAGCCCAACTAGGGCCTCCATCCCAGGAACCCCAGATCACAACCTGAGCTGAAGGCAGACACTTTACCCACTTAGCCACCCAGGCACTCCACCTTATTGTGTTTTGTTTTGTTTTGAAGATTTATTTATTTATCTGACAGTGAGATCACAAGTAGGCAGAGAGGCGGGCAGAGAGAGGGTGGGGGAGAAGCAGGTTCCCTGCTGAGCAGAGAGCCCGATGCGGGGCTCGATCCCAGGACCCTGAGATCATGACCTAAGCCAAAGGCAGAGGCTTTAACCCACTGAGCCACCCAGGTGCCCCACCTTACTGTGTTTTAAGCAGTTTTTGTCTTCTCAAATCCTGTGAGGATTTAGAATCGACCATGTTGTGCCACATTTGAGATGAAGAAATATTAGGACTATGAATCTTGTCTGTATGATACCATGATGAATACATGCCATTATACATTTTTCCAAATCCATAGAACATACAACACCAAGAATGAACCATATGGAAACTATGGGCCTTGAGTAATTATGGTATGTCAGTGTGGGTTCATCGATAGTAACAAATATACTACTCTGGTTAGGAAGGCTGATAATTGGGGGATTTATGCAAGTGCAAAGACAGGGGATATATGGGAAATCTCCATACTTTCTCCCCAATTTTGCCATGAACATAAAAGTGCTCTAAAACATCACGCTTTGGAATGCTGGGCTGGCTCAGTCCACAGGGCATATGACTCTTGATCTCAGGGGCATGAGTTTGAGCCCCAAAGTTTAGTTTAAAGCAAACAAACAAACAGATCATTAAGTCTTAATTAAAAAAAAATAATGGGGAAATAGAGTTCAGAGAGGTTCTGAGCTGTCCCATGTCTCAAGGCTGGGAAAGGGCAGGTCTGGGACTGGAACCCAGGACTTCTGGGTGCGTGTCCCTGTTCTATACCATCTAAGTCAGCCTCTCCCTCTCCCAGCTTAGCAGACGATTGCAGTTTGGCAGAAGAGAGTATCAGGGGATGACAAACATATGTGGAGTGATGGCCAAACAGAGCTGCCAAGTCTGGGTTAAGTAGGAAGAGTGCAGACTTATGATAACACAGTCAGGGGAGTTGTGAAATGCTCATGGACAGCAGGCCAAACTGGAATACCACAAGTCAAAGAAGGGGCAGCTCATGACAGGGCTGTAAAAAGCTCTGAACGCAACTAGGAACTGAGGATAGGCACCGCCCTATGCCCTAGTCCCAGAAAAGTCCATAACATGAAGAACTTGCCAACATGGAATTTCCAGCCTCTGGAGTTCATCTGTGCCAATTTGGTCATTAATACAGTAGTAGTAGTAATCAGATTTAGGGATATGTTTTGAACAAATCCAATGGAACACACACACTTAGCCACAATAAGGTTAAGTGGGCTACTTACAACTCTAGTCTTTGCTCCTTGGCAAAAATGATGTTATCTTGGCAGAGAAACATTGGTATTGAAAGCAGATTGCCATTGGCCTGAAAACAATTATGTTTATTATTACTTCACATATGCAATTTATTTTGTAGAAGTAATCTTTAAAACATTAGGTCCACGGTGGAAAAATAACAAAAAAGAATCTTCAAAGTAAATGATTTCTAGCTTTTCAACCAGTTAATGATGACTTTGCCTATTTAATCAATTTTCATTTATATAATTTTGCTTAATTTGGGTTTCCCTAAAACCAAAGACAGAGATGAGGACTTGTGAGCAGGGAGCTTATTTGTGAAGTGATCCCAGGAAGCAGGGGGCGGGAGCCGGGAAGTTTCTAAGGAAAGGAGAAACGCCAAAATAACGCTTGTTGAGGGATAGGTTTCTAATGTGAGCAACTGAGCCTTACTCTTCCAAGGGACTTCTAAGGGACTGAGTAGAACATGGCTGCAGAATTGTCCCATTAAGGCACAAAGTGTTCATCCATCAATTACATCCAGCCTTACAGACTGGAGTTTCCCTCTGGGGGTCAGTCTATCCTCCAATCTCCTGCTCCAGCTCTTCTGGGCTCTCGGATCAGACGAGCAGCCTTCTGTGGACACGGAGAGAGCTTTGAGGCCCAAACCAGACTGTGCCAGGAATAAGCTATCAATATGGGCACAGGAACTACACAGAACTGGCCATCATAGTCGTCCTGAAGTTAGGTGGGCTGAGAGCATGTGCTCCACCAGGATATATACTTATTTCTTTTTTATTTAAATCTCTTTATTTCAAAACAAAATACATACACACATACCCCTGAAACAAGGACAAAGCTTTTTTTTTTTTTTTTGGCTAGTACAAAAAAAAATTAAATGTTTTTAATATTTTTTTTTTTTTTTTTTTTGAGGGAGAGAGTGAGATTGCACATAAGCCGGGAGAGGGGCAAAGGGAGAGCAAGAGAAATACTCAAGCAGACTCCTCACTGAGCCACTGGGCACAGAACCCAATGCAAAGCTCAGTTCCAGGACCCTGAGTTCATGCACGACCTGAGCCCAAATCAAGAGTTGGACGCTCAACTGACTGAGCCACCCAGCTGCCCTCACAGATTAATTTTTTAAATGTTATATTAAGTTTAGTATGGGAATTAAAGATAAGAGAAACATTTATAGAGACCTTTTTTAAAAGATTTTATTTCTTAAAAATAATCTCTCTTTTTTTTTTTAATTTTATTAATTTGACAGAAACACAGTGAGAGAAGGAACACAAGCAGAGGGAAAGGGAGAAGGAGAAACAGGCTTCCTGCCAAGCAGGAGCCCCATTCAGGGCTCAGTCCCAGGATCCTGGGATCATGACCTGAGCCGAGGGCAGATGCTTAACGACTGAGCCACCCAGGCGCCCCTTAAAGTAATCTCTACATCCAACATGGGGCTTGAATTTATAACCCTAAGATCAGGAGTCACATGCTGTACTGACTGATCCAGCCAAGTGCCCCTACCTATCTGGATCATTTTTCACTCAGCATCCACTGAACTTTGATGTTGTATTCTCACCCAAAGAACACTAATGTAAAATTAGATAGTGCTCTCAACATCATTAGTTGTTAGGGAAATGCAAATCAAAATGTGGTGTGATACCACTTCATACCCATGGGATGGCTATAATAAAGAAGATGGGCAGTAATAAGTGTTGGCAAAAATATGAGGAGACTAGAACTCTCATACATTACTGGTGGGGGTACAAAATGGTACCACCACTTCAGAAAATAGGTTAGGGGTTTCTTAAACTTAATATTTCCCATATGACTACTTAGCAATTCCCCTCTTAGTAAGAGATTGAAAACAAAAACTTTCACCACAAATGTTCACAGCAGCATTATTCATAATAGGCAAAATGGAAATGACCCAAATGTCTATCATCTGATGAATGGATAAACAAAATGTGCTATTTCCATCCCATGGGATATTATTTAGCCGTAAAAGGAATGAATTGCTGATACATGTAATAACATGGATGGACCTTGCTAAGTGAGAGAGGCCAATCACAAAAGATGACATATTATAGGATTCCATTTATATGGAATGTCCAGAATAGGAAACCTAGTCTCTCAGGCACAAAGACCCTGTGTCTAGAGACAGAAGGCTGGGTAGTGGTTGCCTGGGGTAAAGAGTAGAGATGGGTTTTAGAATAAGCCCTCCCTGGATTCAACATTACAAGCCTTGAAATCTTGGACCATGTGTTTAAAAACTCTTGCCTTCAGTGTCCGTGACTCTACAATGGAAATAGGAATGTGCCCTATGGAGACTAAATCGAGCAATGTAATAAAGTATCTGGCACAAAACACATTTAGTGAATGATAACTATTATTACTACTACCACTATTATTATTGTTGGTATTGATAAAGAACACAGGGTGAGGAAGTACACAGGATAGGAGATACAAGGCTAAAATACATTAGAGAGTGGGCACAGAACCTCCGAGAAGAGATTGTGTTAATAATTTGATCACAAGGGCGCCTGGGTGGCTCAGTGGTTTAAGCCTCTGCCTTCGGCTCAGGGCATGATCTTAGGGTCCTGGGATCAAGCCCCGCATCGGGCTCTCTGCTTAGCAGGGAGCCTGCTTCCCCTTCTCTCTCTGCCTGCCTCTCTGCCTGATTGTGATCTCTCTCCTCTCTGTCAAATAAATAAATAAAATCTTTAAAAAATAATAATAATTTGATCACGATAGGATATAAGGACTGCTTTAATTGAATTAACTATCAATCTGATAAAATGTGTTCAAAAACTATGGAGAACAATTACAATTGGTATGGAGAACTGAGGGCAGCATAAAGATAATTTCTACACAGTTCGAAGAGGGGCCTTGTGGACTTCATGGGTAGAACCTCAGCCTTAGAGTTAAGAATTACTTGGCCAGGTAACTTTTTTTCTAAGTTTATTTACTTACTTATTTCAGTAATCTCTACACCCAGTGTGGGGCTTGAACTCACAATGCCAAGATAAGAGTTGGCTCGAACCAGCCAGGCACCCCTGGCCAGGTAACTGTCGAGCTTGTGCCTAGTCAGGCCAGCTGACTAACACTTCCTCATTTGGTCCACCTAGTTACGCCAGACATGTCATTATTATCCTGCTTTTCTGGAAGACTTAAGGGACTTTCCCCAGGTCACAGAGTTAGGAAGTGGCAGTGTCACCCTCCAAACCAGTCTGTCTAAATTTAAAGCGTGTGTTTTACAAGGGAAGAAGGGGTCCAAGGAGGGGGAAAGAAATGAAAATGAAGATAAATCCTGCGGAGGACTGGCTGCTAATCCCTGGGCTTTCCCTTTAGATAGCCTCCTCCAGGGCAGTGCCTTTGCACTCCTGGGCCTCATTCACATCAGGTTCACGTGCACAGCTCCAGGCGCCTCCAATTACGTGGAGTTCACAGCCAGTGGTGGCAACCAGCTGCCCGTGTCCAGCAGACGGTGTGGGAGTGGGCAAAGTGGCTTACAAAAAGATCACAAGGTGAGTGTGTGTAGTGGGGCCTGGCAGCAGGTAAATGCTGAAAAAGGACGCTGGGATGTGATAGGCGTGAACTGGAGGTGTAGGAAAGGTCAGACCACAGCTGGCAAAGATGGCGGCTGGGTTTGTCGGGAAAGGAAGGCAAAGGTAACTTTGGTTCTGGAAAGTTTCAGAGACAGTCACCTTGGGGAACATTGTATCCCCTAAGACAGCTGGGGCTCAGAGGAGCAGGGAGGGGACTGGGCCAGGAGTGAGGTGGGGGACTAAAAGAGAGGAGGTGGAAGAAACCAAAAGAACCTTGCCTACTTTGCAGTTCTACCGAACACTGTTTCTGAGTTGTTTTTGCCATAGATGCTGGGGTGGAAAACAAAATAGGTTAGTGATTGGTCTTTTCAATTAAAAAAAGAAATACTCAGGAAGTTTTGATGACTCAGTAATGAAAGTGATATTGTTTTGAAGTATGAAGAATACAAGGGGACTTTTCTTTTTGTAGGTGTATTTTTTTTTCAGTGTTTGATATTTCAAAAAAATTTTTTTTTGGAAATGGAAACATTTTTCCACCTCTGAGAGGTCTCGGTTCTGGAAGATGTTATATCTACCCACAAGTCAACTCAGCAAAAATGCTCTAGATTTCTCCTTTGATTTGGGATGCCTGGTCTCTGAAAGTTTCAGCAGACTTTTGAAGGCAATTCTCCGGTTATACTCATTATGGTTTTGCAGCCTGACATGGTATCACCAAGTCACCAAGTGAAAGACTTGGTGAGGCTCCAAACCCTAGAAGTGACCTTAAGGCCCCTGACATGGTATCACCAAGTCACCAAGTGAAAGACTTGGCGAGGCTCCAAACCCTAGAAGTGACCTTAAGGCCCCAACTAAAGTTATCACAATATTTTTTAGTATGATGAACCTCGGATTTTAAGTGAAAGGTGGATCCATTCAAATCCATCTGAGAAGAGGTATCTATGGTGGCTTGTAATCCAATTATGCATTTAATAGTGTATTAATAATTGAACTTTTAAAAATATAGAGAGACACCACCCTTTACCTAGAGCTTTTAGATCTAAACTAGCGCCCCCAAACCACTTGCAAGCCAACATGCTTTCTCAAGTGCATGAAACATGACACTAAGTTTGTGGGTGGATTGCAGTAAAGATTTTTAAGGAGGAAAACTCTCCATTGCACCACCATAGAGCAATTATGCTAATATTTCCCATCTGAGTAAGGCCTGGAAGTTTACACAGCTGTTGCACGTGTACTTTCTTTATTTTTTTATTTTTTATTTTTTTTGGACGTGTATTTTCTGCTCACCCCTCACAATAAAGTAGATACTAGCAGTATTTCTCTGGAGACTGAACAGCAATGTGAAACACAGTGGTTTCTAAACATTTCTGCAGCCTAGCAAATTCTTTTTCTTTCTTTTTTTTTTTTTTAAAGATTTTACTTATTTATTTGACACACAGAGAGAGCTCACAAGTAGGTAGAGAGGCAGGCAGAGAGAGAGGGGGAAGCGGGCTCCCTGCTGAGCAGAGAGCCCGATGTGGGCTTGATCCCAGGACCCTGAGATCATGACCTGAGCCGAAGGCCCATTTAACCATATAACCCACTGAGCCACCCAGGTGCCCTAGCCTAGCAAATTCTAATTAAAAAGATGTATACATAAAACCAGTGGGCCAAAGGTACCCTTTACCCCCATCTTGCTGGGGCCATCCACTCCCAGAAGGTTCTGTTAGCACAGCTTGAAGACCACGAGTGTAATTTGAAAAGAAATATAAGTTTTGAATTTGGACAAGCCCAGTGTTGATGACACATGACTGAATATCTACATATAAGCTGCAGACTACTTTGGATGCATTATAGCACCTTTCCAATTCTCAGTTCCCAATCTGTAAAATGGAAATGATAACGTTGTAGAGTTCTTTGCCCTGTAAGTTTCTTTTTTTTTTTTTTTTTTTTTTTAAGATTTTATTTATTTGACAGAGAGAAACACAGCGAGAGAGGGAACACAAGCAGAGGGAATGGTAGCGGGAGAAGCAGGCTTCCTGCCGAGCAAGGAGCCCGATGTGGGGCTCGATCCCAGGCCCCTGGGATCTGACCTGGGCCGAAGGCAGGCGCTCAACGACTGAGCCACCCAGGCGCCCTGCCCTGTAAGTTTCTAACCTGAACTTTACCTTTGTCCCCTTAAGTGATTTGCTCAAAAAACTGAAAAACTATCTTGGAGAATCTAAGTCTTCTGCAACCAAACTTGGGGCTTTTTCTACTCTATCTATAGAAATGGATTCTCTCTGTAGTCTATGTGACTACAGAGTGTGGAGCCCATGACGATGGCATGATGTCCTCTCCTCAAGAAACTAAGTAATGCAGGTCTGGTTGATAATGGTCCCCTTGTAAGAGAAGCAGAGTGACAATTGGGAAGGAATGTTTTAAGTGTATGTTCTTTACCCAGGTCTGAGACCCTTTGGATGAACCTCAAGGGCTCCATGAATCCCTCTGAAATTATGGGCAAAAATTTCAGATGGGTGCCAGGGCATCTGGCTGACTGAATCAGTAGAACATGTGCCTCTTGATCTCAGGATCCTGGGATCAAGCCCCACATCGGGCTCTCTGCTCAGCGGGGAGCCAGCTTCCCCTCCTCCCTCTGCCTGCCTCTCTGCCTACTGTGATCAATCTCTCTCTGTCAAATAAATAAATAAAGTCTTAAAAAAAAAGAATTTTATCATGAATGTAAATATATTTGCAGAAAGTGGTTATGAATACTACTATGCAACAGTGTCTGTCTCTGACCTCGTTTGGGACAAGTTGTTTTTAACTAGTCTCCACACCCAACATGGGGCTCGAACTCATGATTCTTAGATTAAAAGCTGCATGCTCTATGGATTGAGCCAGCCAGGTATCCGACAGATTTTCTATTTAAGTGTGGAGTGGCATTGTCAACCTGTCTTCTCCTCTCTTTTTTTTTTAACTAACATTTTGGTAAGTATTTATTGAAAGCAATAGATGTTTTTTTCCCCAAAAGTTTACTCTTAGGACAGAATGGGAAAATTATGAGGTTGGAAGTACATATTTTATTCATTTATATTATTAATTTCTGTTTTATTTTTACCCAGCTTTATTGAGATAAAATTGATATATAACATTGTGTAAGTTGAAGGGCGCCTGGGTGGCTCAGCCATTGAGCGTCTGCCTTCTGCTCAGGTCATGATCTGAGGGTCCTGGGATTGAGCCCCGCATCGGGCTCCCTGCTCCGACGGAAGACTGCTTCTCCCTCTCCCACTGCCCCTGCTTGTGTTCCCTCTCTCGCTATCTCTGTCAAATAAATAAATAAAATCTTAAAAAAACCAAAACAAAACATTGTGTAAGTTGAAAGTGCACAACTTTGTATTTGATGTATATTTGATCGAATGTATATGACGATTTCATATACATACATATTGTGACATGATTACCATAATAGAGCATAATAAGAGTTAGTTAAAACCTCTGTCACTTCACATAATTACAGTTTTTTGCCTATGTAATGACATTTACAATCGACTCTCCTCTCGGGCCTCCTGGTGGCTCAGCCAGTTAGGTGTGTGACTTGGTTTCAGCTCAGATCCTGATCTCAGGGTCTTGAGATCAAGACCACCATTGGGCTCTGTGCTCAGCGGGGAGTCTGCTTGAGATTTTTTCCTTCCTTCTTCCCTGCACAACCCCGCTATGTGCTTGCTCTCTCTCTCTCTCAAATAAATAAATCTTAAAAAAAAAAAAGATCAACTCTTAGCACCTTTCAAGTATATAATACATATTGTTAACTATAGTCACCATGTTGTACATTAGATCCCTAAAACTTGTTCGTCTTATAACTGGAAGTTGGTACTTTTTGACCGACATGTCCTCGTTCCCAGACCCCTCACCATTCCAGCCCCTGGCAACCACCATTCTACTCCCTGCTTCTCTGAGTTCAGCTGTGTTAGATTGCACAGATAAATGAGAATATACCATATTTGTCCTTCTCTGTCGAATTTACTTCACTTAGCATAAAGGCCCCAGGGTCCATCCATGTCATCACATATCATAGGATTTCCTCCTATGAGGGCCATGAGAAAGGAGGAAATCCATTTGTATCACATTTTATGATACTTTTAATGGACTGTTGAATTTGGTTTGCTAGTATTTTGTCGAGAATTTTTGCATCTATATTTATCAGGGATATTGGCCTGTTGTTTTTGGGTTTTGTTTGTTTGGTTTTTTGGTTTCTTTGTTTTGTTTTGCTTTGTTTTGTAGGGTCCTTATGTAGCTGGCTTCATAAAAATGAGTTTAGGAATGTTCAGTCCTCTTTAACTTTTTGAAAGAATTTGAGAGGGATTGACATTAATTCTTTTAAAATGTTTGATAGAATTCACCAGTAAAACCATTTGGTCCTGGGCTTTATTCGGAGGTTTTTGTATTATGACTCAATCCCCTTACTCATTATTGATCTGTTCAATTTTTCTATTTCTTCATGATTCAGTCTTGGTATGTTTCTAGGAATTTATCTAGTTCTTCCAGACTACCCAATTTGTTATTCTCCCCTGTTTTTAAATAATAAACTTAAAGGAAATTTAGAATAGTTTTAGGTTTACCAAAATATTGCAAAGACAGTACAGAGTTCCTATATATCCCAGACCCAGTTTTCCCTATTTTTTTTAAGATTTTATTTATTTATTGGACAGAGAGAGAGAGATCACAAGCAGGCAGAGAAAGAGGAGGAAGCAGGCTCCCCGCTAAGCAGAGAGCCTGATGCGGGGCTCGATCCCAGGTCCCTGAGATCATGACCTGAGCCAAAGGCAGAGGCTTTAACCCACTGAGCCACTCAGGCACCCCTGGTTTTCCCTATTTTGACATCTTATATTACTTGATACATTTGTTGCGACTAAGGAACCAATATTTGCACATTACTATTAACTAAACTGTGTGCTTTATTTGAATTTTACTAGTGTCTTTCTCATATCATATTGAGGTGCATTCTATCAACATGGCTTATCACTGATGATGTTAACTTTGATTACTTGGCTAAGGTAGTGTTTGTTGTTTGCTAGACTTTTCCTTTGTAGAGTTACTTCCACCCCTCTTTCCATACACTATTTTTTGCAAGTCAATAAGCACAGTCCACACTCACCCTCCCTAAAAGGGTTTTTAGCTAAATACTGAAATATTTAGGGATGAAAGGACATGATATCAAGTATTTGTTTTAAAATATTTTAGCAGGGGCACCTGGGTGGCTCAGTTGGTTAAGCATCCGACTCTTGATTTTGGCTCAGGTTATGATCTCAGGGTTCTGGGATCGAGCCCCACATTGAGCTCCCTGATCAGCAGGGAGTCTGCTTCTCTCTCTGCCCCTCCCCCCACTTATGCTCTCTCTTGCTCACTCTCTCCCTCTCCCTCTCAGATAAATAAAATCTTTTTAAAAAATAAAAAATATATTTTAGCAAAGAATAAAAATCAGAGAGGGGAGATAGATAAAATTAACTATGGTGATATGCGTATTACTATAGAGGCAGGCAATGTGTATACTAGAAGACAAAGAATTTTAAGCAATTTTTGGGGGTCTCCTTCATTGAGAGATCACCTACAACGTATCTAGAATAATGTCTAGAATATCAGCTTTAGGATCCTATTTTTTTTCTTCATAAACTGGGCTCTGTCCCTGAATTCCTCTCACCCCTCTGATCTCTTCTGAGTCCTGTGCATTTAACCTAATAAATTTCATTATATTCATTAAGTTGGATTTTGTCTCTTGTTAGTATGGACTAAATGTTTGAGTTATCCCAGCTCCAAATCATATGTTAAAACCTTAACCCCAGGTGATGGTATTTAGAGGTTGGGTCTTTTGGGAGGTGATTAGGTCACGAGGATGGGACTCTCATGATTATGATTTGTGCCCTTATAAGAGATCCCAGAGAGCCAGTTTGCCCCTTCAGCCTTTTGAAGACACAGTAATAAGATAGCTGTCTGTGAGGAAGCAGAGTCTCACCAGATGCTGAATCATCCAATACCTTGATCTTGGACTTCTCAGCCTCTAAAACTGTGAGAAATAATTTTTTGTTATTTCTAAGCCACTCAGTGTATGATAATTTGTTTTAGCAGCTCAAACAGACCAAGATACCTGCAAAGCATAATTTACTTCTGTTATTTCTTTGGTTTCACGAAGTGAAGTCCTTGCCCATCAAAGATGGTCAATAAATATTTGGGAATAGGGAAAAAAGTCACCTGGGAAGGTATTTGTTTCAAGGTGAAAATTCCCGAACCCTGCTCCCCTAAGATTCTGGGAATCCACATGTTAATTAAACTCTGTCTTTCTGTTTGATATAAGTGCTTCGTAGACATTACTTTTAGAAATACTACCTAAATTATAAAGGCAAAGACCATCTTGATGATCCCGGTATTTAATACATGTTTCTGATGAATGGATACACTAATGATTGAATGAATATATACTCTGTGAATGGATGAGGAAAGTGCATCCACAACTAATTTTTATTATCAGCTTTTGACACAGCATTGCTGTAGGTCACTTGTTTTGTTCTCAGAACTGTCATGCAGACTAGTCATGCAAAATCATAACAAGTATAAAAACGATGACACTTACAGCACTAAAAAGACTTGCCCCAAGTTTTCTGGTTTCAACATGCCTAGTTCTGTCCACCTTCCCCAGCCTCTTCACTACACTGATTTATTGATTAATCTTATAATGCCCTTTATTGTGGGCATTATGTGAGGCACTAGAGAAATAGAGCTGGATAAGAAAATTCCTGGTGCGGGGCGCCTGCGTGGCTCAGTGGGTTAAAGCCTCTGCTTTCGGCTCAAGCCAGCGTCCTTGCTTCGAACCTGGCCTCGGGCTCTCTGCTCAGTGGGAGCCTGCTTCCCCCTTCTCTCTGCCTGCCCTTCTGTCTACTTGTGATCTTTCTCTCTCTCTGTCAAATAAATCAAACAAACAAACAAATAAATAAAAGCTTTAGAAAAAAAAAGAAAATTCTTGGTGCTCAATAGCTCCATAGTGGAAAAGAAAACCAATGACTGCACTATGCAGTGTTTTAAATGTTCTAAGAGAACACATTTTCCAGTGTAGACTTTACAAGTCATCCATGTAATTGCATGAACAGAGGGTGTTAAATCTCTAGAAATGCTCGTCCTCTACCTTTTGTGGCTTAGTGATCAAAACCACTACCCATTCCTCATTTTGTTGCCTGCGTTTTGTGGCTTAAAGATCCCACTGAGACAAATTTTTGCCTCCATTTTTGGCTCTTCCTCCCACACGAGAGCTGGTACCAGGTATGGCAAACCTACTCATTTAGCTTGGAGCTCTCAGGCAGCCCACACATTACAGGAATACAATCAGTTACATACTTCATAGTTTCCCTAAGATGAAAAGCACAACACAAGTGGATAGTACTTTAAATGTCTGGGGAGCAATATGGTGTATTAGAAGGAACAGAGAATCAGGAATCTGGGGGAAAACGTAGTAATAAAAACACAGACTCACTTTTTTTTTTTCTTTTTTTTTTTGCACAAAACCTTCAGTCCCTAGAGCCCTTTCCTGTGTTAACTCTATGACATTAAGCAAGTCATAGAGTCTCTGGACCTTGGTTTCCTTATCTGTAAAATGAGAGGGTTGGACCCAGGTTATCTCTACTGTTCCTTCCAGCTTGAAAAGTCTGATAAGAGCTGTTATCTACCCTATGACTTCACGTAAAGATCCAGCTGGACTACTCCTCCCCTCTCCCAGCTCTAACCTATGGGGTTATGCCATTCAGATACACAGACAGGAAATGAAAAACTGAAAAGTTGTCTCTGTTGGGGCATGAGGAGCTTCGACTCTGAAACTTAAAAAGATACAGTCTTGTAGAAAAGTTATATAGAAAAGGTGGAAACTAACTGAGGGTTGCCTGGTTGGCTTAGTTGGAGGAGCGTGCAACTCTTAATCTTTAAGTTGTGAGTTCGAGCCCCATGTTGGGTATAGAGATTACTTAAAATAAATAAATAAAACTAAAAAAAAAAAAAAAAAGGAAAAGAAAAAGCAGAGGGAGCAAAGCAGCACAGGCTTTTGACATGGTCTGGACAGGCCTGGCCTGATGGTCAGAATAAATGTCCTTTCATAATTTCTATGTTTGGTCATTGACCAGAAATGTAAGGAATGCTTACAGTTGCAAGACACTAGGTTAGGTCCTAAAAATACTGAGGGAAGAAGTAAGCTGAAAATTCCATTATTTGGCTAGAATATATTGAAAATTAAAACTGCTTCAGGATTTAAAAAGATCAAGCAATTTCTAAAAAAGTGATAAGCAATTAATCTTTTATTTTTTCCAGTTTTTATTACATTTCAGTTAGTGAATATACAGTGTAATAACAAAGTTTTATAATAAATATTGAAGGATTACAGATGCATATTAAAATTTCTATACATATTTGCCATTGGGAATTTCCCAAAGAACAAAAACAGAAAATACTGTTTTGAAAGGACTTGCCAAATTTTTAGTGAAAATAGTTTTCTGTATTTGGAGAAAGTATAATAATGGTATTTTAGAGAAAGTATTATGTTTGTCTTTGGGCTTAAATGGTACTAGATAATTATGAAAATTGTTCTGTACCCATTTAACAAAAGAGCTGTAGTCACTTGGCATTTTTATTTCAAGGGTAACTAAGGTTAAAAAAATCTATCTGTCTATCTGAAACCAAAAAATTAGAACTATAAAACAACTGTTTTATTTTTGTTTTCCTACTTTGGGATTTGATCTCAGGCTGATCAACTTTAGAGACCATGGTCTTCACCTTAAATCATACTATACAGAATGCAGTAAATTAAATTTCAGGTTCCTAAATACTTTCTTTCTTTCTTTTTTTTTAAAGATTTTATTTATTTGACAGAGAGAAACACAGCGAGAGAGGGAACACAAGCAGAGGGAATGGTAGCGGGAGAAGCAGGCTTCCTGCCGAACAGGGAGCCCGATGCGGGGCTCGATCCCAGGACTCCGGGATCATGACCTGGGCCGAAGGCAGACGCTTAACGACTGAGCCACCCAGGCGCCCCCCTAAATACTTTCAGGTCCAACTTGGAAAGGGAAGGAAGAAAGAGTAAGAGGAAAACCAATTGCAGAAGATTGGCAAATGCTACCAATGGACAGAAAGGAGTCTGTGTGGCTGAAACCAGTGGTAATGTTAGTAAAGACTATGAGAAAGCTAGAGGATTGGGCTTGTAATTGGGCAATGGGAAATTGGAATTTTATTTTCTAAGGCAGAGCTGTTTAAGATGATGATAAATTTCTGGTTGGGTCCCTGGACGTAAGTTTAGTATGATAAAAGACAAGTTTTCTTGAAGAAACTCCAAGAATTGTGAATTACTTATTTAAATAAGTCTGTGGCATGAATATTGAAAGCTCCTAGTGAAGTGATCTAAGCGGGTGGTATCTATAATTGCTGCCTTTTGGAAAGTATCAAACTTTACCTTGTGGCCACATCAAATTTTGTCAATTTCCTATGGCCGATTTGAAAAGCATGTGTATTCTTAGTTTACTGTGCTTGTTTTGCTTTGCTTTCACCTACTCTGAGATCTCCTGTCTTTTAATAAGGAAACTTAAATATTTATACTTAGTCTGATGTGTTTGTGATTATGCCTGCTACATTATTCTCTGGTTGCAAAGCCAACAACAGGAACCAACTCTGGTTAACATGAACAAAAGGCAAAGATATTGACTATAGAAAACTAATAGTAAGGCTGGAAGCATTCAGTTGGAATTAGCTTCCAAAAATACTGCAACAACTTCTGTCCCACATGCTCTTCTTTAATGTGACTTGGACACTCCTCATATCAAAAGATGGGAAGTATGTGTCTTTCTCTTGAATCTTGGTATATTTGTCACAATGGCAGAATTAACGTCACATGACTTCTGAGGCTAGGTCATAAAAAGTGATACAACTTTTATCTGTTTTTCATGGGATGCTTGTTCTTAAAATTCAGCTACCATGTCAAGAAGACCCAACACTCCATAGAAAGGAACACTAACCTGGAGAGGAACCAAAGTTTCCAGCCATCAGCTTTGGCTGAACACTCAACAGGTAGCCAGCACCAAACTTACTAGGTCAGTGAGTGAGTCATTTTGGAAGTGGGTCCTCCAGCCCTAGCTGATTGTCGGTGGAGCCTTCCCCACCAAACCCTGCCCAGATTACAGATTTGTGAGCTAAACAGATTAACCTTTGTTTTTTATTCATTAAGTTTTCAGGGGGTTTGTTCCACAGCAATAGGTAACTAGCGCAGAGGACTAAGCTTAAAAATGGGCAGGAAGCAAGGCAACTTTTGAGAAATAGGAAGGAGAAATGGACTCTGGTAAATACCTATGGGTAGGGTACCAAAAATGGAATGAATGACCACTAACCATTTTCATTCCTCTTGCCATTCTTCTTAAATTCTAGGATTCTGTGCAGTGGGCTGCCTCAGTTCTGATATCAGATACTCACTCACCCTTTGGCTACCAATGGGTAGAAAACCCAAGAAATAGCCCCAGTAATCTATAACCGGGATATCTATATTCCAGAGGAAATAAGGATACAGTAAGTCCTATTAGTTTTTTATCGCTGTTGTGACAAATTACCACAAACTTAGTGGCTTTAAGTGACACAGATTTATTATCTTACAGTCTACAGGTCGGAAATCCAAAATGGGTCTCACAGCGCAAAATTAAGGTATCAGCAAGGCAAAAAAAAAAAGGTATCAGCAAGGCTGTACCTCTTTCTGGAAGCTCTAGGGGAGAATCTTATTTATTTATTTATTTAGTTAGTTAGTTAGCCTTTACAGCATCTACAGATGTCTGTGTTCCTTGGCTTATGGCCCCTTCCTTCATTCGCAAAGGCAGTAATGTTGCATTTCTCCATGGCACATGTTGCCTTTCTTCCATGGCACATCTTTCTCTAACTATGACTCCTTTTCTGCCTCCTTTCAGTGTTAGGCACCCTTGTTATTATAGTGGACTCATCTTGGTAATTTAGGATAATCTTCTCATCTTAAATTCCTTAACTTAATCACATCTGCAAAGTTCCTCTTGCCTTCAAAGATAACATATTTGTAAGTTCTGGGGACTGGAACATAGACAGCTTTGTGGGGCTGTCAGTCTACCTATCATAGTACACAAAAGCAGAATGGGTACTGAGTAGGCCTGCCACTCTGAAAACAGGTCCTTTACACTATTCAATCTCAATGGTTTATATATTTTCTTCTTCATCTTATTAAATTTATCAAGCTGTCCTTTTTCCATTTTTTTCCCCACTAAATAGTTTGTAACTTAAATATCTGATTTATTGACTTTTTTTTTTAAGATTTTATTTATTTGAGAGAGAGAAAAAGTGACCATGAGCTGCGGATGGGGAGTAGAGCAGAGGAAGAGGGAGAGGCATACGCCCCACTGAGCAGGGAGCTTGATGTGGGGCTCGATTCCAGGACCCTGAGATCATGACCTAAGCCGAAGGCAGACACTTAACTGACTGAGCCACTCAGGTGCCTCTTAAACATCCAATTTATATTTGCCTGTGTGGTGACCCTTATATTTATAATGCATAATTGACTTACATTTTTCTGCATATATTTAGAGATTGTATGCAAATACATCTTCAAATGAGATAAAAATCTGCTCATAGTTTTCTCTCTCTCTTCCTTTTACCCTCATGATAAGATGATTTTAATTATAGGTTATCATTATTTCATTTTTACTTTATGAATCAGTAATGATAAAGACAATGGGAAGTTTTAATTTTTATTTTCTGTAACAAGAAGTGTTTGGTT
The DNA here is from genome assembly GCA_028646535.1 of Procyon lotor. NCBI lineage: Eukaryota > Metazoa > Chordata > Mammalia > Carnivora > Procyonidae > Procyon > Procyon lotor. The sequence continues at coordinate 104,439,118 of CM053603.1, read as the reverse complement.
ACAAATAACAGAATACCCAACTAAAGGTGGCTTAAACAAATTGAGAAAATCTTACTATGTCACATAAGAAGGTCAGACATCTTGTTCCTGGATTAGTTAACTTAGTGACTAATTTAATGATGTCATTAAGGATGTAGATACCTATCATCTTTTGCTTTCATTCCCAAGCTCATCTTGACTTGGCAGGAAGACAGCTGCTAAAGCTCTAGCAATTACATCCACACACACCCATATCTGAAGACATATCTGAAGACCTATAACCGTATCTGAAGACAATGTATTTGTTACCTATTACTGTGTAACAAATCAAGTGGCTTTCTGTGGGTCACGGATTTGGGAGCAGCTTGAATGAACTGTGGTAGCTTAGCGTCGCTCATGAAATGGCAGTCAGAGCCAGCAGAAATCAAAGTCATCTGAAGGCTCGACTGGGCTGGAACATCCATCTCAAGGCAACTCACTCCCAAGGTTGGCAAGTTGCATAAAATGTCCACAGGAGGTGATGACTGCCCCCCCAACGCCCCCTAGCAGTGCTTGTCAACTGGAAATGCTCTTGCCTGCCAGGGGACATCTAGCAATGTTTGGAGATATTTTGGGTTGTCATAACTGGGCAGGTGTTATTGGCAGCTAGTGGGTAGAGAGCAGGAATGCTGTTAAACACCCTACACTGGACAGGGTAGCCCCCTACAAGTTATCAGACCCAAAGTGTCAATAGTGTTGAGGTTGAGAACCCTGGCGTTTGAGCTGTGAACCAAGAGAACAAGGTAAAAGCTGAAATGCCTTTTATTACCCATATTTGGCAGTCTTCTATATTCTATGTTAGAGGACCATATACAGGGTGTAAATATCAGGAGGTGAGGCTTGTTGGAAGCCATCTTGGAGAATGGTAACCAGGCAGAAAGCTGTTCCTGACCTTTTTCTCTTCTCTTTGGTCCCTTTTCTTTTTCAGTTTTCAAAGAGGAAAACCACTTTTATAACACCACCAGACTTCTCTTTACTTCCCTTAAGTTAGTGTTGCAAGATATGTCTGTGCCTAAAGCAATCATTAGGACAAAGAATAGAAAATTATATGATGATTTTAGACCAGTTAATATTGTCTCTCTCTGGTACTCAGGAGAGCTCATATTCTTTAAATACATGGAGGATAAATTCTCCAAATCAGAGTTTTGCTAGTAAGGAAGAAAGAAAATGACTTTGTATGAGTCATACACAGGGTTTGCTATCTTTGCTTCCCATTGTCTTTTGTATCACATATTTTGTTCTTGGATTCACTTTTCTCTTTGGTGAAATACATTTCCCAGTAATAATTTAAGAAATAACCAACCAGGGGTGCCTGGGTGGCTCAGTCGTTAAGCGTCTGCCTTCAGCTCAGGTCATGATCCCAGGGTCCTGGGATTGAGCTCCACATCGGGCTCTCTGCTCAGGGGGAAGCCTGCTTCTCCCACTACCATTCCCTCTCTCACTGTGTTTCTCTCTGTCAAATAAATAAAATCTTTAAAAAAAAAAAAAAAAAAGGAAAGAAAGAAAGAAAGAAATAACCAACCAGGGCACCTGGATGGCTCAGTCAGTTGAGCATCTGTCTTCAGCTCAGGTCATGATCCCAGGGTCCTGGGATTGAGTCCAGCATCAGGTTCCCTGCTAGGCAGGGAGCCTGTTTCTCCCTCACCCTCTGCCTGCCTACTTGTGACCTCTCTCTCTCTCTGTCAAATAGATAAATAAAATATTTAAAAAAAATAAAAAACCAACCATTTAAATCCCTAGGTCTCTGAAAATAAGTGATTATTTTGCACTTTCTTAAATGCTAATTTAGTTGGGTAGAGAATTCTACATTAGAATACTTTGTCCCATTAGCCCATTATCCCATGTTAGAATGATTTGTCCCAGCACCCATTGTTGCTGATGTAAAATAGGTGAGCTGGTTAGAATTTCCTTATCCTTGATGCTCTGAAATTCCATCATGATGGGTTCAAGTGTGGTATTTTTTACTTATGCACTGACTAGGAGCTTTTAGCCTGAAAATAAATTTTCTTTTCTTTTCTTTTTTCTTTTTTTTAATAGAATTTATTTATTTATTTGAGAGAGAGAGAGAGAGGGGGAATACACACAGGGAGAGTGAGAGAGAGAGGCAGACTCCCCGCGGAGCAGAGAGCCCGATGTGGGACTAAACCCGAGGACCCCGAGACCATGACCCAAGCCAAAGGCAGATGCTGAATGGACTGAGCCACCCAGGTGCCCTGAAGATACATTTTCGATTATCTCTTTGAGTGTTCCCTTCTATCCATTCTCTAGATGGCTATCAGATGAAAGTTGTAACTTTGATTTATTCTCCATATTACTTAAATTTTTGCTCATTGCTTAATCTATCCTTTCTTCTGCAATTTGGGATAAAACTGGGCCCAGTCTTCTAGCTTACTAATTCACCCTTCAGTTCAGCTTGAATCAGCATAGCATGGTGATTAAAAGCCTGAGTTCAAATCCTGGTTCAGCCATTTATTACAGTGTTGCCTTGAGTAAGTTAATTAAACTTTCAAGTCTTCAGTTTACTCATATGTAAAATGAGTATGCTAATATTATTGCCTACTTTAGGAGATTATGAAGATTAAATATGTTAATGCATGAATGCTTAGAGGATTATCTGCAGCATAGTATCATTTATTATTGTTCAATCTATACATTCATTTTATTTTATTTTATTTTAAGATTATTTATTTATTAGAGAGAGAGAGCACACGAGTGGGGGTTGGGGCAGAGGGTGGAGGAGAAGCAGACTCCCCACTGAAAAAGGAGCCCATCATGGGACTCAATCCCAGGATCCTGGGATCATGATTTGAGCCAAAGCCAAAGTTGAGGCTCAACTGACTTGAGCCACCCAGATGCCCCTATACATTCATTTAAAAAGTTCAATAAATATATTAATTATTCACCTAACTGGTTTGTTTTCATAATAACTTGGTTGTTTTATGAATGTAAGATCCTGTATTATTTTTTCAAAGATAAAAAAAATATATATGTTATAAAACTTCTTTTTGCTCTACGAACAATAACTTTGGGTATTCAGTCTGTTCGTTGATTGCAGTGGGTTCCTCTCTTTCATAGTAAAAGCTTTTTAGGAAGAGTTGGTGGGTTGTTTAAAAACCTCATTTGCCCATCTGTGGTGCCAACTCAAAGATTTTATTGATTGGTTGATTGATTGGAGAGAGAGTGTGCACATGGTAGGGGGAGGGGCAGAAGGAGAGGGAGAGAGAATCCCCAAGCAGACCCCCCACTGATTGGGGAGCACGACTCAAGGCTGGATCCCATGACCCTGAGATCATGACCTGCATGGAAATCAAGAATCAGATGCTTAACCACCCGAGCCACCCAGGAATCCTTGTGGTGCTGATTCTAATTCTGGGTGCTTGCTTTGCTGACTGAGGTGGGAAGGGGAGCAGAACACAATGTCCTGTATGGCAGGCAGGGGATGCGGGTAGTTTACCTTCTGTGTGTGTGCGTGTGTGCGTGTGTATGTGGTCTCCTTTCTCCTGGCCACTGGTCAGTAGCCCCTTGGGATGATACCTTGTCTCCTTGACCCAAGCACCCCGACTTCCAGCGAATATCTGTCTGGGTTGGGGGTGGACATGTCCACCTGCTGATTCTCATTATCCTGCTTGATTTTTGTCCCATCATTTGTCACCATCTAACATAATCTCAGTTATGGATCATTTATTTACAATTTGATTATTTGCCTCCGTGAAAGCAAATCTCCAGGACCTAGTATTGTGCCTTGCCCAGAGTAAATGATTTATGTCTTTATGGAATGAATGGATTAATGCCATTCTTTAGTTGCTTGCTATGATGAAAGTGCCTGCTCTTTGTCGTTGTTACCTCTTAGCTTGAAGCCTCCCCAGCTCTTGCCCTGGTCCTACCCTGTACAGTTTTGGTTTACAGATCTCCTGGCAATCAAATCCCACCTGCTTTATGTAATCCAGGAAGTCCTCGGAATTGCTGGACCACTGATGCTACCTTTTTTGTCTTTCGTAACTTTAATAAATTTTTAAAATATATTTCTTGTTATATTTAGGGCTTTGTGGGGATAGAAGATGTACAGAGTGTGCTTTTAGAAGCTTGACAAGCTGTGTTACTGATTTCCACAGTGTTTATTTTAGTTGGAGCATGTATATGACATTAAATAACATTGAAGCTAATAGAGGGAACCAACCCCCTTTGGTATTCTCTTTTATAAATTTTTTTTAAAGATTTTATTTACTTATTTGACAGAGAGAGAGATCACAAGTAGTCAGAGAGGGAGGCAGAGAAAGAGGGGGAAGCAGGCTCCCCGCTGAGCAGAGAGCCTGATGTGGGGCTCAATCCCTGGACCCTGAGATCCTGACCTGAGCCGAAGGCAGAGGCTTTAACCCACTGAGCCACCCGGGTGCCCCAAATATTTTTAAGATATAAAAATATTTCAAATATGCAGAAAGATACAAAGAACAATATAATAAATACTAATTAGTAGTCATCCAGATTTCAGAATTCCAAACATTTAGCAACATTTGCTTAAGATTTTTTAAAAAATAAATTAGATACTATTGTTGGAGCCTCCTTTGTACTTTCTCATTCCATTCCTCTTCCGACCTACTCACTATCCTGAAGTTGATGGTGTCCCTCCTGCCTGGGTCCACACTTTTTATACATGTTTTATAAACATATCTATGTTTTATAAACATATATGTTTATAGACATAAACAGCATATTGTACTGTTTTACAGGATTTCAAATTGCACACAAATGATATAAATTCTTTTAATCCTTCAGATTATACCAAGAGAAAAAACTCACTTTCGTCAAATTTTGAATGCCTTTTCTGGCATTAGCTAATTTCTCTTTTAACAAAGGAATAGCAGGCCTCAGGCTAGAAGCCTAGAGCAGGCAGCCATAAGTAGAATTAAATAATATTGCTTTATTTCCCATTATATTTATTTTGATGGTTTCCTTCTATTTTTTAGCAAGCGTTGCTACCTTTCCATGTACAGTAGTGATTTATTTATTTGTTTATTTATTTGAGAGAGAAGGTACATCCCTGTCAGTGGGTGGGTGGGTGGGTAGGGAGGGGCAAAAGGAGAGGCAGAGAGAATCTTAAGCAGGCTCCACACCCAGAGCTGAGCCCAATGTGGGTCTCATCTCATTACTCTCAGATCATGACCTGAACCGAAATCAAGAGTCAGATGCCCCCAAACGACTGAGCCACCCAGGCACCCCTGTTTCCTTTTAAGTTAAATGAGAAAAAAAGAAAAGAGTTGCTTGAAAGAAAAATATTAAGGAGATAATAGTAGGGGAGGTACACAGACACACACTACAAAGCATTAGAGGAGTTTGTCTTGAAGTGGCTGAAATTTGATACACACTTGACCTCAAGGATAATGTTCAAGTTCCTTAAGGAGACAAGAGAAGCTGACCTTTGCTTCCTTTCTCAGTCCAGGCACCACTATTACCTCACCTCCAGCACAAAAGGCTTGGAGTTTGCTCCTTCCTGTTCCTAGCTGAAGGGGCCTTGGCTATGGTAATCTCTCCTTTTATAGTATTTCCTGCATCCATCATCACCCCCCACCCCCCACCTCCATTTGACTCTGCTTATAGAGTCAGCCTCTATGAAGCCCTCCCCCACTTAGTACCCATCACTGCACTGAACATACAGCCTTCCAATTCTAAATCCCAGAGTAGAATTTAGTGCCAGTATCATAACACCTTCGTGGCCTGCACAGCTGCTTAAGGTGGGAAGAAAGGATGTTTCTGATAAAATCTGTCCTGTAAAATGAAGTTTGCCCGTGCAAAAAAAAAATGTTTATCTCATTTCTCATATGAGTGGAGTTTTAAAAACAGTTACGTTCATAGATCTAAATACCTGATCTTTAATGATTTCTTTCAACACTGAGAGGATACATTTCTTTGTCATCTAGATTAAGAGTAAATAAAAAAGGGACATAGAAGGGAAAAATAAGGACTATGGTGGGAAGTACCGTGATGGGAAATGACGGTTTTTAAATGTCATTTCTACATTACTCGGTGGCTTACTGCTCCTTATCTTAAGCTGGATGATTTCATTGGAAAATGAGAGATCAAACAGAGCGTTCGGAATAGAACACATTTAAACATTTGACGTTTTAAGGGCAAAAGCTCCTAAACAACCGTGTGGCCATTGAGATGTTGGAACAATTTTCCAGTTTCATGCTTCCCCAGTGCATATAAATAAGTACAATAATATTAACGACAAAAACAGCGCATAGCGAATGCTGTTTAAAAGTCTTCCACTGTCTGCAGTGATGATGAACTAACTGCACTGACTTCCGTTCATTCATTCAAAAGTCTTATTCTGAAACTGACATTCACACCACAGGATTCAAAAGGCCCTCACTGCACTTGGCCAGATGTAAATTCTCATATTAACAGAGGTGCAGACAATGCTTTCAAAACTACTGCTGTATTTGGGGAAAAGTTCAATTTTAGCGTTTCTCCCTAAGTATTCCGCGTGGCCAAAGCCAGAGGGGAAGGGAGGGCTGTGCGGGGGGCTGAGGGAAGTGACTTCATACTTTTGATTACGGAATGTCATGTTTACCACTGTAGACGTTCAGCCTTTAAATGAGAAAGCGGGTGGAGTGAGATCGCTCTCACGCCGTGCATTTTGTATGTTACATCTTACCCACCAGCCAAACTTTCTCCATCATTCTGAGCAGGTCAGCGGCGGAAATGCTGCCTGAAAGGGAAACGCAGGGTCGGGAGGCGGCGTGTGCTGCCTTACCCAGTGTTGCCTTTGGAGTTACCTGAAGCATTCAAGCTCTTGCTCCCAGAGAAAAAGCTTCTAGTTTCAATTCGGTCGTTTTCGTGGGGAATTGCGGTAAGGGCAGGTCCTGGGTGTGGCGATACCAACAGGGAACTCAGATCTCCGTCTTCCCGCTTCTGGCAAACCTTTCCAGCCTCCACCGGCGAGTGACCAGCCCTTGAGACCCGCCTTCAGCGATCCGGGGGGTCGCTGGCTGACGGACCCAGCCGCCGAAGCAAACCTCTGGAGCGCAGGGTGCGAGTGCGCTTCTCCCCCATTCGTTCCGCGCCTGGAGGCGGATCCCCTTCCCTGCACACAAGTCCTTATATGCACCGGTTGCACCAGCCCGCGTTACTCCAGCCCCACAAATAATTAATGGGGGAGGGAGGCCCGTCGCTCTCCCCTCCTCCCACCCGGATTTGTTCAGCGCTAGAGCAGCGAACCCTGCCGAAAACCCTCCTGATGCGATTGAGAGCCATTATGCTGCAGTGCACGAACTGGACACACAAAAATCAAGCCCGTTTGCCCCTACCATAAGCGGGGCAGGGTTCAGGAACAGCTTTTCACCTCCAGGCAGATTTGCCTGCAAAAGCTTGGGCGGAAAGGGTGCGCGCCCCTCCCCCATCCAGACTGGTGCAGAGGGACCGGGTCAGGAAGCGCGGCCTCTCCCCAGTTGGAGACCACGCCTCCTCCGCCTCCCCCCGCCCTTCTTTACTCCTCCCAGGAAGCGGTGATAGACAGTTCTGTGTGGTTCTCCACCCCCATCCCCCCCCCAGCAGAGTGGAGGAGTTGATGTGTCTCATTATAACAGCCAATGCAGCCGCCATCCACGCACAAGCAAAGAAGCATGTCCCATTTAAATACACCCACGCAGCCCCAGCGCCCTTAGCTGAGCAGGGCGCGCAGCCCACACGCACCGCGGCTCCGGGCTTGGAGATCCGCACAGGTTGGGCTCCCGGACCCCGCGGACCGAAGAAGAGCCGAGGACCGGGATCGGGTGCTGTGGGGCCGGGGTGGGCGGGGGAGGCTGGGCCCGGGGCCTCTGGCGCGACACCCGCATGAGGACACGAGTAAAATAGACCAAGGTGGAATTTCCAAGGGAGAAGCTTCAGGGTGGTTTTGGACCATTTCTCCCGCGAAGAAGTAGACATGGCGAGCGACTCCCCGGCTCGCAGCCTGGATGAAATCGATCTCTCGGCTCTGAGGGTGAGTAGAACATGTTTTCTGATTTCTTTCCAGTGGTTTGGGTCGGGGTGAATGGGCTCGGTGCGTGAACTGGGGCCGGGTCGGTGGGCAGAGGCGAATGCGACGTAGAGGGAACCTGGCTTCTCGTTTTGATTCAGGGTCTGCTGAGGTGGTCCTGGCCAAGCCTCCAAGCAGGGGCTGCGCGGTACGTGTCCTCCTTCGGTGTGGCCAGGGCTCCCCCGAGAACCAGTGGAGCTTATGCCAGTCTCAGACTGGTCTAATAGCCTTAAAAATGAAATGCAATGTTCGTGGTGTGTGTGTGTGTGTGTGTGTGTGTGCGGTGTGCACACACGCCCCAGACGGTCATCTCGTGCCAAGGCGCGAGACCCCACCGTCCCTTTTTGCAAAAAGAATAACGGCAGCGTGAATAAAGGCACTGGCCACTCACTTTTTCCAGCTACCTGCACGATGACATTGTGAGCCTGCCCGTCCGCACGAATCCGAAGCTGCCGCTCCAAGGGGCAGCTATTGCAATGCTGGTCTTGTAGATGGCAACTGCCTCCTCTACCCCCTTTCCGCCTTCCCCGCCCGGACTCCCTCTCAGCGCTCTCTTCTGTGCCAGTCTGCCACTCACCTTTATTTATGGTTTAACTTAGCCCTGCCTGTGCTTTCTGACTTGGTGCCTCTGACATTTCAGTTTTATGGCTGAACTTAAGCAGGTGAAAGGATGTGTTCTCAGCTTTTCCCCAGTCAGACCGGAACTCCCGTGAGTGTGTGTGTGTGTGTGTGTGTGTGTGTGTGTGTGTGTGTGTGTTCGTGTTGCTCTGTGTCTGTGGCCAGTCCTTTGTAGAGAGCATCTACTTCCCTCCAACCCCGCTGGTTTGCGATTACCTTCACGTGAATTGCCTCGGACGCCTTTTCATTGTATTGACTAAGACATCACTGCTCTAGAATCCATTTTGCTGTTGTTTTGAGATCAGAATCCCAGGAATCCCAGTGTAGCCTCGACGACTCCCCACCCCCACCCCCGACTCCCAGTACACTCTTTCGGGGAAGGGAGCAGAGCTTTCTTGCCATTTTAATTAGATGCTGCCTGCCGAAAAGCGGATGAGGGGTGGGGATGGCGGCAACAGCGGGGGGTCTGAGAAGAACTGGATACCAATTTAAGGATGGCTTCTTCCTCTCCGGAACCAAGAATAAAATAAAAAAAATAAAATAAATTAAAAAAAAAAAAGCAACCACATATATACTTGAAGCATGGAGAGTGGGTGAGACTGAATTAATGGTGACTCTCAATACAGACACCCAGGATGGGGGAAGCTGGGAAGTTCACACGCCCTCCTGAGGCATACATTGTTAGACCGATGCTAAATCTTGGGATTATAGACCTGAATCTTCATTACTTCTCCTGACACTGCCTCGTTCTCCACGGTTATTTTAAAGCGCTATCTTTACCGTCAAAGTGGTACTTTTTCTTTAGTCTCATTAATCCTCTCTCCCTACACAGCCTCCTCTTTTTAATTTCCCCTCCTCTTCTCCTTAATCCTTCCAAGAGGTGAGGTTTCTGCAAGGCATTCCGAGGGTTGAGAAGAAACATAGACGCCGTTTGAAATGGCTTTTTTGATAGTTGGGCAGCAAAAGCTCATTCATGTGCTATTACAGTAAGCTGTGTATTTCCCTGGCATAGAAATGCCACATTCGGAACCCGCTGGCCCCTGGGCAGCTGGGGGTGGGGGTTGGTAACGGGTGGGTGCTTTGGCTAAGTCTGTGGTTTCCTGCTTTACAGACTCTGTGTTCATTTGCCCTACTTTCTGCGCTGGGACTCACTGCCAGCGGGTTAATCAGGTGGATGGATGGGCCAGACTACAGGGTAGAGGAAAGTGGCAGAGCCTGGTCGGGGGTGGGGTGGGGGGTAGGAGGCAGGAGTCTGAACAATGTGCAAGGCTTGTGGTTTTCCTGAGCTAGAATCTCATCATTGCTTCTCTAATGGAAAGCGCTCCGTTGTGATTTTTAAGTTGGGCTTGGTCGGAGGTGTCCCTTGTGGGCTTTTTCCTGGGGAAGGATTTCTGAGATATGGAGCACAGAGCCTGCAGGCTCGTGAGCAACCACGAGGGCTCGCCGGCCTGCCTGGAGTGTGATTCACACACGGTAGGCCTGTGCTCCAGAGATCTGTATTTTGAAAAGATATCTTTGCAGGCTTCACTGAAATCGCTCTTTGTGGCCTGGGCTTAGTGCTTTGCCTCTGTGTTTCTGCCTGCAGGAGGTGTGTAAAGAGGGAGGACTAAGGCCAGCTCTAGAGATGGGAACTGCTGGCTGGAGACTTAAATGCAGATATGGAGACAAATGCATCCTGGATGCTGGGGGGGAGGGGGGGCGTATGGCCAAGCTTGTAGGGGGTGAGGTGTGCACACCGGCTGTTGAGTCCACAGGCCACCTAGGTGATCTCCACAAACCAGAGGGCAGATAATGTCTTTCTGTCTTCCTAAATTAGGTGAGGTGGGTTTATCTAGATGAGAAGTCTCATTTGTTCCCAACCGTTCAGGAAAGCCCGCCTGCTGAGAACCTCGTAGGGAATGCCTGACCCCTGAAATGCAGCCAAGGTCAGTGGCATCTAGGAGAATTTGCTGCAGCCTTAACCAGTCCCTTGCTGTTTCCGTGGCTCTTTAATGTACACAATCAATGCTCTTTTTGTAAACCCTGAGCTCAGTGCATTAAAAGCAGATCCTGTCTGGAGAGGCCTTTATCCTTCTCACTTTGGGGGCTTATTGTTCTCAGCCAGTGATCCCAGACTGGACCCAGTCTAAATTTTCCCCAAATAGCAACAATGCATAATTTAAACCAGAGCAACCAGTGACAGCAATGATCATTTAAATTATGCAAGATTTGGATGGTTTTAAAAACAGGATCCTCTTTGGTTAGAAAAGAGATCATCCGAATCCATTTTTATTAGTCCCGATTTTTAGAGCTCTGGAGATGAACTAAGTGTTGGGGGAGGGGGATGATTTCAAAAACTTAGAGCTGGAAGAGAATTGGAGAACCCTTAGCCACTCCTTTCGTTTAATACTAAGCTGAAGCCCAGAGAGGTGTAGTCTTCGTCCAAGGTCACACAGCCCTGGGGTGGGGGTGTGAGAGAAGTGAAAAGGGTAGTTTGGGGAGAGAATTTAGGTTTCCTGACTTCTCATTCAGGGCTCTTTTCTCTAAGTCACACTGTCTGTGGCTGAATCAGAAATCAATAGTACATTTTCTGCCTGAGCACAAAAAAACGGCAGAGAGGAATTATTTCAGAGTCATGGAATTGTATTTATCAGAAAATAGAGAACCTGCTTCATGCAGGTAAGCTCCTAATACATAAAACTGTGGGGCATTAAGGTACCTTTGGAATTCATCTTGTTCAACTCCCCCCTCGCCCCGCCCAATTCTTCCTCTGCTGGCAATGACTGTCTGAATCATCTAGGACAGATGGTTGTCCTGCATAGTACCCTCTCTCAGTTACCCGTCTCCAGCTGAATCGGTCCCATGGGGTCAGTCTGAATATGCACATTATTCAGATGTCTCTGCATGTGAGGTTTATGGAGTTCTATGTATGTTTTGCATAATCTATGTGGATACTCATATATAGTGTTATGGTTATAAACTACCCGTGTGGGTGTATGAAATGTGTGTATACATACATAGGCTACGGAAAACAATCTACTCATTCAAACTCAGGGCTTGAGTCATTCTCCCTTCAAGACATCACAGTATTAAAAGAAATGAAATTTGCCACAGTATGCTTTATTACATATGAGGTGAGATCAGCCCAGAAAGCTTTTTGGAGATTGGCATATATCTGAGTCTGAGCACCTTGGCTGTCCTTAGTTTGGCCCACAGAAGAAGGCGTCCAAGGCCAAGATTGGCTGCTGCTGACTTCATGCTCTAAGTTTCTGCCAGGACTCGCACTCACTTTTCTATGTGAACAGAATTAGATGACCTCTGCTTGTCTTTCGCCCTGCCCCTCACTGCCTTCTAGGCCCAGCTATTTCTTTGTCTCTTAAGACCTAGATTTAAGAACTGACCTCATCTGGAAGACTTGCACACATCTTTCCTGCCACACGTTTTGTCCTGGTGTTATAAATGGTGTGGGGATTATTTTCTGCCTCCTTAATAAACTATGGCCTCATAAGGCTGGAGGTTAGGTCTTGCTCATCTTTGAGTCTGTAATTGCAGTTAGCTGCATAAACGGATACACGGACAAATTAGTGAGTAAGTGAATGGAGTGGACTGAGCGCTGGGTTCTGTGTCCATGTCATAGGAGTTCTGTGACTCTGGGTAAGTCCTGTAACCAGAATTCATTTAAAAATGGGAATGATCTCAACTGCTTGCCTTCCTCATATGCTGGCTTCAACAATCAAAGTGTTTATGGCAATGCTGTGAAAACTGTAAGGCACTACACAATATACTATTCCATGATTAAATAGAATTTTATGGGAATTTTTTTTTAAAAGATTTTATTTATTTATTTGACAGAGAGGAGAGAGATCACAAGTAGGCAGAGAGGCAGGCAGAGAGAGGGGGAAGCAGGCTCCCTGCTGAGCAGAGAGCCCGATGTGGGGCTCAATCCCAGGACCCTGAGATCATGACCTGAGCCGAAGGCAGAGGCTTTAGCCCACTGAAGCCACCCAGGCACCCCAAATTTATGGGAATCTTGATTCTGCCATTTGATGCCAATGATTTCACTTAATTGAAAGTGATCCTGAGAAAAGATAACAGAAGGCCTGGCGTCTTTCTAATAGTACGTTTTCTTTTTATGTGTCAGCATGACCTAGTATGTTTCTTTGCCAGCCTGGGTTGACCTTTGCCCCAGGGTCAGCAGTCATTACCTTTTTTTTTTTTTAAAGATTTTATTTTTAAGTAATCTCTATACCCAACATGGAGCTCAAACTCACAACCCCGAGATCAAGAGTCACATGCTCTAATGACTGAGCTGGCCAGGCGTCCCTGGTGTATTTCTAAACCGGTATCACGTATCATCATTATTCATTAAAACTTTCTTCTTTTTCTCTTCTCCCTCTCTCTCTCTCTCTTTTTTAACTTTTCTCCCTCTTTATGGATTAACCATTATTTAAATAAAACAACATTTATTATACCTGTGCCTTTTCAAAGTTTGTGTTTTGGGGAGAAGAGTGGGCACCTGAAATGATACAATACTTGTCTCGTATTTAAAACCTTCGGGTCAGAGGTCTCAGGGGTTTAAGAAATCTTGAAACATTAATTCCGTACTTCAGAGCATTTAGTTAAATTTGGTCTTAAATGAGAGTTCAGGAAAGTTGCAGGAACTGAAAAGATGACAGTATCTTAAAATGATACCGGAGCAGTTTTTTAATTAGGTACATTTGTTGTTTTTTAGAGATATTAAACAGGTGTTTTCTTTGCCATGACATTGCCTCATGATAAAATAGTGCATCAGGGTAGTTATCAGAACATCAGCAAGATATGCATAATCATTTTCAGGGTCCATTATTAACTGGAGTAATCTTAGTATAAAAGCGAATAAAAGTCATTGTTTGCTCTTTGCATAATTGTCTACTTAGGAGGTCATAGGATATTTTGTTGACTAAAGAATGCCCAGCTTTTTTCCTTCACGAAAATATCACACCGTCTACCACCTTTACCGTAAGGCTCTTTGAAATCTCGACCTTTTGAGTCTTCTGGCCGCGTTTCTGTGTCTTTGCCCTGTTCTTCGTCTTCCACGCCCTTCTCTTTCCTTCACGGGTTTGGTCTGAACGTCACCCCACTTTGAGCCACTGCGATTGGATCATGGCTGCCGTGCCCAGCTGAGCACCCCCAGCCCCTGGGTCTGTGTTTCTGAGGGAATTTGGGATAATTCAGTGTCTGAAAAACGCTTTTGTGTCAAATCGGTTCTTCCCTATCTGTGGGGGAAGTAGCTGCCTTAGAACAGGGCCTGAACTAGCAGTGTGCTGAGAATTCCAAGAAAATCTGGGTGATATTTTTTGAATGAAATGTTATTCTGCTCATATAAATATAAGGTTCCTAGAGGAGAGAGAGGGAGGACTTAAATAGAAAATGTTGGATGAATTCCGCTTGTAATTTCTTTCATTCTGGTTGGAAGCTTATTTCCCTCTAGAGAAAGATGATTCGCTCTCTGCTTTTTACACGCCCAGGCTCTTCCCCAGTTGTTTCCAGGGGTGCCTGGAAATTCTCGAAACACATTTTATTTCACCCCAGTCTTGCATGGCCTTCCTGACTGTCTCTTGCCTGAGGCCTTTTGCTCCATTCCCCTCTACAAGCACTGCAGGGACTGTCCCCTGGGCAGCAGCCGTGACAAGACTTGCTTCCCGAAGTGTCTCTGCCACCAACCTTCTCCTGACCGGTCTCCCTGTACCAGTCCCCGCAGCCGCATTGCTCTTCGGGCAGCACATTTTCAGTCTCAGGATTCCTTATTCACGGCCTCCCCAGACTCCTCCCCGTCTGCAGACTCAAGCCTGAACTCTTCAGCATAGCAGCAAGGCCAGCTATGATTCCGCTGGGCCGCCCGCCGTGCACTGCGGTTCTGACTACCGATCTTTTACTCCTGCCACAGAGAACAACTTCCTCTCCCCATGGATGCTCCTTAGCGGGTGCCCTTTTCTGTACCTATTAGCTTAACACTAAGCATTCAAATGCCACCTTTCCCACAAAAATATGCCTGATTTCTCTCAGGTAGTAGTTATCGATCCCATTTGTATACCTTTCAGAGCTGATGTCACATATAGGACTTTCTCTCCTGGGGGGTGTGTCTGTGGCTCAGTGGGTTAAGCATCTGCCTTCAGCTCAGGTCATCATCATCCTGGAGTCCTGGGATTGAGCCTCGCATTGGGCTCCCTGCTCAAGAGGAGACCGCTTCTCCTTCTGTGCCTCATCCCACTTGAGCTCTCTCCTTCTCTCAGAGAAATAAATAAATAAAAATCTTAAAAAAAAGAACTTTCTATTCTGGATTATATCCACTACTAGACAGTAAATTTATTTGATTTTCTTAGGACTCACCACCAGGAGTTTTTTCTATGTGTAGCTAATTCGATAGCCTTTTTCCCCCTAAAGATTTGTTTCTTTATTTGAGATAGAGTGAGTGAATGAGTGGGGTGGGGGGTGGGGAGGGAGGAAGAAGGAAAGAGAGCATCAAACAGACTCTTTGCTGAGTGTGGAGCTGAGGCGGGGCTCGGTCTTGCAACCCTTAGATGACAACCTAAGCTGAGACCAATAGTTGGATGCCCAAAAAGACTGTACCACCCAGGTGCCCGCTAACCAGATAGCTTTAAAAATTAAGATCATATTGTAGATATTATCCGCAACCTGTTTTTTCAAAAACATGTTTTCATGCTTTTGTTTTTTTATTCATTTACTTATAAAGTCAACTCTACGCCCAGTGTGGGGCTCGAACTCATGACCTCAAGATCAAAAGTCCCATACTCTACTGAGTCAGCCACGTGCCCTGCGACCTGTTTTTTAAACTTAATAATACCCTTTTTGCATGCTGTTAATGTTTTTCTGTAACATAACTAAAAAAATTCTTTGTCATGGGGAATTTTAAACTTACCTGAGTAAGTGGAAGGAATATTGGAATGCTCATATGTTCCTGGTGGGAATGTCAAGTGGTACAGCCTCTTTGTAAAACGGGTTGTCATTTGCTCAGAATGTTAAAGGATAGAGTTTCCACGTGACCCAGAAATTCCACTCCTATGTGTATACCCAAGAGAACTGAAACCATATATCCAAACAAATACTTGTACACAAATGTTCGTAGCATTATCATTCATCCTAGCCGAAAAGGGGAAACAACACAAATGGCCACCGATTGTTGAGTGAATAAATGGGATGCAGTGTGTCCGTACAGTGGAGTATCATTCATCAGTAAAAGGAAGTGCTAATACACGCTCTAATATGGAGGACCATTACGCTGGGTAAAGAAGCCACATGCAGAAGGCCACATGTTATAGGATTCCGTTTATTGGAAATGCCTCAAATAGGCAAATCTATAGAGAAGAAAAGGGGATTAGTGGTTTCTACAGCTTGAGGGAAGGTGGAAGGGCACTGCTACTGTCTTAAGATTAGGCAGTGCTGATGGTTGTTTGGCTCTGTGAACGTACTAAAAATCACTTGTTCACTTCAAAAGGGTGAATTTTGTGGAGTGTGAATTTAATCTAAATAAAACCGATATATAAAGTAGACAGAAGCATAGAATGAACCCCCAACAATAATCCAGTCATACCCAGTCTTGTTTTATCTACGCCTCCATCCACTTCCTCCCCCATATTATTTTCAAGCATCATATCATTTCATTTGTAAATATTCCAGTGTGCACCTCTAAAAGATAAACACTCTTAAAAACATCACCACAATACTATTATCATGCTTCGAAATTAGTATGAGATTTAAAATTTCTTCAAGTATTTAGTCAGGGTTCAAATTTCTAATCATATGTTTTTAATGACTGCTTAGCATTTTATTGTGGGGATGAATCTTACTATATTGAACCAATTCCTATTGGTTATTTTGGTTATTTCCAGCTTCTCAAATCTTTTAAACAGTGTGTCAATAAACATGCATAGTCTTTGTATACATCTCTGAGTCCTTGGAATAGTTTCTTAGAAGTGCAGTTTATGATGAAAGTGTGTAAATGAGGGACGCCTGGGTGGCTCAGTAGGTTAAGCATCTGCCTTCAGCTCAGGTCATGATTCCGGGGTCCTGGGATCGAGTCCTGCATCAGGCTCCCTGCTCAGCCAGCAGCCTCCTTCTCCCTCTGCCTGCTCTGCCTGCCGCTCCCCCTGTTTATGCTCTCTCTGATGAAAAAATAAAATCAATCTTAAAAAAGAAAAAAAAGAAAGTGCGTAAATGACTTCTAAGTCTCTTGATACTGTCAGATTTCCTCTAAATTTCCTGTGAGGTAGGTGTCTATCATTTACAGGAGCCTTAGAAAAATCAATTAATTTACCAGAAGTCATAGAGCTACAAGATGGCTGCACTTGGAACTAACCTGCCCCAAAGCTACGGCCAATAGTGACTCACATGGCCGTTATTTGCCCCAAAGACCTTGTCAGGGCATCAGAATTAGCTGATGGGTGATCTCCCTCAAGTTCTCAGATTTCCCATAAGCCTTTCTTTTGGGCACAAGCTCTCTTTGATGGGCTTCTGGTGTTTGAGTGTTATTTCCTTGGGATTTTGTTTTTTAAATAAGTACGGTCAGTTTAGAGTATGTGAATTGTTCTAGCCATAAAAAATGTGGAAACATAAAATTGAAACCATTTGGGGGATTAGCAGTGATTTCCTTGTACACTGGGTATAAGGAATGTGTACCTTCGATCTGTCATTCTCTTCCGGAAAATCACGCGGCGGGTTTGTTTGGAAGACACGTGGAATCGGGCTCAAAGGGTTCCATTTTTTAGGAACTGGAGACCCCTGATGCAGAGGCCAGCAAGATGAGCCAGAAGATCTGTTATAGTGGGGCCATGCTGAAGCCTTTATCTGTCAGATAGTTATTACAGTCAAAATCTCGAGTTGTACCGTCTTTGAGATGGTTATAGATATTTTAAGATTACAGTGGAGAAAATGGAAGATGTGGCTGCAGCTAGAAGGGTAAAGGGTCTTACGTTTTGGACTACAACCTCTTTTCCGCCAGGTTTATAGGTAAGAAACTATTAAAATTGACACACCTTTAGGGTTGTCAGCTTTGTGGCAGCCAACTGCCTTGCTTTACTCGATTTTATACCTTAACCTTCTATTTAAAATGCCTGTAAATTATTGATGCCTTAGGGTGGGAATCCAGAAATTCACATGGACGTTGTTTTATCATTTCTACTTCCAGATTTTTTTTGTTTTGTTTTTTAATTTTTTTTAAGCTGCCTGTAATTAAATTATAGCACTGTGGTGGGTGGAATAGGTTGTAAGCAGTAATTGCAAACTATATTTAAATAATAATAATAATAATATTTAGCATTTATAGAGCACTTAATATCTTCAAAGTATTTGCAAACATTATCTAATTAAATACCCTCTCTGGTTATAATTTGAGTATAAATGCACTTAAACTCAGAACCGGGTCACGAGAAATGTATACATTTGACAGTTAATGCTAGCTCTTCTTTAAAAACCTACGCAACGGATCAGAGTTGGAGCTTGAGATTCTGTTAGATTGGTTTTTGTTAAACCTGGTGACAGGTGTAGATTAAATCTGTACCTTATTAGTGCCTCTGCTCACTTGCCAATCATTAAGGACTGAGTGTTGATCATTGCTCTGGTCCTTACAGACACTAAAATATAAACAACATCAATAAGCTTTAAAATGGGCCTCCTTGCTGCATTTCACGCCCTGGATGAAACTCCCAGATGAAACTCCCATCAGTAAGTGAAACGGCCATGCATTGCAGTTTAGTCATTTCCATCTGAGAAAAATAGATTAAACCGCACAGTAGGATACATCATAAAGAAATGCACTGGAGAAATGAAACATCTTTAGATCGACGGTACTAATGACTTCTTGCTGTTTTGGACACGTGTCTGTGTATCGTCCTCTCGCACGTTTGTCCTGTGTTGGCAATTTCCATAGAGTTTGCAGCGAGGACCTGTGTGACTTCTCAGTAGGAAGTGAAGGAGTCTGCAGTTGGTAGATTTTTAGTAAATGTTATCCTGTGCATTGTGATTTTTCTAAGAGCTGTTGGACGGGTTAACTGCCTGGCCAGTGGTTCTCAAAGTGAGGTCCCTGGAGCAGTAGATTCACCCTCATCTCTTAGGTCCTGCTTCTTTGACCTACTGAATCGGAAAATGGGAATGGGGCCTGTGCATTAGGAAGCCCTCCAGGTAGTTTTGACGTACTTCAGAGGTTTGCAATCACTGGCCTGTATTTTTAAAATACAGCTTTCTTTCTTCTCATTTCTTTCACGCTGGTTCATTCATTCATTCAACAAATATTAGTGGAGCATCTCCTGCGTGCCTAGCATTGTGCTAGACGATGAGGATTTGGTGAAGAAGACCCGCGCGAACACTGTCCTCATGGGTCTTGGTGCCTAATGAATGGGGAGAAGCATATGTTAAAGAAATAATTGTAAGAATGACTTACTAAATACAGGTTGTTTTGGAAAAGCACAGCATATCCACAGAAATTTGAGTATGCCTGAAAATGTTGCCGAGTAGAAAATAGTGATTTATTTATATAAGGTAACTGGAACTTTTTCATAAGGCGTATGGCTTCAAATTGTGGAAGGCGCATACTTTCAGGAATACGGAATTTAAAATTTCACGCTATTATATGCATTTGAATTGTTTGTAAGCGAGAACTGCAAAAGTCGAGACACTTTCAACTGATAATAATCCTGGACTTTTTTTTCCGCATTGCCTTTTTTTTATTAGCGAGTTTAATTCTGGGGGCAGAAACCCCACCCCCACGACCAAGGAGATGCATCTTTTTGGTGCTAATTTCCTGTTTTTCCCTATGGACTGGTAGGGATTCAGTTCGAAGCCCCAGGAGATGCTGGTATTTACATAGAAGCTGAAAAAGGAATCCATATTCACAGCTCTTTTTGCTCTACTTTTGTTTGAAGCCTGAAATCTTTGAGTTATTTATTTTGTGAAAAGAAAAATGAAACGGACTTTTGGAATGTAGGCAGCAGTATAAAGGATTTGTCTGACTTTCCTTGTAACAATTCATAAACATCTCTTTCTTAGCTACCAAGATGTCCCCTGTTGTTATTTTAATCTGTAGTTCTTAGATAAACACACTGCTTTATATTGGGTGGTTTTTTTAAATTTGGGGTTGTTAAGGTAACTTTGTATACAACTTGATAATGAGTATGTATCAAAATTTTATTTTATATTACTGCTGGGAAGATGCTTTTAAAATATTGAATTCAAAGACCTCCTCCCCTCCCCCCCACTTCACTTTAGAAGGCCTATTTTAAAGGGAAAAGAGACGTGAGATAATCATCATTAGCCTGGATATAAGAAATACCTGGTTAAAGAGGATTCAGATTTTTGTGATGTTACAGCTGCGGGGGGGGCGGGGGGGGGCGGCAGATCCAACTTTCTCAGAAGAGGTCTTAATATCATTAAAGTATCATCAAACTGTGCAAGCATTTTAATCAGGAATGTTAGGGACTGTCTAGATGGGGTTACTCTCCGGTGACCCTCTGTGTCATTCAAAAAGTTCTTCCTGGGACCAAGTTGGGGAAGCTTTGTTTCCTGCAATGGTGGCATCTTAGGCCCAGGAAACTATGAATCTGACATAGCTTCTTTGCAGCCACCTGCATGGGTAAAAGGTACGGTTGTCAAGGTCAAAGCCAAGTGCTTGCTGTTCCTAAAAGGGCACCCTTCTTTTTTCTTTTCTTTAAACTGGCAACTCTAGCGCCAGTCAGAGAGAACTGGATTTTCTTTTCATGCGAATAAACAAAAGCCCTACCGAGTTCCCCTTGGAGCTTGATACCCAGATGCTACTCTGGGAAAGAACATTGCACACACTTTGGTCAGAACAATATGTATGTTCTCTTGGTGAGTATTTTAAAGATGCAACTCGCACTGGTATTGTAGTCATGATTTCTTAAATATAAACAGCTTTTATTTTGGGAGAAGAACAGATGTAGAAGTGTGAAATACAGAAGTTTACACATTTTGACGGGGTTGGGGGAGCAGCTGGGGAGAGAAGGGGAGGAGGAACACTGTTTCTTTAAAATCATGGTAACTCAATCTTAGTTACTCCTTTGTTTTCCTTGAGTGACTGAAAATTAGCAGGGGAAATCTCCTGGAACCCAACCAGCTGGGTACCTAGATCTCCACTTAACTGATGGCCCCAGAAAGAGTGCTAGCCGGTAATTAGCTTAGGTCCTCGTCAGTCTTCGTCCCTAGGAACAAAATGATCCTTCCCAAGGAGGAAGCCTCTCTGTGAAGAGAGGGGATGGTACACATTCAGTGAAATATCTATGACACTTAAAGTAAAATGTGAGAGGCGCAGAGATCCCAGCCCCAGATAGAAAGGTTTGCTTTCTAGATTGGAAAATGTAAATGGCAGGGGTTTGAGAGCTTGGTATCCTGCTGGTCTGTGAACCAAAGCTCTTGCTTGTTCTCTGGGTGCCCACCCCCTCCTTTAATTTGGGAGTGTGTCTGTAAAAGGTACTTGGGGTTTACAAAGCAGCAGAGGCATTAGTGTGAGTATTCTCTGTCCCCTTGAGGCCAGGTCTCTTCTCTTCTCTTCTCTTCTCTTCTCTTCTCTTCTCTTCTCTTCTCTTCTCTTCTCTTCTCTTCTCTTCTCTTCTCTTCTCTTCTCTTCTCTTCTCTTCTCTTCCCTTCTCTTCTCTGGAAACAGGGTTTTTGCTTCCTAGCTTACCACCTGATCCAAGGCAAGTTGCATCAGATTTAATAATTCCCTGACCTTCTTTCTGGGTTTCTGCCTTCTGTAAGTTGCGGCTTGTTTGCAGGATTCACAATTAGGATTTTGTCCCTGTGGAGACTCTGTTTAGTGTGCAAAGCCCACAAACGAGAACATTTGTCATGCTTGGTTCCCTGATAACTCCCCTTTGGACAAATAGTTTGGACACATTTTCTGAGACCGCTTATTTGATATTGCATGTCAATGCTGAGTAATTTCAAGCATGGTTCAAATGATCATCTCTGATCATTTTTTTCTAACTTCCAGTGAAATTTGGAATGTGAAGACATTGCGAGGCCATGGGAACCCCACGGTTCCCAGAACAGCTGGTTGAAACTGTATTCACACCATGCTTCATGCCATCGTAAATGTAGATCTGATTTTAAAATATCTCCGAGAATGTGGATACCCCGGAACTCTCATACTTTGCCGGTGGGATTATAAAATGGTTAAGCCACTTCGGAAAACAGTGTGGCTGTTTCTGAGAAAGTTAAATATAAGTTTACTCTATGACTCAGCAATTTCACTTCTGAATATCTCTCCAGGAGACAGGCATACATATGTCCAGGCAAAAACTTGTAACCTGAATGTTCATCGTAGCCCAAAATGGAGACAACTCGAGTGTCTACCCACTGATGAGGAGGTAAACAAAATATGGTGGGGTACAGTGGGGTGCTGTCCCGCAGGGAGAAAGAAGTGCTGATGCGTGCTACCATGAAGATGATATGCTAAGTGAAAGAAGCCAGCCCAAAATCGCACATAGTGTGCGATTCTATTTATGTGAGATGTCCAAAAAGGCAAATCGATAGTGACAGAGAGTGGATTAGTGGTGGGCTGGGGCTGGTGATGAAGACAGAGAGTGATGCACATAGGCATGTGGGATCTTTTTGAGGTGACAGTGAAAGAGCAGAGCAAGGCTAACTCTGTTTTGTGCACACCCGCCATCTTGTGTATAACCCCCATGTCAGAATATTGCCCAGCCCGCCCTTGAGTTAGAGTTAGCCAATAGGAATGCGGCACCCCTAACCTCCAAAGAATGTAAACCCCGCCTTTTGCCCACCAAATTTGCACGCCAATTCTGACCAGAGTGATAGGCTAGCTCAAACAGCGACCACAGGGTAAATTGTAATTCAATTGGCCATCTGCGTGTGGCCTAACATGACTATGCAACTTTCTGTGTGTGTTACAATCTCATTGCCCACTGGCCCCTACAAAACTGCGGCGCTTTTCAAAACTCGCTCTCTTTCTCTACATCACACCGCTGCGTCAGTGGGTGTGGGAGACTGAGCTCGAGCTAGCTCGAATAAAGGCTCTTTTGCTTTTGCATCGGACTCGGCTCCCTGGTGGTCTTCGGGGATTTCAAAATCTGGGCATAACAACAGAATATGTTCTCTAACTGGATAGTGGTGACATGAGTGAATTTTATGGTATGTAAATTACACCTCAAGAAACCTGTTAAAATATCCCGTGCCTGAAGCATCGTTTCACAGCTCTGCCATCCCCATACACCATGAGGGCAGGCTCCCCAGACAGGCTGCTCTGGTATCTCTAGGAAGAACATCCCTTCAAGACCTTGAGGGTTGGGAAGTCTGCTCTAGTCTTCTGCCTTATACTTACCTTCATGTTATCTCGTATTCTGAGGATGTCCCCTATTTTATGAATGTAATCATAGGAATTTCCTTTAAGATAAAGTGGCTGGTAACTTCTCTCCCCTTCCAGAAAAAGGACTAGAATAACTATTCCAGTCTTAGCTCATTCCTTACTGAACCGCTTTCCGTTCTCTCAATGTTTCTGCTCACTCTTCTGTTCCCCCTGCCTAGAAGTCTTCTCCAGTCCCTATGGTTCATAGATAATTTCTTTGTCTCCTCCCCTACCAGTCTCCCCGTAGGAGACTATAATTTCCACAGGGCAGGTGCCTTGTTGATCTGCCTCTATTTATTAATGAAACGAATGACTTCTCATGACTTACAGCTGAAGACTAAACTCCTTAATTTAGCAGCGCCTTTGATGGCCTAACCATTCCCTACTTTTTTACAGCATCAGCAATCACCACCCTCCTCCCTCCCCAGAGTCTTTCAAAGTGTAACGAGTTGTGGAGTGAGTTTAATGGGTTGCAATTGGCTTTTAAAAAAATTAATTAGACTAGAGTAGAAAACTATTACTGTGCACATATTGTATATACGTGTGTATTAAGTTACAGCGTAGAACGTATTTCTTACAGGGTAAGGGCACTACAAGGCTGAAGTTCACTGCTCTGGCTTAGTTCAGAAGACTGCATGCGATTCACCTAGAGGGAATTTAGTTTGCAAATTCTAGTTCAGTAATCCAGCCTGGGGCCCACAAATCTGCAACTCTGGGACACATAGTTTGGATGTATGTGTTCTGCATTTTAAGAAACTATAAGACGCTGCAGTTGCTGACATCCACCTAGCTGACTGCTTGTCTCTGGAACACCTTCTGAGAGCTGGGAGCACCGCTGGGGCCCTGGTGGCAAACACGAGATACAGTCCGGTGCAAGTTGAAAAAGCGAGGACCGTTGCTTCTGCTGCTTGGGGAACCTCAAGCCCCACAGTTGCTCCACCAACTCTGTAGTGAGAACCTATTCACCACTCAGAATGTCACTCAGAGGACTTAGACACGTCTTCTGCTACTTCTCATCAAGTTCAATGACATTTGTATCTGCAGAGAGATTGGAGGAAGACGAGATGCCACAAGGAGCTATGATCACTTACCTGATAAAAGGAATTCTCCAGCGGGGGAGCGGTGGGGAGCAGAAGAGCTGAGCTCTGGGGGTGACAGCTGAGGACTGAGAGGGTCATTCCTCACGGAGGAACAAGTTGCTGGATATAGCAAGAGCCACTGTAGCCACAAGAGCGCCCTTTGGGAAATGTGGGGAGGGGCCGGGGCTTGGGAACTTAGTGTGAGGTAGCAGAATGGGTTGGGGGCTCAGAGCCAGTTATCACTGAGGTCACCCCCCAGGCTCACATGGCCTTGGATATTATAAAAACGGAGACAGAGACCAACTATAGACCTGTCAAATTATGCTTGGGAAGACTGGAAGGAAAAGTTTTGTCCTGTGTGCCCCGATGAGGTTGGGAGGCAGGGAGCATTATGACCTTCCCTCCGAGCAGCTGGGGGACGGAGTATAACGTTCCTAAAACCAGTGGAGACTGAATCCATGTTTTGCTTTTGGGGTCTGCTTGTTCCGGGTGCTGAGGGAGGGGCTGGAAGGCAGGTGGCACATGCTGCTGGCTCGCACTGCCCTCGGTTAGGGCAGAGATCCGGTCCCCAGCTTTACAGTCCCCGGAACAGGATATGGTCAGGATGCCGAGTTTCGGGTCACACTGACACATGGAAGCACCTGACAGTGTTCTGGAATATAATTTATTTACTAATAAGAATGCCAATATTAATCGCTAATATCCTCTGTGACTGCTTGCCATGTGTGAAGTGCTGGGCTAATTATTTTAAAAGTCTGGTCTCATTAACACAGTCAAATTTTGTGGTATGTACTATTTTTTTTAAAGATTTCATTTATTTATTTGAGAGAGAGAGGACAAGCAGAGGGAAGGGCAGAGGGAGGGGGAGAAGCGGGCTCCCCACTGAGCAGGCAGCCTGATGTGGGGCTCGATCCCAGGACCCTGGGATCATGACCTGAGCCGAAGGCAGACGCTTAACCGACTGAGCCTCCCAGGCGCCCCCGCGATGTGTACTATTATTCTAATTTTACAGATGTGCAAACTGAGGCTTAGGTTCAGTGATTTGTGGGAATCGATGGGGCCTGGCTTGGAACCCAGGCTGGTCTGATTTGAAAAGTATGAAATGTGGGCGTTGTGCTATTGCAATTCCCTATTTTCTCTCTATATAGCGGTAATGCCTTCTAAATGGTGGAACTACCGTCTGCTCCCCAGGGCAGTGTTTTCCTGCTTTTGGAGGGACTTGGGAATCTGAAAATTTGACCAGAAATCGGCCTTCTGTGGCTGATGTGAGGCTGGGGTTGACTCTGATCTTTAGGTCTGTTCCCTGCTCAGGTCAGAATGCTGATCCCACCGTGAGTGGTGGTCGCCCAGGTCTTGTCATATTCACTCACTCTTCCTTTTGTGACCCTGATCAGTCTACGAAAACCCCTGTTAGTAAGACACCCCTCTACCTTATTAACATTCATCCCTACTCTCTTCATCTGCCTTGCTTTGTACCTACTTAAGGTCACCTGCAGCTGTGTCTGTCTTTAGAATTATTTACCCATATAGTCATTAGTGTCCTTAAATTATCAACTTCTTAAGGACAAGAATAGTGTCTGGTTCACACCTGTGTTCTATAGAATGCCTAACACATAGTTCAGAGTAAGGTGCATTCCTGGGGTTGGGATCCTGCAGCCCCACCATGCACTGAATGGATGGGGGACCAGCTATCAGTTTAGTGTGTTTTCAGCCTAGGAGAGGAGGGATTGTGATACTGGGAAATCAAAGCGCAGTGACTCCTGAGAAATTGAAAACCCCATGTCCCAGGCAACTGTGGGACTTCATGTTGGCATGATTAGAAATCTTCTGGGGTGCTACGAACTTTAATGGCAAGAGGCAGAAAGGGGCTCTGAGATGGCGAAGTGGCCTGTAGTTATCGCTTTTCTATCTCCCCTCAGATGTTAAAGTGGCTCATTAACAGAGCAGACCGTAAACCTCTTTATAAAGCCAAGCTCGGTAAATTGAGACATGGGTGAATTTTTATAGTCGACAAGTCATGGCGCATTTTCATCAGTGTTTTCTCACATTTGTTCCGTGGGCTCTAAAAGGCACTGCCTGTGGGGAAGCTTCCCCCGTGACTAGTGGGAAGGCAGGGTCAAGGACATCATGTTACGTCATGGTGCGGATGGCTAGCTAGCCAAAGGGCTGGTTATCAAGTCCCTGGATTTCCTCAGCACCTGTCATTTATGGCACATTGTAGGCACTTTATCTATTGAAAGAAGTCATCTGGAACCTTCCAAGTTTACTTTTGCGAGGTGCATGTAAAGAACGATCCTCTGTCCTTTATCCAGAGGCATCTGATGAAGTTCAAGGATCTCCTGTTGGTGTGGCCGCAGATGAAACATGGATTTCAGTTACGTAACAGAAGTTGGGAATGATGAGGCCGACCTTGGCCGCAGACTCGCTCTTACCTCCTTGACTGCTGTGGGAGAGAGTCCCGCAAGCGCTGGTCTGGTCTGTGATAGACGGCAGGACTCGGCTCTTCTGCAGAGGATTAAGAGGCATGAGCACCTTGTGCAGCTGTAAATCCCAGAACATCTCAGAACAGTCACAGGAATTAGCCTAGAACTGAGTCTCGGGGGCACAAGGAAATAGCCCCTTTCCTCCGCCAGTGCTGACACTTGTCTATTTCTTTGTTTCCTTTTTAGCTTCTAACTGTTGAGAGCTTTAGTGAGTGCTCACTGGCTCTTGTGGTTCCTTTTTTTATAGCTGGAGAGGAATAAGGCCCATGGCAGTTAACTGGCATTCTGGGAACAGCGAGGTGAAGGGGGAGCTTTTTTTTCATCAGTTCTGAAAAATGCAATTCAATGACAGAGACGATCATCATGTCTCTGTGTTCTCCGCTGGGCAGAGCCTGCTAAGCTTAGATACTTTTTTCTTTAACAAATGCAGACTGTTGCACTTTCCCGTAATTAGCTGATATGATTGTAATGGAACCTGGCTTTGCTGGATGGAATCTTTGAAATCAAGTGTATTAAATTGACTCTTCCCTGTCCAGGCAATAATGAATAGAAATTCCTGCTGTAAATACAGAATTAATAGATTCCAAGCTTTTTTAGGCTTTGGGGCAGTAATAAAAGAAAAGGGGAGCGTGCACAGATACAGTTGCACTTGATTTCGTTCTTTTTGAGGTGTGTTGAGATTCTTGGCAGTGATCCTCGGGGGGAGGGAGGAAATGAGCCACGGGCTCTGGAGGGGGACAGGGAAAGGATGACGATGGTGGGACACACTGCTTATTCTGATGGGGATTTGTGCCAAAATGTTCAAATCTTAAACCTGTTCTCAGTCCTTCTAAAATCAGGGGGTGTAAATGAATGATGATGGCCTCCGGCCTCTGGTTAGGTTCTCCAGGTGACGCCTTGGCAGTGAAGTCAGCCAGAACACTTTTGGCAGTTCCACGGAGAGTAACCTATATGGGCGGTGATCATGGCATAATCGAGGCTCGTTGTGGCCTTGTTTTTGGAGTTACAGGGAGCGAACTGCCTTAGAGGTTACCTTCAGGGTCAGAGTCTGCATTTGGACTCTAGCGCTGTAGCTTAAAAGCTTTGGAACCTGGGGCAAGTTATGTAAATTCTTTAGGTTTTTTCGACACCTATAAAATGGAGATAATAGTAAGATGTGTGGGGATATTGCAGGAATTAAACATCTTTTATGTAAAGTCCTTAGGACAGTGTTTGCCATATTGCAGAGGCGTGGTAAGATTTTCAACACGTTCAACACCAGCATCGCTTTTTTGAACAACTGGTGAGCCCAGGGTCAATCTGGGGCCATGCAGGCGATTGGATGTATGTAGGCTTACAAGGTATAGGTTGTGGCTTCGGGGAGCTCCAAGAGGAGTGGTAGAGGCAGACATAAAAACAGATGTTTGGTAGAAGCTCTGGGGTGGATGGCCAGCTGTATAGGGGAGAGGGAGGTGGGGGAAGTAGACCAAGATGATGAGCGGGATGTTTCAGGGGGCTGAAATACCCTAAAGCAATTTTCGATGGTTCTGTGTTGGGAGGAGTCATTGGTGCCAAATACTGATATGGATGAAGCACACTTCATTCTAGTTGTTTCTAGAAGTAGCCTTTGCATCTCTTCTGCCATGCTGTCCTTAACCTACAACAAGCTGAATTATTCCATGCCTGGATTGTTATCTCTTTCTCTTCTGCCTGCCACCCCCTAACTCTAGACTTTGCCTCTTCAATCTTTTTGACTTGAGATCTGGGGTTGGGGGAATATATATATATATATATGAAGTGTTATTTATTAA
The DNA here is from genome assembly GCA_028646535.1 of Procyon lotor. NCBI lineage: Eukaryota > Metazoa > Chordata > Mammalia > Carnivora > Procyonidae > Procyon > Procyon lotor. The sequence continues at coordinate 104,410,760 of CM053603.1, read as the reverse complement.
TAAGCAGGAGTGTATGTGTCCTGCTTTGTATAAGGAAGCCTAAATATTACAAACCAGTATGGAACTGAAAATACAGAAAATGCCTTTTAAGCACTTTTGTTTCCGTCTTGGGAAATCTATTAATACAATGCAACACATTAGTAGGCCAAAGGATGTTAACTCTGGAATCTTTTCAACAGATGGCAAAAGGCAATGGTAAAGTTTAGCTGTCATTCTTGATTTAACCTCCCCACTCCCTCCCAAAAACCCAACTATTTTTAAAAATTTATCTATCTATCTATCTATCTATCTATCTATCTATCTATCTATCTGGAGAGGTGGGATGGACAGAAAGAGAGGAAGAGAGAGAATCTTAAGCAGGCTCCATGCCCAGCACAGAGCCTGACGTGAGGCTCTAGCTCACAACCCTGAGATCACAACTGGAGCTGAAATCAAGAGTCGATGTTTAACTGACTGAGCCACCCAGGCACCCCTATTTTTTTTTAAGTAAGCTCTACACCCAATGTGGGGCTTGAGTTCATGACCCTGAGATCAAGAGTTGCGTGCTCTACCAACTGAGCCAGCCGTGCCCCATTCTAATTATTCTTATTAAACTAAGAATAAGGGGATTCCTTCTTGAGAGAGAATGTATCTAAAACCAACAGCTCACTTCATTCCTACCCTTCAAACACCAGAGATTCTCTGCGTGGTGCTACTGTTTGTTAACTATCAGCCATTCCTATCTCTGTTCTTGATGTCAGTGCTCCGAATTTGTGTTAATGTTAACCCCTCTCACATTCTCAGAGGACACGGAAACTCCCTGTCCCCTTGGCCCCAGCATGGATGAGGTGGGCTAGATGAACAATTGGATTCCATTCTTTTTGTCGATGAGTTTAGGCAAGTCACGTGACATAATTAGGCTGATGAAGGAGACAGGGGGGTTTGTGGGAAGAGTATCCTCACTTTTACAAGTTAGTTTTTAAAAATGGGACTTCCCTGCTTCTGGACTTGGCCATGGTGTTTAAGACCATGATGCTTAGATTTGTTGCAGCCACGTGACAATCATGAAGGGAAAGCCTGGAGAACCACAGAACAACTGACTTAGATCCCCACATTCTTGTTGAGTAGCTGGACTAATCAACCCTAGAACCGTTCTGACTCCAGATTTCATATTGTATTAGCTAACAATTTCTTCCTTTTTTAAGCCACTATAATTGTGTATTCTTTTATTTGCACTTGTAAACATCCTAAGTATACACAGATCTTTCCCGACTTACAGTGGAGTTACGACCTAATAAACCCATTGTGAGTTGGAAATATCATAAGTCAAAAATACACTGCCGAACACCCTAGTTTAGGCTAGCCTACCTTAACCATGCTCAGAATACTTACGGCAGCCTGTAGTTGAACAAAATCATCTAACACAAAGCCCAATTTTATAATAAAGTGCTGAATATCTCATGTAATTGATTGAATACAGTACTGAAAATGAAAAAATAGACAGGTTGTATAGGTTCAGAAAGTTTGTAAGTGTACTGATGGTTTACTGTCATGGCTGCATGGCGTCGTGGGAGCTACAACTTATGCAGCTGCCCGGCCTCATGACAGAGTATTGTACTGCTGCCTATCGATAGCCCAGACAGAGATCAAAATGCAGATTCTAAGTATGGTTTCTACTGAATGCGTATTGCTTTACACCATCCTAAAGTAAAAAAATCCTAAGTCAAATCATCATAAGTCAGGGACTGTCTGGTACATTCCTTTTAAAATCAGGTATCCTACAAAGATGTCAGGGTTAGGATAAGAACCAATAATAATGTATACACTCTTCTGGAACTTCTAGCCATTGAAATAAGACAAGACTTAAGAAACAAGAATTACAAGTGTTAGATAACAGTGATGTTTTCATTATTTACAGATGATAACTTAAACTTAGGAGAATCAGTTGGAAAAAATAGAGCAATAATAATTTAGCAGTATGGCTGGATGTAAAAGAACTATACTCAAATCAGTAGCATTCTTATTGGTGAACCAAAAATAACCAATTAGAAAATGTATTTGAAAAATGATATCTTTATAATAATATCAAAAAATATAAAATATCTAGGAATAAGGGCGCCTGATGGTTCAGTGGGTTAAAACCTCTGCCTTTGGCTCGGGTCATGATCTCAGGGTTCTGGGATCAAGCCCCATATCGGGCTCTCTGTTCCGTGGGGAGTCTACTTCCCTCCCCTCTCTCTGCCTGCCTCTCTGCCTACTTGTGATCTCTGTCTCTCTGTCAAATAAATAAATAAAATCTTTAAAAAAAAATATCTAGGAATAAATTTAACAAGATCTCTGTAGGACTTAGATGAAGAAAAATTTAAATCTTAACAAAGGATATACTGAAGACTTGAGTAAATGCAAAGATATCCTGTGTTCCTGGATAGGGAAATTTAGTAATATATTAACATGGGATTCTAATAAAAATATCAAGCAAAAATTTGTTTTAGGATTTTACAAAATGATTCTAAATTTCATTTGGAAGAATGATCAGACAAAAATAGCTTCCCATACCCACCAGGTATGATTTGTGTTTCTGTCATTTGTGTGCATTATAAATGTCTTATTATTTGTTATACAAAAGTTTTAAGGGTTACAACTTCATAGTAGATTATAATTTTTATGACTACAAAGCACTCTGTCCCAGGTAATGGATTTTCTTAGAAATTATTATTATTATTATTATTTAAAGATTTTATTTATTTGAGAGAGAGAGAGAGAGAAAGAGAGAAAAAATGAGAGGGGAGAAGGTCAGAGGGAGAAGCAGACTCCCCACAGAGCTGGAAGCCTGATATGGGACTCGATCCCAGGACTCTGGGATCATGACCTGAGCTGAAGGCAGTCCCTTAACTAACTAACTGAGCCACCCAGGTGCCCCTATTATTATTATTATTATTACTATTATTTTAAATTACTTTTTATTTGAATTCCAGTATAGTTAACATATTTCCATTGTCCAAATAGTGATTCAACAATTCTGTACATTACTCAGTGCTTATCATGAAGAAATTATTTTTGCTTTTTTAGGAGTGTTCCTTTGTGCTTGCTTAGTATTTTTGATTTTTTTTAAATTTCTAGACTGTCTAGATTTATTTTGCTTTAAGAAAGCATATACATGGTATGATTTTGTTTTTTGTTTGTTTTTTAATGAAATGTATTTGACATTGTATGAGTTTTAGGTTTTAGGATTTGATTAGTTTTAGGATTTGATAAAAGTATATACTGTGAATAAGATGTTATTTTTGGACCTAATCTGAGGGTTTTCTTTCAGAGGGAGAGTTTAAATCATTTGGTTTTATTGATTACTTATACTTACGATATGTTTGATTGTCTCTCTTTATTAAAGTCCCATCTTCATTAGTGTCTTTTGTTTTTCTATATAGAATTTTTTCCAAAATGTAATTTAAATATGTATTTAAGCCTGTAGTTCTCAAATTATGGAAATTAATAGTAAAATGGAAGCCTTTAATGTCCCTGTTGCATAACAAAGAGTGAAATCTTATTTCCCTGCCTTGATTCCATGCTTCTCCCACTCTTTCCGCTGTTCAATTCAATCTGACGTTATAGATTGGATATATATGTTATCTGATCTTAATATTATATACTTATTTTTACAAAAGAATAAATGTTAAGTTAAAATTTGAAGGTATTAAAAACAATACCTTGTTTTTCAGGGATACTTTTTGTGTTTAACATTAAATAGGTTATACTAAATTGGTTGTTTTTTGCTCTTATTCTATTTTTGACTCACCTTTCAATTAGCTGGAATAGATACTTTATTTTTATGAATATTATGTATTAGTCATATTTTATGTGTTCTTGCCTGGCTTCAGACTTTTTGTTTGCCTTGTTTTGTGAATAATATCCGGGAAACACAGTTACCACTACCCTTTCCTCACCAAATTTTGTGGATGGTTCATTGGCTTGTGGTGTTTAATTTTGTGAAAGAGAGGTTTGGGGTTAGTTTGATATCACTTTGTAGTTAACCTGATTTTCTGCCTAGTTAGTTATACAAATTTTGAAAAAAATTAGGAATTACTTTTTTGGGCACAGGTGGGTTCTGTTTTCAGTCATTTTGCTTAGAAGTCAGTGTACTTTTTCCCCTGGGAGCTGGCTTTGGTCCACTTATGTGTATTTACACTTACTATTTTTTATTAACTCTATTCCTTCTTGTTGAATTTCATCCTGTGAAATATCTATGTGCTTAATTTGGATCTCTGTCCCCTATGGTCCTTATATGTCACCTTTCCTGTCTTTATTTTTATTTCTGTCCTTTATTTTTTTTATCTTTTAAAGATTTTATTTATTTATTTGACAGAGAGGAGAGAGATCCCAAGTAGGCAGAGAGGCAGGCAGAGAGAGAGGGAGAAGCAGGCTCCCTGCTGAGCAGAGAGCCCCATGGGGGCTCGATCTCAGGACCCTGAGATCATGACCTGAGCCGAAGGCAGAGGCTTTAACCCCCTGAGCCACCCAGGCATCCCTATTTCTGTCCTTTAAATTGCTGCTGGTAGTGTTTCCTGTTTGTCTTTCACAGTATGGATATTTTCCACAGTATCAGTTTTGTTCTTTACTGCCTCTGCTTTTGCAGTGAGATTTTAGGCGTGTGTGTGTGTGTGTGTGTGTGTGTGTGTGTGTTTTCTCATTTCTGTCCTCCTCTCAGTCTTTTCTTCCCTTTTAGCTATTTGTTGGTGTCTTAAGGTGGCCATCTCCTCCTGCAATTCCCCCTTTTGAAGACATCATGAAGGTGCATTCTCAAATTTTTGTATGTTTCCTTTTGAATCATCAGGACATAGTGCAAATAAGAGAAATGGGATAATGACCCAATGTTACAGGTCTGTTGTTTTTGCTGTCCTGTTTCTGTTTCTACATTCTCAAAGGGAAGTAATGAACCGGTCTTGGGATTTGCCCAAAGGCAAGGTGGAAGTTAGAGCCTGGATGGCAACTTCCCAGGGGGTGACTTTAGTGAACTTTAACGTCATTCTGCACATATTTGAGTCCTATGTGCAATGTATTTAATTTCTCTGTGACTCAGTTTTCTTATCTGCAAAATGTGAATAATGACTTTACCTTGTAGAGTTATTGTGTTAAAGGAGAAGTGAAACACACACACACCACACACACACACTTCTCCTAATTGAAGAAATGAGCTATTGTACTATTTCTTCCATAAACCCAAAATATGTTCTTAAAACTTTTTTCCTCCAGATTTTGAAAATTAATATATGCTCATTGAAAAAAATTGGTTATTACAAAACAAATAAAAAAATTATATAATACCAGGGGTAAGTCCTTTTATTAGTCTGGCATAGTCTTTTCCAGTCTTTCTATTTTTTTGTTTGTTTTTATTTATTTGACAAAGAGAGAGAGATCACAAGTAGGCAGAGAGGCAGGCAAAGAGAGAGGGAAGCAGGCTCCCCCGTGAGCAGAGACCACCTTGTGAGGCTCGATCCCAGGACCCTGAGATCATGATCTGAGCCGAAGGCAGAGGCTTTTTAACCCACTGAGCCACCCAGGCGCCCCCAGTCTTTCTGTTTTTAAAAATAATTATATTTTTAAAAATGTGCTGGTTTGGGACCATGGACATTTTGGTAATAAAATCCCAAAGAGGCTAAGTATAAAAATATGTTAAGACCTAGTATAGCTACCACTGTATCCTCTTCATGTTAAACATGGAAAAAGCTAATCAATATAGGGAATAAATAGAACTTATAATATAATATACTGTAATTATTTTTAGTATTAATCATTATTTCTTTTTTATTCAGGACACAAAATTTTTTCATTTTGGGCCTTTAATTAATTCTTTCTTAAATGTGGTTGTCTGTGGAACCAAGGAGGCTGGACCGAAGTGTGACTCATGATTACTGAATTTCCTGAAAGCAGAATATTAAACCTGGATGTTATGCTTGACTTGGTTTGACTTTTCATCTTCTGTAACAGACAAATTGTTTAAAATTAAGGCCTAATCTCATCACAGGGATTTTTATTTAGGTACCTTCTTTTGTATTCATGATTAAGGTATGACCTCAAAACTTTAGAACTGTTTTTCCAAAGAAATATAAAGGAAATAGAAAAGAAGATTCTCTTTATTTATGTAATATTAAATTATTGAGTATTAGATAAAAGTATTTAATTCTGTGTTCTCTAATATTAAAAAGCTTAAACTTTTTTTTTCATTTTTTAATTAACATATAATGTAGTATTTGCCCCAGGGTACATGTCTGAATCATCAGGCTTACACATTTCACAGCACTTACCATAGCACATACCCTCCCCAATGTCCACAACCCAGCCACCCTATCCCTACCTCCGCTACCCACCCCAGCTACCCTCATTTTCTTTTTTTTTTTTTTAGATCTTTTTTTTTTTTTTAAAGATTTTATTTATTTATTTGACAGAGAGAGAGAGAGATCACAAGCAGGCAGAGAGAGAGGGGGAAGCAGGCTCCCCGCTGAGCAGAGAGCCCGATGTGGGGCTCGATCCCAGGACCCTGAGATCATGACCTGAGCTGAAGGCAGAGGCTTTAACCCACTGAGCCACCCAGGTGCCCCCCCTCATTTTCTTTTGTGAGTTTAAGAGTCTCTTATGGTTTGTCTCCTTCCTTATCCCGTCTTGTTTCATTTCCCTCCCCCACCCCCCACGACCCCCCGTCCTGCCTCTCAAATTCTTCATATCAGAGGGATCATATGATAATTGTCTTTCTCTGACTGACTTATGCGTATGTATATACAATGGAATACTATGCAGCCATCAAGAGAAACAAAATCTTGCCATTTGCAATGATGAGGATGGAACTAGAGGGTATTACGCTAAGCGAAAAAAAAGCTTAAACTTTTGATTATAATAATATTAATTTATTTTCTTGGTTCATATTAAAAATTAGAGTACTTTTGTTGTCTCTTGTAATTTTTTCCCCAAAATTAGGGACTCGGGGCAAAATTCACTTGATATTTAATGTGATGCTATTACTGAAAACAGTGTCACAAAACTCGAGTTTCTGGAGGGACAGCTACATGTTAGCTACTGCTCTTGCCATTCTGCATATTGTTTGGTTGGATAAACCATGGTAAGGCAGTATTTTATCATAAGTCAGTGATTCTCAAACTTCAGTGTGCATTAGCCTTTCCTGGAGAGTTTGTTAAATCACAGATGGCTGGACTCTGCCTCCAGAGACTCTAATTCAGTAGGGCTGGGCGGGTGGTGAGGGGGGGCACACATAAGCATTTGCATTTTAACTAAGTGATGCTGTTGCTGCTGGTCCCAGGGCCCCACATTGAGAACCGGTGTTATCAGTGACACAGGAGTGGCAAGTCCAGTAAATTCTAGGGCAGGGATGCTGGAAGCCACTCTTGGCTGGGATGTGTGTGTACAGCCCCCCGGGCAGTGTAGGATTTGAGGGGGACATTGAAGACATGGTACAGGGTACAAAGGGAACCTGGAGGAGAAAATAACCAGGCAGGGAACTGTGAGAGCAGTGGTGTGTAAGGCTTGTTGGAGGGGTGCAGAGACCATCTGAAGGGAGAATAGGATTTTTTGTGGACATTTATAGGGAGTAAGATTGGACAGACCGATACAGATGAGACTTTTAAAAATCTAATACATAGCGAAGGGCTTGTCAAGAGGCTGGATGGAGTATGTCAGAATTTAGGAGGAGAAAATGTGTCTAAAAAGCACATTTCGGGGACGCCTGGGTGGCTCAGTTGGTTCGGCTCGGGTCAGGATCCTAATGTCCTGGGATCGAGTCCCACGTAGGGATCCTTGCTCAGTGGGGAGCCCGCTTCTCCCTCTCCCTCTGCCTGCTGCTCTTCCTGCTTGTGCGCGCTCTCTCTCTCTGATAGATAAATAAATAAATCTAAAAAAAAAAACAAAAAACAAATCAAGCCTAGCTAATATTCTCTTGCTCTCTCTCCTTCCTTCTTCTTTTTCTTTCCTTCTCTCTCTCTCTCTCTGTTTCTCGGTTTGTCTCCCACTGTCTCTCAACTGCTGAAGGCAATGTGGAGCCAATAAATATTATCGATTAGATGAATGGCATGATCAAACTAGTATTGTAGAAAATTAAGTGGGTAGCATTGTAAGAAAAATTGAAGGTGGCAGAAGGGAGGCTCATGCAGAAATCTTAGTCTTGAGGAAATAAAAGCTTTTCATACAGGGATCGTCACATTCTTAAAATAAACACGGTAGTCAGAATGAAGCCGTTGGCTTTGTGGAGGCCTAGTTAAGATAGAGCATTTCATTTAGACTCAGAGAACTTAACAGGAATGTGCAGCTCGTGGCTGCAGTAACAGAGCAGTAGCCTGGGAGACAGGTGAAAACTAAATAGAGACATGACGACTGATGGACAGATCGATTCACTCATTTGTGCAATCAGCAATGTTGCAGACGCTGAGCTGGGCGGCTAGAGACCCCATGTAGGAAACAGAATGGCTGTTCCTGGGAAAGCAGCTTCAGAGAGACAGAGAGGAATTTAGAGGATATGATACTTGAGAGCAGAAATGAAGGGGAGAGTAAAGGAGATAGGAGCTGGTGGGAGGAATGATCACAGTCGTTACCATAAGTCAGGATACCGGATATTCCCACCAAGGCCAGAATTTGAGGAAGGAGGCATTTAGGCTGTGCCAAATGCTACAGTGTAGCGAGAAGGGTACACTACAGTAGAGAATTCCGGAGGCCGGGCTGGGTGATTGGAATGTCCTCGTGGCCCTGCAGGAGTGCTCTTTGAAGGGGAAGGGGAGGTGTCTATTGTAGGGGCGGTGGGAGGGGGGAGTTGAAGGTAGTGGTTACAGAGAAATTTTGCAAGGAAATTTAGTGTCAAGCTTTAGGAAGAGATTAGGACAGCAGAAAGCTGATATGCTTTCTTTTCTCTTCTTAGAGCAAGGAAGACCTTTGGGCTGTTGGTGGGCAGGAAGCAATGGTCCAGGAAAGATAAAGGCACAGCCCACTAGAAGACCACTGGGTTCTTCCAGTTGTTGGGGACAGAATCCTTGAGAGTCATCATTGGCCCCTCCCTTTTTCTGCACTGCACATTGGATCCATCAGAAAATCCTTTGGGTATTACATTTCCCTCAAAAATAGATCCAGGATCCAACGACTTCTCACCTTTATTGACATCAACCAGCTGCTACCATCTTTGTCTTGAATTACCCGAAATAGTCTCCTGACTGGTCTTCCTCTTCCTTCCTCGACCTTGAACCTGTCCCTGTCAGTGTTCAGAGTGATCCTAACAAAGGTTCAGTTGGATCATGCCACTGTACGGATTTTTAGCAGAGTCTCCTACTCTTCTACTCACTCAAAGTAAATGCTGAATTTCTTACAACGGCCTTCAAGGCCCTGTCAGGCCTGATCTGGTCCCCTCCTGCCCCCTTCCCATCATTGTTCTGCCTTCATCTACTATTCTTGCCCGTGCTCACTGGTTTCAGCCACACCAGCCTTTCTGCTTTTCCTCAGATGTTCCAGAATGCTCCCGCCTCGGCCCTCCGAGGACCACTCAGCTCCAGACATCTGCTTCCTTCAGGTCTTTGCTTACCCACATGTCATCTTTAAGTGAGGCCTCCCAGGACGTGCTTTCATAAATTGCAACCTAGCATCTTGTCACACTATATAATTTATCTCTGTTTTATTTGTTGCCCACCTCTTTCCGCCTGCTAGGCGGTAAACTCCATGAGGGCAAGGGTTTTCCCTTGGTTTTGTTCATGGCTGTATTCCCAGTGGCTAGAACGCCTCTCGGAAGTGGGCTGTAAAACAGAATCTTTAATTAATGTGAGAGAAAGTGTGCTTGGTCATTGAGGGAGATGGGCGTTGGAGGGTAACAGTAATCGCTGCTAGACGTTCAGCATCTGACTGTCGCAGCTACTGTAATCTGGTGTCGTTTGAACTGTGGACATTCCATGCCATTTTACAGCTAAGGAAGCTGAGTAATGGGAAGGTTTATAAGCTTTCACAAGCTTGGTAAACTAGTCCTTACTCTTAGATTATGGAGGCACTCTACTATACTTGATTAAGAAAAGGGAATCAAAAGCAGACAGTTTAATGCTAGAAATCAGGGAGGATTTTTCTCAATATCCCATTTTCTTTATCCATGCACCCATTTAGGCTGTTTCTGTATCTTGACTTACTATAAGTACTCCTTCAGTGTACATGGGGTGCAAAATCTTTTTAAGGTAATATTTTCTTTCATTCTTTTTTTTTTTTAAGATTTTATTTGACAGAGAGAGAGCACGAGCAGGGGGAGGGGCAGAGGGAGAGGGAGAAGCAGGCTCCCCGCTGAGCAGAGAGCCTGATGTGGGGCTCGATCCTAGGACCCCAGGACCTGACCTGAGCAGAAGGCAGATGCTTAACCAACTGAGCCACCCAGGCGTCCCTCTTTCATTCTTTTTGGATAAATGCCCAGAAGTAGAATTGCTGGATCATATGGTGGTTCTATTTTTTTTTGAGGAATCTCCATACTATTTTCCATACTGGCTGCACTTGTCTTCGTCCTTCTTGACTTAATTATTTGTCCAGGTAGACGGCCATTCAACACCTGGCTCTTGTTGTTCATTGCCCTCTCCAAATCCAGTGACCTTAACCTCTGCCCCTTCTCAGTCACTGGTACCTTTGGCCGGAATTGAGGAATCTGTGGCCTTTATAAGGAAAGCCGGGAAGGGTTAACATGGCAGGGTGTGCTGAGAAGGGGTAATGGACAGACACTAAGAGCGGGAGGAAGATTTGAAAGGTCTAGAGAGGATGGAGCTCCAGTCCAAATGGGGAGAAATTTGAAGCAAGGTAGACCTGAGTAAAACTCATTCCTGCTTAAAATAGTTTTGAATGTGTTCCAAGATGACTTTGATGTTGAAAAAAAATTTTTACATTCATATTGCTGTTATTTCTTCCTATTTTTTTAAAAAGATTTTATTTATTTATTTGACAGAGAGAGATCACAAGCAGGCAGAGAGGCAGGCAGAGGATTTTCATAGAGCTTTTCATACAGGCGGGGGGTGGGGGGAAAGCAGGCTCCCTGCTGAGCAGAGAGCCCCATGTAGGGCTCCATCCCAGAACCGTAGGATCATGACCTGAGCCGAAGGCAGAGGCTTAACCCACTGAGCTACCCAGGCTCCCCCTTCCTATTTTTTTTTTATTAAGTAAAACCCATATCATTCACATTAAACCTTTTCTTTATTTTTTTTTTAAAGATTTTATTTATTAGACAGAGAGAAACACAGCGAGAGAGGGAACAAAAGCAGAGGGAATGGTAGTGGGAGAAGCTGGCTTCCTGCAGAGCAGAGAGCCCGATGTGGGGCTCGATCCCAGGTCCCTGGGATCTGACCTGGGCCGAAGGCAGACGCTTAACGACTGAGCCACCCAGGCGCCCCAAACCTTTTCTTTAAATACGGAAAAAATTACCCATGGGTTGTCTTCTGCATAGAATTTAGGATAAACATTATGTAGGTATGGATAATAAATATAGCATGAGTGATAAATATAATTTCTTAAAATTAGAATTGGTAGATAGTCAAATTATGCATATTTTTCTATTTAGCCAAAGAGGTGCTAAAAAGTTGGCATTTATATTAGTGTGAGTTAGTGTTACTATTTATAACATTACTATAACAGATATCTGAGAAAAATTATTAGTTTGCATACCCATGTTTTAATATTTGGCAGGTTCCTGCTTAAATTGTGGTTTTTGAAATTAGTATATGAATATTAAAAACGAGTATCGATTTCATTGCTTTTTTCTGAAGCACACAAATTAATCATGTGTAAATTGAATGGGAGTGCATATAAACACAATATACCAATATGAATTCAGATTATTTTTTAATGTAAAGAATTTGATTTTAAATGTTCTGGGTAGTTGTAGTCATTTCCTCTGCTTAGTAACTTGTGTACAGGTTTATATAGCAATGTAATAAGTAACTATTCACATATTGACACAGTGCTACACATTGATTTGCACATTGACTAAAATATCTTTAGCTTTAGCCCTGGAACCTTATAAAAACTGAGGGCAAGTTCAACCTGGCTTAAAATGGCAATCAGAAGTGCATATTTCCACTGGAGAAGGAGTGTGATAGACTTCTTGATCCCACATTTGTGCGGAGGAGGATTCCACGCTTCCAAAGATTTCAACTGCTCAGTTGACCCATCTAGGAGGTATTAGAACACTAATGAGAACTGAGTCTTTTATATCAATGAAGAGAATTAATTTGGTTGATTAGAAATTTTTTTTTTTTCAGGGGCCAGGGCTGGGGGAAAGGGGATATTGGTCAAAGGGTATAGACTTCCAGTTAGCAAATGAATTAAGTTCTGGGAATGAATGCACAGCATTGTGCTTATAGTTAGCCATGATGTAGTATATATTTGACAATTGTTAGAGAGTAGATCTTGAATGTTCTCACCTCGAAAGAGAAATGGTAATTATGTGACTGGATGGAGGTGTTAGCTAATGCTACAGAAGTGATCATTTGCAATATATAAGTGTATCAAATTGACACATTGTATGCCTTAAACTTACACAGTGTTATATATCAATTATATTTCAATGAAGCTGAAAAAAATTCTTTTACTGTGGTTTCACTGGACAATGAGCTCTTTAAGTGTTAAGGCTAACTAGGGTCCCATATTACTTCTTCATCTTTTTATCTGAGTGCATAGCACAACTTCTATACATGTTGGATTTCTTTTTTTTTTTTTTTTTTTGAGTATAGTTGACATGCAATAATACATTAGTTTCAGGTGTACAACATAATGATTCCACAAGTTTATACCTTATGCTGTGCTCACCACAAGTGTAACTACCATCTGTCACCATACAATGCTATCACAATGCCATTGACTATATTTTCTTTGCTGTGCCTTTTATTCCCATGACTTATTCATTCCATAACTCCCCTTCCCCATTTTGCCCAACCCCATGTTAGATGTTTGATGACTGTATAATTGCCAAAAAAAGTTAATTTTCCCATTTTCTGACATTTTCTCTCATTATAAAAACAATAGAGTTCTTAAAAAGTAGTAAAACCCAAGAAGATGTTTTGAGAACGTAGAGTTTGAAAAACAATAAATTATGTTATTTTTTTTAAAGATTTTATTTATTTATTTGACAGAAAGAGAGATCACAAGCAGGCAGAGAGGCAGACAGAGAGAGGGGGGAAGCAGGCTCCATGCTGAGCAGAGAGCCCAATGTGGGGCTCGATCCCAGTACCCTGAGATCATGACCTGAGCCGAGGCTTTAACACACTGAGCCACCCAGGCGCCCCAAAAAACAATAAACTCTTGAGTTAAAGCAGGCACCATTTAGCTATTTTTTTAAAACCATCTAAATACTATCTTTGTGTTTCCAGTCTGATTTACTAATTCACAGAAGTAAGTGATCCATTCAGAAACAGTGTGTGAAGTTGAATGCCTACGTGTAAAGGTGCGTGTGTATTGCTGGCGAACAATCAGGGATACCTAGAAGGCTGATAATAGTATGACCTCAGAGGAAGAATATGCATCAAAGTTGAACTATAGCATTACTTTCTGTGCAGTACCATACAAGGGCCGTGGAAAGAAATGTGTGTTTTCTAGAGGATAGGTCGATAGGCTGTCTCCCTCAAGGACAGCTCTTACATGGGCGAATTTACTGTAATGGGTCATTTCGCCAGGGACCTCACTTTATGTTTTCTGGTGTGTGTGTGTGTGTGCACATGTGCAGGTGGGTGGGGGGCCGTGTTCTGCATCTTGTATGGAACATCGTGCCAATTTATTAATTTATCCTGAGAGCTGTCACTGTCACTGACATTCTGATGGAGTGTCTATGTCAACTAGAGAAGGATACGGTAAATAACTTTATTGTCCTCTTTTCTCAATTTTACATATAATCAAATTGTCATGTTGTCCACTTTAAACTTAGACAATGTTCTGTCACTTAGTAAAACTGGGAAAAATTTATGTGCAACTAGTGTAAGCATTTTTTGGTCCTAAGTGATGGAGAAATTTAATTAAATGTCTAGGCTAGGCCCTGCCTATTTTAGTAATGGAAACAGAAGCACCAAGGTGGGAAGTGGTTTAGTAGACTCACGGCTGCCCAGTGGTGGAGCTGGGACCAGAACTCTGACCTCTCTGCTCGGGGAGCAGAGTTCTATGCTCTGCGCTCCGAGGGGAACTGAGCCTCAGAAATGCCCAGAGATGTGAGCACCACCTTGAGCATTGCTACTCTTTTCTGACTATCTGCTTTCATGGACTGAGCTGATTTATTGTTTTTCATATAGGGAGCTGGCACCAGGGCAAAATTGAGGGGAAAGTAAATTTTAACATGCGTTTAAGACTGAATGCTAGAATACAAAGGCCCCAAAAGCAGAGGCCAGGTCTGTTCCTTTTGCGCACCCCCAAACCCCAGCATCAGACCTCTCTCGCCAGCACTTATTACATCATGGTTGAAATAAACGTCTTCACGAGTCAGGCATGAATAAGGTAATCACTGAGGACCGGTGCTGGGCATAAGTCATTGAAGTATTTTGACTACCTGGAGATTCGTTGTCATTCTCCTTTGGAACTATCTATGCTAAAACCATTTTGATTTTACTGACCTGCCTCTTCTTGAGTCAAAACACAGATGGAATAGCCAGTTTATGGGTTAGTGACACTGACTTCTGTTGTCAGAAGATGAAGAAAGGAGTGTTTCCACCTAGGCACTACCTGCAGTAAACTTGCAATTAAATTCAATGCCTGAGCTTTGGAATTGATTCATTTCAAAAAACAGATAGCTGGGTTTTCCATTGATGAGATCATAATGACGTCAACAATAGCCATCATTTATTAAATGCTTCGTATATCTTGGACGTTGCACGTTACCTCGTTTAATCCTCACCAGCGGGCGGAGAGATTACAGTGTTCTTCCCACTTCACAGGTTAGGGAAATGGTTAAGAGACTGGCTCAAGATCACACAGCTATTGATTGGGAGCACTGGGATTTGAACTCAGGGTTTCCTTTGAAAGTTTTTTTTTCTTCTTTTATCCTTAGGAAGAAATCTGGGACATTAATTTTTTTTTAAAGATTTTATTCATTCTTTTGACAGAGGAAGAGAGAGAGATATATAGCCAGAGGGAGAGAGCGCAAGCAGGGGGAATGGCAGGCAGAGGGAGAGGGAGAGAAGCAGGCTCTCCGATGAGCAAAGAGCCTGATGTGGGGCTCGACCTCAGGACAATGGGATCATGACCTGAGCCAAGGGCAGACGCTTAACTGACTGAGCCCCCCAGGTACCCCGGGACATTCATTTTTTAAAAACACTTTGTTGAGGTGTAATTCACATACTATACAGTTCATCCATTTGAAGTGTGTAATTCAGTGGATTTTAGTGTATTCACAGAGTCGTGCGAACCGTCATCACAATCAAGTTTAGAACAATTTCATCACCCCAAAAAGAAACCTTTTACTTATTAGTAGTTCTTTCCCATTTCCCTCCAACACTCTCCCCACTTCAGCCTTAGGCAACCATGAATTTACTTTCTGTATTTATAGATTTGCCTGTAATGGACATTTCATAGAAATAGGCTTGCATACCACGTGTGATTGGCTTTGTGACTGGCTTCTCTCACTCAGCCTAAAGAGTCACGCATGTCGTGGCAGTTAGGAAGATTCCAGTTCTTTTTGAATAATATACCATTGTATGGATGTACCATTTTTTTTTATCCACTCATTAGTTGATGGACATTTCCATTATTTTCATTTTTTGGCTTGTGTGAATAATGCTGCTGTGAACATTTGTGTGCAGGTGTTGTGTGGACACATGTTTTTATTTCTCTTGGGTAGAGACCTAACAAGGCAATTGCTGTGGCATTGGTTTGGGCCATGTTGTAATCTCAGAGGTTTTATAGATCCTTGTGGGAGTTGCCAGAGTGCCCACCATACTTTGAGGTAGCAAAATACCCATAGGTTTATGCCTCTTTTTTTTTTTTTTTAAAAATTTGATAATCCTGTTTGTCCTCTGTCCCACATAGAAACACTCAGTGGAATTACAGAATCTTAGAAGTGGAAGGGGAGCGAGCATTGACCGAGTATAACTGCTTTATTTTAAAGACTGGGAAATTAAGGTTAAAGACAGAGACACATGTCTTGGATTGAGCAGCCGGGTAGTGAGATGGGGGCCAAACACATGGTCTCTTTTTCTCCAAGGGGGTGACTTCCTCTGGTTAACCTCTCAAAGAAGGAATGGTTCTTAGAAATGGGACTCAGTTGCTGAAATAAAGATGCTTTGTATATTGTTGGCCGCTGGCTGAAATCTATCTGGAGTGACATTCTAGAACTAGGTCATGGTAATTCTTCGGGATATGTTACGTGGCCTTGGAAGAAGCTTGTCTTGCAAAGCATTTTGATTATAGGAAAGGGGTACCTGAGGCTTCCGTGGAGGTATTGGTCTCAGAGATCGTCATGAAAGAGTGTCAGCAAGTGTAAAAGAAATGTAATTGTTGAAGTACACCGAGCAGTCTGATTTCGGGAAGGTAGACGGTGAATGTCTCGGAGCCCAATGATCCAGGACATTGACAAATGTCAAGATTCACAAATGGAAATGGAAATTAAAAAAGCAAGGTGTGAGCTGAAAAGCAGAAAGCTAAATGATTTTTAAATGTTAGAATACCTTCCACATTACCGGCATCAATTCAATAAGTCCTAAAGAAATAAGCAAATGTAAAATTTCTCATTGATGAGAGTGAGTGAAGACAGGGTTGACAGGAGTGCAGAAAGGTGGGGAAGTCATGATGCAAGGGTTATTTGGGTGAAACAGGCTTTTTTCTAGCAGATAGAGATAAGGGTATTCAGAAGATCTTACTAAATGCTCTTCATGCCATCTCATTTTGAAAGAAGGTGTGATACCGACTTATTGAATCACTTACTGAATTTTTTTTTATACCTGCCAAAGATGTCTTGATTTTCCAATTTCTTCAAAAATATTTCTTGAGGTGTAAAGAATAGATTTATTGTTAAACATTTCATGAGATGTTTAAGAGGCTTGGTAATTGAATGAAAGTTGCAAAATCTGAGAAATGTATTAGTTCCTTGGTACATTTTGTTGTACAGAGAGGGTCATTTAAAAATTCAAGCCAACAAAGTCATCACGTTTTCTAAATTATAGTGAGTCTTAGAATTCAATATCCACTCATGAGCTGCGTACACCATGTGAGACATTGTGTTTGCCATGAGGAATGCAAAGAATAACCAGGTATCATTTCTACTCTCAAGGAATTTACAATTTAGTGGCTGAAATAGGATTTTATAAGAACTTTATTAAACGTTACTAGGCACCCTCCCCCTGTTGCACAGGGAGAGGGAGGGGGTGCAGAACTATATGGGAAGATTATTAGAAATTCACAAGCCAGGCTTAGGAAATAGAATTTTCATAATCATCTTGTAAATAAGGATTTACAAACTCTGTCTCCTCCAGTTAGCATTAAAGATGCTCCATGGAGGCTAAGCTCTGTTGAACTCAGGATATAGATTTTATTGTGACCAGACGTATGCAACTGGAGGATATGATGTCTGCGGAAAATGCAGAATGATTACTTGTAGGGGTGACTAATGACAAATTGGATTTTGGCTTTCAATAACACAGAATAAATGGGTAGAGCTGATGGAGCTTTGGTAAGCTATGTCGCCTATATCCAGTTTTTCCGGTTTCTTAATTTTATAGCTGTTTTCCCATCCCCGGGACCCAACCTATTTATTGATTTTTATTTATTGTTTGTTTGTTTAATCTAGAAGAGTCTCCTGTCTTCCTTTCTTTTTTTTTTTTTCCCCTTCCTGACATTAACTTCTTTGGCGTCCTGGCCGGTTGCCCTGTAGGATATCCCACGCTCTGGGCATGTGACAATTTTCTCCTTATTACCTTCAGGTTAAACATTTTTAGCAAGAATATTTTGCGACCGACGTTGAATAGTCATCACCTCAGATGGAAGGGTGTGATGTCATGTTGGGCTGTTCCCACGTGCTGAATGCCACTTACTGCCACTTACTGCCAGACGTGCAGGATCCAAGAGACAACGGGGACCTCTTTCCGGAAGGAACAGCCTGAGGCATTTGGTGGACTTCCCTGCGGCCATGAGACACCGGTTGGCTGGGATGGGAGAGGAGCGCAGGTCGTCGGTCTGTTCTTACCAATGGCTCCAGTGATGTCACCTAGTTGCAGTCGTGGTTGCTCTGGTCTCTGCCCCCATGTTCCGAGTTCCTTCCATGGAACTCATTTTCTTTGCTTTTGTCCTAGTTGTGAGATTTGTTTTCATCCTTTGAGTTTCATCTGTACGGATCTTTTCACACTGGAAGAAGTAGAGATTCTAAACAGGGAAATGTGTGGGCTGTATTTATTCCCTGATTCATCGAGTATTTACCGGGAGTTTCCTGTTGTCAGGCACGGTTCTAAGTACTGGTGGTGTAGCCATGAGCCCTTCGAGGCCCTGACCTCACAGGGCTTACATTCCAGTGGGGAGGCCGGTCAGGAGCAGAGAGATGAGAAGGTTGCAAAACGTCCGGTAGTGATAAGTACCGTGATGGACCAGTAGGGAAGTGGTGGGGGGGGGGTGTGTTTGGTGGGGAATGGGAATGAGATGAGATGGGCCGAAAGCCTCTCTGGAGGTAATTGGGCAAAGGTGTGAATGAGGTGGGACGAGCCCCCGAATGGCCTGGTCATAGAACAGACTCTATGAAGGGGAGCCAGGGAGCTGGTTGGGCTGCTGGAGGGCAGTGAGTGAGGGGGGCTGGTAGAGCACTAGACCTGGGAAGAGTAGCCAGTTGTGGTCCACCCTGAGTATTGTAACTGGGAATCCCTGGAGGCTGGAGCTCTCTACTCCCGTGCTGCTGCTGCTAGGAAAACAAGTACGGAAGGCCCAAACAACGGCTAGCATTAAAATGGACTTTCGACAGAGGACTCTCCCTCTTAGTCTCATGTTGTATCGAACTGCATTAAATACCATTTGACATTTTTGCTTTGCATTCATCGTCTCCAAGGGGATAACACAAGTACTTTAACCAAAAGATAGGTTAGCAATGGGTTCCATTTTTTCCAGCTGGGTCTCCCTTTGTAAAGATGTGCGAATGGGTGGCTCAGTCGTTAAGCGTCTGCCTTCGGCTCAGGTCATGATCTCAGAGTCCTGGGTCCCAGCCCCGCATCGGGCTCCTTGCTTGGTGGGAAGCCTGCTTCTCCCGCTACCATTCCCTCTCCTTGTGTTCCCTCTCTCGCTGTGTTTCTCTCTGTCAAATAAATAAAATCTTAAAAAAAAAAAAAAAAAAAAAAAGATGTGCGAATGGTTTTAAGTCCTGTAGTGCTGTGAAAGGAGCCCTGAATCAGGGGTCGGAAGACTTGAACCAACAAACTGGCATGTGGGAAAGCTCTTGAACGTTCCTGAGCACTCCCACTTATCACACTGAGAGAAGCCCCCTGGTTGTGTGACGGGGCTGCTGGAAGGTGGAATGGGGTGAGAGACACGAGTGTGCTTTGTCAACTGTGATGCACTCTGCAAGGCTAAGGGACTATTATCATTTAGACCTTTACTATAGTTTCGTTAAATAGAGGCAGTCTGTTACCTACCTCTCATTTGAAAGGAGAATGAAAAATAGTTTACTTCAAGGTAAAAATGCTTCTCGAAGAGTAGAATCTGATCAATGCACTTTTAAGGACCTATGAATTATTCAGCTGTTCTTCAAACCAGCGTATCTGAACGAAGGAAATGATCACTTTTCACTCCCATTTCAGCCTCCTGGAAATCGGCGTGCTCTGTGTGAGATCCTATCTGGAGAATCTTCTTGAGTTTCAATGCCAGATTAATAAGCTAGAAACAGCTCTGTGCTCCTTGGAGAAATGGAAATGTGAGAAGGATTGGTGCAGCTAAATTAGGCAACAGGCAAAGAGTCATTGAGTGTCTCACACAGGTAAATGGAAAGATAAAAGGATGGGAAGGTTAGCTAGTTGGTGCTGTGGGAAAAGTGTATGAAATATGGGTATTGGTAATAATTATAGCTGACATTATTAAGCACTTACATGTACCTGCATGAACCCTCCCTCAAATCAGAGGTGGTAACTATTATTATTATCCTATTTTACGGGAGAGGAAAATACCATTTAGAGGGGTTCACTAGCTTGCTCACGGTCATATAGCTAGAAAATTGCAGAGCTGGGGTCTGACTTTAGATTTCCTGCCTACAAATCTACATCCTAAATCATATATGTTCTCTCAAGTTGCATATGGTGTCATTGGAGAGAGAACTGTGTCTGAGGGAAGTTACAGAGCCATACAGAACCACGCCCACATGCAACGGAGAGAAGAAAGCCTTATCCGCGGTATGAATTTAGAGGACGAAGAGAATGATTTACTGGGGGCTGAACTGTTTATGAGACGTGTGTCTTAGTCTGTTTGGGCTGCTATAACAAAGTATTATGGGCTGGGCCGCTTATAAACAACAGAAATTTATTACTCTGAGGTCAGGACGCCGGCATGGCTGGATAAGGGCCCTTTTCTGGGTCACAGACTTATAGCATCTTCACATGGTGAAAGGGACAAGGAAGCTCTGTGGGCCCTTTTAAAAAATAAGGGCACTAATCCCATTAATGAGGCTCACTCCCACGACCCAGTCACTTCCCAAAGGCCCACTTTCTACTACCGTCACCTTGGGGATTAGAATGTCAACATACAGGCTTTAGGGGAGGCTCAAACATTCCACACATATCAGGAGTTTTGTTGGAAGAGGAGGTCCTTTAGTGGGGTGTTCAAAGGTCGAAGGGATTTGAACAGGAAAAGATGAGAAGGAGCTGGTTCTAGGGGAACGAGCCAGGGGAGACAGAAGGGAATGAGCCAAGTCATCTACGTCCAGGGGCAAGCGGGCTGGGCGGGCCCTGTCCTTCCTCGAAGGGGAGTTCCAGATGAGGCACGAGGGGAGATAGGGTTTGAATCTCTGCTGTGAGGTAGAGGAGGCCAGACCACAGAGACTGGATTTTATCCTATTAGCGTTCAAGTGCCCTCAATGGCTCTAAAGCAAGGAGATTTAATCAGAGCTGTGTCAGAAGAGGACTTAATTTAGAATCAGATGTAAGGAACTGGGGAGTTGGAAAAAACTGGTAGGAGTAAAAGCATATTTTTATATGTTATATATTATATATTTATGTATCAATAAGTCAAAGGAAAAGGAAAATCTGTATAAATTTGTTGTGAACACGGACTATACATGCTCTATCAAGACTGTGTCCAGTCTACGTGTGAGGAGAGGCTCAAGGGCATGGAGAGGGAGCCCTCTCCAAGGTATGGTTTTCCTGAGGAGCTCAGCATGGGGTGTTCATGTTCTTGACATTTCCAGGTTTCCTTCTCATTTTTGTGGTTTATTTTTGTTAACTGGACTGTTTTCCCTCTTGCCTGCATAATAAAAATAGCTATCATTTATTGAAAACCAGCTATGGTCTGGGAACTCACAGCATTTGGAAGAATGAAGTGGTATCTCCCTTTTGTTGGTGGGGAAACTGAGGCTCAGAGAATTAAATTAAAGTCACATAATTAGCACAGAAGTGGTGGAGTTGGGATTAGAAACTAGCCTTGTCTAGTCAGATAACCCCCGTTTCTTCTTTGATACTAGTGCTAGTTTAGAGTATGACCTTAATTGCTGGCCAGCTCTGCCCCCTGGCTTGTTAAGTGCTCCCGGGCAGGTTATTAAAGATATGGTTCATGCCCCATTTTTCTCAAGTGTGAAGTGGGATTAGTCATAGTATCCACCTGGCATATTATATGGGCTTGACAAATGACTCTTTCCTGATTAATTTTCTTATTTTCTATCACCAGATCCTTTTGTCGGCCATAACTTTTCTGGTACTCAGAAAAAGGCCCAAGTTCTCGCACACACAAAAAGAGAATGTCTTTGAAAATTGATTCCCGTTTGTGTGTGTTGATTGGAAATCTCGAATTAGTTATCTCTTCTTCCCTGGGATTTTCTTAACCCGGTTTCCACGTTGGTACTACGCGCCCTCTCCTCCGTGCCTGTCCCAGTCACCGTGAGCTGGTGTTCTGGGCTCTACTCTGGCCACCCCGACACGGGTGAAGCAAGAAGGTCTTGATGTCGCCCCACCATCTCCCTCGCCTTGTCCTCACCAGGGAAGAGCTGCCCTCCCTCACACTGAAGTTATTGGAGCTGCCCTACCTTATTTTGACTGCGTGGGGCAAGGATGAACTCCAGTAATTGATGGTTTGAGAGTTCTGAAGAAGTCACTCAGCAAATTTGAAATGGGAGGTTATAAAACCAGAGAAGCAGGGCAAAAAAGCCACCTACTTGGTCGCAGTTATCAGGAAGGGGGAAGACAAAGGATTCACAGAGAACCAACTCCCACAGGACTTAATAGTCATCTAACACTGAAAACTCCTTGCCTTGTCCTTTGTGTGTTCTTCTAGGGCCTAGAATGCCTGAGATATTCATTAACGAGTCACTGGTGGGGATGAGCTTTGGTGTAATTACTCAGTTGGCCTTTCCAGGAGTTACTTGTTTCTTGCCTGGCTCTAATGAGCAGTTTTATATAGAGAAACAGTCTCCGGTACTAGTAGGATTGATTTCTGGGTCTAATTTAAAATAACCTCAAGTTTGGCGGCTTATCTAAATGAATATTCACAACAGGAATTCACGCTCAGGTTTACGTTGCTAATGTCCTGAAATCTCTTTGTCCAATAAATGACTAATTATCCATTCATTTGCCCTTGGAGGACCAGTATGAGAAGATGAGCAGGGACCTTATAATGATCAAACTTTGAAGTTAAACCTATTGTACCTCCAGGCAATTACTAGTGGTGTTTGTTTTTTTTTTTTTTAAACCCAGAAGACATTAAAACACATGTAGTAAATATGTCCATATTCGATTATTGTTAGTGATCAAAGGAAACTCTTTTACTCTTTCTTCCTAATCGCTTCCCCCGCCTCGGTGACCCGCATTGAAATGAAAGCACCGTAAATAACTAACCGGCACGGTTGACCACTGCCTTTATCTCCCAGCATTTAGATGATGATGTCCCGTGGGAGTGGGTGTCTACATGTGCTCCAGTCTGACCCAGTGGGGCTCTGTCTGCCGTCACCCTACGTTTGTGACCGAGACCAGGCAAGGCTAGCTGAGCGTAGGGAGTTAATGCCCGTCTTCAAACTCAGATCTTCTCTTGCGACTTGGGGTCTGTCCCTCCATCTCTTTCAATCTGAATGGGCCTGTCGACTGCTTTGTTGTATGAAGTATGGCAGAAGTGACTCTCTGCCAGTTTTCTGGGCAGAGGTTTTAAGAGCCTGCAGCCTTCATTTCCTAGGTATCAGATCCCCTGCCCTGGGAGAAGCCAGCTGCCCAGTACGAGGTCCGACTACTCTGAGACCGCCGTGCTGGGAGGAAGCTCAAGACACTTGGTTGGAGAGGTTGTGTGGAGAGAGGGCTGCCAACCAGTGATCTCAGCAAGGTGCCAGACATGTGAGGAAAAGCCTTCAGGTGGCTCCAGCTTCAGATGGGAAGCAAGCCCCTAGAACCATGACCAATAGTAAAAAAGATGTGATTTTGAGCTGCTGAGTTTTGAAGTGGTTGGTTATCCAGCATCAGATAATCAGAGTAAGGAGATGTTTTATTCTTCACTGTTAGAGGAGAGAAGATGCTTTGACAGTCCAGAATTGTATATTTCTGAAGCCAGATGCTGGGAACCTCTTTAGATGGATGTTTTTGGGGTTCTTTTAAGATTCCTAGTGGACCAAAGAACCCTGTATAAATTGCTGCTCTCATCAGGCTTCTCATTTCTTCTCGTGATATCCCTGCAAAGCTAGTGTTGCACTGGCCAGAAGAAACACTGGGGCAGGTGGGAAGAACCTAGAAATTGGTAGAAAGGAAAGAGGGAAAATGGTTAGCCTTTTGGGAAAAAATGGTGCTTGCACGAAGAATGGAGAGAGAGAAGACTCCAGAACTTTTGGTCTTGATTATGATTATTTAACATTTGGCATCCTGAATGAGAAGACACTTCAGAGTCAGAGTCACTAGGTGCCCTGGGTGGTTTCTCTGAAAGCCACGAGGCATGTGTGGTGTGTAGGAGATGGTAGGCTGAGGTTCGATCCCAGGCATCGCCTGTCCATCAAGGTTATCTTCTCAACAAGATGGGTCATGGGGGTTAAGGTCTGTGTATTTTAAACAGCTCAGATTTGAAGGCCATGTACATCTATAGGCTAGAGATGGCCCTCTTATTTACCCAGCGGAAATACCTACCAGTAGAAGGATGTCAGTGCCTTTCAGATTGAGTTTTTAACTTTTTCTTTTCATTAATGGGTGATGGTAGATTGAAGTTGTATTGTTTCTCCAGATGGAGAAAGTACTGGGCCCTTTGCTAGGCACTGAGGGTCCTATGGCACATTTTGCCCCAGGGAAACTCACATTCCTTTTGCCCGTGATGCTTTTTTTTTTTTTTTTTTTTAAATCCTGTGTATTTTCTAAATATCCCTTTCGGATTGTGGGTGCAAGGAGAAGTAGAAATCAAGTTGCTTACTGCTAATATTTGTCTTTAGCATTTCAAATTCTGGTTTTCTCAAATTTTACCCCAGAGTATGAGCACGAAAATAAAAGCATTAATTAAATGCACAAAATGAAAATGAAAATAACTGTAAAACACAGTTTAATCACCCTCGGGAGATACTAATGTAAAAGTATACCAACATTTAGTGGTAAGCAGGTAGGGGAGAAACTGCCTGAGAAAGGCTTCTTACTTTTTTTCCATGAAATACAGTTTTGAGGGAGGAATGCTGGTCGCTACTAATAATATTTCCTAACATCGCTACATCGATTTAATGCTTTCCCATATATTAGCTTCCTCAGTTTGCAGCTGGGGAAAGTGAAATTTAGAGATGCTTAGCATGCTGTTCTGCTGGCGTGGGGTTCAGCCAGCAGGGAGGTAAGGGGAAGAGGGCTGGTGTGTGTTGTACAAGCCCAAGCCATTAACATTTCATCTCCCCACGACGACCCACTGAGGTAGGTACTGGTCTCATTCTCATCGGACCCATCAAAGGACCTGAGGCTCAGGGAGATTAAGTCACACAACCGAGGCAGCTAATGAGTGCCAGAGCCTGGGTTTGATGTGTATCTGCCTGCTTTCTGGAATCTTCGGGTGCAAAGAGAATGCCCATCTTCTGATGCCAAGTAAGGGTCCCGAGTGGCAGAATGACTCCGACGGCCGCTACCCAGACCTCCTGTTCGTAGGGGCCTTCCTGGATGAGTTTTGGGCCCCGGCCTTGCCAAAGCTTCCCTAAGTGGCTAAATGAGCCACTATGGTCTTTTTCCCTTCATCGAAACTGAAGCTTCCCTCATTAAGTAAGATGAGAAAGTTAGGGCTTCCATAAATAAATGATCCACTTTTGCAAAAACTTTCCAAATTGAACGGGGAAAAGGAAATTCTTCCTGTAGTATTTTAGTTCTCTATGTAGACTTTCTTCCTCCCTTCTATTTAATGAAGAAATAGAATTTCTACCAGGTATGGAACATAAATGGCACGGGAGGGATGTTATATTTACTTTGCTCCTTTATTTAGAAGAAGCTGCCACCGAGATGATTTTTATGGAAATTATATCTTGTTATGATTCCCATCATCTTGTTACGAGATTCTCTTTTATCTTGAGCCTTTTATGGGCTTTGTGCTATCAGAGTGTGTGCTTCAGAGAAGGTGCGTCGCTCACTGTGGGTTATGAAGACTGACTCAGAACTGTAATTATTGAAGGGACTGGAGGCAGAAAGCAGCCGTGAGGCACCTGGACTCCTTCCTTTCTGGACTGTTGATGGTACAGCGGATGCTCAGATGAGCCTGACCAGGTAGATGGTCACAGTTCACAGCTCTTCGATTCTCGTGTGTTCCAGAGTGGGACGTCCTGGTGTTTCCCTGTGCACACTTGGGGATACCTGGCCTATGGCCAGAGCCTCCAAACACTTGTTAGATTCAAGTTAAAAACATTAAACTCTTGGATATTTCTGCTCCCCTGGGAAATGGAGGCTTAAGTTCTGTTGGCTCCCTAAAGGGCATGAATTGTACGTACTGAGAACCGATTTGCAGAGGGTTGTAGGCGCCGCTTCCTTGGCAGCTTTGCCCTCTCTGCCGGTGCAGAACAGCAGAGGGGGAGTGTTTGCCCCCCAGACTATTCAAGGTGCTAGGAAGCCAGTGAAAATTGTTATTTCCATATTGGTGGTCAGCTGTCCCCCAACGCCACTCCATTTAAAACGAGAGCAAGTGGACCACAGCAACAAGGCAGTTTTCGCTTCCCAAGTAAAAGAGTTTCTAAATTTGGAACAGATAATTCTGGAAAGTTTATAATAGAATCTTAGCACTATTGAGGGTCAACTAGATTGGTGCTTGCGTTCTTTTTATGACTTTCCTGCCAAGATCCTCATTGTTCCCCGTGCCCACCTCCTCTCTTTCCACACTGACCACTGGGAGAGCCAGCCTCGTTCTCTTCTACTTCTTTCTCCCACTTTCTTTAGCTTAACGGCTTTTCTGCTTTTCCTTCCCCCTTTCACCCACTAAACAGCATGGAGACCGCCCTCCCAGTTCCCAACCCCTTCTAACTCCTCCTGACCTTGCCTCTCCGGCCCACTCCTGGAAGGGCCTCTTCCTGTGCTCTTCCACCCCTCCCCACTTCTACGCCCCCAAACTAAGCACAGCTGAAAGGGCCTCCTCCACTCCCCTTCTGCCCTTTTCCCCCTTTTCAATAGCTAGTAGGTGCTGCGTTTTTTTCTTCTAGCTCGTCTTTGTCATGGGTCACTGACTACCCAGTTATGAACTCGGTTGTGTGTTGGTAATCCCGGTTCTGTAGACCCAAATATACTTGTCAACCTGTACTGTGGCATCCAACAGAAATTATCACAGAGTTTAGGCCACACAGAGTTTTACCGTCTCTGCCTTTTCTCCAGCCCTTTCCTTCTTAGCTCTGTAGAGCTCTGGTTCCTCTGAGAAGTCAAGCAAACGATTTCTTTAGCTATATAGCTCAAGCTTTTCCTTAATTTCTCCCTTGCCTTCAACCTGGTTTGGCTTTTAGGCGTGAGCAGGACCCTTTCTGTGAAACTATTTGACAACTGTGAATTTCTATTGCAAGTAGTATTTCTTAGTAGGGTATCATACTCTTATTTTGAGAGATTAAATTTGGTGAAAAAATAGAATTCTGAGATGTTCAGAATCTAGAATTTTAACCTGAATCTAACGTATCATCTGCTAGTTATGCACCGCAACCATCGTAACCTGCTACGTGGAGTAGAATGGACTCAACTTCTGCATTTCTATTTTGAAATTGTTGGACATAAGTGGATCTATTTTCTTGACTGCTTTTTGCCTCTGCATTATTTCTATTGCAATCTTGTGCCAAATTGGTATTAGGGAGTTCTTTGGTCTTTTCAAGCTGTACATTGGTAGAGTTAGGGTAGATATATTTTAAGTCCTTCATGTCATCCAAATAAGATGTCCAAGATTCTTATTTAATGATTTTGGAGTTATTTTGTTTTCACAGAAGCAGTATTGGAGTAGAAAATAACTCACTAACTGCCTGTTACTTGAGTAGTTAAAATACTGGCCAATTTGACAAAGGACTAGCTGTGTGATTGTTTTTTTTTTCTTGCTTTCTTTTTTGTTTTAAAGTAGACTCCACACTCAACATAGAGCGCGATGTGGGGCTTGAACTCATGGCCATGAGATCAAGACCTGAGCTGAGATCAAGAGTTGGATGCTAACTGAGCCACGCAGGTGTCCCTGTTTGTTTGTTTTTTTTTAAAGATTTTTTTTTTTTTTATTTTTGGGGGTGCCTGGGTGGCTCAGTCGGTTAAGCATCTGCCTTTGGCTCAGGTCATGACCCCAGGGTCCTGGGATAGAGCCCCAGATGAAGCTTCCTGCTCAGTGGGGAGCCTGCTTCTTCCTCTGCCTGCTGCTCCACCTGCTTGTACTCTCAAATAAATAAATAAAATATTTTTAAAAAATTTAAAAAAATTTTTTATTTTTGAGAATTCTCTACACCCAGCATGGGGCTCGAACTCAGGATCCCTATGATCAAGAGTCACATGCTCTAAGGACCCAGCCAACCAAGCACCTGTGCATGATTTTTTCTATACTGTGAAATCACTTTCCTAAATCAACCAAATTTAATGAGGGATACTGATTTTTTTTACAAAGCTAAATAGAACATTTCATTGTTTATCTAAAGCATTCCCCCTACCAATTTTTCTTGTGATTTATTTTTAAATTTAATTGATTTTAAGTTTTCCCTTTGGGGTTAGACTGCCTGCATTCAAATCCTAGTCTTATGAATGTGTGACCTTTAACACAGGGTTGATGCCTTGTTCTACCTCTGTTTCCTCACCTATAAAATGCAATAATGGCTGCACCCACCTCTACCACCTGTGCAGGCTTGTAAAGTTAGCTTTATTGATTTTTAAGTCACACCGTGCTGGGGACCATTATCTCTGGCTTAAGTGTTTAAAAGGACCATGTTACATTTTGAATTTATAATCATTGACTTAAAGATTTGAATTGAATCAATGTGCTACCGGCTTGGCGTAGAGGAAATACTATCTAGAGTGAGAGGAAAAAATTGGCAGCCTGGCAACCAAAAATTCTGGTTTCTACGCCAGCTTCTGTCAATTATGGGCTTGGAAAAAATCACTTAACTACTCTGAGCCTTAGACTCCCTGCCTGTGAAAATGGGGGAAATGATATTTCCCTTGCCAAGCTTACAGGACTCTTAAGAGATTTAATTAGCATAATCAATGAGAGAATATATATGAACTTAAAAAAAAATTAAACTGTGCACCCCGCGAAGTAAGTTTGACTGAAAGCTGGCAGGAAGTCTGGAGTCCTCAGATTTTCTTTAGATCTTTTTTTTTTTTTTTAAACTCAAGGCACAGCTATTTTTGGTAACAGTCAAACATTTGTCAGATCAGATTGCTCATGATTTCTTAACGAATGTGTTACGAAAATTCATTAAATTAATTAACTGATGAAAATTAGCTGCAGTGATGGGAAAAAAGTTGGCAAGTTTTAATTTTAATTCTTTTTGCTTATTGCATACCATGGTTCTCAGTCAGGAGTAGAGGCTTTTGGAGATGTAGGGTGCCGGGGTGGGCATTCTGGGTTGTCACGATGAATAGGGAGTCCTAATGGCATTAGATGGGCAGGGCCCAAGGGTGCTAAACCCCCTGTGATGAGCAGAGCAGCCTAGCTTTGCAAAGACTTATCGCGCCCAGAACTCTGATCATGCCCCAGGAAAATCAACTTGGTACCCAATATCTATGCATGAACATAGGTCCAACGATGGGTCCATAGCCAGTACTACTTGTATAGAAAACAAATGGCTATATTTCATGTTTTGATAAATTGGAAATGCTTCTCCCCACTTCTCTTATCTACAGTGATTTCATTTTCAAGGTTGTAGCCCTGTCCTGTGACTTTTGCCTTCGGTTCTCCGTAGATCTGCGTGATACAGAAGTCCGGTCAACGGTTGGTGCCATGAAAAACCAGCATGAGTAACGCCACTCACTGGCCATCCGTTTAATGGGAATCAAC
Organism: Procyon lotor; assembly: GCA_028646535.1. Lineage (NCBI taxonomy): Eukaryota > Metazoa > Chordata > Mammalia > Carnivora > Procyonidae > Procyon > Procyon lotor. Next base: position 104,381,222 of record CM053603.1, on the reverse strand, counting down.
ATTCCTTTTTCTTGGCTCATTTTTGATTTTTCTTTTTGTTTATTTTTGACTAAGTAATACATGCACATGGTCCACAGGTTAAAACCACATAAAAGGTAGACTTGAGGGGTGCCTGGTTGGCTCATTGGGTTAAAGCCTCTGCCTTCGGCTTAGGTCATGATCTCAGGGTCCTGGGATTGAGCCCTACATTGGGCTCTCTGCTCAGCGGGGAGCCTGCTTTCCCCCCTCTCTCTGCCTACTTGTGATCTCTCTCTCCGTGTCAAATAAATATATAAAAATCTTAAGAAAAAAAAGGTAGACTTGAAAAAGTCTCACTCCTATGCTTGTCCTAGTCATTTCCTTCTGCCTCCTATAAGTAGCCATTTTTATGAATTTTTTATTATGCTTCCATTGTTTCTTTATGTTGGAAGTGGAAGCATAGAGGAATTCCCTTTCTTTCCTAATGCAAAGCTCTTGCTTGTATGGTTGGTGTATTGTGTACTCACCAATGGCCAGCGGATCCCTACACTCCTACCCTATATATGAACTGCTTGGTCACTGTATGATTAGCTACAGCAGAAATTCTGCTCTTCCATCTGCTTAGAGTCATTTCTTCTGGAGCATCTGATCCCCTTGGCCTGATCCTGGGCTTCCCTTTCCTGCCATCTTTGGCCGCTCTGTTTGGGTCTTTCCAGGATCCCATGTCCTCTCTTTCTTAGTTTACTCCCTTATTGTCAAGGAGCACATCTTTCATTAACTTTCAGAGAGAGGGTGGATCATTTTTAGACACTGCTCATCCAAACTTGTCATTATCATGTTCTCATGATTTTTCACTTGGGCGGTTTTCTCTGGTAAGGAATTCTAGGTTGGAAATTACACTTTATTTGTAGAGGAGGGATTGTATCAGTCATATGTAATGTGTGAGTTTATTGCCTACAAAAGGGAGAAACATCAATATATCTGAACTGAATATGTTTCCAAGTGATTCTGCCTACTACGGAACCAAAAGGACTAATGAACGATATAGAACAAAGTTTTGGATTCTGGAGAGCTAGGCTTTGATTCTGGTACCCAGTCTCTTTTTCTAGGAATTAAGAGTGTTCTTGAAGATGAAAGAATGATATCTTTTAGTCAGCTAAGTGATGCTATAAGGAGGATATTGTAGATGTTGTTCACCATGTTCTTGTCAGTCAATGTATAAAAGAAGAAATATTTATGCTTCGGAAACAGCAGTCCCAGCATTTTCCCTTACTCCTGGAAACTGAGTTGTTATGATGTCGGTCCTACTTTTCTCTCTGCAGTCACTGATAGGTGATTCACAGCTAAATTTGACACCCACCACTGGCATCAAGAAAAAGGACCTGTTGGCATGTCCATTCATTTCCCTTGGGCACCAAATATATATTTCCCTACCCTTTAGTTGTCTTTAGACTAATTGCCTCACTTTTTTTTTCTTAATTTTGTTCTGCATGTGTCTTTGGCCACCTCCACAGATCCTTTTAAAATGAGGTGGGGGCAGCAATAATGGAATACACAGGCTCCAAATGTCTTACCCTAAAAGAGCCTCACGTGGACTTTCTAAAGACAGCGTTGTTTTCCATTCAATCTTTTAAATCTTTTGTGCTGCCATATTTGTGGTAACAATGGTACCAGTTATCTTTAATCACTATCACAAGAATGCTCAACCACTGACTATTCAAAAGTAAGAGTAAATGGAAACCTATCAAAATACATGGTCATTAGCGTCTCTTGTTTGAAGGGTTTAACACCCCACATAGTTTGTGAATTTTCCTGTTAATTGAGGAGTAACTGCTGACTTATATTTTGTAGGTCCCTCAGAAACAGGGATCACTTTGCCTGGTTTCAGAAATAAATAACAAGAGCAGTAGCAGGAGTAACAATAACAGCTAGCATTTATTGAACTCTCATTTTGTGTGAGACCCTGGGCTATGTTTAAATGCATTTTTTAATTCTTCCAACAGCCCTATGGGGTTGACATGAAATTGCTTCTTTGCTCTTTTATGCCAATTCCCTGTGAAACTCCCACATTTAGATTCATCTGACCATCTGCTTCTCACTGGGTCTCTGCATGCCTGAGCCACACTGGGGAGAAACAATTCCATGGTGTTCATTGGCGCTCCTGGACATTCCCTATGATAGCTGCTCCCACCTCCTGCTCCCAGATGCCTTGTTCTGAGCCATACCCGGAGACCACTCTATGACTTCACTGCTCTGCTCACCTCCTGCCTTCTTTCTCAGTATGACCTACCTCCTAAGTTGACAGAACTTTGAATCCTCTCTTGCCCTTAAATCCATGGACGTGTTTCCCTCTGAACTCACCCTCTCCTCTTTACCCATCAGTGTGCCTCAAAATTACATGGGAACTTAAAAAAAATTATTAACCTACTCCCTGTCCTTGAAGGTGATAGTTTAGCAGGTGGAGTCCAGGTGTGTGGTGGTTGTAAAGTCTTCTCAGGAGATTCTGATTTGCTCCCAGGGTGAGAATCACTGTGTTGAGCTTGAGAAGATAAGAGCCTCTTTCACTCAAGGTGATCTCTCACTAGGCTCTGGTTCTTAGCCCCTCTTTCTTTTCTTACAGGACTAGACCTGCTCTACCATTATTCTCTTTTGGGCTGAGTTTTCATTGGTCTCCATTTTTCTGTGTCCTTCACTGTAGCTTCAAACACAGATTCGAATTCTTCTCTTGGTCTGTGTGACAGCTGGCCTATGTTTCTTCGGCCATTCTTAGACAAGCACCTGAAAAAAATCGTTCATAGTTTTTACCCAATGTGAATCTGACTTTGGTTCTGCCTGAATCACTCTGGTAAAGATCATCAGTGCTCACGAGAAGCCAAATCCAAAGGATGCTTTCGGGCTCTGTCTCCTCTCAGTTTCTTTGGCGCATAGGATGTTTAGGAGACTCTTTTCTGTCACCTTTCATGACACCATCCACTCCTCGTTCTCTTGATCAGTCTCTTCCTCATCTTGAGTGTTTCTAAAAAATTTTTTTTCCTGACAACATTAAGAATAAAATAGAATTTTATTTTACTTACAAAATGGAGTAGTAGGAGAGTATAGACGGGGAAGAAATGTCTTTCTGGCAGAGATCTGGATCTAGCATTTTCTATGAGGAAAATGAGGACTTCAGGAGAAAAATTTGGTGTGATGTCTTCAAACCTCTATACATCTCTAAATATGAAATTCAGAAAACTTCCAATTTTAGGTCTTTGTTTTAGTCCTAGGATCCAAGGAGAATTGTGGGTCCAGAGTATGGTTTCTACCAATTCAAGAAAATCTATTAATCCCTAGATCCATTTTTGAGGCTGGTAAATTTACTGGAAGCTATGTGAGATCTTGGACATCCTTGTGTACATATTCCTGGAAGAGGCTTACTATTTATGTGTCCTGTGACACTGACAATGGACCTGTTTCCCAGAAACTGGCGGGACAGTTATGTGCAGCCCAGAGCAGGACAACCCATCAATCAGCATTCTTCATTTACTTCCGCTTTGATTTTTTTTTAACCCCATCTTAGTCAACCTCCTACTTCCTACAAAAGTAGAGCATACTTAGTATCGGAAACCTGGAAAACACTAAAAAAGAGTGGAGAACAAAATAAAGTTTATTATCACCCATTATTCCATCATTCAAATATAGACACCACCAAACACGTTAGTATATTTCCTTCCAGCCTTATTTATGCAGACACTCATATACATGTTTCTATTAATTAAACTGGTAAGACTGTATATAGTGTTTCTATTCTGTGTTTTTTGGCAATGATCTTTATGATGTCCTGAAAATTTCTTTTATTTTTGAAGAGTTTTGTTTTTTTTAAAGATTTTATTTATTAGAGAGAGAGAGTGATAGAAAGCATCAGAGCGGGGGAGGGTCAGAGTAAGAAGCAGACTCCCTGCTGAGCAGGAAGCCCACTGCAGGACTCTTATCCCAGGACTCCGGGATCATGACCTGAATCAAAGACAGTCGCCCAACCAACTGAACCACCCAGGCACCCCGAGTCCTGAAAAATTTTTATCAACATGCTTTTTTTCATAGTCTCCTAGTATTCCAGCACTGAGATGTTCATAATTTATTTAACTAATCGCCTGCTGTTGAACATTTAGACTGTTTCCAATTTGTGCTCTTATAAATAATGCTACATTTAATAACCTTGAACATAATTGCTTGTGCATTGCTGATTATTTCTTTAGGACATAAATTTCTAGATGCTGAAGGTTGCTGGATTTCGGGGTGAGACCAGGACTCTTGTGATTGGTTGGCCTCTGGCTAAACCGGCCTCCAAGAGGGAGGAGGCTGAGGGGCCCAGGGAATTTGCCTGCTGCTGTTCACATCTGCTTGAGATCTTCTAGACTGCGTGCTCGGTTTCAGAAGGGGGCTATAAAGAATGTCTTCAGGATTCCATAAATGGCAGGCACCACCACGAGTGAAATTGAACACATATGCTTCAGAGTAAATCCCTGTTTGCTAGAGACCTGTTCTAAAATCTCTCTGTTCTCCTCGTGCTTTGGATGAGTTCTAAATTATTTCAGAGAAGAGCAGTGGGGCATCTACAATTTGCCAGGTACCGTGCGTACCTCCGGGCGATGTGGAAGTAAATAGGCCCTCCCGTGGGCTTACTTGCAGTGTAGGAGACAGATAGGCTTATTGTCAGTGGGTGAGAATTGCCCTGAGGGCACAGGAAAGAGTCTCCCATTCTTCAGGCTAAGAGCTGAGTGGGATGTCTGAGTGGGATCTTGAAGAGCAAGAACTCTTTGTTTTTGCAGGGAGGGAGGGGATGTTCCAGGGGGAGGGAATGGCATATGAAAGAGCCCAGAGTTGTGACGGTGACTTGACAAGTCCAGGAACCTGGAAGATACATGCCCATAGGCAGTATCTCGGCAGAACTTGCCAACCTCAGTACCACACTAACAAGTCTGTCCATCCTAGGGCCCGGGGTGGGGGGTTGGTTCATCCTTTACCTCAGTGTGCCCTATGAGCAAGTTAGGTAGTATTGGTTTGGGCACATGGCTGAAGGATCATGGCCCACAAGGTGGAAGGTTGGGCTGGGTGTGGATTGTGAAGGGCTGATCTGTGGGTCCGGCAAGGAGGGGCCTGGATTCCTTTGTCAGCTGTTTTAGGGACAGTCCCTCCATGACAGACCCCTGTGGAAGGGGAAGGCATGGGTCCTCAAGTTGCTTCCGGACTCATGCAGCTGGCCTCCTATTCTGCGATCGTAACAATTCCACACTTTGTGTTCTTTCCCCCTAAATAACAATTTGATGCTATTAGCTCCACACACTGACCTGTTTCACACCTTTTGGGGAAAATATTGCAACGTTGGAATTACACAGTGGAAACTTGCAGTCGTGAAGTCTGTTTTGAGCTGGCAAAAGGTGAGAGTCTAAGGAGGAATGATTTGAAAAGTGCTAATAGTAAAACATCAGTTATTTTGGTGTCTCCAAAAGTTCTGTGCTATTTACTGTGACTGGTGTGTGTGAAAAGAATCAGTAAGTGGGAAAATTGTGTTTTGGCCAACATAAATTAAGCCTCCACATATCACCCTGGTATTTTCTTTTTCCAGCATATCCTATTCTACCTACCCATATCACTTCATCCCTAAGGTCTAAGAACTCTGCAGCAGCAAGATTAAGAAAATAGATGAAAATGTTAGGATCTCTAAAGGGGTATGAGGTCACACTTGGCTTTACTATTTTTTTTGTGTTTTTTTTTTAAATATTTTATTTACTTGACAGAGAGAGAGATCACAAGTAGGCAGAAAGGCAGGCAGAGAGAGGGGGGGAAGCAGGCTCCCTGCTGAGCAGAGAGCCCGATGCGGGGCTCGATCCCAGGACCCTGAGATCATGACCTGAGTCGAAGGTAGAGGTTAACCCACTGAGCCACCCAGGCACCCCTATTTTTGTGTTTTGTAAATGTTGTAAATCTTGACCATAGAACTAAGCAGAAAAGAAAAGTTTATGCTGTGTCATAGAATAGTTTCGTTGATAAGCTCCATACTAATGCCTGGTGTGTATGGGTTCTCTCAATACATTTGGATTTTAGGAGATCACGCAAGCCTTTGTATATGTATTTCCTTTGAGATATAAGTATTACAGCGATATCTCTGTTGCAAATGTAAATACAATTTTTTGATCTCTTGTTATTTTGCAAGTCCATTTGTCACTGCAAGGAGGAATTAATTTTTTTTTTTTTTTTTACTTTTAAACTGGAGTATAGTTGATACAAGGAGGACTTTTATCTTATTTTCTCTTTGTACTTAACTAATTGCACTTCAAGAGTAGGGGGACGTGGAGCTCACATGAGCGGATGAGCTGTCAGCATATTTTCATGCCAGTTACCATGGGGTAGTTAGAGTCCTTGCTTTCTGGCCTGCTCCACATTTTTCTGAGCAATGGCATAATGCGAGTCAAAGACATTTAGAAATACTGTATTAAAATTCAGAGACATTTCTGTATTGGGCACTTCTTAACCTCCTCAAGATACTAACAGAAAGGTAAGTAATGTACTCTTTGGTCTGTCACCTCTCTCTGTCCATCAATCCAGCCATGACTAATAAAAGAGGAGTGCAGCAGACCATGGAAAACAAGGCAGGCATTCAGTAGGAAAATCACAGACAGATGCCCTTAGCACTCTTGTATCGAAGGCTTTAGAGACCGACACGTCAGACCTGTGGTGATTTGTGAGGGTGTGAATAGATTTTCCAGATGTCACATTTCAGATGTTCTCAAATGAAGTTCCTGTTCCTTAATCTCTTTCTTGCCACCCCTCCCCCACTTTCTGGTCATCATATGATATCACGTCATATGATATCCACATATTCCCGCCAGTTCAGACTCTTGGTGGGAAGTAGATTTACCTTAATTTTTATAAACATACTTGCTGGAAAATAAGTCTGAAAAAACAGCCTATGCTTAATGAGTTGTTATTTCTTTAAGTCTCTAGTATTGGCCCTTTTTTATATTCTACCTTTAATGATTTCATCGTTAGAATCGCCAGCCAGCCACAAAAATAATGGACTGAGTCTGAAAGAAAAAAGTTTTAAAAATGGCCTTCTGTAAGTGGAAGAGTCAACCAAGAATGGCCAAGGAATGGGGCCACCTTGATTCTATTAAATCCACTTCTCTTCTTGCTACTGGCCGTCATTAACAGCTAGAAAATTTCCATTCTTCAAGATGATACCTGCCCTATGTGAATAATTTATATGTAATTCTTTATAAGATAGATGAGGACTTCCACTGGCACTGAGGGTCTACCTTTGGCTGAATAGGTTGGTTTAGCATCCTAAGTCATTAGTAAGCTTTTATCTTTTTGTCTTCTGGGAATCAAGTATAAGAGCTGGTGAACCCAATTTCTCACAAGGTTAAACAGAGTTACCCTATGACTGAACAAGTCCTGTCCTAGGTATTATATGCCCAAGAGAAATGAAAATGTATGTCCATTAGGAAAATTGTACGGGAATGATCCTAGCAGCACCATCTGTAGCAGTCAAAAGGTGGCAATAATCCACATGTCTATGAGCTGGAGAGTGGATAAAGAAAATTCGGTATCTCCATACAATGGAATATTATGTCACCATAAAGAAGAATGAAGGACTGATATGCGCTACTTCATGGATGAAACTTGAAAACATTATGCTAAGTAAAAGAAGTCTGCCACAAAAGGTCACTTATTGGATCATTTCGTTCATATGAAATGTCCAGAACAGGAAAATCTGCAGGGGCAGAAGGTAGATTAGTGGTTGCTTAGAGCTGAAGGTGGGCAGGAGGTGGTAGCCAAGGTGTATAGGGTTTCCTTTTGAGGTGATAAAATATTCTAAAATTGACTATGGTGATGATTGCTCATATCTGCCAATATGCTACAGAGAATATGCTACAATTGTACAATTTAAATGGTGATTTATGGTTTGTGAATTATATCTCAATCAAGCTGTTTTTTTTAAAAAGCAAGAAATGATCAACACGAGAAACATAATGTTCAAGGTAGCAGTTACCCTGGGAAGTGGGAGCGAGGGTTTAACGGGGGGCGAGGTGGGGCGTGGGCATCTGGATGATTTCAGAGACAGTGGTAATTTTCTGTTTCCTAAGCTGGGTGGTGAGTACACGGATGTTCGCTCTGTTTAATGTATCATAATTTTTATATAAACTGCACACATATATCACATGCCCTCTGGATATCTGTGATGTATTTCATAAATTAAAAAAAATCTCTGATCCAAAAAGAAAAAGCTGGTGATATCCCAGAAAAGATCTCCTTTCAGTATATAATTTTTAAAAATCAAATGTCATACCATGGGTACTTATTACTTTGTCTCATTATCATCGTTACCATCACCATTTGCCAATATTTCCTGAGGGCCTGTGTACATCTCCAGTGCCCTGTGCAGTGTAATGGAGCATATAATGTGGTCTCTGTGTTTGGAGAGGGGATATTAGTAATAGACGTAATAATCGCGATCATTCATTAGGGGCCTGCTAAATGCCGGGCACTGTTGGAGGAGCTTTATGTGCAGTCTTTTTAAATTTAATTCCTATAATGACTCTCTGATATGTGTATGATAAGTCCTATTTTACTGATGACAAAACTAAGGCTTGTGGAGATTAAGTGTTCAGAATCACCGAGCTGGTTAGTAAGGGACAGATTTGGAATTTCAACCCAGAGGAATACTAGAGTCTCTGCTCTTCATGACTGGGCCATGTTAGCATTTACTTTACCCCTGTTTTGTGAACTCTAAAAATATATCATTTTTGATAAACTTCATAAAAATATATCATCTCTCTTCAATTGAGAATCACTGTATTTTTCTTTCTCTTTCTGCTAAGATCACTTTGTTAAGCCTTATAGTCCTTACTAGTTTATAATGAATGGAGTGTCTGATTTCCAGATCTAGAATTGTACTGAATGTGCATTTTCAAATGACATATTTCCTCTGGAGTTTAGACATGCTCTCCCCTCAACACACAACCTTAAGAATCTCAAGAGCTGGGCTGTTTTGCCAATTTGAGAATCTATCTTCGAAATCAGGGTTTGATCAATGCTACATGAGCAGAAGAGCAGGTAGCTTTCACTGGAGTGCAAATAATGGAATTGTAAAATAGAAGGGGACTAGAGACCATCCGTTTAGGAATGTCGTTTTTCAAAGAAGGGGGACCTGAAATGAAGAGTAACCCAGAAGACATGAAACTCTATAAGTCATGCACTTTGTGAACTTGTGAGTCATCTCGTGAACCGAGGAAGAGAATGTCATGAGGTTTGTTCACCCATCTGTTCATTAATTATGCTCTGATCTCCAACTCCATGCTGGGCAGTGTCCCAGGGTCCCAAGGGCTTTGATTAGAAATGTGCAAGATGCAGTCTGCCTTTGCAGAAGTCATGGTCTGTTGGAGGATATAGGTAAAGAGGCCCAAATTAGAGCCTGACAATGCTGTAATAGCACCCAGGTGGGACCTCAGAAGATGGACATCTGTTTCAACCTTGGCGGGGGGGAGGTGTCAGAGAAAGAGATTTCAAGTAGTCTAGACTTGAGCTGAATCCCGAAAGTTACGTTGAGTTGAGAGAAATGTAGCACACTGAGGAAAATGCTCATCATTTGGCAAAAGGCACGAGGAGATGAAGCTGAGGAAGTAGTCCTGGGACTTGTCACAAAGGGCCTCTTACTTCCTGGTTAGCCATCGGTAAAGGGAATTAGTTGGCTCGTTCCAACCAGGGAAAGGCTAACATGATCAGATTTGCTGTAGACACTACTTGGGTAGCAGTGTCCAAGGATGCATTGGAGAGAGAAGATCAGAGTCAAGGGGAAAGATGGTTTTTCTCAGTTGGGAAGTATTGAGCAGTCTCTGTGTGGCACATATAATTGATTGTAATGTGTTCTTTTATTTTATATACTAAAAGAAGGAAACCAATATCTTAATTTTCAGCAGAATCTCAATTCCAGAGATGTTAAAATGTGAAAAAAAATATGTATTTTAGAATTGAGGAAATGCAGTTGTAAGCACTTGATATACATTTGTCAAAGAATGGATGCATGGATCTTTCCTGTCTGTTTCCTGTGTAGACTTGGAAGAGAACCTGAGAAATGATCATACTTGATTTCTAAGCCGCCCAGCTTTCTTTAGTTGACACGTTGAGATTACAAAAGAAACAACTGAGGATTTTCCTTGAACACTTGTCTTTTTTTGTGTGTGGGTGTAATGATCACTCTCCATAGAAGTTTCAGGAAAAGAGACTTCAGAAGTGGCTGGATGAGGAAGCTGCTCTTTGGGGGTGACATAATTCTTTTGCAATTTAGGTGGACTAGTGAAAGCGGTATTGGTGGACCTCCTTCTGACCCCCTGTAACTCAAGAGGTGGGGTTTCAAAAGCAGCAGTCAGGTCAGGTCAGAGCATGATTGCAAAGAAGTAGCCTGGGATGTTTTACAGGTCCGCCTCCGGGGGCACCCCTGGAGGGAAATTGCGGTTTGCCTGCTTAGCTTAGGGGTTTGGTGATTGTTCTCTCCTGGTGCAGCTGGGTATTTCCTGCTCCTCCCGTCTGTCTTGTCTGCTCTTCCCCCACATTTGCTCAGTGGGATTCCAGCCAGGAATGTCTAAGAGACAAGGGCAGCTGGGTCTGCACTGACCTCGAGATTGCATTTTGCTTCTATGGCTGTTCTGCTTCAGTTCGCACCATTTCGGGGGCACTTCTACAGCCAGAATGCGGGAAGCTCTGCCAAACTAAGATACATTCCTCACATTCTCCATGTGTTTGTACTTGTGCAGCGGAGAGGGTGCCCTGAGCGAGGAGAGAGGGTTGAAAGGGCTGTCTGCCCTCAGATAGACTGATAAGGTGGCCCTCTTACCATGGTTCTTAGAAATGTGACTTATATGGGCATGCCTCATCGTGTTGAAGGGAGAAGGCCATTGTTTTTATTGGACAATAAGGCAGAAACACACCAGGATGGTTATTTTTGTGCCCAGTAAAATGGTTGAAAGTTTCCTTTCTTAGGAGACAAGAGAATGAATGCATTTGAAAGATCCTTGTGTGTGATAATTGTATTTTTTTTTTAACAGCAAGTTGGAATCAAGACTGATGGTCTTTGGATAGATCAAGGATGTGCTGTTTTCCTATGTTGAATTACTGCTCATTGATTATATCGCTATGCCTTTCTCTTAGTGGACCCTTGTTAGTTTTGGGGGGATTTCTGTCATTAACTTTGGTCGTGCTCATCAAACTCCTTCTCCCCTCTCAGAGCCTCTAGTTTGGCTCTTGTGAAAATTTAGGAAACCGTGAGCACTAGAACTTGCCTGAAATACCAACTCTCCATCGGTCCCTTCATGTAGCCTTTACACTTCCCCTGCCCTGAACTTTCCTGCCCAATTTTTAGTCCTTTTGCTGGGTGATCCCTACCAATATGTATTTATCTACATGCTGCCTTTCAACATCTGAGCTCAAACTCAGGCCCCCAAACAAAATATTCCTTCTCTCTTACCTATTAGAAATAATGTGTCCCTTCTCTCAACTGCCGCTGCTTCACTTGTCCTTGTTTGAGTACTTCTAACTCTTTGTTAGCTGTGTCACAGATACAGGCGTTCATTTTTCCTAAAACCAGACATTCTGCCTGAAAAGCTACTTGGGCCAGATATTTCTTTCTTTCTTTTTTTTTAAATGAGAAAAATGAGAATATATTACATGTCAACTCCAAAGCCCCAACGAATTTCTTAGCGTGTAGCTAAAATACAGTGGAAATACCAACGAGTAAACTCCTTTGTCAGGCTATAAAATGCTCAAACCATAGCTTTCTGATCACGAAGGATGCTGCAGCTAGCAGCATCCCGACCACATCCTCCTTGTTGGTTGAATTGGGCTCTTTGCAAAATCATGTACACATCATTCTGCTGTTACACCAGCTGAGTTTTGAGTGTAACTTGAAACTTTTGTCTCACATTGTGTTTTGCTTAAAATGTCGTTTTGAGCTTTGTGGTCAAATACACGTTTTTTCCTATGTACCCATTGACCAGATACTGTTTTATTGAGAGATGGGACAGTCTCTGCAGCTTTAGGATTGAAAACCAAGAGGCATTCGGGAGGCCATGAAGGGGCAGGTGTTCTTGCTTAGCGGTTTTTCTCCCTGTAAGTATACTCCCTAAGTTCAGCAAGGGCGGAACCCACACCTGATTGATCTTTGTGTTCTCTGTAAAACCGTGGTACGGTTACTTAATATTTTTTCGAATGAGTTAATTGATTTTGTGAGGACTTGAAAGGAGGTTTTGAGCTGTTACTGTGTTAGAATTTTAGTCAGTCTTCAACGACTGTAGAGTATTGGGAACTTCTAGATCTTGAAGTTTCTCTCTAGCAGGCTTATTCTGGTATCTGTTATAGGTTTGTCAAAGTCTTGTCCCCTGACATCTTATGGTCTTATATGTAATCATTAAAAAAAATTTGTCGCACGAGTGTCATGTGACAGAAAATAGAAATAGATAGTCCTAAAAACCCAAGGTGCTTTCCATCAATTGACTGATGATGGTTATTGTTATACACAAATGCCTCTTCCCCAATATACACAGAGATGTTAGGAAATATATAAAAATAGTTTGTCCTCAGGACTTAGTGTTTAGGTGAGAAATAAGTTATCCCAGCCAAGGTGGTCTGTGCAGGGTGGGTCCTAAAGATGGTGGGCGCTTTCCATGTAAAGATGTGGATTAGGAGAAGCATCTGGCTGGCTCAGTTGGTTAGGCATCTGACTCATGGTTTTGGCTCAGGTCATGATCTCAGGGTCACAGGATTCAGCCTCTCATCAGGCTCTGCACTCACCTTCAGTCTGCTTAAGTTTACTTCTCTCTCTTTTTCCCTCTGCTCCTCCCCCTGCTTGTGTGCTTGCACACTCTCCTTTTCTCTCTCTCAAATAAATAAATAAATAAATAAATAAAATCTTTAAAAAAATGTGGATTGGGAGTAGGAGGGCTTTCTGAACTTTCTCAGATGACTCAGATGAGTTGCATAACTCAGGGTTTGTTCTTCCCTTATGAAATGGAGGTGAGTGAAGTGAAGGTGAGTGAGTGAAGGAGAAATCCTTCAGCCATTTTAGCTCATGTTGAAGGATTATTGAAGGGTCAACTGAGGGTCTGGCTATTAGGGTCCTTTCAGATGATCAAATGTTTGAATTCCTTTTCCTAAAAATAATACACATGCACGAAACATGGAATCTAGTTTCAGGAGATTCACAGACCTTGTACCCCTCATGGGCACAGGTTAAGAATTATTAAGAAGATAGTGTAGGGAAGGAAAAAAATACATTTTTTTCCTCCACTCGTCTTTGGTTCATTGGTTGGGGTCTTGAAGATTAGACTGATAAAAGAAAGATTAACAATGGAAACACAGAATTTTTTAACGCGACATTGTGCATACAAACAAGAGAACTCAGTGATGAGTAACTCAAAGAGATGGTTAGAACTTGGACTTATATAACATCTCTTACCAGAAAAGCAATAAATTTGTAGAAAAGTGAAAAGACAAAGGAAAAGTGTTTAAAGCTTCCAGAAGTGCAAGCTGTGGGAAGGTGAACATATAGAGGAAGATGATGGAAGATAAGGGCTCATTAGTAAGATTTGCTCTGTAGATTTCTTTGGTGTGTCTCTGGGCTGTAAGAGTTTAGAGTTGTCTCTGGGAGTTGATAAGAGTCGTTCTTCCTGGTAGAGAGGGAGAGGGCAGAGTTTGTATATCTCTGTGTCTGCTTCCTTTCGTTTGTCTTCAGCTCAAAATAACCCATATGTCAAAGTGGCATACTTTGGGGTGGAATATTCTAAATCCCTCCAACAGCTACAAGTCAGCCCACACTCATTTCATGAAAGGCAGGTGGTAGGTTAACATGCATCCCTTCAGCTAATCAGGTTGATGATCTTGGACTTCCACGTAAAAGAGGTGGAGTGACCAACGTTACCCAACATCGCATTCTTCCTTGCAAGCAAACACCAAGTGCAGTTTGTTGGCAGCTTCTATACCTACCCAAGGCATTTAGTTCTATTAGTTGGATGGCTGTGTGGGAGACCCTGTGAAACGGCTCTTCAGAGGGGTTTATAAATAATAATTGCTCAGTCCATGATGAGCAATGATGGGGAGAACTGAAGGTATAGAGCACAGATCAGGTGTGGTTATGTGACAAAAGACTTAAAATGAGGCTACAGTCTTGCACCATTATCATTATCCACTTTCAACCATTTCTGTGTGGCTTTCAAAGATGATACGGCAGTTATTAACATTGAGTGGAGATCTAGCAAGACTCTATTCAGTTGAGTGGCATTTTAATAGATAAATTAAAGTGCTGGGGTAATTTGTCAGGGTCTCTTTTATGTGACTGATTGTGTGCTCATGCTTTTGGGCAGAAAGATGCATCTTGATCATTAGGCTTTGCTTTGCTGATGCCAGTCAGTGCTGGAAAGTCTTGGGAGACTTCCCTTGCTGATCATGGTGTGGCCACTGAAGGTGTTTAGGAATCTGAGCTCCTTTGGGTAGCCAGGACAGCTTCTGTTACACATCATTCAAGGCATAGGTCCCATCACACTGTGTTGTCCTCCAGGGTGCGATTTACATAGGGTGTTGTGTGAGTGATGCCTCTTGGTGTTGTGAGCAGAGGCGCACCAGGTTGCCAGTCTCAAGACAGACATAACAGGTTGGTGGAAACAAGGGGCTTCTCCAGAGACAGGTTGGCAGGGCATGCATGGTAAAATCTCAGTGATGAATGGCTTTGGTGTCTTGCTGCTCACTGCTTTGCGAGGTGGCAGCCATATTGCCGTTCCTTTGGAAACTCCGATCCGTTCCCCATGGGCTCACTTCATTATCCCAGGTGGCAGAAGTCCATGTGTGGGCTGCTCTTCAATTGTAACATGAACATTATCTTCCTAAAAGTATCTTCTGTGGCCATGTACATTGCACAAAGCAGGCTGCCCTGTGTTCCATTAAATGATTCATAGATCCCCCTAATGGCAGACTTAATGGGCGTGTAACATCTGCCCATTATGAATCCGAGCTCTGAGGCACTCAGAAGTTCCCATAGCAGGCACTCTACAAAGGCCGATACCTCCTGGTGTTGGCTCCTGGAAGCCTGGGATCGTGACTTCTTATCTGGAGATCCCTGTGCACATTAGATTCTTTGTAGGCAGATTGTAGGTTTGTCCAACCCTGACTTTAATCACTTGTTTGCTGTGTTTGGGTCTCTAGCTTCTTCTCATCTATAAAATTATAATTTTCACACCCACCCATAGAACTCATGTCAGGATTACAGATAATTCCTCTAAATGCTGACTCACAAAGTAAGTGCTCAAGAAACGAACACTATTAACATACATTCATTTATTCATTTAATGCTTATTGAGGACCTTCTGTGAGTGTGACACTGTTAGAAGCCAGAGATATCAGTATGATTCAGAAATACCTCAAATCGTTTACTTATAGTCCAGAGGGGGAGTCAGACACTTAAACCCATAATTACTATGTATGGCAGGTGCTATGGTACTTTTCTAGAACAAATACTGTGAGAACACAGAGGAGGAACAACAAAGCTCAGCTAGGGAGAAGGAGGTGAGTTTGAGGAAGGGCTCGGATGTGGGGTCTCATATGATTTGAAGGTGGAAACCAGCTTGTAAGAAGTCGCTTGTTCACAGACTAATTGAAAGTAGTTGAGGGGCATCTGGGTGGCTCAGTTGGTTAAGTGGCTCAGGTCATGAACTTGAGGTCCTGGGATCAAGCCCGATGTTGGGCTCCCTGCTCGTCCCCTTCCCCTCCAGCAACCCTCAGTTTGTCTCTTGAAGTCAAAAGTCTCTTATGGTTTGTCTCCCTCTTTATTTATTTATTTAAAAAAAAAAAAGATTTTATTTATTTGACAGAGAGAGAGGGATCACAAGTAGGCAGAGAGGCAGGCAGAGAGAGAGGGGGGGAAGCAGGCTCTCCGCTGAGCAGAGGGCCCGATTCCAGGACTCTGGGATCATGACCTGAGCTGAAGGCAGAGGCTTTAACCCACTGAGCCACCCAGGTGCCTGGTTTGTCTCCCTCTTAACTGTGCGTTTCTCCTGTGGAGAACTTAGAATTGCTCCACTCTCACCCATGAGATGCTGTGGAGAAGAGAACTACCGTCTCCCTGCCAGTGCTTGCTAGAACTTCCCATGCCTCACACTTAATGGTTAGCATCTCAGTCTGCAGGTGGCTTTGGTACAAGCCAAATTGTTCTACTCAAGAGAGAAAGTTTACTCTAATGACCTGCAGATTTTTTTAGTCATTGTCATAATTCTTTTTTTTTATTGTCGTAATTCTTAATTCATTGTTTGCCTTGACAATCAGTGGCACAAAAATCTCACCTTCCTAACAATATATCCAGACACATACTCCCCATGCTTCTTATTTATTTATTTATTTATTTATTTATTTATTTATTTATTTATTAACATATAATGTATTATTTGCTTCAGGGGCACAGGTCTGTGAATCATCAGTCATACACAATTCATGGCACTCACCATAGCACATACGCTCCCCAATGTCCATAACCCAGCCACCCTATCCTTCCCACCCTGCTCCCTCCAGCAACCCTCAGTTTGTCTCCTGAGATTAAGAGTCTCTTATGGTTTATCTCCCTCTCCAGTCCCATCTTGTTTCACTTTTTCCCCTCCCTACCCCTCATGACCCCCTGCCCTACCTCTCAAATTCCTCATATCAGAGAGATCATATGGTAATTGTCTTTCTCTGATTGACTTATTTTGCTTAGCATAATAACTCTCTAGTTCCATCCACTTTGCAAATGGCAAGATTTCATTTTTTGATGGCCGCATAGTATTCCATTGTATATCTATACCACATCTTCTTTATCCATTCATCTGTTGATGGACATCTAGGTTCTTTCCATAGTTGGGCTATTGTGGACATTGCTGCTATAAAAATTCGGGTGCACGTGCTCCTTTGGATCACTACATTTGTATCTCTAACTCCCCAAGCTACTTGTCTTAAAAATGCATTTGAATGTAGTGGCTGAGAAGGGCACAGGAGAGGGCTGTTTAAAGGATCTCTCTCTTGAAGATTTTGCAACAAATGTGGAAGACATAAGAGATGATGTTAGGTTTTGGGGATGTGGTCATAGATTTCTATTACTTACGTATTCCCTGGCAAACAGTAGTTGATGGAGTACTCTACAAGAATTATATGCTCAGCATTGTACCATGTGATATGGTTAACTACTGAGTGGAATTCAATAATCAGGGCAAGGATTTCTGTGCTGTAACAGGAGACTTTACCTAAAAGTGTTTTAACTAGGCCTCACTTACTGAGCTCCTAGGCACTTCTAGGACAGGGAACTGATATTTTAATTGGTGGGTTGCTGCTTGTATCTGTTTCTGTTGAAATTGTCTTCTTTGTGATTACATTATTTTTGATCCTTTTGATTATGAAATATACATTGAAAAGTGCACAAAACAAAATTTTTTTTTTTTTAATTAGCACGAGTGTGGACACTAGACCACCATCTCTCTATTTGAGAACTAGAATGATCCTTTTTGCCACACAGGACAACCTCACTAATCCAAGGAATTGGGAGGAACAGGGATATTTTTATATTGGTGAGAAGCAAGACAATAATAATTCGTAAAGAATCTTATTCCTTTTTCAGTCGCTAAGAGATACTAGAATAACAGTGTTGTCTAACACGGGTCCTAGAGCACCAGCTTTAGTAGAGATGGCTGATTGCAATTAGCTAGCTGGATGTGAATGACATTTGACTGTTTGAAATGTTTGGTTTTTTGTTGTTGTTGTTGTTGTTGTTTTTTGAAATAAGTATTCCTTTTGTTATTTTTTTTTTCATTATTCTTTTTCTTAAAATCTTTTCTGTGTGGACAATGGAAAATTAAACCGCTGTCCAGGTCTCCTTTAAGTAATGGCGAATTCTGAATGAAAGGGGGAAATAAAGAGCATTTCCTGGGTGCCTGGGAGGCACAGTCGGTGAAGCGTCCAGCTCTTGATTTCAGGTCGTGATCTCAGGATTGTGGGATCGAGCCCTGTATTGGGCTCTTCAGGGCAGAGTCTGCTTGAGACTCTCTCCCCTCTCCCTTTATCCCTCCCCTCCGCCTGCACGCTCTTTCTCTCAAATACATAAAAACATCTTAAAAAAAAAAGAGAGAGCATTTACTGTATTTGAAGAATCAGGGATATAAGTGGTATAGGTGGACAATGTGATTCTGGATGTTTCTATCAAGCCATTTCTATTGGTGAAGGGGACTCAATTCGAACCCTCAGAGATCCTGATAGGCTGACTATGGTGCCTCCACTGAGAAAATATTGATACATACTTACCCATATGTAACCAAATATATGAAAATAACAAACACTCAAATCTTTGTCAAAATGAGCTTTCCAGAAAGCCTTTCCACGTTTGAATGTGGCCTTACACCTTCTCTGGTAAACAGCTGTGTACTCCTGAGGAATGTGTCTCCGTATCTTCATGATACAGTCTTCCTTACTTATGTCTTTATTTCACCAGTAAAAAAGTAAATAACTTGCTGGTCTGGATAAAATTATTTATTGACTTCAGCAATATTTCATTAAGCGCCTTTGCTAGCCTGGGTGCTGCTCATGTCACTAAGGATATTAATTTGAAGAGAGCTCGGCCCCTCCTCTGTGGTGAGAGGGGCATCGTTGAGTGCGGAAGGTGGATGTGAGCAAATTATTAGAGGAATGCCGTTTGTATACTGGTTCCTTTGTTGCCTGGAGCACACGTAGCATTTTGTTAAAAAAAAAAAATTAATGGCCTTATAAATTGTTTAGCCCATGTGTGTCTACCCCTTTGTTTTTGGCATGTGTGTTTAGTACTTGAAATCTATTGGCCTTATGAAATGCTTCTGGAATCATGGTTTCTAAAAATGAGGTGAAACTTGATGAATGAAGGTGCTCTCCCAAGAGTGACGTGTTTCTAAGCTTTTGTCCTTCCTGACAGAAGTGCTACAGGCGATTAACATAAATCCTTTTTAAATGACGCCATTAAGAATACAATTTTTGTCCCTCTCCTCGGCTCTCTCTACTTCTACAAATCCTGTTTGTATTCCCAAGTCCCGCCTCATGCCCACCATTTCCTCTCAGCTTTCCTTGGCTGGATCAGTCTGAATCGACTTCCCACCCGTCTGAACTCACGTTGTGCGCTCAGTGGTTTGGCTGGTTGGGGCAGGGTTCCGACACTCCATCCCTCTGTCTGAGCAGAGTACTGGAGAAATGGACTAGAGCGGTTCCCCCAGTATATGTTCCCTCCTGAAAGGTACCCAGTGGGGGGGACGGTGGAGCAAAGCAGGCCGCCAGAGCCACTGAGCTCCTTGTCAGTGCCCAAGGGATGAGCACGGGTCAATTTATTCCGATGGAGTTGTTAGGGATCCGTTGCCTGAATGACGCCAATGACATCTCCATAGAATTCCGGGGCTTGATTCTAGGTCCCTTACTCCATGGTGACCTTTGGTGTTGTTTGTAATAGAGCCTGTCTTCATAAAACCTCTTTGCGTGTGGCAGTAAAGGATACATTACTGTTTTCCCCTTTCCAAATTTTTCCAGATTACAAAAATGCTCTTCGGCTGCAGACGAGTAATAAACCTTCTTCATAAAAGAAGCATTGTTCCTTCAGGAGCAACTCGTAATGAGAAAAGTGCAGCAGAGACAGAATGTAGCCCTGGTCTGAACGGAGACTGGTTTCTCTTTGTGCGAATAACCAGAATTCCAGTCAGGTTGCCACGGAGATGCAGAGATTATAACTTCCCATGCCAACAGTCAGAGAATGTTGCCCAATTAGTTATTTTCAGCTGCGTGGTTACCTTGACAGTGGCTCCAAAGTAGGTTTTGAGTTCAAAGGACTCAAAGGAGCAGCTGGGGGACCTGCAGTTCTGTTGTCCTCAGTGGGGTGCAGGGACTACAAGCCCCAGCATGCCCCTGTGTAGGCCGATAGGATGGGGTCAGCCGTGTGAATGACAACTCCATGTTTTAATGTTTTCTTCCCCTTTCATGGTAACAAAGGGCTCCTGTAATTCCTGTGTCACCAGCCAGCTCTGTAAGCAGTTTTATTTTCCCAGGGCTGGCTTTAGATGTTGCAGGTGGAGACAGCGGGGAGAATGTGCATTTGGCATTGGACTTCAATCGCGTGTAGGTTATTCTCCTAGCTTTGGCCTTCTCTGGTGTAAACAGTGTACCTCACAGGATCAAGGCAGAGATTAAATACAATGGTTTTTGCGATATGACCTGCACGGTGTCCGGGGATTCAGATATACCCAGTCAGAAGTGGCTCTTTGCAGAAATAGCGTCTCAGAAATCATAAAGCATTATGCAGCGAGATTATTAGTATCACCATCATTTGGTCATTTCTAGTCTGTCAGTCAGCGTAGGCTAGGATATGCTATGATGACAAACACTCTTAGAGATTTAATGTAGCTAAGGTTTATTTCTTAACTGTGCCACATGTCCAGAGCCCATCAAGAAAGGATTCATCAGCTACCCGAAGACCAGACCATTGGAGATTTTGTGTTCATGAATGCTTCCAAGGTCATCACAGTATCTTCAACAACAATCACATAGTCCATCTGAAAGTGGCACATCACTTTCACTCTCATTCCATTGGCAGAAGCAAATCATGTGGCCACACCCAACTTTGTGTGTGTGTGTGTGTGTGTGTGTGTGTGTGTGTGTTTGGGGGGGCGGGTGATATCATATAACACACCAGCAGGAAAACTGGAATATTTGTTGAATAACTGTAATGACTGTCATCACTATCAAAGATCAAAAGGCTGATGGAGAGGACTACTTTAAAGAAGGGCTGTTAAACATAAATAAATAAAAATATCTGAATGGTAAAATTCAAGCAAACCAATTGGAATTCAGTTGCATCAGACAGAGAACTTAAAATATTAGTGGGTGGAGGAAGGTAAAAGTTTGTATCTCTCTCGTGACAGAGAGGTTCAGACACAGCAGAGCAGTGGTGTGTGGTAGTTCCATGGTCATCAGAGGCTTAGGATTATTTTATCGTTTGGCTCTAACAACCTAGCAAAAAGGCTTCAGTCCTTAAATTCACCTTGGGGTCAGAAATAGCTGCAGGGTTCAGGCCATCACATCTACATTCCAGGTAGCCGAAGGAGGAAGGTGGAAGACAAAAGAGTCTTTCTCTTAGCTAAGTCCACTTCATTTAAGCAACCTGTCTGAAATTCCTACACAATAATTCTCCTTACCTAACATTGGCCAGAATTTAGTCACATATTTACTCCTAGCTTCAGTGGAGCTAGGACATATAGTTTTTGACTTGGATGCATTGGGTTCCCAAATAAAATTGGAATTTTTGTTACTGAGGAATAATGGGAGAACGAACATTGGGTGACTGAGCAGTCCCTGCTGTAGTAAGGTAAGATTCAAGCTTTGGTTAGGTGGGGATGAGAAGGGAAAGATTGCCCTATATCTTATCATTTTCTATCCTGTGCTCCGCAGAACACCAGCACTTAGAGAGACACACAGTTTCCTTAAAAACTGTTCCATAGCCAAACAGGTTTAGGAAATATGGAAGGCTTTGTCCTCTGTTGGAGATTCATAGGCAACATTCACATGTTAAAGGTTCTGAAAGGCTGTGCAGTAGAGTGAGCTAAATTCTATTCTTTTAATTTATTTATTTATGTATTTGAGAGAGCAAGAGCGAGAGCGATTGCAAGCAGGGGGAGGGACGGAGTGGGAGGGATAGGAAGGGGAAAGAATCTCAAGCCGACTTTGCACTGAGCGTGGAGCCAGACATGGATCTGAAACCCACGTGAGAAACCCATCTCACAACCCTGAGGTCATGACCTGAGCTGAAACCAGGAGTCAGACTCTTAACCCACTGAGCCATCCAGGCACCCCTAAATTGCTAATCTTTTAGGTTCAGTGTTCCCAGACTTACTTGACAATGAAAATCTAACACCTTTGGAAGCCTGGAAGGACAGAGAGATTTCGCTTTAGCTTCTTCTGCCAAAAAGCTTTATAGATCCTTGAACAAACCCCCATTCAAAAAATTATTTGCCTTGTCAAAAACGAACAAATACACAAGCAAACTTGTATATTGTTTATCGTAGCCTAGCCATAGGGACAAAAGCTTTGAAGGGAAAGAAATAGCTCAGATGCCAGTGAAACCCTGTTACACTAATCCGTGTAAAAGTTGATATTAACTGGGGCGCCTGGGTGGCTCAGTGGGTTAAGCCTCTGCCTTCTGCTCAGGTCATGATCTCAGGGTCCTGGAATCCAGCCCCGCATTGGGCTCTCTGCTCAGCGGGGAGCCTGCTTCCCCCCCTCTCTCCCCCTGCCTCTCTGCCTACTTGTGATCTCTCTCTCTGTGTCAAATAAATAAATAAAATCTTTAAAAAAAGAAGTTGTTATTAACTAACCAGCCATCTGTACCATTAGTGATGACACTGCGTGATGGACGGAGATGGGCTCATTACCATCACCTGCCAGGTGACAGGCCCCTGCCCCAGGTGCGTGTTGATGGGCTCTTGTCTGTTCCTATGTGGCTTTTGGCCATCCTGCTCCTCTCCAGAAGCAGAAGAGTAATAGGGGCTCTAGCCAATATTAGCCTCTTCACCCCTCAGAGAGGGTCTGTTGTCAACTACATGGTTGCCTGTAGGTGTTGGGAGAAGTGCTGAAAATGCTTCCAAGCAAATATGTGTCATTGGTCTGTTTTAAACATGTGGTAAATGACTACCATTGGGGGAAAGGTTAAGGCCCTTCTTCCCAAAATGGAACCTTGGATGGTTTCCTAATATGTCTTACTTCATCATGTAGGTCATCAGTTCTGGTCTTTAAAGTCCATCTGCTGCAAATGCTATCCTTTTTCTTCATCTAAGCATCTTTGAAAAGGCAAAAATGCACAAATCTTTGCTAGTCTGGTTCCCATAATATCGACCTCATGTTGCTGCGAATACTGGAAAGTTACTCTGTCGTAACAGGCCTAGAGAGAGCTCATGTGTGCATATCTCTGTGTACTGTATGATACATTTCTCCAAACGGCTGTATGATCTCTGGGACAACCTGATGATGGGAGGGAAGGGACTGGGGTCCCATTTTGTCTTTAGAGCAACTTACCATATTTGAGCTTAAACAGACTGTGGGAGAGTTGAGGGAATTTCTGAAAGATCGAGATCCCTATCCTTGTTTAAAATCTACATTTTGCATAGTATCCTGGAGAAATTTTTCCATCTGCTTTATGGAATTAGTATGCTTTCCCTGACAGTGGGTAAGTTGGAAATATCTGAACAGGGTAGTGGGCTTTGTGCATTGCGCATGTGCACAGGCCAGTTTATGGGCCCGGCTCAGGGTCTCTGAGTCAGGAAGACTGAGAAAGGCTGGTGGTGAATCCCAACGGTCGACAAAGGATCAAAGCAACTGGTCTACCAAAATCAGACTGAATATCCAAGTTAAAGTCCTTCCCTTCTCTGATGGGAGGGCAGGGGCACCAAGCAACCACTGACACATTTTGCTTCTGCTTCCCAGCTGCTTGGCTAGTCGCACTACCTGGTTGGAGGTCATTGGCCTTTCTTTGGCTCCGTTGGTAAACCACAAGGTCTTGACCATCCCTGTAACCGCAAGTTAATTTCAGTGTCGGCCATTTGCAGAGAAGTGAGTGATGACAGACTTGCATTCAAAATATCTGGATTTGACTCCCACCTCTACTACTAATGCTGTCACCTTTGGCAACTTTTAATAAGACCAGCAGTGATGGCCATGATTATATCAGTGGCTTGTATTTATGAAGCATTACTGTGCATTGTGCTAAGTGCTTTTCATTCGTTATTGCTGGGGCTCAGGACAGTCCTCACAAGAGGTGTTTTTCTCCTCCTGTGACAACTTGGTCTTGGCTGCTGACTCAATACTATTTGAGTATTGTATTGAGTTGTATTGTATTGTATTGAGTTGTATTGTATTGATACTATTGAGTATCGTTGCTTTATTTTTATATCTTTTAAATATATAATAGTAAATAATACTATTTGAGTATTGAGACAGCAATTTGAGAATATTTGTCTCAACTATTTGAGACAAGTACTATTTGTCTCAATACTATGCTGTCCCACATACTATTTAACTTGGGGTAAGTTGCTTAATTCCTTGAAGCCTTAGTTTCCTCATCTGAAAATGGGAGTTCATAATGTTTACTTCCCATGGTTGCTGTAAGGATTAAATATGAAAAAAAAAATCCATAAAGCATTTAGGCTATCATCTGTCCCAGAGACCACGATAATGGCCATTATAGCTTACGGTCTGGCAGCTATTACTCTGAGGAGCCAGGTTTCAGATCTTACTTTATTTATTTATTTATTTATTAAAATATTTTATTTATCTGAGAGAGAGTGAGAGAGAGAGCAGAGGAGGGAGAGGCAGAGGGAGAGGGAGAAGCCGACTCCCCGTTTGAGCAGAGAGCCCGATGTGGGACTCCATCCCAGGACTCCTGGATCATGACCTGAACTGAAGGCAGATGCTTAACCGACTGAGTCACCCAAGCGCCCCCAGATCTAATTTTATTTTTTATTATTTTTAAAAGATTTTATTTATTTATTTTTCAGAGAGAGAGATGACAAGCAGGGAGAGAGGTAGAGAGAGAGAGAAGGATGCTGAGCAGAGAGCCCAATGTGGGGCTCAATCCCAGGACCCTGAAATCATGACCTGAGCCGAAGGCAGAGGCTTTAACCCACTGAGCCACCCAGGCGCCCCACCAGATCTGCCCTTATGAGGACGGGCTGGAGCTTCAGCGTCCTGAGTGAGCAGGTGATCAGGAACAGTGCATGGGAGGCTGTTTTACTATCAATGGCTGCTTAGTAGTAGCAGGTGGAAAGAAACATGTCGCAAAGCAAGCAGGGGGTGACGAGGCTCTGGCCTCCCTCTTCCATGGGCTAGAAGCTACCGTCATCAAGGAAGGCATTGCTTGATGCTTGGCTGGGACCATGTCCTGACCCTGCCAGGAGCCCGTTTTGGACGCCAATGCCACCTAGTCAGGCCCAGCTCTGGGGGGCTGAGAGTGTCAGCCTGCAATCAGAACCTCCCTTGTCGAAGCTCAGTGCCGGACACGTGGAGCCGGGCAGGTGTCTAGCACATTCACACGCAGGATACAGCCTCGCCAGGAAAGCAGGCCAAGCGCGATGATCCCATTTTATAGATGGGAAAACCAGAATAGGAGAGGTCAGATAACCCTGGCAAAGAGGAGAATCCCAAGCCGAACCCTGAACCCTAAGTCTGCATCAGGTAATTTGTTCGGCACAAATGATCAAGTGAGAAAATTCAGCAATTGTTGCTTTATTTTTATATCTTTTAATATATTCTTTTGCTTGAATTACCTGTTCCGTTTGAGATGCTGGCTTGGGCAGTATGTTAATGAAGATAAGTCTGGATTCTATTCTAGATCCCCCAGGTCTATACTCGCAGAGCACTTCGCCTTTGTCCCTCCTGTTGCTTGTCACTATAATTTAATTGTAATTGAATGACTGTGTCCGTGTAGTTATGTGCTCATGTCTCTTCCTCCATCAGATGGGAAGCACCAGGAGGCAGAGGCCGGTGGACCCTTCCTTCTACTTTGGAAGGTAGTTGGCTGTGGAGGGTGTGGGTAGCATTCAGGGTCTGAGTAAACCCCATTGTGGAAAGTGAGACCTTTGGCTCCTCAGATCCCTACATTGGAAGGAGGGAAGGTCGGTAAACAATGAGGGACCTTGCCTGTCTGTAAGTGCTGCGTGGGCTAGCATCGGGCCATGTTGCATCCTTACGATGTTTCCCAGCACTGTGATTACTTTGGGAGAACGATGGTGTTGAAAAGCCTGAAGGCTCAAGATAAATATGGAGAGTTCTCCTACTGTTCCTGTTTTCTTTGTGCCGTTTTGCTTTTGTAAGCATATGCTTGTCAGTTAGGGCAGAAACCGAACGAAACAGCTGCTAAATATGGTTCTAAGAGAAATAACATTTTGGTCTTTTCAAGGCCCATAAGTTTAGAGTAAGCACAGTCATTTGGCAGATGTCAGTAGAGAATCTGGGGGTGGGCAGTCATTCTGGGAGCCGTATCGGCCATTTGTACTCTCTCAGGGTCTATCTCACCCTGCCCAAGGACGGGTGACCCCAAGGGAAAGATCTGTCACAGAACGGGCTGTCTTTGAGAGGAGTTTGGGAGAAAGGATGTCTAGAATCTAAGCCATTGGCCATAATCTCTCCCAATCCCTCCCTTAATTTCATTTCAGAGACGGGAGAAGGGCTGGGAAGACTAGACATCATCTTTTATCATACTAAGGAGGTAGTCATCCTAGCTGTATATTTAGGTTGGTCTTTTTCAGTCTTTGGGATTTAGTGTAGAGATGTTATTTAGTGTTCTGATAAATCCAGTGTCATTCAGAGGGCTTGGAAGAATTAAAGTATAACTCAGTGATGGGGACTGTGAGCCCCTACGTCTTCAATCTCTGTGCTCCACAGCAAAGTCAGGCTTGAGCTGCCATTGCCGCCCGAATGGCATCAGCTGATGGAAGAGAGAATTTATTCCAACATCCCAGGAGCCCAGAGAAGTTAATGTGTCTTCCCAATTTCTCAGTAATTTCTAAAGAGACATCTGTTTGTCCATAAATATCTGACCCTCTTTGCCAAGCGCGTGGTGGTGGTGGTTAAAAAGCAATAGGTTTTCTTTTATTGGCTTTGTTAGTTGAAAATAGACGACATACAGATGGAATTTCTCCGTGGCATATTCCTTGTATGTTAAATGAACTATTTTTTCCTAAGAGAAAAAAAAAAAGGAGGTTACTGTTTGTTGAAATACTATTATGTGTCAGGTCCTGAGCTGGTCTAGGTATTTTCAAAGCCGTCACAGTGACCCTGATAGGGATGTAATATGATCCCCATTTTAAAGATGAAGAAGCTGAGACTCAGAGCAGTTATGAAACTTTCCCGAGGCTGGAGAGCTAACAAGTGGTAGGTCAAGGGCTGGGAATGCCGATCCCATGCAGCTGATGGAGTACCGAGTGGTTAAAAGCCCAGGGTTTGGGGTCTGACCCAGTTGGGCACCAATCCTAGCTCAGCCGCGCATCAGTGGTGTGACCTTAACTACTTGCTTTACCTTTCTGTGCCTCGATGCCCTTTTCTGTAAAAATAAAGACAACAATAGCATCCACTTGACACAACTGAAATAATTAAATGACCCATTCATGGAAAATGCTTAGAACCATGCCTGGTATGGAAATGCTCATGAATCGCGTGCTATCATTAGGGTGGCTGACCAAATTTGCCAAATTTGCCTTAATCGGTTCTTGCTGAAAAGTTACATTTTCTTCTATGGAACAGCTTACCTTTTTATATGTAGTTATATTTCTTTATGAAATAATGTAAACTACTCTACCTTAGAATTAAATTCTCTTCTCCATCTCCTGGCAAAGGTTAAGATCTGAATAAAGGCATGTATAGCCAACAGGGATTCCCGACCTTGGTAAATGTCAGTGATTTGCTCTTTCCTCCTTGGTGTGTGTAACCTTCCTCCATGCTGTCCGTCCTGGCTTTGTGAGTAGCTAAACAAACATGAGAGAGAGAATTAAGCTGATTTTTGTCTCTTAGCTTTCTTGTCTTTGTAACATGATTATTAGGTACACCATCTCATTGCATTGCACGGGGCTGCAGCCCGTCAGCCCGTCTTCTCAATGCCCCTGAAGCACAGCTTACACCAGTGGGCTTCATGAATTTTCTTTAGAGCTGGGAATACCATAGGAGCCAATGTATGTGATGGTTTTGTAACTGGAAGTGGGGTAAGGGGGATGTAGGGGGTAGGGGCTGGGACAGCTTGTTTAGATCGAAAAACAAATGATGTAAATTTGCTAGACCTTTGGCGCAACATTCTGATCCCATTTTTTCGCAGCTTCCTTTACACACGATGTGGAGAGTTGGGAGTGGGATATCAACCTTATTTGGTAGATTGTTACGTCTGGAAGTTATGTGTTGGACACCATGCTAAGTGTTGGGAAATACTGAAATAAATATGTTACAGTCCCTGTTCTTCAGGGCATTTGTCATTTATTGAGGGCAAGAAATAGAAGAGGGGATGGCACTATGTGAAATGGTTATCACAGAGCTCTGTACAACATGCTGTGGGGGCAGAGAGTTGGTGGCACTAATTTGAGAAAAGCTTCACAGGGGAGCTGGCGTACTGGGCTTTTAAGGATGGGCTGACCTGGTGGAGAAGGGTAGAAGGAATGATCTTGGCAGACAGACATAAGGAACCCAGGCAAGGAGACTCGGCCTGTGTGATGTGTTAGGGAAATGGTGGGCAGTTTGAGGTGGTTGGTTGTAGGAGGAAATGATGGAACATGAGACTGGGAATGAAGACCGGGCCTAAGAATGAGAGGACCTTGACTTTCAGTTTGAACCACATTGTGTAGGATCCTAAAGCCTGGTGTGTTGTGTCTATTTCAGAATGTTCAGTGTGAAGGAGGGAAGAATTGATTGAAAGTAAATAGTCCAGCAAGAGAAGGTGAGGCCTGGTGCATGAATGGAGTGGAGTACATGGACATAATGGACACTTGGAGATGAATTCATTAGCACTTAGTGAACAGCATGAGGTGGCAACTTTGGGGCCAGCCTATCTTTAAGGTCTGGGTGGAAGAAACGATCTCTGAGAGAGACTGAGTGGTACGCTGGAAGACAAGGGAGGGGACATATTTCAACAAGAGTGGTGGTGCTCGGCAATGGAAATACCTTAAAGGGAACAACTAGGGCAAGACTGAAGAAAGACCATTATAGATAAGAGAATGAGCCATTGGTGAGCCTTGGGAGAAATTACGTTAGTGTCCTACAAGAGTGGAGAAAGCAGATGAATGAGTGTTTACCATGTTCAAGCTAGAGCACTATTCCACAAGAGCCTAGGTAGCAATTAGATGCATTTGTGTAAGGGAGTATTCACAAACTCAGCTCTCTAGGTACTTGGAGTGGAGGAAGAGGAGAGGGAAGCTTAGGATGGGGGCTTAGTTCAAGTGCCCCTGAACAATACCTCTGCCTTCTGCTTTCTGAGGTCCCAGAGAGCCCCCTCCTTGCAAATACCATGACTCTAATTGTGCCATTCTGTCTTATTACTGTCGGCATTCCGTAGAAGATAGATGCTTATGGTTTCTCTTCCAGTTCCAAACTGGTACTAGTTTCTAGCCCTGATGCTTATAGTGGTTGCTGTGATATGTCACCCAGATCTCCTCTGTGCACCCGAGACACTTGAGACACTCATTGTCCACCTGCTGGGAGTGTAGGCAGCTAGTGATTGTTGTCACTTGGACATTGTCTTTAGCAGAAAAGTGTCACTTCATGCAAGATCATAACCTCTGGGCTGGGGACAGGGGACAGCCTGCATGCAATGATCAACTGGTCAGTGGAGGTGAGGTACAAAGGCCCCCATGCCTCAGGGTACAGTAATTCTGGAGGTTCACCCAAGAGCTCCTGTGGGATCAGATGAAGTTTTGGTTCCACTGCATAATAGCTGAACTCATTCCTTCTGCCCAGTCCTATCCTTCCTTCACTCCCAACTGGTCTTGATTCTGAGTTTATTGATTCCCAATAAACTCCCTCTGTAAATCTCCACAGTTCTGAGTCCCATTTCCTGGGGAACCACCCTCTTTGGTGATTTGGTGTTTGACAAATTGTTTCCAATTTGGTTGCCTACCCAAGGTAGGTCGCCAGTCCAGCTGTGGTTACTCTGGCCTTTGCCTTTGAGCCCCTTGGACGTGTCCAGCAGAAAGACCCCATCTCCCAGAAGCTGAACAGAAGTCTCGGCATCGCACTTCCTTGGTTCTGAGCTGTCAGTCCACTAGTGGGCGGAGCCATCAGTCCACTAGTGGGCGGAGCCACAGGCCCGTTAGTGGACTGCTCAAGGAAAGAGCTAGAAGTCGGTTGCCCAGCTGCTCTACCTGAGACTAGCTCGTTAAACCTCAGCCCCGAGGATGGGTCCTTGTGGTGGGGTGGCCCCTGGGCCTAGAAACTGGTCCCAGCTCTGCTTCCTGTTTCTGCTCCTGCGCACCCCTTCCACCCCTCACCACCCTTATGCTTTCTAGGCTCCTTCAAGCAGGTGGTAGTCACCGTCCTGCTTCTCTCTTTTCCTCAAATTTTGTTTTTTAGTCCAGGAAAAAAAAAAAAAAAAAAAAGAAAAACGAATGTTGAAAACACAATTGAGATATTTCGAGCAAATGTAGAACCTCTCTCAAAATTTGTTGCAGAAACACCACTGAGCAAACAAACTACTGGGAGCACAGCTTAGAAACAAACAGCAGCTGCCACTGTTTGTGGGCTTTTTTTTTTTCTGTTCCCTCATTTCTTTCTAATTCTGTTTGTAATAAAACCTGCTGCTCTGACGGCCTAGCAGTTTCACACACACCGTTTTCCTTCTCATCCTGAGGCCTCCCAGGTGTCTTTCCGCTACCGGGTCTCCGTCGCCAGAGCTCTGGGCCCTTACCGTTGTGCCTGTCACACGGTTCCATGGGGAGCGCCGCCCACACCCACGACCCGGTGCGCTGTCGCCGAACTTCCGGACTTCTCAGGCTGTGACGTCCCAGTCCAGTCTGGAGTGGGGTTTTTTACTCTCCTGGCTTTAAAACAATGAAGTATATGGATGACAATTCTTTCTCAGGGATAAAGTGCTTCAACTGTCGGGATTTTATTTTATTTTATTTTATTTTATTTTATTTTATTTTATTTTTTTATTTTATTTTTTGTTTTTTGTTTTCTGTGCGGAATCTTTGAAGGCACATCACAAAGGGCTTGTCTTGGGCCTGGTTTGCTAAAGACCATAACTTACTTAATTTATTTATAAGATTTATTTATTCATTTGAGAGAGAGATAGTGTGAGCAAGTGGGAGGAGGGGCAGAGAGAATGGGAGAGGGAGAATCCCAGACTCCTGCTGAGCAGGGAGCCTGAGGCAGGGTTCAATCCCAGAACCCCAGGATCATGACCTGAGCCGAAATCAAGAGTTGGTCGCTTAACTGAATGAACCACCCAGGCCCCCATAAAGACTGTGACTTGAAAGAACTCCCACTTGCTCACGTGGAACTCATGTGGCTCCTTCCCCACGAATAGCAGCCCTGAAGCAGCCCTTCACCCTTTAAATGCTACTAGTGGCCTGCTGTTCCTCATCGTAAAAATGATTGCTATTAGACACGAGCAGATTGCCAGCTGTGTGTGGGGTGTGGCACTAGGCCCTTACTCCCTCTTCATCAGAGCTCTGCAAGGCAGGGGTCATCTCCATTTTATCTGCCTAGAGACTGAGCTGCTCTCCCACGGTGTGCTACAATCATGTACCCAGTCAAGGGAAAGCTGGTGTTCAACTCAGGCCTGTCTGCATCCAAAGCCCAGGCTTTCCCTCCCTGCCTCTCAGTCACCCTGATGATATATGGCAATGCTCTCATAAAAGCGTTGACTCTTCTGTGGTCTTTTATATTTGCCCCCTGCAGAGCATTTTTTTTTTAAGTGAGTTAGTGCCTCACATTTAAAAATTAGGACATCTTGGAAACAAGCAAAACAAAATGGAAAACTTTAGACTAGGCAATATAGTGCTCATAGGTGGACATAATCACAACTGGGTCCAGCTACGTGACTCCCTCAACCCGCCCCCCGCCCAGGGAGATATGGCTTCTCCAGGTTGCCGCAGACCCCAGCTGGCTCCCTTCATTCTGTTGCATTACTTGATTCACCTCTGTGGACATTTAAGTTTGTGATTCCTCATTTAGGCCCTTAAAGAAACAATTTCTGTCCAGTGAGGTAGCACTAGAGGTCAGAATCAGTGTACGCTTCTGAGTTGAATTTTACAGGCTTTGATATTTTTTTCAATTTGGGGAGATAATAATTCAGTAATAAATAGCAATTATTGGACATTTATTGAGCACCCTAACAGTTAGCTGACTCTAAGGGTTAGCAGACACCTGTTTGGTGGTCAGGATGTGTGTAAATCTCCAATTCAGTTGGTATTCAAAATGCTGCAGAGATTCTTCGTGCAGGTAGTGCAGGATCCAGAGACCAGGCACAGAAACATGTGTTGCAGGGATCAGTGTTGTAGAGAGGTGGAGGTGAAGCCAAAAGAAAACATTAGGGGGAGGCAGCCATGTTGATTGCATGGGCTCTTGGGAACCATTGACTACCTTAGACGATTTCCCCACAATACAGAAACACCCCTTTCTTAACGATGTTCAACAGAATGCATAGCCCAGAAACTTCAAAAGGAACGATATGAAAAATTAAAATCCCCTCCCAGGATGATGAGTCTTTCATTTTTTTTTTTTTTTTTTTTTTTTTTTAAAGATTTTATTTATTTGACAGCGAGAAACACAGTGAGAGAGGGGACACAAGCAGAGGGAATGGTAGCGGGGGAAGCAGGCTTCCCGCGGAGCAGGGAGCCCGATGCGGGGCTCGATCCCAAGACTCTGGGATCTGACCTGGGCCGAAGGCAGACGCTTAACGACTGAGCCACCCAGGCGCCCCATGAGTCTTTCATTTTATCTGGATGTACCTGCAAGTGTATTTCCATTTGGCAGCGAGAAATGTGTTCTTTCTTTTTTATTGTTTTGGGGGAAGTCATGTCTCCTTTTGTCTGATTTAAATATATCTCATAGAAGTGTAAAATGGAAACAAAGTCAATTTTGATTAGTTTTGTAGCTGCAGCTGACTTAAATTTTAATAGTAATTAATATTAATACATGAACGCTCTCAAAGCTGAAGTTGTTAATTATTTGTTTATTTTATTTTATTTTTATTTATTTATTTGACAGAGAGAGGGAGAGAGATCACAAGTAGGCAGAGAGGCAGGCAGAGAGAGAGGGGGAAGCAGGCTCCCCGCTGAGCAGAGAGCCCGATGCGGGGCTCCATCCCAGGACCCTGAGATCATGACCTGAGCCGAAGACAGAGGCTTTAACCCACTGCGCCATCTAGACGCCCCTATTTGCTTATTTTAAATGTTTGCTTTTGATTAAGACAATGCCTGGAATATTGTTTTGAAATTTTGTTTGTGTATTTTCTTTTAGGATCCTGCAGGGATCTTTGAATTAGTGGAACTTGTTGGAAATGGAACATATGGCCAAGTTTATAAGGTAAGTTCATTGAGTCTGAACATGGCTTCTGTGTAGTTTTTGATTCATGAATGCCAGATACCAGTGCTGTCTATTCTTGTTTATATATGCTTTACAACAGATTTAAAACAAAACGATATGCTTCTTAATTGACTCTCCATCTTTTAAAATGTATCTGTAGTCTTATTGCCTAAACAGTGGGGTTTGGGCCTTGTCCTTCATTATATATTATAATGTTTACATCTGACACATTAATTTTAATGCTGTCTAATTGAAGCTCTTTCTGTGTTTAGTTCCTTTACTTTAACACTGCCAGAACTGGTTTTCAAAGGAGTAAAGGATGCCTTTTACTTCAGAAATTTAAGCTATTAAAGTATTACATCTGGAAAAGTAGATTTGTTATTGGCCCAGGGCATGAATTAAACTGAGCTTAGTCAACAGTGTTGGGAGAAACCTGGCTTCCTCACAAAGCAAAGGCCTAATGGCAGCAATGACTTTTAGAAGATAGGCAATAAATAAAAGTTAAATCTGAGTCGATGAATAAGAAATAATTTTTGTCCTTTTACTAATTTTTGCTTGTAAGTTCACTCAAAAATGCTTTTAAAATTGCCCCCCCCAGGATCTTAAAAAAATGTGGGTTGATTTCCCTTTTGATTATCAAAAGGAAATGGAAATGAACAGTTTTTGGATTAAAATTCAGGGGGTTTTAGTAAATGAGCTGTTGAAATAAATGCCTTCAAAACAAACCAGTTCCTTTCTCATGATTGTTTCTAGGGAAATACCCATCATTTTTCCGAGTGGTAGTGAGATGGGATGGTATTTTCATTACAAATGATCTCTTCTTGTTGTTCTGTTTTTAAAAGTTCCTTCTCTGATCCCTAAACTTCCCTTAGTGATTAAAATTACTATAGATGTCATCCATATTGTAATATTTCCAATTCTACAGAATGTCAAAAGTATACACACACACACTTTCTTGAGAATCTAAAAAGAATTATAAATAGATACATTCAAACCTTTACTGATTGGGAGGGACACTTTGGTGTGCATCCAGGGGAAAATTTCTCCCTTGCAGGAAACCATTGTTTCCTAAAATATCAACCTCTTGCAGTTAGACAGAATGTAGTCCACCCAAGCTGTTCACTTGACGTTGATTCTGTCTGACACAAGAAAGAAATGTGTCTCAGCAAATGCTTTTAAATACTGTCAATGAAGATAATTAGGTTGGAAGATGGCGTTATTGCATTTTGAGAAATTGGATTGAACTTGTGAATTAATGTGGGCTAATGAATTAAAGTTCTGATCTAGGTAGAAAATTACTTCTGATTTGCTGACAGTACGGAGTTGGAACTCTGTTGCGTGCTCTTGGTTTATGGTGCCTTTTCTTAGAATCATTCCATTGTACCATGCTTCCTACCTGTAGAATATTCATTTGGGGGAACAAGTCACAGCTTTGTCTACTCATCTAAGAGGTAGACTACACACTCTTGCAAAAGAAGACAACAAAGATTAAGTTAAGGATGGGAATGTTTGGAAAATTCAGAATTATCCCTAATTTCACCTGAAAAGAAAAGGAAACAAGTGTCAGTAGGTATCAGGTCTTTTTTAGAAAGGAAAAATGCAACTATGTTGCTAGCATTATTCTAAAGATGCCATTCTTGGGACACCTGGGAGGCTCAGTTGGTTGAGTGTCTGACTCTTGATCTCGGCTTAGGTCTTGATCATGGCTCAAATCTTGATCTTACAGTGGCGAGTCAGAGCCCTGCGTTGGGCTTCCTGCTAGGCATGGAGTCTACTTAAAATGGAAGAAGGAAGGGAGGGAGAGAGGAAGGAAGAAAGGAAGGAAAGGAAAGGGAAGGGAAGGGTAGGGAAGGGA
>CM053603.1:104330447-104346213 GCA_028646535.1 Procyon lotor | reverse complement strand
GACTTGGTCTCTTTTACTAGCTCTAAGTATTGTTTTGTGGCATCGCAGCTTTTCTGGGCATTAGTCAAGTGAGAATATAGTTAGAAATGCTTTGGGGACACGTAATGATATATCTGAAGAATTAAAACTCCCTGCTCATTTAAGGGGTTGGTTTCTACACAACCAACCCTTCAAATGATATTAAGTGGCACTTGCTTATGAACAGAGATACCTGGGTTTCCTGAACCACTAATCCAGTCCTTTGTCACCTTGAGTTCTGAAGGATTTAAGCTTTAAAAAACAGCAAAATCAGAGGCATCTGGATGGCTTAATCCATTAAGTGTCTGACTTGATTTCGGCTCAGGTCATGATCTCAGAGTCCTGGGAGTGAGCTCTGTGCCTGTCTAGCTCTGTGCTCTGTGGGGAGTCTGCTTGAGATTCTCTCTCTCTCCCTCTCCCTCTGCTTCTCCCCCTCAAACAAACAAACAAACAAACAAACAAATAAATAAATAAATTTCTAAAAATAAAATAGCAAAATCAAATACATGTGAACCTAAAGAAAAATAAGTTATGAAGTGATTGTTTACATTATAGGTTATATTTATTTACCTTCTAGGGAATAGGTGTATTTCTAAAACACTAGAGGCATAAATAGAAATTTTATAGCCCTAAGAAGAGATTCCTACACAAAATATTCTATGATAAATTCTTTCTTTATATTAACTATTAAACCTTTGATTTTAATTTTTTGTTTATCCAGTTTTTGATGTTCCTGAATTTCATAAAATTAAGTATAATTTTTTTTGACAATTATATGGATATTATCTTTATTTTATGGAAAGATTCATTTAAAGTTTCTTTTTATAAGTTTTGACCCTTAAGAGGGTCATGATATAATTTTATTTACAAGTAGTTTTTAAGAAACCTAGTTAGTACAATAAACAAAAATGTGCACAAAAATTATAGATATTAAGAGAATGTTTTCTGCAGTCTATTTGAATATGAGCCACATACATCCGGATGTGGAAATATGTGGAAAAATCATATAAAGGTCATAGAATGTTTAGTTCTTCAGAATTATTTCTAGTCTTAATCCCAGGTCTGATTTGGACTCTCTGTCCTTGGAAGGCTAGATTTGTTTATCTTTAGCATTTTGGTCCCGGGTGGTCAAGTGGCAACCCAGTATTTTTTTACTTTATTTATTGGTCCGAGTACATAAATAATAGAGTAGTGATTCTCTTTTGGGACTTTTATTGAGAAAATCATCTTCCTGGGCCCACAGCTTCCATTAAAAACCAAACCAACCAAAGGCAACATACCTATTTACTCACAGTTTAGGCTATTCATTGGTGTGCCACATATTGAGAGCTAATGGAATTCAGATACATTTGTGTTAAAATAATAATTTTAAGACATTGAGATAACTGTTTAATGTTTACTGCTAAAACACCACTAAATCTTTGCCACAGATTTCAGAAATGAATGTTAGTCCATCCTGTTTCTTAGTTTGCCCTTTTGAAATATACATTGGTTATTACAGAGATGGAGGCATACTCGATCCCCGGGTCAGTGTGAATTAGAAACATGGTAGATTTCTAGGGTTTTTTCTCAAAGCCTCCTTAAGGTTGTAAAGCATGGTCTAAGGAGGCCACCTTGAGTAAGGTTGTAAAGCATGGACTAAGGAGGCCACCTTGAGTGTTGCAGTGCACGTGTGAGTAGCACTGTGAGTGAGTGAATGTGTGTGTTTTCAAGGGACTGCTGAGGTCCTTATAGGGCATCTAATCAAATCATTCCTCTGCCAAATGTCTGTTCAGCCCAACCTTGGTCACTTCTGGTCATGTAGAACTCACTACCTCCCTGTGAGTCTGTTTTCCTGCAATTCTCTTTGAATGTTCATCATCGTTTTGAGCCAACATTCTGCCTTCCTAAAGTGTTTACGATTTCAAGCTCATTCCATACCTGTGGAACTATTTGAAAAAATAAAATTAAATCTTCTTCCACAAGAATGTAGTCTTCAGATATTTGAAGTAGACTTCTCTGTTCTTCCCCCAAACACATACTTGTGCCTCCTGTTCTTTAGGCAATATAGCCTTGAGTTGCTTGATTAATTATTCATATGACGCAGACCTGGGGCCCTTCATTATTGCAGGCTGTATCTGGAACTATTCTAATATATTACTAAAAATAGTACTTAATCCTTTTTTTTTTAAAAAAGGATTTATTTATTTATTTATTTGAGAGAGAGAGAGAGAGAGAGAGAGAGTGTGTGTGTGTGTGTGTGTGTGTGTGAGAGAGAGAGAGAGCACGTGGTAGGGAGGGGCAGAGAGAAAGAGAATCCTCAAGCAGACTCCCCACTGAGTGCAGAGACTGATGCTGGGCAGGACCCATGACCTGTATGATCATGACCTGAGCTGAAATTAAGAGTGGGCCACTTTACAGACTGAGCCACCCAGATGTCTCTAAAAACAATACTTTATACTTTTAAATAGTTTTCTATTTTGCAAAACATTTTGTATATGTGATCTGATTTCTGATTTAATTCATAATAATTTCATGAGGACCTTGTTCTGAACTCAAGGTCTTTATAGCAATAGTTTCCTCTGTCAGAAACACTTTCCCCCAACCCTCTCATGACTGGCTCCTTCTCCTTCAGGTCTCAGTTCAAACGTTACCTCCTTGTATCTAATAAAGATAGCCACTACCTCTGCCTCCTCCCTGCACAGACTATTACATCAACTTGTTTTATTGTCTTCATGGCATTGCCACTCCGAAATCATCTTGCTTCTGTGTTTGAGTCCATAGCAAACAATTTAAATGCATAAAAAAAGGAAAAATTAGGGTAGGGACCTAGTGTATCTAGCCATCATTGTATCCCTAGACTGGCACATAGTAGATGTTGACGACTGTGGGGTCCAGAATTGAGCATTGTTCTCCTTGGTAATTCTTTTTATATTCATTTCTAGGTTTTTTTGGCCTTTCCCATAAAATATTAGTCTGCTTACTTCAGAAACGCATATTTGCCCAAAAGTAATTAACAAAATGCCCTACTTATACTTTCTGGTGTGAAGTGGATGTGGGTTTTATGTTAAATGATTTGTCGTTGGTCTCTAGAAGCCAGACTCATGCTGGACATTTACAGAATGAGGCAAATCCATTGTCTGGGGTTTTGGTCTCCTGGCAGAGGTTCTTAAACTGTAGTGTGCAAAACAAATATTTGGGAAATTATTAAAAATATAGACCGCTAGGATCCATCTCTGAAATTTTGATTCAGTAAGTCTGCAGTGGGGTCCAGGAATCTGCACTTTCACTAAGCATATGGGTTCCTTCTGAGGGTTAGGGCTGTGGGGCCATGCCTCCAAAAACTGTAAAAATTAGTATAGATTATCCTGTTATAGTGCCACTTGAGTGAATGCTAATCCTAATGCTTTTTGTAATCATTTACTTTAGGATTTCCATGCTGACTCCAACTTACATCAACTGAGAAGTCAAAAACATAAAGATCCTGACCTGAGATATGATGCCAGCCAGTTTTGATGTACTCATTGAAAGATTACACTTTTGGTGTTTTTGTTTGACATGTTGTGATTACAGTTTAAGGTTGTCCTGAATAATTCAACTCAAGACCTGAGAATCAATATGGTCAGACTGACTTGGTATAGATAGAAGAATCTGAGGCTGTTACATGAGATTTCCTCAAGACTGTATAGTGTGATCCCTTAATTAATCTTCTGTTAAAGTAATTTTAATAGTGAGCTTACCAATAATCTTTATATGGAGTGACTATATGATATACTCAGGATACAGTGTAGCCTTTCAGAGTCCATTCTAAGGAACCATGAATTGCACTATCACTTCTCTTTTGGTAAGGAGTATGGGGAGAATGTTGTGTTTCTTAGATAATAGTGGCATTTTTTTTTAATCAAGAATCTCCAATACGAAGAATGCATTATTTCAACAGTTGTTGAGTGCCAATGACAAAAGCCCTGTGTGTTGTGTGGGAAGAATGTAGAGCCAACTGAGGTAGTTCCTAAGCTACAGAAGTGTGCAATCAGATTATCTCTCTTTTTTTTTTTTTTTTTAAGATTTTATTTATTTGATAGAGAGAAACACAGCGAGAGAGGGAACACAAGCAGAGGGAATGGTAGCGGGAGAAGCAGGCTTCCTGCAGAGTAGGGAGCCTGATGCGGGGCTTGATCCCAGGACCCTGGGATCTGACCTGGGCCGAAGGCAGACGCTTAACGACTGAGCCACCCAGGCGCCCCCAGATTATCTCATTAAGACTCTAAGTGCTTCCTATGTGCTAAAAGTTTTCCTAGATACGTCTTAGTTACTCCTCATGATTTTGTAAGGGAAGAAACTAAAGCACTACTTATGAAACCACATTATCATTCCAGTGCAGGGTTTCTCAATCTTGGAACTGTTGCCATTTTGGGAGGGCTAACTCTTTGTTGTGGGGAGCTTGCCTGGGCATTGTAGAATGTTTAGCGGCACCCCTGTCCTCTACCCATGAGGTATCAGTAACCCTTCCAAGTCATGACAATCAAAAATTTCTCCTGACATTGCCAACTATTTCCTGGGGAGCAAAATTATCCCCAGTTGAGAACCACTTGTCTGAGGAGAAGACGAGATAGTAAAACTCTCAAAATTGGTGGGCAGAGACAGTGGGAATGTAGAGTATGGAGCAGTTATCCTGCCCAGGCAGAGTGGAGACCCCAATGGACTGTGGAAGGGGGATCTGGAGGAAGCCTGGAGGCCTTGGCCTTTGCTCATTTTGGAGTGTAATTTAGCATTTTATAAGTGGAGAGGAGTGTAGTAAAAAGGATTTTAGAGCCGGACTGAGCTGGAGTCCCAGTCTGGTTCTGCCTCATGGTTGTGTGAAGTCAGCCAACTCACTCTCCGCATCTGGACTTCTCCATCTGTTAGCGCTGGTGCAGTGGAGGGCTGTTAAGAAGCCTGCTATGTAACGTGTCTGGAAGACCTCAGCGCAGTGCCTGATGCACAGTAGGCACTCAGCAACCTCTGCTTCTCCCCACACGTGTCAGCGGAACCGAGCTTCCTAGTTCTTTCCGTGGTCTTATTTTCATAAATTTTTTTTTTAAAGATTTTTATTTATTTAACAAACAGATCACAAGTAGGTAGAGAGGCAAACAGAGAGAGAGGAAATCAGGCTCGCCATTGAGCAGAGAGCCCAAGGTGGGGCTTGATCCCAGGACCCTGAGATCATGACCTGAGCCGAAGGCAGAGGCTTAACCCACTGAGCCACCCAGGTGCCCCTCATAAATTTTATGACCTGAAATTTATGTATCCTCTGCATTCACAGAAGATGAGGTCAGAAACATGCATAGCCTTTTGCTTCCCCTTCTACCTTGGATTTCTTGGTATTTATGTGGGCTCAGAATTGCGTGATTTATATTAAATCCAGTTCACAGTACTTCTTATATTTCATTTGATGATGCCATTGTCAATGAGATACTAGAGTTGATTTTTAGGATTAAAAAAAACCCCCAAATTCCTAGTAATTTGTAAAGAAAAGATAGATTGTTAGGGGAAAGAAGAATTAGTTGTAGCACTCTGGAACTTTGGGGGCTGGTGAGAGGAATCATTCGTTCATCCTTGGAAAGTGTTGTCTTGATGAGCTCTTCATCCTCATAGATCGCCATATTGTTTGCAGCTAACTTGGCCCAAGACCATGGCACCTTGTACTCTGGTCTGTCCAGTGTAATGAATTAGATGGTTGCCACGTGAGCAAAGAGGGAAGACCTTCATGAGTGGGTGAATGCCACATGCCATATGGAAAGGTCACTTTCCCTGCTGGGTGGCGGACCTCCAGAGTGGCGGGACCTTCAAAACTTGCCACAGTGGATGATGTGGGATTTCTTGTCGCTACTAGTGGTTCTTAGTCCTCACTGTTTGTAGAAATCAGCTGGATACCTTTGAAAAACTAGACAGACCTGGGCCCTTCTCTAGAGACTTGGTTTTCATTGGTTTGATGTATTATTGGGTAGAGTTGGTTTCTGGAACTTCCCAGTTGCTTCCAATGGGCCTTAGAACTGAGAGCCACTGGATTAAAGTGCTGCTCCTCAGGTGATCCGGGGGCTCTTCTTGGTGTCTTTACCTTTAGGAAGGAGTCTCTGCCACTCTTATCTCTATCTTGGGGTTTTGTTTGCCTCACTTACTCATTTATTCAGCATCAGCCTTTATAATAAGCATCCATTATTGGCTTGGCACGTGTGTGCCCACCTTCCATTGGAAGTGTTTAGATGGTTTCAGTTCAAAATACTTCCATTTCATCTCATATCAGTGAATTGCCAAATAACCTGATGCACAACACCCTGGTGACTTGTAGTTGTTAGATCTCATAACACCCTCAATGACTTGGTGATTATAAGGCAGTCTGATGTAATTAAACAGTCAATACTTACTATGTATAACTACCATTATTTTGGATCATTTGTAACCTGTAAAATAAAACTCTGCCAGGATTACAGGCACAGAATTTAGAGCCATGCACAATTCTAACTATTTTTGTACATAGGAAACGTTTGAGACCCTTTTGGAAAAGAATAACCAATTCTTATTAACCAGTTAATTAATTGGAGCCCTGAGATTGAATTTCTTATCTCTGTGGTTTAACCTCAAATGTAATTTTATTAAATCGACTTGGACATTTTGCATGTGCAAAAAGAACTATCTGTTGTTTGACAAGCAAATGCGTACTCTTTTCTAATTCTGAACCCTGCTTGGTAATGAGGATTTAGGAAGGGAAACAAAGCATTGCTAGGCTTCCAAATCAGGCTGAGTGCAACCCTTTTGCCAAGTACCGTGGCCTTGGCCCTTGCTTCTGATTTGGGTCCTGTTGCTTACTTTCCAAGGCAAGGCACAGAACTTGTCCTTTTTTTTTTTTTTTTGTTTTTTGTTTTGTTCCTATCCACAACAAAAGAGAAATGAAGAGCAGCTGGCTCACTGAGAACTCTTAATAAATACCAAATAGCTACCATCATGATATGGGGATAATAACAATATTATCTTCCTTGGCTATACGGAAAAATTATGAACCAGATGATGTGAAAAGCTCAGTCTTGTTTAGGAGGAAGATGCTTGATTGCTTTAGAAAACTTGCCTTAGTTACATAATTGGCCCCTAGGATAGGACAGTCTTTGGCGGGCCACTAGCATGTTCCGGGTGATGCTTTTCTTTAAAGTATTCCTTGAGCTATTGAGTTTTGGTCTGTGCATCACGTTCAGGAAGACAGTGCAAGGCTCCTAGCTGAATGGACTAGAAACCTTGCTACTTTTTAGTTTTGGGTCTGTTTATTGTGGTAAAATATACATACCACAGAATACTATTCAGTAGCTCCAATCAGCACCAGCCAGAACTTTCCACTGTGCCTCATTGAACCTCAGCACCCATTCCACAATAACTCCTCATTCTCTGCCTCCCTTCCTCCCCTCCAGCTTCTGGTCTTTCTTTTAAAAAACACTCCCAGTTGGGACCCCTGAGTGGCTCAGTGGGTTAAAGCCTCTGCCTTCAGCTCAGGTCATGATCTCAAGGTCTTGGGATGGAGCCCCGCATTGGGCTCTCTGCTCAGCGGGGAGCCTGCTTCCCCCTCTCTCTGTGCCTGCCCTCTGCCTACTTGTGATCTCTCTCTCTCTGTCAAATACATACATACATACATACATACATACATACATAAATAACTCCCAGTTAACTTAATTGTAGAAGTGATGGTTTCCCAGATGGTTCCTTGCACTCGGGCTCTCCAGTAAGCCTGGGAAGGTGCTGCCCATCTGCCCATCTGTGTGTTGGCATTCCTCAAGATGACTTCCAGACAGCCCGCTTTATCCTCGAGGTGACTGACCACTGGCCCCTGTAGGGCTGCATCGTGTTCTAGGAAGCCAAAGCCAGC
Organism: Procyon lotor; assembly: GCA_028646535.1. Lineage (NCBI taxonomy): Eukaryota > Metazoa > Chordata > Mammalia > Carnivora > Procyonidae > Procyon > Procyon lotor. The sequence goes on along the minus strand of CM053603.1, from coordinate 104,338,328 downwards.
TGAGTGATCGATTTTTCTACCCTGCTTATATCGAAGTAAAGTGATCCTTCTCAGGTTGGGGTAGAAGTAGAGGTTGAGGTCAACAAAAAATGTACGAGCATTTTGTATGAATCCTAAAAGAGTGCAGTTAAAGTTTTCTCTACTAAAAAAAAAAAAAAAGAAAAGTTTTCTCTACTAACATGTTCTAGGCTGTGGTTGTATTTTTTACAGTTTTATGAATGAGGTTCCCTTTTTGCCTTTAGATGTATCAACTGTTTTCTTTTTGAGCAGGATTTCTTTTTTCTTTTCTTTCTTTTTTAAAGATTTTATTTATTTATTTGACAGAGAGAGAAAGTGAGCACAAGCAAGAGCAGAGGGAGAGGGAGAAGCAGACTCCCTACTGAGCAGGGAGCCTGACTTGGGCCTTGATCCTGGGACCCTGGGGTCATGCCCTGAGCTGAAGGCAGATGCTTAACTGACTGAGCCACCCAGGCACCCCAGGAAATTTCTTTTTTCATAGGAGATGCAGTATTTCACACAACAATAGAATGTTCTTGATGGAGGACTGTTGGGATCACCTTCATGTAGCTATTCCTTCATTAATGTGACTCTCACCTGATACTCCCTTCCCTGCATCAATCCACACAGCGGCCCCACACTTAGGTTCTACACTCCCCATTCCCAAGTCCCTTATGATGGCATCTCCGTCTCTCCCTCCAGACTCGCCTTTGGCCCATCCGGACTCACCGTGTTCTTTGTACTATCTCATTGCTCAGCATTCATGCATAGCTCACGTGCTCTCCGATTATTCATTTTAGCTACCCTACTTCTTGAACACTTGGCTCAGGCAGCAGCCCCCTTCTCCATACCCTGTGATACCTGCTGACCTCTCGCTGCACTGACCTCACTGTTTTGTAATGTTCTGGTTGTTTCCACTCTGACATCTGAGCTCCTTGAGGTTCAGAACATTACCTTACTTTTTCTCTAGGGCCAATGCAGAGTAGATGGTTAAAAAAAAGAAGAGCATACCACTTTTATATTTTGCTGAGTTTGCTGAGTTTGAAATGCTCTATTGTCATTTTTGCTCAATCTCATGAATCCAGGATTATTTCTAGAATAATATATATAAGTATACAATATTTTTTATTGTGTTATATTAGTCACCACACATAAATATATAATATTTAAGAGTAAAAGCAGTTTAAATACTGGTAAGTTAGGTAAAAAGTGTCCACCTATCATGTAGTGTAACAAAAATAGGATAAGGAAAAAATGTTTTCCCTTCTCTTTAAAATTAGCTTCATGGATATGATTCTAAAACTGTCCCCGTGGGAAAACAGAAGGGGCCACAGCTCATCTGAACTTGTAAAGACCTTTCTGCAGTAGTACATATACTCACATATATGAATTTTGTTATGTTTTCCTTCTGCCATGTCTTTGGGACTGTGGAGTTAAACATCGATACTGATGGTTGTAACCATTTTCCTAAAACCTTCAGACTCGTTATTTCCCTTGACCTTTACACTTCCCCCCGAAAGAGAGAAGAGGTATGGCTACCCCTGTTTTACAGATAGAGCACTTGAGGTCTCAGAGTTTATACATGACCTTCCTGATGTCACCAAGTAGGCGGTGGAGGCTGACTCGTGGTCAGGTAGCCTAAAATCTCTTTACATGTTTGGCAGGGTTTGGTTTTGCCTTTCTCTTGCACTGCATGTTTAGAATTCATCTTAAGTCGATCCCCGATAGGCCTGAATTTATAACCTAAAGCAATGATGGCGTGATTTATTTCAGTATGTAGTTCTTCTAATCTTTATATCCAAAATACTGACACAGGATCGATGGCTGGGTAATTAATCACTGCTTTCTTAGCAAGTGGAGACGCTGTTTTTTAATACAACAAACAAAATTGCTATTTTCCCAGAAAGATAAGAAGGGAATTCTTTTCCGTCTACAAAAAGGAACTGGCGGGCTTTGTGCTTGTTACGTTTTACAACATGAAATGCTGCTGTGCTGATCGTTTGAAGGAATTGGTTACTTCTTTTCTCATGATTTGTTTTTGGTGGGAGAGTAGCGAGAATAGCATATTTCTAGACTTCTTCAAAAATCAGCTCCAATAGCCAGGTGCATTTTTTTTTTCCCCCGCAAAAGACTGCAATCAGACTGGAGCTTGATAAATGTTTGTCGAATTGAATTGATTTATTCTCTCAGCTGTAGTTATGTACTTTTGTGAGCAAATGGATGAATCTAACTGCTCCGGAGACCATGCAAATATTTGCCAGGTGCATAATCCGTACTTTCCTCTAGCCTGAGCAGAGGGAAAGCCAGTTAGCTGCAACCTGGCATGGCGCTGTGACAAAGTGCTTACTCTTTGCTTTTATATTTCCCCTTCTTGGCGGGAGGGAACCTAGGTTTGTGTGTTAGGTTTGGAGGCTGCAAGGAACAATGAGGCAGTAGGTGACAGGAAAGAAATTCTGGTTTATTGTTTCCGATTTGTCCGTTGCTCAGAACAGAATTTCTTAGAGTGACCTGGCTACATTACGAGGATGCAAACTATTTACTGGATGATTTATCATGAATGCAAGTCGGGAACACCTGTGTAAAGATTCTCCATTCCTGTTCCCATTAAGGACCACAGTATTCACTCTTTTTTTCCTCCACATTGTAGGTATGTAGCACCGGTGAACCGAGAACACGAGCAGTGCCTCTAAAAGCTATTATCAGATGATTCAGTGGCAAGTTTTACCCACATTGATCTCATTCTTTCTCTTACTGTGTGTCAAAACAGTGAAGGCTAGTGAAAACACAGGGCACTGTGTCCTTTTCTTTGAATGGAGTCAGACTTGATTGCAGATTCTCTCTCTTTTTTTAAGGGTTGTTTGCTCGCTTGCTTGCTTGCTTATACACACACACACACACACACACACACACCCAGCACAGGGCTCAAACTCACAAACCCCAAGACCAAGAGATGCAGGCTCTCCCCAGTGAGCCCATATATCTACACCCAGCACAGGGCTCGAACTCACAAATCCCGAGACCAAGAGATGCAGGCTCTCCCCAGTGAGCCCAGCCAAGTGCCCTGATCATAGATTCTCATAAAGGAGTTTCAAATTAAGCATGATCCTGATTTCCCTCAGCTAACCTTTCTGGTGATTTTAGCTGAAGAGGAATGTTCTGTTACCTAAATGTTCAGTTTTTTAGAACATTTTGTTCTACCATTTTGTACCCACTTAAGCGCTTTGAGAGATACTTCAGAACTTTCAAAACCTTTCATTCTCTGAAGAAACTTATCATGGAAGCTAATCACCCACACTACTCCCCTCTGCATATGAATATGCCTCTCTGTGAGGGCTCACAGGAGGAGATGCCTGGCACCCAGCCCTCCAGCTAAGCCGGGCTTTACAGGTCTGCAGAGAGATGGGGAGATGGGGTGATGTGAGCCCATGACAGAGGAGGAGCTGTGGCTCTTTTCATCCTTGGGTCTCCAGTTTCTCTGTTGCTCAGGACAAGACTTGCTTGAGCAAGACTAATACCTACAGTTAATCGTCTGAATAAGTATGTTACAAATTTAAGATGGGGCTAAGAAACCAGGGTTGATAAGGGATGGGGGAAAGCACAAAATAGAAACAAGAAAACAGCCTACCAACAAAACCAAAACAAAAAGCTTTGTGTTGAATATTGATTTTCAGTCCAGAAGCACAAGACATTTATGAATTTCTGGTTGAGTTGATGAGTAGCACCCTGGTTAAGCGTGTTCTTTGAGATTTGGCTTGAATACTATGCATCATAGTGTTAGTTCTTGTTCAAATATATGTATTCATTAATACCTAAAAGTAAGTGGGTTTCCCATCACACCCCACTCACCACTTAACCTCAGGTCATTTACATCTCAGTGTTGAAGGGACAACACTGTTTGTCAGTTGAAGGGGACAACTTGAGTTGTCTCCCAAGTTGAGTTCAACTCCCAAGTTGAAGGGACAACTCTGTTTTATTTTTTAAGTCAATTAATTTTTCTCACATATTCCTTTTTAATTTTATTTTTAAATTTATTTTTTATTATTTATAGCTGACATACAATATTCTATTAGTTTCAGGTGTACAGTAGTGACTCAACATTTGTATACGTGGCATATCCATTCATCCCTCAATGGACACAGGTTTTTTCCATATCTTGGCTATTGTAAATAATTCTATAATGAATGTAGGGGTGCATATATCTTTTCCAATTAGTGTTTCTATTTTCTTTGGATAGATACCCAGTATTGGAATTGCCAGATCATATGAGAGCTCTATTTTTAGTTTTTTAAGGAAACTTTATACTGTTTTCCATGGGGGCTGTGCCAGTTTACATTCCCACCAACAGTGCATGAGGGTTCCCTTTTCTTCTCATCCTTGTCAACACTTGTTATTTCTGGTCTTTTTGATACTAGCCATTCAGCCAGGTATAAGGTGATACCTCATTGTGGTTTTGATTTGCGTCTTCTGATGATTAGGGATGTTGAACTTCTTTTCATGTGCCTGTGGCCATCTGTCTGTCTTCTTTGGAAAATGTCTATTCAGATCCTCTGCCCATTTTTTAATTGGATTTTTTTGGTGTTATTGAGTTGTAGGAGTTCTTTATATATTTTGGTTATTAACCCCTATGTGGATATATGATTTACAAATAATCTTCTTCTAAGGAGCATCTTTGCATTTCCAAGTCTGTGGTCATTATATTGTAATTCTAACAAGCGAAGCTGGAGATTAGTTGGGATTATGAGACCCACGGCTGAGTGAGAACATTAATACCCAGAGGTTTCACCGTCTTACTCAGGATCTTGCTTCTCAGGAAGGATGTGACACAGACAACTCCTAGGCCTATAGTCTTAGTTCACAAGGCTCTGCCGGAGCTGCCTTCTCAGCTCTCTGAGGTCCTGGTTACAGTTTAGAGGTTTTCTTTCTAGATTTACTCGAGAAACACAGCTCAGGTTGCTGATCAGCTGAGGTGCTGTTTGTGGGCATGTGAGGTCAATTAACTTCTCTATGGCTGATGTCTATTTCCAAAGAAAATATGAGGGAGAAAAATCCCTTCTTCACAGTCAGTGTATTGGGTTAGAGTAGAAGCAATTATGTGTGTAGTGCTATTAGTTTAAAAAAAAAAAACAACAAAAGAAAGAAGAGTAGATATAGAAGGATATATGTTTCCATTTGGTGTTCTTGTTGACTGAGTTTATGCATATGCATTCTTCAATTTAGATTTTTTTCCCTAAGAAGAAGTAGCAGTTGAGGACACTTTTTTCCCTGGTGGTGCAGTGTCACCCTAAGGTATAAATGTGGCCCAAAAAGCTGATTTTGTTAGAATAATGGCACTTTATACTAACATACACTTTTTGGCAGATTTGGAGAGTAGTAATTATTTACAAAGATCCTCTAGATAAAAGTCGTAGGAAATAACAAATATCAACTTGGCTCGGATGAAGGACTGGGCATCACAATGAAACACCTGAGCCTAAGAACTGACTCAAGGCAAAACAGCCCTGTGGGCTTGTGTGCTCTAGAAGGTCGCACTGAGGTCACATGCTACCATCTTTCTAGACTGGGACCTTAGAAGTTAAGCAACGTTCAGAACTGAAGAGCTCCCACAGTTTGTGAAGGAACAATCTCTTCATATTTTTTACCCTGGATCCTCTCTGTGCTCAGGAGTTTCATTGATTTAATATGGAGTTACTTTAGGTGGGAGTTCTTGAGTGTTCTTGTGGTTCATGTGTCTTTTTAAAGCTCACAGACTGAACCCCATTCTTCCAACAGTAGAAGCAATATTGGTGAGTAAGCGCGTACATATAGAGTACATAAATAGTACTTCTCCCCATTCCACCACGTCATGAGGAAGACAGATATTTATTACTTATTATCCCTGCTGCACAGACGAAGAACCTGAATCTTAGAAAGTTTGACTTGCCCTCGGTCACACGGGTAGTAAGTGTTGCAATCTAGACATGAGCCATCTACAGACCTTTTGACATCAAAGATTTAAGCAAATACAATTCATTGGAAGGGTGAAAGCATAGTGGGGCTGCTGCTTAACTCAAGTTTTCAGTGATCTGAGCATTTAAACATTTCTGGTCCAACAGGGAACTATTGTCTCTAGTTCTTCGGGTCCCTTTTCAAAGTGGGGAAGCCACACTGATTAACTATTTTTCCTTCAGCATTGTCTACACGCTTTATGGCTCCTTTATGACCAGTTAAAAATGGTTTAAGAGTTATCCTGCTTCTTGCGAGTGACCTAGTAATTCTGCCAGTATGTTGAAATAAATGTTCTTTAAAATACCGCACTTAAGAAGATAGGTAGAAACCTAGCCAAAATATGTTGCTGTTCTAGAAGTTTCTTTGGCTTGGGTCACTCAGGTAACCTTGACACCACTTCTGCATTTCTGAATACGTTAAAACCTTATCAATTTTTAGACGGAGATCTGGGCTGAACTTGACCTTTTAAAGTGCCTAAGAAGAATTAACCAAGTAGTTTAGGAGTATAAACAGAAGTTTAAGAAGTTTGTTGAAAAACCTCTTTCCTTAAGTACCCTCAGGTATCTTAAAACTACTGTTTATTTATTTCCTATTGATATGCTAATCGCAAGTTGTTCTTAAGTGTTAAAGCATTTTCTCCAAGGAATCTGTGCTGCCTGTACTTGGTTCATTAAGCTATACAGTAAAATTGTCCCTTATTTACATAGCCGTACCAACCCTTGCATCCAAAGTAGTCTGAGTTAAAGAAGCTGAGTATTAAGCACATCTGTGTCATAGTCACCGTTTTGAAGTCATTAGTTGCTTACTCTTTGGATAAATGGACGTAAGAGGTCTCACGGCTAAGTGACACAAGGGATGCCTTTAACTTTATGTCTGGGGTAACAGTCTCCCTCCTACTTGGAATGAGATAATCTTGGGGAGCCTAAAGGCTAAAAAAGTCAATAGATATTTCTAAGGATTGTCCAGAGTTTTTAATCCCACATTGAAGATAATGGAAGATTTTTTAGATCCCTCTAGATTTGAACGCAAGATGAACCTCTCAAAAACAGAAACACAGACTTTTATTTTTTGCATTTGCCTGTTAACTAGAGCCTTGCTGTTCCAGGTATGGTCTGCTGTCCAGTAATATGGTGGTCACCACCTGGCAGAGAGTTAGAAATGCAGAATTTCAGGCCCTCCCAGACCTATTGAATCAGAACCCCCCTTTTAACAAAATTCTCCAGGTGACTTATAAGCACATTTAAATCTGGGAAGCATGAACTTAGGTTACTTCATTGGCCTTGAGAACTAGAGATCACCTGGTTAGGTGAGATACCTTTCCTAATTAACGAGAAGGAGTAAGACCTGATTTGGGGTGGCTCAGACCTTGAATGGACCATTTAACTTCCGTGTGGAACTATTTTTTGGAAAGTGAGAGGACGAGGGCAAGGCCTTGATGCCCAGTCTGGTTGGCTTGTCACACCCCACAGAGAAAAATCACACACTTGAGTAAGTGAAGAGGAGAAGGCAGATCTTCTTAGCTCTGGAGATAACTAGGACACATGATGGAGTCCTACAATACTTAGCAGAATGTACAGACTTGTACATTCTGTATATGTATTGTACATACATATTGTACATACATATACAGAATGTATAGACTTGAGGCATTTGGCTGCAACTATGCAATGGAGACTTTCTTCTGAACTTTTTCAAGTTCAATGATAGTCCTAAAACTCTGATAGTCTTAAAACTCTGTCCTTTAAGATATTGCAGAACTCTGGAAAACAGTATGGAGGTTCCTCAAAAAGTTGAAAATAGAGCTACCCTACAACCCAGCAATCACACTACTGGGTATTTACCCTAAAGATACAAATGTCGTGATCCGAAGGGGCACATGCACCTGAATGTTTATAGCAG
>CM053603.1:104184265-104329947 GCA_028646535.1 Procyon lotor | reverse complement strand
TTGTGGACATTGGGGAGGGTATGTACTATGGTAAGTGCTGTGAAATGTGTAAGCCTGACGATTCACAGACATGTACCCTGGGGCAAATAATACATTATATGTTAATAAAAATTTAAAAAAAAGATACACAAATAGTCCCTCTCTAAAAAAAAAAAGATATTGCAGAACTTCCTTTGGTGCTATTATATTTTCATATTAAAGTAAAAAAAAAGACAATAGAACAAGAACATGAAAGTACATGGACTTGCTGACCTCCGAACTTGAAATCTTGCAGTGAAGATTCACTTAAAACACCTGATGGGAATTTGAGAAGCATGATACATTATGCAATTTTTGTGTGAGTTCTTCATGTGATTAATCATAGAATATATAAGATGACTTTCTTTCAAGGGTTGAAAGATTGGTCAAATGATTTACAGTGATGGGATAGAAGGTGAGGTTATTCATACAAGCCTATTTCTATACCTGTGTGCATTCATATACACACTTGTACATACAAGCCTCTGGTTGCTGGGAATAGTAAATGAGATACTGTGTATAAAGGATACATGGGACACATCGAAGTGTCCAATAAATCGTAGTCATTATAGAAAGCAACAGAGCAAAGTGGTTAAGTGCATAGGCTTTCATATTAGATCTGTTGGGTCCAAAATCTTGGCTCTGCCACTTCTTGGTTGTTTGACATGGAGTTAATTGCTTCAACTCTCTCCACCATGGTTTACTCTGCTGAAAACTAGAATAGTACCTACCTCATAAGGATTAAATGAGATAATGCGTGAAATGCCTTTAGAGGAGTTTCAAGAATGCAATGAGTACTCAAAAAAACCCAAAAACCAAGTTAGCTAGTTTTGTATATATACAGTACACTCTGTGATCTGGAATCCAGTTAAATGATACGAGTTTCTTTGGACATTCCTTTCTTTGAAGCAACAGAACTTTACTCTTTCTGTATGGAAATCTCTTACTTCTTTTTGCTTACTTAATTGTAATAGTAAATGTTTCTCATCCTAATTGGATTTCCATAAGGAGTGAAATTAACCTGAAAAAATATTTGAGTTAGGGCATTATCAGATGCGGTCCTTGAATCCTATCAGGGGTTTTAATGAACATTTTCATATCGGGGATTGAGATTAGCTGTAAAGTAGCTCCAGAAAATACCTCAGATTCCTGGATCAAGCAGCCCAGTTCCTAATCTAGAATCAGATTCAAAAATATATATCGAGTACCAGCTTTGTTCCAGGAACTGTCCTAATATAAGGGGTAAGAGCACGAGTTTAGGCCTAAGCAGACCTTGAGTTCAAATCCTGATTCTGCTTATTACCAGTGACAATATTTTATGCCAATACTAGGTGAGGATGATGGTATAGCAAATATTGAAAGAGGTGAATGAACCAATGGAGAATCTTATTTACCCTTTTAAAAAGTGTTTGTAATAGGGACGCCTGGGTGGCGTTTGCCTTTGGCTCAGATCATGATCCTGAGGTCCTGGGATCGAGCCCCACGTCAGACTCTCCACTCAGTGAGGAGTCTGGTTCTTCCTCTACCTTCTCCCCCCTCACCGCTTGTGCTCTCTCGCTCTGTCTTAAATAAATAAATAAAATCTCAAAAAAAATGTTTGTAATAATGTTGAATTCTGTGTCTTATTTATTTTGTAGTCCGAATGTTCATGAGAAATATATAAAATATTTTCCTTTGGGCAGCTCTCTTCTAGCAACCTGGGAAAATTTCATTGGCCATTAAAAATAACGAAAGGCCTTCTTGCTTTGGGAGTAGATAAGTTCCTTCTCTCTGAATTAACAACTCCTTGACATGCAAGAAAAAGAAGAAGCCTTAGGATGCTACTTTTAGAAGGTCCTGGATGCCACTGGCTTCTTGTGATTCTGATTCAACAGTGAATCTATGCCTGGGGGGCAAGAGAGGGCGGGGCGGGTGCTAAAGCATGCGAGAATCGGTTAGTTGATTGATTTCAAATATTATTGAGGAAAATATCCTTCTCTCCATCCCAAACAGGACTGAAATGGAATGGATTATTAGAATACTAGGCATTCTGGGCCAGAAAATTATTCTGACTTTCCATCATCCATTTTGACAGGATCCCAGCAGGCCGTTTTTGGAAAATGTGTCAAATTTGCGTTGAATAAGGGTAAACAATCTAATCTCATGATGCTGCCTCTTGGGAATCCAGAGTTGGCTTCCTCCAGACCCTGGAGTGATTAGTTGATGCCCCAGGGCTGGCTGACCCTTGTAAAATTATCCCAGCTGGTAGGACTGGACTTGCTGACCTCATTTTTACATGAACATCTCATTCTTGTGGGGAATCTTTCTCAATTATCTGCCTCCATCTGTATAATGCAAAGAGCTATGCAGAATCATTTCATGGGCTAGTGAGACAGCTTTGTCCCAACTAATAAATGGTTCTTCCTCTCTTAACAGTTCGACCCACTAATTCTGAAAAACATTATGATATATGTTTTAAAAATGGAAGTAAGCAATCAGACCAGTATTCAAAAATTCTATCTTCCCAAAAAGGAAACTTTATTGCTACCATCAGTAGGAAAACCCACCACTTTTAACCATACTTTAAAACATAGTACATACTTTTCAAATTAAAAATGCTTGCCACTCACCCACCAAATCATGGTGATATTTGGGTCACCATACTTTAAACCATACCATTTTTGTTGTGAGAAGCAAAGGCGAAAAGAAAAATTAAATTTCCTTACTACCTACAGCCCACTGACAAGTCCTTGAAACAGGCAGAGTGACATTCCTCTAAGAACTCAGCGGCCTCAATGTTAATACTTTGCTAAGGGCAAAAGTCAATCTTAACTGACCTCCAGGATCCTGTAAGTCTACTTTCACATATAAAAATTCCTTTGGAAACTTCCCTTATCTCTGTGCCCCAAGATACATGTTGGCAAGCATATGACCCAGTGATATACATCGGAAGGGTCTCATGACTAAGATTTCATTGGACAGTAATAAATGACCTTTTCCTAACAATAGCTAGCCCCAGCAAGGTCCTGGAAACCTTGCTTCCAAAATTCCCTAGAGACTTAAACTATGTCTAAGCCCCGCTCTACTTGAAAATACATAATGGGCCACTCCTCCTGACTCAGATGCAGCTCTTTATGCCCAAGAGTCTTGTCCCTGTGCTCCAATAAAACCACCTTTTTGCACCAAAGACGTCTCAAGAAATCTTTCTTGACTATCTGCTCCGAACTTGAACATCTTTCCTGCATCAGCTGTCACTTTTGTTTTGAGGTTTACCCTAGGAGGGACCCAGGGCCACAGTGGGACTCTTGTGGGTCCTAGGCATTTTTGCCTTTCTGACCACCTAAGCCCATAAAAAAATTTTACAATTAGATTTTATAACTACTTTGGCCTAAAGACAATTACATTAATATTATGTATTAAAACATTTCTTCTACCTAAGAGTTAATTGTTTTCTTCTTATTTAAAAATTAACATGCCATTACTGACGGCTCTGAAAAGCACCTCTGGGACCCTAGGCACTGTGCCCACCATGCCTAATGGAGGGATCAGTATGTATCTGCCCATCCCCATGAGAAGTCTTGGGGGCTTCATTCAAGGTGCTGGCCCGGGGAAATCACAAGAATGAAATGTATTTGAAACCTTGTGCTTTATCCTAAAAGTTCAATTGGAGTTTGCCTTTTACACTATGGAAGTCATTGTTGCTTCACTTTAAAATTATTTGAACTTGTGGTGCCTGGGTGGCTTAGTCGGTTAAGCATCAGAATCTTTGATTTTGACTTAGGTTGTGATCTCAGGGTCCTAAGATGAAGTCCTTCCCCACTTAGGTTCCTTGCTCAGTGAGAAGTCTGCTTGGGACTCACCCTCTCCCTCTACTCCTCCCCCCCGACTTGTGCTCGTGAGCATGTTCACTCTCTCCTTTTCTTTCTCAAATAAATAAGTAAATCTTAAAAAAAAAATTGAACTTAATTCCTACAGAAAGGTAGACTTAAAAAAATAATCTGTGCTCTCCTACTCCTGCTTGGAATAGGGTAGTATCCGTCCCCCACTGCTCTCTCCTCCATAGTACACATTCTCTGGTTTGGAAACACAGGCATAAGGCATTTAAGGCTTAGAAAGACTTTTTCCTTTTTTTTTTTTTTTAAATAACTTATGGTCGAGGAAAGGAATTGGGTTTATGACGGATTTGCATACAAAACAAATAAACTACAGGCATTCTTACCTTTTGTGACTATGAACAGATGATCTTCAGGTTGAATAAAGTCCATCAGGAGTCTTAGAAGAGCCTAGAAGAGTCTCTACAGCACCATTTGGCTTCAAGCTCATTTGTAAGCCCCTCCTTTCTCAGGGCCCCGTGAGTGATTTAGACTCTTTCAGCTATTTCTAGCAAAGAGGAAGAACAGTCACTCTTGATGACACTAAAATTCTTCTTTTCACCTGCTCCTTTTTAAGAAGTCACTTCCTTAGGTTTCCTTGGCATTAAGAGGAGGACGGCTGTTCCCTTGGTCCTCTCATTACTGCCTTACCCAGGACAGGCTATTATAAAAGCTCTTTGTTTTTGAGATCAGTTCTCTGATTTCTAACTTCCCCTCTCAAACCGAAATGCCACACTTGAAGTTCTCCCAAATTGCTCCTGCTGAAGCTCAGATGACTTCTCGGTATTGTATTCTAAATGGGAGGCTCTTTATTTAGGTGATTTGCTCTCTTGAAAAGAAAATCCTAATGAGTCACCCAGTTTGCTGATTTCTTTGTAGGTGTGACCGGCTAAGTGTCACAATAATGGAGTTGGAGCAGAAGTCATTGGATCAGGAGCTCATTTAGCCCAGTCTAATGTAGACTATGGGCTTCTCTTTAATGTTTTTGTGATAGACCCTTTCCAGCCAAGGGCACTGGGGACTCGAATACCAGGGATCCGGGTACTAACATAGGACCCGCCTGGCTGCCAAAGAGAAGAGAGATTCTGTGCTCTGTGTGTTTGGTGCCTGAGCTAGGATAGTTTGTTTCTTTTCTTCTTCTCCTCCTCCCCTTCCCCCCTTTCTCCTCCTTTCTTTCTCCTTTCCTTCTCCTTCATCTCCTCCCTCCTTCTTCTTCTTCCATTTCCTTCCTTCTCCTTCCTTCTTCTCTTAGCAAATGAACAAAAGAATGATGGGCATCATCCAAAAGCCAAGTCACCCCTGGACATGGGTGACATGGGAGTCACCCATGACCCATCTTAATCTCCTGAATTTAAATCCAGGACCAAGCTTGGCTGACTCTACTTCCTTAACCCATCTTGAGTCCCTCTTCTGTTTCCTGTCTCTACCACCATTCTCCTTGAGCAGGCAATGGCTATCTCTCTGCCTGCCGAGCCCCTCAGTGGATTGTCCCCATAGCAGCCCTAAGGCCCCTGTCTTCCCACTGTGCAGCCAACGAGGTAGTAGAAAAATGCATATTTCACCATGTCTTTCTTTGGCCTAAAACCTTTCAAATGGTTTTCCTTTTGATCAAGACCAAACTTAGCCAACAAGGCCCAGCGTAACGTGACTATAGTCTCCTTCTCCAAAATCAGTTTTATTGCAGTTCCCCCTCACTCTTTGGGATCCTGACACATTGATTTCTTTTAATACAATGAAACCTGTTTATTCCTGCACATCTTGGGGCCTTGGCACGTGCTGATCCTGCTTCTTGGAATGTTCCTATAGATTCCTTCATGTCACGTGTACACACACACACACACACACACACACACACACACACACACAATCTTTCTTCATCCTCCAGAAAATCCTAGGCCCTATTTTGAGTTCTGATAGGCCCTGGACATTCCTTCAGGGCACGAAGTTCAGATGATAGTGGTATGTATTAGTTGGATGATGCCTTTCTCCCTCATCAGACTGGAAACTCCGTGGGGATAGGGACTTTCTGCTCCACGAATCATAGTATTCTCAGTAATTAACATGGTGCCTAGTCAAGAGAAGATGTTTGATAGGTAAAGAGTAACTAGAATATGGTACATAGATGATGTGCTTAAAATATACATGAATAAAAGATGACACACGTGGGAGTCATCAGAAAAGATTTAACTCTGGACCACATTTCTAACAGGGTAGAGGTTTACATAACTCATTTTCAAAGATTTTTCTTCAAAGATGGTAAAAATGAATGTTTGGGGACTTAAAAGAGGAAGCATTTTTCTGTAGTGACTCAGTTCTGCACAGACTGTTAAGCTTTTAGAGTAATTAATGATCAGCTGTGCAAACAGGAGCTGACTACAGTGCCTTAGTACCTGCTGTTTCATTTGCCTGGAATTCTCTCCTTCCGATACCCCTGTCCCTTGCTGCTTCGCTTCTTCTAGGTCTCTGCTCAAATGTCATTTTATTAGACAGACCTTCCCTGACTGGCTCATAGAAACGCCCCACCCTCTAGGCCTCCCATTCCTTTTTCTCCTTACTGTACTTGTCTTTTTTTTTTTAACTCCCCCCACCCATGGGACTCATTACCATCTGTCATTCATTCATTTATTCCTTCCTTTACTCATTCACTCATTCTTTTCAGTCTCTTTCCACTGAACTCTCCCTTAAGGATAAGGCTTCTGTTTGATAAGTACTCTGCCCCTAGCAACTAAATTAATGTTCCATACCTAGCAGACACTAAAAGCATATTCTTTGAATGCATGAATGACCATGGTGAAGAAAACCTCAACATTTTATCCCTTCGCTTCTAGGGAATGTAGGAAGGAAGGAAAAGTCCACTTTCATCTTTTGACCTCTTTTTGCCCTTCACCTCAAATTGGGGATCCTGGTATTTTCTCATTGCTGATGCAGGGAAAACAGCTTTGAGGGGCTGGGCGGTCAGGAGCAAAGGTGGGGTTCCTTCCCACCCTACCAGATTGTGTGCCCCATTTCAGCTCTTAACACTCGATGAGACATCTATGACTCTTAAATACTTGTGCTTCTGGTACTTTTCTTCAGGAGCCTGATTTAACTGTAAGCACACACTTTTGCCATGTGGCAAAAGTAAAAGACCTTAGGGTATTTTCACTTAAAAATAGCATTTTGCTCTTCATTAAGCCGCAGCCTATTCTTGTATTCAGTCCTTCTCCTGGCGAGATGTAATAGAACAAAGGAAGAGGTTGGTGGTCACAAGCCAGGACATTGCAGGGCTCATTAATTACTTGGAAAATGGTGCCTGGGTTGTGGCCAGAATCCCAAACAAAGAAAGGAAATAGCTCCTGTTCTCCAATTGACAAGTTGATGAGTGAGGTAAGAATGAAAATCATTTGGGTAAGTAAAGGGGGAAGAAATCACAGGGAAGCAGTAGTTTTGTTCAAGAACAAGTATACAATTAAGACATATTCCCAGCCCTTAGGGGATTGATTCATATCAGTTGAGACCATGGAAATCACTATCTGTTCCCAGCCATGAGATGAATTCATTATCTCTAATAAAGGGATTGGGAACACCCAATTTAGGAAAAGTGTTGATGGTGTTGGAGCCTGGGCCAAAGTACATGATATGGGTACAAATGAGATATTAATCTCAACAGCTTCTAAATCAGTTTGGTCCTCAGGGCAATCATATCAGTACATATAGAAATAAATAAATATTGCAAATATAGGAAGAGTTAAATACTCTTACTCCAGAAAACAAAATCCATAATTTTGGCAAGGCTAAGAATCCTAAACCATCCTAGCAAATTTGTCATAATCGAATGGGGATGGTTTCAAGCAGGAGGAACCTGTTGAGAAAAATGAGAATTTCTTCATGTTGGTGTAAAAAAGATAATTTAAGAAAAATATATTTAGTGGGTTAAACCACTTGATCTTGGTATGATTGTATTTTTGGGCAGTGTTCACAAAACTTGGGCTGTGACTTTCAGAATTCTGAGCTGTGCAGGATACTTTGCCGAAATGAGGCCATCAAGAATTCCTTGCTTGGATGTGTCTCGTACGGTTTTCAGTACTGAATGGCTATAGTGGGTCTCTGCTATACAAACTACTGCATTAGGAAGAAAGGAAGATGAAAGCACAAACGTGTGCATACACACGCACACACACGCACACACACACACACATACCCTGCCTCCACACCACCTCCACTCTCACTGCAAAACCCCTACACAGAAGCAAGACCTTTTTGTGGCTTTTGCATAACCTATAAAGAATATAAAGAATACTCGTTTATTGAAAGAGATAGATACTTTTAGAGTTTGTAGACAATTTCAAGGTCAAACTATGTCCTTTGGGAGGAGGTTACCAGAACTGCCCAGTGATGGTCATGTGATTAACTTCCCAGACATGCGAAAGCAAAATGAAATTTAAAGTCTCCCTGTAGTCATGCAAAGAGAAATGTAAACAGAATCAAGATCCAGGCATTAAAAGAGAATTAAGCTTGGTTTGCTTGTTTATGAATATATGTATGTATGTATTTGCTGTTTTGGGGGAGGGGGTGGATATGGAAAAGAGGAGAAATGAAACAGAACTGTTCCTAGGAAGAGGCAAAAACTAAGAACTTAGTTGAATAATGGGAGGGGAAAGGGGAAGCACACTAATTTTGAAATATTGATTTCTTCTCAGACCAGACACATTGAGGGCTTGGTTTGTAAATTGGTTGAGGAGGTTCATGTGAAAAAGGGGCTGCCCTTTTCATTTTACTGAAACAAATGAGTGAGGCCTTGAAGCTCATTTGAGTAAACCTTTTGAGTAAACCACCAAACAACTCTTAAATAGCCCACTTAGATGTGATTGTGTGCTGGGTCTGAGGTAAAATCTAAAGAATCATTGGCGACACAAGACTAGATTGATGATGATACATAACCTAGGAGACAATTGGAGGAGCAGGAGAAAATTAGATACAGCATGAATAATCTCTGTATGGAGACAATGCAGCATGCTCAGTTATGGCGCCCATCAGTCTAGAGGTTGGCTCTAAAGAATCTGCAGAAGAAGCCTAAGCGGCCCAAGGTTCTGTTTCAAAAGGATGGAGAGCAGGTGCTTTGGGAGTCACTGGTACTATGCATCTAGTAGTTGTGTTCTCCCTTTACTCAGGGCATATGGTGGTTCTCATGTGTCCTCGTGCTCTTCCAGGTGGGTGGGGCCTTGTGACTCGTTACGGCCAATGAAGGTGACGCAGTAAAGCCTTTCATTACAGGGGGCAGCACCTCAGGCTTCTCCTTCCCTTAGAGATGGTGGCTGCTCATTGTACCTCAGTGTTTTGTTTTTTAAGTTAAATGAAGTTGACAATTTATTTGGTTTTCACTAGTTTTCCCCTAACTTCCTTTTCTATTCCAGAATCCCATCCAGGATACCACATTACATTTTCTTGTCATATCTCCTTAGGTTCCTCTTGGTTATGACAGCATCTCAGACTTCCTTGTTTCTGATGACCTTGACAGCTTTGATCTGATCAGATATTTTGTAGGATGCCCTTCAGTAGTCTGATGTTTTTCTCATGATTAAACTGGGTTTTAGGGAGGGAATCTGCAGAGGTAAAATACCATTCTGGTCATATCATTAAAGGTGCATATGATCGATGTGGCTTGTCCCTGTCGAAGTTGACCATGATCACCTGGCTGAAGTAGCGTCTGTCAGGTTCATCCATTGTACATTTACCTCCTTTGTACATTTGTACATTGTATATTTACCTCCTTTCCATATTGTCCTCTTTGGAAGGATATCTTTTTAGAAGGACATCCCCCTTCCTCTTTGGAAGAACATCCCCACCCTGTGGGGGCCTGTGACTCCACAGGCCGCACTTTCGGAGTGGGGGGTTATACTCCTCCTTGAAGACAGAGTATCTACATAAATCACTTGCAATTCTTCTGCACACGAGATCTGTCTTTTCTCTCTAATTTATATCAGTATGGACACAGGGGTATTGTATTTTGTACTTCAGGTTATACTCTAGTACTACTTTATTTATATTGTTGCTCAAATTTTTCTGGCTTTGGCTCCTGGAAACTCTTTCGATTATCAGCTGTGTCCCTTTGACACCAGAGTCTTTTTTGTTTTGTTTTTTGAACCCTCTTAACTTCTAGTGTTACAAAATGTCCCCCAGAACCTTGGTCTTCAAGGGCTGAAACAAGCAAAGCCTTTCTGCTAACTTGTGAAGAACACTTATTCTTGTTAAGAAAACAAAATTCTATTAAGCCAATGAGATTCTAGAGTTGTTTGTTTTGAAGTTTATCTTAGATGAGTGGTTCTCAAACTGTGTTTCTGGGACCAGCAGAATCACCATCGCCTGGGAACATGTTAGATATGCATATTCTCTGGTCCCATTCTGGGCCTCTTGAATCGGAAATGCTAGGACTGAGACTAAGCAACCTGTTTTACCAAACTCTCCAGGGGATTCTGATGCACTCCTAAAGTTTGAAAACCACCAACAGATTTCATGGGTTTTATGAGCGATAACATAAAGCGTGATAAACTCAGTGTATCTTTTGGTTGTGTTTAGATTAATGCATGTTATTCCATAGGAAAACATTAAAAAATTACTCTAAACCAAGATGATTGGTTTTTTTTGTTTTTGTTTTTTTGAAATGAAGATACCAGAAATCTTGAAAATATACTGGTGTGGCAGAATATTCTTAGAGATGCGGTACATGAGTTTGCTTGGAGGTGGGGTACACTGGATGCATTTTTATAGACCTGTAGTAGCAGCTCTGGGACTTCAGGGGTTCCTTACGAGGATCAAATAAGATGGTGAATTCAACAGTGCTTGGTGAGCCAGAATGAATATGTGGGATTATTTTCCTACTGGGCCTCTCCTCTGCTAGAATGTAAGTACCACAAGGAGAAAGACTTTGGGTTGAGCTGTCACGAGTGCCTAGAACAATGCCTTGTACATACATGATATGAACTCCATGAATATTTGTGGAATGAGCATACTATTTTTCAGGCTTCTGTTTCCAAATAATACTTTAGGATTTCTACTAAATCTGCATTTAACCCATTCTGTTCTATTACTTTTTTTTTTATTACTTTTTTTTTAATTGATGTAGAATTTCTGTACAATGAAATGTGAAATTCTCAAGTGTACATGTAATGGGTTTGACAAATTCATCTGTATTGTACTAACTAAAGAGTATTTTTTAAATTGACTCTTTTCGCCTGATTTACAACTATTTTGGTAGCCATAAACTTATGGTGTTGCAGTCTTTGTTATATACTTTCTAGTCAACATTAAAATCAATGCATATTTATTAATCTAGAAATACTAATCCAAGTGTCACCTAAAATGTTTACTCACCTAACCTATATTGAGAAATGTTTTAGAGAAAGGGTTGTTTACTGCACTGTGAGACTTAAAGCACTCATTAGTGGATGGGGAACGTTTGAGTGGGATGTGGAGTTCTGGCCGGCTTATGATGTAGGAAATTTATTTGGGCTTCTGAAATCACTTGGGACAGCCCAAATGATTGATAAGTATCTGAGCTGATTCTCTCAGTAACTCAGCAGTTTGATCAATCGGACTATTGAGATACCTCACCTAACTTCCATCCACCTCTTTTTTTTTTTTTAAAGATTTTATTTATTTATTTGACAGAGAGAGAGATCACAAGTAGGCAGAGAGGCAGGCAGAGAGAGAGGGGGAAGCAGGCACCCCGCTGAGCAGAGAGCCCGACGAGGAGCTTGATCTAGGACCCTGAGATCATGACCTGAGCCGAAGGCAGAGGTTTTAACCCACTGAGCCTGACTGATTGATTTTAGAGAGGGAGAGAGAGTGAGAGCCAGAGGACTTGAGGGCAGGGGCAGAAGGGGAAAGAGCGTGCAAGAGAAAGGGAGAGAATCTTGAGCAGACTCCATGCTCAGCGTGGAGCCCTACTTGGGGCTCAGTCTCACAACTCTGAGGTCGTGACCTGAACCAAAACCAAGAGTCCAGCCCTTAATCAACTGAGCCACCCAGCTGCCCTGAGGAGGGACATTTAACCAAATAGATTTTTTTTTTCCCATTGGACTGACTGGGTTTGTTTATTTATTTGTTTTTTAATTCTTTTTCTCTATGGTAAATTTGAAAGAAGCTGACTGCTTAGGAACTAGTTTGGTATACTCTGAAAATTAATTTACTCAATAAGCATCATGTGGGTTCTGTGTTAGGCACTCCAGGACTATCCTTAGGGACCTGATAGCCTTTTGGTAGAAATGAGTAAAGTCCACAAGTAAGTGTAATTAACAGGGCGCGGTGTCAGACATTCGAGAAGACTTGAGCCCTGTGCCATGCGAGTAGGTTGTCACCTACCCCAGTCTGTAGACTCATTCACTGGTTTGAAATAAAAAGGGAGAAAATTAAAATTCAAATTGTATTCATTTTGTTTTATCCAATTAGGCTTCCTGATAACCATAGGCTAGTAATTCAGCTTGTATTGGCTGAGAAGCTTGAGTCCAGTGTTGTCAGGGCTCAGTGATGTCTGCTTTAGGACATGTTTGCAACATGAAATTTACAGGTTCCTTTCATACTGTGAAGGTAACAAAAGCTTGTTGTGGAAATATAGAAATAGGCAGAAACATGTTAATGAGAAACCTGAATCATTCAGAATTCCACAATTATTGCTGGTCTTTTAAAAAATGTGTTTTCCCATAGGTAGGATCATACTACATCTAGCATCTTATAACTTCTTATATAAGCATTTTCTCATGTCATCAGCATTCTTATAATGTTTTGATGGCCAAATTAAAGCTCGTTGTGTGTGTCTGCCTTATTCTACTGAACAGTGTCATTGTTCATGCCAATTTTGCCATGACATCTTTGAACATATATTGCTATGAATTTGACATGATTTTTTTGTGTATAATTATATAAAAAATATTTCCAGATAAAACCAGGGAAAGGCCAGTCAATACTGCCAAACAAGGCAGGCTGGGAGGGGCTGGAAACCAGCCCATGACCTGGGATGTGCCAACAAACGCACCTTGCAGGTGTGGCCAGAAGGCCTACTCTGGCAGCCAAGACATACAATCTGCAAATTATAGCACCAGACTGGATTCTGGTCACTTGGCTTCAGGGTGTCCAAGGACTTGTAGAGCTTCCTAATAAGTCTGTTGAGATGGTCTTAAGACAGGAGAAGGGGAAGTAAGTGTCAGGATTCTTTCAGGAAGCAGCTTGGCCATCAGTCAGTCTGGGGTTCAGCCGAAGGACTTGAGTCTCTTCTACCAGCAGATATCATCTCGGGTCTACTGTGTACCAGGCGCTGTGCTCAGAGCTTGGGAGTCTCCAATGAACAGGCAGATCTCTGCTCCCGGGGGACTTACATTCTGGTGGGGAAAATCTTCCTTGGATGGGACTGACAAAGACACGGTAGAGCCCTGGTTCTTGCAGAACTGGAATATTGAACTGGAATACAGACTCAGGTGTGGGGGAGGGACAGAGTGGACTCCCAAACACAAAGCCAGAGCCAAACTCTTAGCAACAGTGACTTACCATCAAGTCATGGAGGAGAGGCCTGGAAGTACACGTTTCTGGTCTAAGGTCACATTGGTCCAAACCAGCAGCAGCTGGCTCATCCTACAAATGGGGATCTAGTGCTGCTACCTGGGTGTTAATACCGGGTTATGGGAGATAAGAGTTAACTTAGTGCCAGCAACCGAAATGGAGAATTCAGGAATGCGTTGCTGCAACTAGCTTCCTGCCTGGCATGTGTTCTAATAGGTTTTCAGTAAAGTTTTGTTAAGGGAATGCATAAAGTTCAGAGAAAAGAAGGATGAACATTATAGGAGAGGCATGGGAGAAAGAAAATAAGACTAATAGCTAAGACACACTCATGAGTTTGGGCTCTGGGGTCCTAGATTCAGATATTAGTTTTTCCATTCTCAAAGCCTTTGAGATCTCGAACCAATTCCTTAACATTTCTGAGCCTCAGTTTTCTCATCTGTAAATAGGGCTAATCACAGTACTTACCACACTTCAGGACTGTGAGACAATTCTTGTAAAGAGCTGAGTGCATTTCCTGGCACTTAATAAATGTTACTTAATAAAATAACAATAATAATTTTTTAATGAACAGTTTCTGAGGGGACATTATTAACATATTACGTGTTCTCTGGTGAAGTCTGGCTTTCTTTTTTATCACTACGAAAGACCTTAGAAAAATTGAGAGAGGTAGAGAAAATGAACTGTGGTGGAATTTTACGCACACCTATCTATACATATCACCTGCTGTTCATACTGAAACCAGACCTTCTTACAGTTTAGAGACAAGGCAAAGGAGAGTAGAAGGTTTAGCATATGCAGTATTATCTAAAATTTAATTGTTGGTTGATTGAACATAAAAGACTTAGGGGAGGAGGCTACATGATGAATCTATCTTTCTTCAGTCACATTGCAATAGTAATTACTGAAAAATGGGTCCGCATAAAAGGACCTGATAGAATTAGAGACTTGGAGGTACATGGTTGAAGGGGCAGATTAAACTGCAGATTAAAAGAGAAGGATTTATCGTTCTCTCTTTGTGGGAACAGAGTCTCTCCCTCCCGCTCAGGCTAGGATGGTATTAGAGGAAAAAAGACACAGAACTGGAGGGTTCACCATCAGCATTCTATTTCGTTTTGACTCTGGCTTATTGGTCCCAAAGGTATTTTGTAGTGCTCACCCTGGGAAGAGTTTAGGTATCTTTTTGCCTTCTGAAGGTCTGTTGCTTACACAGAACGTCTTGAGAAAATATTTCTAGAATTAATCGAATGGCCAGGCACTTTTAAACAGACTGTTGAGAAGCTTGGCCTGAGATAAAAATTCTATGAGGAGATGCAATATGAGGGTGAGAAATATATGTAATTGGCATCTGTTTTTATGGATGAGCAGCACTTAAGTGGGACTGAGGGAGCTGAAGTTTCACTAAGAAGCCTTGCCCACTGCAAACTCCAGATTGTGGCTGTCACTGTGCAGACAGGATGCCAAGTTTAAGCTGTCCCCAGGGTTGCTGTTTCTTCATTCAGCTTCTGGACTTCCTGTCCCTTCCTTACCCTTGCTTATCTGGGTCTCTTGCTTCTTTTCTGCTCAAAACCTGTTTCTGTTTTCCTCCTTCTGAGGCGGCACCTGTGTCCCTCCGCCTACCTGGGAGGCTCATCCTTCCTCGGTCCTGTTCAAAGGGTATTTGCATGTTTGTTGTTGTTTTTCTTCATAGGCACTTTCTGCCTCGGCATGAGTCAGGCTTCCCTTTGAGCTGTAGTGGTCAGACTGGTCTCCTGGAGTCAGAGACTCTTGACATAGCACGCTCACGTTCTCTTTCCTGTTTGATGGGCACAAGGTGCTCTGACGTGGGTGGTACATACTTTATGGTCATTTTATAGATGAGGAAACCGGCAGCAGGGGGCCGCAGTCTCTGGGATGGGTGGAGTCATGTTGGAATCCAGAACTTTCCAGGCAGTAGGTGCCCCTGCTTCTTATCCCTTCTGGAGTTTCAGTCAGCATGAGGCTCTCTGTCAGCAGCTGTGCTTTTGCAGCCAATAAAAAGGAGAGCTGGGAAGTTATTTTAAGACACTGTACTGGAGCATGAACTGTATTTTACTTGGTATCATTGGTCTTAGAATAGAAAAATTATTTCCTTCCGGGGTGCATCAGCATTGCATTCCCCAAAACCTTGAGTCCTCCCTAAACTGTCTGTATATCTGGAAATGCTGAGAGAGATTCTCTTCCCTGATCCTGAGGGCATTTATTAGCTGACTTATGCTATCTCTCAAGCAGAGTCCTGATCTGGAAGTAAGCCATGAAATGTGTGTCATCAGGTACCTGGGAGAAGCCTACGGGCCTGATTCCTGGAGAGACCCTCAGGCCTATACTCAGAGCCATTCATGCTTATTTTTTAAATGATTACACAAGCTTGTAGCTAATTATACAACAGATTACAATGTGTGATTTTAGACAAGCACAGGGGGCAGCAACAAGTAGCATCCATGACGAGAAAGAGAGAGAAAAACTGTGAAAATGAAACAGAAACCTGATTTTTAAAAGAAAAGCACTTAGTCGACAGGCCTGGGTACCCTGCCTCAGTCATCTGTGTAAGAAAATGGTTAAGAACGCTAAGGAGTCAAAGAAGAGTTTAGTTCACCTTAGAAATTGTGCATGAAAAACAGAAGAAAATGAAAAAGTATTCTATCAGTTTTGAATATTAATTGAAATGTATTGGAAGAATCTACGTGAATAATGTAGTTATTAAAAGATATTTGGTTCCAAAAAAAAAAAAAGATATTTGATTCACTAGAGAAGCTATATGCAGCCCAGTTAGCACACGAAAAGATACCCAACATCAGTCCTCAAGAATATGCAAATTATAATCGCACTGAGCAGTGCTCCTCATGGTGAGTATGGCTAAAATTAAAAAGACTGACAATACCAAATGTTGACAAGTACACGAAGCAACTGGAATGCTCATACGTTGCTGATAGACCATCAAGGATATAGCTACTTTCAAACGCACTTTCTCAACTTCTTATCAAGTTATTTGTAAGTCTACTTGTAGGTATTTACCCAGGAGAAAGAAAACATGTGCCCACACAAAGATCTATATGGGAATGTCCCTAACAGGTTTAGTTATGATAGCCAAAACCTGGAAATGATCTGAGTATCTGTCAGTGGGAGAGTGGGAAAACAGTTCGTGTTACACCTAAACAAGAGAATACTCCTGAGCAATGAAAATGAATGCAGTACTGATACAAACAATGATACGGGCAGAGCTCAAAATGATGATGCTAAGTGGAGAAAGCCAGCCTCGAAATTTATGTACTCCGTGATTCCATTAATATGACATTCTAGAAAAGGCAAACCACAGTAATGGACCAGTACTATGGGGAAGGGACTTGCCTATAGTGGGGCATGAGGAATTTGGGGGGGCTGATTGTGGTGGTGGGTACAAAACTCATCAAACTGTACACTTTAAAGGGTGAATTTTATTATATATAAATCATACACCAATTTTTAAAAATCCCCAAATTTGGAAACTGCATTTCTAAATTAATAAATAATCTACACATTTCCTTTTATTTTTCTAGCCTTTCGACAAAATTTGATCACATGCCAACAGTATGCCAGGCACTGTGCTTGCCCTTGGGGGTAGAAATATAAATAAAATGTGACCTTGCCCTGGCCCCTTTTGTGTTAGTTCTAGATCCTTTTGCACTAGAGAGTCTCTAATATTAACCCAGCTTATAGAAGGTTGCTAGTGACTGGCTTTTAGGAGAGCGTGTTTGAGGGGACACATTGTTAATCATCTCTATCTCTAAAAAGACTCTAGGGCTCCCGGGTGGCTCATTCAGTTAAGTCTCTGAGCCTTGATCTCAAGTCAGGTCTTGATCTCAGGGTGGGGCTTGAACTTAAAAAAAAAAAAATTAAAAGGAGTCTGAAAGTCACCTCAAATGATGGTGATCTGTGGTGGGTGCGGGTAGAGTAACAGATTCCCTCATCAGAAGGGTTGTGACAGTTTATGGTCAAAACCCCAAAAAACCCAGCTGATGAAGATAACTAATTGTTCAGGACTCGGGTTTTTCGATTTAATACAGGCTACCCTCTCCTCATACTTTATTTCTCCCTAAGGAAATTACTGGCACGTTTGAGGGGCCAAAACAATATCGTGCCGTCAGCCTTGGTGAGGAAACAGCAGAGGCTGCTCAGGCCTTTAGGAGTCTGTTCCCCTGACCCACCCTCGTTTTTATTTTGTTCTGGTTTTTTTTGGCACAGCCTTAGAGTAGTTAATCTTTAAAAGAAAGAAGGAGGAACATTCTGAAAATGCAGCTTGAGTCTAGCCTATTTTTAGAAGGTTCTTCCGCACTGTACCTGAATGCACATTTTCAAGATCCTTGCAGGGCAAGGCCGTTTCTGGGTATCTCTGGTGTGGCCATGAATCAGTCCTACGGCCTGAAAAGTATCTGGAGCCCATAAGTCCTGCCAGAAACTCTCTGTGTCTGTGCTGCCTTCTCTTCTCCGTCTATGCTCCTTCACCTCCCCAAGCACCTTCTCCAAGGTTCTCGTCCTTTCACCCCATCTCCTCAGGGAGGGGCCCTTGGGTTCCCACAGTCACAGCGGAGGGAAGAAACTGGACAGCATACACGCTGCTTGGATCATCTCTTTCTACAAGCCAAATCAGATACCTCTTTCCAGTTCTTAAAACCCTTCTTATTTCCAAAATCCAAGCGGCGTTCTCTCTTCGAGCTTAGCCCCTGTCCCACTCCCCGCCCAGCACCTGCATAAGTTATGCCACCTGCTTGTATTTCCTCAAAAGCACCATGACGCTTTCTCCATGGCTTTGTTTTTCTGCCTTCTGTCCGAAGCGCACCTCTTCTTTTTGTCATTTGGGTGAGTTTCCAGTCAGCCTTGAGGTGAAACTGAAAGCTCTCCCTTTCCTTCCAGATAACTTGGCTCCCTTTTGCGTGGAGGCATCAGTCACCCCCGTGGACCTGAGCTCCTCTGCGAATCACTGATAGAGGATTTATTAGACCAAGGGCTAATTATGAGTTATATATGCTTGCTTTTGTCACTACACTTTGATTTCTTGCAGTTGGGATTTTTTCCCCCTTTGTATCTCTGCCCTTAGCTCATTGTAGGTACCTAGTTAATGCTTGTTCAAAGCATCATCGAATAAACAATGATAAAAGACATGACCACATCTGATACTAGAAGTTACAGGAAGCAGCTAATAATGCCCTGTGCCCACGGACAGATAAGGCAATTGATGCTTTGTTTTCCCAGGTGCAGCTGTCCAGACAGGTACATGAGCCCAGGTGCGGAGCAAGTAAAAGCATTATTATTAACTAGCTTCACATTTGCCTGGCATTCCCTGAGTCTGAGCTATAAGAAGGACACTTGCACATTCATGACACTTGTACATCCGTGAACCTCATGGGAGATTCATACCTCCCAGCAAGCCTGTGAAGGATGTCTTGTTATCCCCGTTTTACAGATGGGGAAGCTGGAACTTTGAGGGACTAAGTGATAAGGCCAAGGCCATAGGAGAGGTAATCTCGGAGTCTGGACCAGAGGTGTGGATCTGGGAGGGTTCTTTTCTCTGGGAGGGTCCTTAATGTTATTTATGCCTTCTTTCTTTTGGCCCCATGCTCTGCTAAGGCTTTTTAGTTTGGAGCTCCTGGTGCATCTGTGAAGTTCCTCTGGAGTTTGGAGTGGGGATTCTTTCTGGAGGAGGCACCGATGCTTGACTGGTCTAGGGGCAGGTCGTGATGGTTATAATGGTGATGTTGGTGTTGGGGAAGAAATTAGACTCTGCTATTGGAAAACTTGCTCTTGGTCTCCGGGAAGAAAACTTCTGCGTTGTCCGGCTCAGTTGGCCAGGAGATGGTGCGTAAAAGACCAACATGGTACCCCAGAGTGACAATGACCTTTGGCAGAAGGAATTTCCAGTGTTGTATCTCTCCAGTAATTGAACATGGGGGACAAGGGGGTAAGGGTGCTACTTGGGACCTTCCTAGAATTTTCCCAGTTGAGGGTATTGAGGAGCTCCTTGAAAGACACTGTAGTTAGGAAGGGGCTTGGCAGGCAGGTAATTCTAATGCATGACACTGATCAGTCTTCTCAGATCAAGGGGGCAGCCACTACTCATTTCTCAGCAGTTGTTGCCATAGGAATTTGGGCTCAGTGTTGTCAGGTCTTCCAATTTTCTGAGAGAAACCAGATTTTGTGTTAAAAATCCAAATGTTAAATTTGAATTTATAATTTTAGGGAGGGGGTAGGGGTAGAAGGGCAGAGGGAGAGGGAGAGAGAGAGAATCTTAAGCAGGCTCCACACCCAGCAGAGTTTGGTCTCACAACCCTGAGATCATGACCTGAGCCAAAATCATAACTGACTGAGTCACCCAGGTACCCTAAATTTGAATTTAAAATTAGAAAGAGCCCCTCTGCTTCTCATATCTGGTCAAAGTCACTATGCTATTGGTATTTTGAGCAGGACGATTCTTCTTTCTCCTCTGGAACTCACAGATTTCTAATCTCCTCACCTTGCCTCCCTCCCCCCAACATTGCTTTCCTGTCATTCTGCCAAGGTAAAGTGCCGTCAAATTTGCAAATAACTCCTAGGGGAAGCGATATTCCTACCCTCCAGCTGAGGTTTTGTTTTTGTTTTTGTTTTTGTTTCGGAGTCATTATAGATAATATCCACGTATCTCTGTCTGCATTTCATGTGTTGAGAATAATCTTGCACCAACTATGACACTTCAAACCCTTGTAAAATCTTTCTGCCTTAGCCATTCTTCCCCTCACTCCAATTCCAGTGGATTTTATTTGAGTAAATGCACCTAGCTTTTGGTTATGGCAGAATCAGGAGGTGGTTGGCTGGCAGAAGGATTACCTGGAGACATTTGAGTATCTCACACCTTTCTTTGGCTCTAGCAGCCCTGACTCACAGCAGATACTCAGTCCTGAGGCTCTTCCCAGGAAGAGCCCTAGCGCTAAACTGGCTGCATTCCATTGTGGAAGGTTGTCATGTGTGACAGTGCTTGGAGCTGAGGTTGGGTGATGCATGCTCTTTAAGAATAAGTTAATTTTTTCTGGAAAGCAGTTGGGCCATGTCTAAAAATGTACATCCTTCTTTGAAGAAATTATCAGAAATATGCGCAATTATATTGTTTGTAAGGCTAATTCCAATAACTAAAAATACTAAACGAGTTAGATGATCCACGGTTAGGAGATGATTAAACAGATTTTGGGCTTAGCCATATGAGATAATGGTAAGAGCCCTTTAAAAGAATATTTATGAAGAATTTTTAATGATGTGGGAAAAATGCCATAATATCCAAAGAAGACAGGATATAAAACTATATATGTACACAGTTATAGTTACATGTATGTCTATTTTTATAGATATTTTCTTCTTTTCTTTTTTCTTTTACAATTTTCTTTATTTTTTTCCAAATATTCTCTGGTAAAACAAAGCTTTTTAAAAAATAAACTTTTAAATTTCCTCTAGCTTTTCTCTTTCAGAGAAAAGTTGCAAAGGTAGTACAGAGTTCCAGTATACCTTACCCAGTTTACCCTATACTTGCATTATTTTTAAAAATTAGAATAAGTTATTTAAAAATGATTAAAAACAGCTTTCTGTGGCTTACATTATCACAAGATAATTTTTCATACTTATTTAGATTATTTTATTTTATTTTATTTTATTTTACCTATTTAATAAACTCTACACCCAACATGGGGCTCAAACTCACAACCCTGAGATCAAGAGTCATGTCCTGTACTGGGTGAACCAGCCAGGCACCCCTCCATTATTTCAAAGGAAATTTTCAAAGAAAGAACCGTGTTATTCATAAAGAAAAACATATGTGACTTGGATGACCATTTACTTACTTTCTTACTTGTTTATAATGCTGCACTTAACTGAGATCTCAAGCATTTCACACGTACTGGGTGGAACCTTAGAACTTTCAGAAACCCTCTTAAACTCTCATTGCTGTTTGTCCTGAAATGACTTAAATGAATCTATTGTTTATCGTTGACTTATTTCGAGATTTGATTCTAAAATAGACTCCTGTTTAAGACAAAAGACATTATTCATCCTGCCTCTTTTGAGCTAGAACTCGATTATTTCTTCTCAAACTTCCTTAGCCATGTGAAAGTCAGGTTTCTAGGAGTCTATAATGGGTTTAAGATGCAGTCATCTGAAATTGAATTTACCAAGTAGGTGCTATTTTAATCCTTTGTTTTGACTGATCAGCTCACGAAAGCTGAAAGCTAAAAATAATAAGCCCTGTCATGTTAGCAAGTCAAACCATCACAGAAAACAGTAAGAAATGACAGCAGCTGGCATCTGGGAGGTGATCTTTGGCGTGTTATCCCTGAATGGGAGCTCTATGGGAAGGGACCTGGGGGTGGCCTGGGACCTGGGGCAGAGCTGGTGGCCCCTGCTGGATTTATAGTATAAGGCCCTATGGGGCTCAGGGAGGAGAGGGGCTGCTTCACCAGAGGGCTGGGTACTAGTTAACAATCCCCAGTGCTTTTCTCTCTCCTTGTGATTAACACACGTACTATCGTTTCAGAGGATCACAAAATCTTGTTTTCATGTCAGAGTTTCAGAGGCTTCTGTTGTTAACTTTGAAAATTTAGTCACCACTGGCACTTTTATTGCATTAGTTTTTCTGTTATTTCCGAGATGACCATCTTTGTCTTTCATCTCTATTTTGCAATGAAGACAAAGCAGATCTATGCCATCTGCTCACTTGCTATTTCTCTTTGGGTAGGAGCCCCGTGGATGTTTAACCCAGGGGTCTGTTAAGAGGGGGCCATGATGAATCCTTTGCTGTCATTGTAATTGGAATGAGAGTCTGAAGGACCCGTGGTTCTCATTTGGGTTTGGTTTGGAAAATATAGGGGGGATGTAAGGATCCTATATCAGGTTCTCTCAAGAATCCACACTTCCCATCTACCTGCTTAGAAATACCCCAGTTGTATTTACTCTAAAGATACAAATGTTGTGATCCGAAATGGCACATGACCCCCAATGTTTATAGCAGCAATGTCCACAATAGCCAAATTATGGAAAGAACTTAGATGTCCATCAACAGACGAATGGATAAAGAAGATATTGTGCACACACACACACACACACACACACACACACTGGAATACTATGCAGCCATCACAAGAAACGAAATTTTGCCATTTGCAATGATGTGGATGGAACTAGAGGGTATTATGCTGAGCGAAATAAGTCAATCAAGCGAAAGTCAATTATATGATTCTCTGATATGAGGAATTTGAAAGGCAGGGCAGGGGGATGTTGGTGTAGGGAAGGAAAAAATGAAACAAGATGGGACTGGGGAGGGAGACAAATCATACTCGATCTCATGAAACAAACTGAGGATTGCTGGGGGGTAGGGGCATAGGGATAGGGTGGCTGGGTTATGGACATTGGGGAGGGTATGTGCTGTGAAATGTGAAAGCCTGATGATTCACAGACCTGTACCCCTGGGGCAAATAATACATTATATGTTAATAAAAAAATAATAATAATGAAAAAGAAATACCCTAGTATAAAATGTCCCCAGCCCTCCTCTAGTTTATGAGGCAGAATCCCTGGGACATTAAAAACAAAACCCAACCCCAAAACCCCACTCCTTTGTTGTTAGTGTGCATCCGCCTTCTGAGTTAATGTTCTTAACAAAGGGAAAGTCTATATACTCTATCTCTAGAAGTCGGCCAGAAAGGGAGTAGAAAAGAAAATTAAGAGACAATTCGTTCGGCAGTCGTTAATCCTTGTTTAGCCTTTGGGAAAATAGGCCTTCCTTTCTCCATCTTTGTTAGCAGGTAGATTCGATTGGCTGAAGAATGCTGTAGTCCCTGAAGAAAAGACAATGGCTCTTTACAAAGACACTCCAAAGCAGCTGAAAATATCTTCCTTCAGCTGTTTTGCTAAGATTCAATGGCACTTAAGTGATTTGGGGTCAGTATCTAATAAGCACATTTGTTTCCCAAATGAAAAACTAGCACAGCTAGGTCTTCTCCACAGATCACAGACTGGGGTGTATCTGCCGGTACTTGGTAGGAAGGAGAAGATCACTCAGAATTTTATTTTTGCAAACCTTCAAATGCTAAGATCTAAATAATCTATTTAGGGCATTCAGAGCTGCCTGATGGAAGCTGCATAATTGAGTGGAATTAAGAACCGATTTGCTTCAGGTCCTCCCTCCCTCCCCCCTCTGCAGCCCCCTTTGACACTGCAAAGATTTTGAAAGTCACACTGTAAGATTAGTACCAGGGGTCTTTCAGTGGATGCTTATAACTGAAATTGAAAATCTTTTTTTTTTTTTACCCCCTCAAAGTTGAAAGTCATAAAAGAAAAGAAAATGCTTTTAATGAACAGTCTTTGCAGAATCAGCTCCTTGTAACATTGGTCGTTCATGTGAATCAAAAATAGCAGAAAGTAGGTCGTATTGTAAAAATGAATTAGGCTTCACATTTTATTGACTTTACTAGGCTTTTTTTCATCCACAGTGGCTGATCGCTAGCTAATGACTGGCCTAAATGAAGAGGCATTGATTTTCTTATTTTCTTTATTTTGCCATCTACTCCTTCAGAATATCAGTGGGGCCCATTGTGTGCTGGGGCTTTTACTTTTTCATTTTTCATTCTCATGACAATGCTGAAATTTGGTATTTTTATTCTCATTTTTTTTTATATGTGAGGGAATTGAAAACTCATGGAGTTCACAGTAAATGGCCCAAGGACATTCAGCTCATTAGTAAAAGATTTGGACACATTTCTCTGTTGGAAGTCCTGATGTTTTCTACTACATTATTTTTCTTTGAAAGAATTTTTTAAATTTTTGAAATGTATTAGTGAAACATAATTAAACTGCAGTAAAATTGTCCAATGTGGAGCCAGCCCAATGTAGGGGTTGAGCTCACAACCTAGAGATCAAGACCTGAGCTGAGATTAAGAGTCAGATGCTTAACCAACTGAACCACCGAGATGCCACAAAATTGCAATATTAATGTCTCATAAGATAATGAAAAATATTTACCGTAATATTAAGTACTTTAAAGAAATGAAAGCAGCACTCTTTGAATTGAGCACTTTGTATGGACAAGGCATTATGTAACTCTCAAGGTGATCCATTTTTTCCCCCTGTTTTACTGATGAGTCTTAAACAAGTTGGAGCACTTGTCCCAGGAAGGTCGCAAAGGCAGTTAATGGAAAAGCTGGGATCCAAACCCTGGGCCGGCTGTCATCATATTCCAAATGCTTCTTCTCACTATAGCAACTCGAGTTTAGCATAAAATGGTAATGATCTGTAAATGATCAATATAAATGGCAATGAAATTAAATATTAGTCTTATGGTTTTATGTTCTTGTAATATTTTATTACAGAAAACAATTTTTTTGTTTAAGTATCAATAATTTTCATGGGAAAATAGTTATAGAGTTTTTCTTGTAATCCTTTTGTCTCAAACAGACAAAATTGAACAAATTTCTTTTTCTCTTTTAAGATTTTCTTTTTTTAAGATTTTATTTACTTATTTGAGCGAGAGCGATAGAGGGAGCAGGCTCGTGAGTGGAGGGGAGGGGCTTAGGTCGAGGGAGAAAGAATCTCCAGTAGATTCTTAACTAAGCTCAGAGCCTGACATGGGGCTCAGTCTCACAACCCTGAGATCATGACCTGAGCTGAAACCAAGAGTCGGACCCTCAACTGACTGAGCCATCCAGCCATCCCATTGAACAAAGTTCTAAAGAGTATTTTAATGGCTATACTTTCTCCCTCTGAAAGACTGATTGAGTATGAGGTTGGGCTTTTACAGGTGGGGACTTGTGGCCTCAGGAGAGTTTAGAAAGCTCCTGGTAGGACGCTGAGGTCAAACCTAGAGTTCTTTGCAATTTTCCTTACAGCCATTCCTGCAATGATGCAATAGGAGGAGGGGACACTCTTAACTTTCTCATCCTGACCAGAACATGCTTTCCTATGTCACATGCCTATTATTGGGGGCTGTGGTAGAGTCACTTTGGTAGCTTGTGGACTGGCCACCTTGTTAATTACATCCCTTTGAGGGGAATCAGGCCCGGAGTTGTTACATGTTTTAGAACATATTTCATCTGCAGGCTTGTGTATATGTAGTATTTTAAAACATAAATTTGCAAAGAGAAAACAAAAAGTATTCAGTATATATATATTTTTCTGGACATGAGAAATTAAACATTTTGGGGAAAACTCTTTAAATAAAGTGTGGCAAATTTCTTCTATGGCCAATTTGCCCAGAATGGAGCAAATTATTAGACAGTATGGAATGAGAACCATCCAATCTTGTCAAAAGAAAACACTCTTGTCTGTCTAGCCCATGTATCAGGGCTAGTCCGTACTCATCTTTTATTTAAAGCCCCCCAAATACTCAGGTTATTTAAATTAACTAAGCCTTGAAGGATAGGATTGGTTAGTTTTTCATTCAAAATATTTATTGAGCACACACTTATGTGCCAGCTTCTAAACCCTAATGATACATGAAACTCATGTAAATGAGAGAAATAGATAACACACAAATAAACAAGTAATATTTAACATGTCAGATGGTGAAACTGCTAGAAGGAAGAAATAAAATAGGGTATAAGAAAGTGTGTGTTTGTAGTGAGGGGTCTTGCTTCATTGAAGACCTCAAGAATAGGTGACATTTGAGCTTTAGGGAAGTGCAGGAGCAAGTCTGAGACAACTAGAGGAAGACTGCAGCAGAAATTGTAAGTGCAAAGGCCGTGAGGTAGAGTAATATAATTGAGGAGCAACAAAGTATTGGCAGTCATAGACAATTCAGATGGGGATCTTCTGCTCTAAGAATGAATCTTTAGGCTGGGCTTCCTCAGCGACTTCCAGTGATGGCCCAAGTCCACTCTGGCTGCCCCCATCCTCAAGCAGCATAGAAACTCCTTTAAAGGGGGCGAGGAAAGGTAGGCAGAAACTACTTCCAGCCTGGAGAGCTTGGGGAGTCAATCTTGTTTACATATTTTAATACCTCGTCCACAACCAATAAAACTCAAATTGTTTTAATTGAGCATTTAAATCCTTCTCACTGGTAGGTATTTCAGGCATTCGGCTTTACGCCAATTATTGCATCATCTTAAAAGAGAAGCTTTTAAATTAATTAAATCCATTACACTTGAATATTTGATTCCTGCCAATACATAATTCCTGCCAATACATAATTTGAAATCTTCAGAAATAATTCAGTAAAGATTAGTAACCCTTCGAAAATGTCCTAAACTCTGCACCTGGCAAGGCATAACTCAGGTCTCCAGATAGGAGGCTAACTGGCCCCCTGAAAGAGACATTTCAGGTTGGCCCCAGGCAGGCCGATCAGCTCTGTGCTTAAGAAGCCCCTGTCCTGTCTCAAGACTTGGAGATTCCGATTCAGTGGGTTTGGAGAGAGCTCAGCATTTTTTTCCCCCCGAAATAAGTGATTTTCTTAGTGAGCTGATTTGAGAACCATCAGTCTGGAGCGAAGACAGGATAGGTTCTGGGTAATACAGAAGAACAGAATGTGGCTTCAGATGTGGAAGGGACAATTGTTACACTTTCTCTTATGTATTAGTCAGGGAAGGCGAGGTTATGCTGTGGTGACAACCACTAGATCTCAGCAGCTTAATGCTATGAAGTCTGTTTCTTGCTCTGCGCCGAGCCCAGGACCAGTCTGTATACTGGTGACTCTCATCCAGTCACACCATGTCTTTTGGGGTCTTCTAGGAGACTCCTTCAGAGTCAGCTGAAGAGGCAGACTGTCCATCTTTATGGGTCATTTTAGGGGTCACGGCTGGAACAGTCTCGGCCTTCTGCCCTTGTTTTTTTTTTTTTTTTAAAGATTTTATTTATTTATTTGAGAGAGAGAAAGTGAGAGGATGAGAGGAGTGAAGGTCAGAGGGAGAAGCAGACTCCCCGTGGAGCTGGGAGCCCGATGTGGGACTCGATCCCGGGACTCCAGGATCATGACCTGGGCCGAAGGCAGCTGCTTAACCAACTGAGCCACCCAGGCGCCCCTCTGCCCTTGTTTTATTAGGCAGAACTAGTCACTTGACTCCTGGCAGATGCAGGGGGCCAAGAAAGGGAGCTTATATGCTCAGGAGGCAAGAGAAGGAGTTGGTGAGCACACACACGGCTATTCCCTGATAGAATTTTCTGCAGGTTCTTTGTGTTTTTTCCACCAGGTTTACAGGTACTTATGTATGCTCAGGATTACTGGCCTCTCTGACCTCAGCCGTGGTTCAGTGTAGCACGAGGAAGATCCCAGCCTCGTTAAACTAAATCACACGGAGATGTAAACACACAGCCTGTCCTCCTACCGCATCCATCCCAGAAATCCTTTTTTTTTTTTTGGTCTTGAAGTAGGAGTCCCATCGCAGGGAAGGTAGAGCTTTTTTTTCTTTCTTTAGCATAGATTCTCCAAAAATTCATCATTTTTTACATCGCCTCTTGTGTTATTGGCAGCGGGGGTTTTTAAGGGCCAGAGCAGACATCCTGTAGGAGGCGATGATTCTAAGTATGGTGTTTATGAGTTGGGGACTTTCTAGACAGTCTAAAAATATAAGCAGACAAGATAAGAATCTAGGAAGGGCACAGTCAAGGGTGGGAGTGGTTTGCCTTTATGGTGTGACAAATCGTAAGGACTCAATGTGATCAAATGAATTAAACTGTACGATTACCTATGATTGCACAGGCCCGGGTTTCTCCAAGGCTGGTCTCTGGACCAGAAGCATGAGCATCACCTGGGAACTTTTAAGAAATGCAGGTTCTTAAACCCTGCCCCACACCTACAGACTTAGAAATCCTGGGGACAAAGGCAGCAGTCTGTGTTTTGACAGGTCACCAGGTGATTTTTATGCACATCAGTGTTTGAGAATCGCTGGCATAGATTGAACCTACTGAATATACTTTTGTCTAAACCAAAGTAATTAGGGAATCTGAATGGGATTTTTTTTTCCCCCTGTGGGCGAAGGAGAGGAACATCAGCCCTCAGGACACTTGGCAGAGAAACTGCTACTCCTTTAGACTAGATGCCTGCTTCTTTTGTATGTCTGACTACAATACACTATAGGGAGAATCAATATCTAGAAAGGTAACTCAAGTCAGTTCACGTGCCTAAGAGTACCAATTATTTTTCATGTACATTACATAATAAGGCAGAAGAAATGAGCTAATCTATTTTAAAGTCATTTCAAAGCAAAGATTGATTCAAAACACGTTTGTAGTTTTCCTCTTGGTTTTACTGATCACTTTTGGCCACTCTTCTCTTTATCTACCCAGAACTTAGGGCATGATCGTTTTGTAGGGGCCAGCAATGTGTAATCCTAACCTTTTTTTAAATTTTTTTTTAAAGATTTTATTTATTTGGCAGAGAGAAACACAGTGAGAGAGGGAACACAAGCAGAGGGAATGGTAGCAGGAGAAGCAGGCTTTCTGCCGAGCAGGGAGCCCGATGTGGGGCTCGATCCCAGGACCCTGGGATCATGACCTGAGCCGAAGGCAGACGCTTAACGACTGAGCCACCCAGGCGCCCCAATCCTAACCTTTTTATTGGAAATATTTTCAACTATCCTCTCCCACCACATCCCACAGGTGAAAAGCTCCAAACAAATTAAACCCACAGGAACCCGAGGAGAGTATCATGAACCTCCACCGTTTTGGTGTCTGCAGGGTGGAGGCGAGGAGGCTTGGGGACAGAGCGGGCTCAAGGCTGCAGGGACTTGGAGATGTTTATTTTTTAAAGATTTATTTATTTATTTATTTGACACAGAGAGAGAGAGATCACAAGTAGGCAGAGAGGCAGGCAGAGAGAGAGGGGGAAGCAGGCTCCCTGCTAAACTGAGAGGCCAATGCGGGGCTGGATCCCAGAACCCTGAGATCATGACCTGAGCCAAAGGCGGAGGCTTTAACCCACTGAGCCACCCAGGCACCCCAGGACTCGGAGATTTATTTCCTGCAGCAAATCCCTGGTGTCAGTAACATTTGCCTCTTTTTCATACAAGTGGAAAAGCAGGTTGAGGATAAAAATGTTCACTCTCCTGGCCCTTCTACAAACATCAGTGAATGAATCAAAGTCCAAAATAAACCCTTCCAAAAATGGTCTTCTGCTTCCTTAAATCTTTCAGATGTCACTGACCATGGCTGCTTATGTTCGCCACGACTAAATTTGCCAGATGAAATACAGGACTCTCCGTTAAATTTAAATTTCAAATAAACAATGAATAACATGTTAAGTGTATGTCCCGTAGCTATACATATATAATATTCGAATAACTTGAGAACTCAAATATAGGTTAAGTATGACCATTCAAATTTTGGGTAAGCAACTAGTTATTTTTTTTTTAGCATAAGTATATTCTATATTATATTGTTAGTTATGGGGCATATGTATACTAAAAAGTTAGTTTATCTGAAATTTAAATTTAACTGGATGTCCAGAAATGTTTACTTGTTAAATAACTTTCATTAGCTACAACTCACGTAATTGACGGGAAAGGAGTAGTTGGAGCTACCAACATATACAAAGCTTCTTACTAATCCCTAGACATGGCCCCTGGTCCGCAGAGTCAATTTGCCTTTGGACTCTGTTTATTAAGCCGTTGTTACTTTCTCTTTGCCACTCTGGTTTTGGGCAACTTCTCCTTTCTCCTCTCTTGGAGAAACGGTCTTGCCGGTCTCTCTGCCTGTTTGCAGAGACAAAGGCTGACTTCTTAGACACAGTATCAGCCAAACGGAGTTCCGTTTAACAGACTGGTCTCGCCCTGAAGATTAGGTTAATCTTTCCATTCTGGAGCCAGGTAACGTCTGGATCTTTGTGGCAAAAAAAAGCTGGTGTTTCTGAAAACTTAGCTAGCTCCAGTCTTCTTTCATGACTTTTATCTTTGGTGAATCACAAAACCTACCTTTCAAACCCAGATCTTTGTAGGCAAAGTTAGCCCCCTTAATTACCATCAATTAGATGAATAAGAACACCTGACCCCCACCAACTCAGGTCCCAATGGGAAAACCAGCGCAGATAGTGTCAGATACAGCTTGACTCAATAGGGCTCACTCAGCCTTCTGTGCAAGCTACAGAGACCTAGTAGCAGCAATGTGAAGTCATTTTGTTCTTTCTGTCCCAGATTTCAGTTGCTGCCTCTAGAGACCTTTTATGCTTGCTTAGTTCTCTATGAAGTCAATAGGAACATAGGACACCAAGGAAGTCTGTAAGAGTGAGAGACTCTGACCTAATTCGAATGTCCCCATAGTTCAGTTATTCAAAAGATTGTCAAGCCTTAAAGGCACAAGACGTAGAAGTTACTGGAGTTTCACCCAAACTCCACCCTATGTTGGGATTACAGACTCTTGCTGAAATCATCTTTTTCCCGTTCCTCTGTTCCTCTCCTCTTCTCCTCACTTCGTGTGTATGGGGATTTCAGGTGTATAAAAAATACCATTGATTTCTTTTACTTGGAGGTGAAGCCTTTGTTATCTGGGTGGAGTTCTGCTTGGGAGTGGTTCCTGGGATTACATTGTGGAATGAGGCAGAGTGATTTTTTTTTTTTTTCTTTTTGTTTTCCAATGCCGTTGGATGGTTACCCGATGTGCAGTAGTCTCATTTCTTTTTTCCACGGAAGGGTCTTAGGTTTGGTGGTTGGATTAGATACACTAACAAAATGAAATTTAAACTCATCATCTCTTGATGGTGCAGAGCGCTCACATAGTTTGACCTTGGTCATAAACTGGATCAAGATCCCATTGTAATCAGAAGCTAAAATGTTCCTTTTGCTCTTAATCATAGCTTATAAAGAGCAGAGAGTGAGGACACAGGGACAGTGAGGTGGCAACAGTTTCTCTTACTGCTACCTGATTTTTTGTGCAGTAACTACACTTTGGTTTTTAAGAGTTTGCAATCTGATGACAGTGGAATTACCTCAAATCTCTTGTAATCCCACCTCATGCCTAAGATCATGTGTAGTCCCCTGATCTGTGCTTTCATAGTGTCTCACGATTGTAATGCAGGTACTGGGCTGGGAGTCCCCGAGGGCAGAGATGATGTCTATCTTGTTGATTCTGGAGCACAACAGGTGCTAACAGGTGGATGCCTGGGTTGGGCTTTCTAGCAACATAATTCATGACACCCTTACTCCAAGAGCAGAGTGTCAGTGATATCTTAGGACCAAGAGAATTTTCAGAAAGTCTAGAAAGAGAAACTGGAGATTTGTCCATCTGTGAATTACCTGTTTGTTGGGCTAGGTGACCTTTTTTTACTCCTGCCTCTCTGTCTACTTCTGGTCATCCTTACTCACTAAAAGAGAGTCCACATGGCAGATAAAGAATTGTTTTACAAGGGAGATATTGGGAAAATAAATCTCGTGTATTGAAATAAAGGTTGGCAAACTTTTTCCATGCAGAGCCAGAGAGTAAATATTTCAAGTTTTGTGGAATTATAGTCTTTGTCGCAACGTAATTCAGCTACTGTTCTCGTAGTGATTCTCGTAGTGATTAAGCAGTTATGGATAACAGGCAAAGGCATGAGCGTGACTGTGTGACAATCAGACACGTGTGGACACTGAAATGTGAATTTCATGTACTTTTCACATATCATGGACTATTATTCTTTAAAAAATATTTTCCTGGACGCCTGAGTGGCTCAGTCATTTGAGTGTCTGCCTTCAGCTCAGGTCATGATCCCAGGGTCCTGGGATTGAGTCCCACGTAGGGCTCCCTGCTCAGCGGGGAGTCTGCTTCTCCCTCTGCCCTTCCCCTTGCTCATACTCTCTTGCTCTCAAATGAGTAAAATCTTAAAAATTAAAATTAAAAAAAGGCTACCCATTTAAAAAATAAACAAATGATATTTTCCTCTAAACGTTTAATAATGTAGAAATATTCTTAACTCACAGGCTATATAAAAACAGGTGGTAGACCAGACGTAGCCCACCGATCAGTTAGGTGATCTACAGTTTGGCGCCACCCCTCCCCCATAAAAGCAAGCAAACAAACAAACGAATACCAAACTCAAAGCTGTGTTGTGGAAAGGGAACATTTTTGCTTTATCTGCTTTATAGCTTCCCTAGGTAGCTAAGCACTAGTGAGGAACAAAGGAGCTTTTACTTAGTGGCTTATTTTTGTGCCATTTTGTGTTTAGATATACATGGATGTTTGCCTGTGTGCTTACATATGTGTCTAATAGAAGTAGGACCAAGTTTTCAGATCATATTTGATTTCTTAGCCGTTTGGGATGGTGAGAAGGAATTCTAGAAAATACAGCATTATCCCAGTTTTTTTAAAAAGCACATTATACCAAAAAAATGCTTGTCAAAATTTCTGGAAGGTGTGTATTTACTAAGTGGTAATAGTGGTTTGCCCATTACATTTGGGAGTGGGATTGATCAGGGGGTAGGTCCTTGACCTTTTCCTGAACTATTTACTTCTAAAAAGGGAAGAATTCTTGTATTATTTGTGGAATTAAAATTAGTTAAGTATTTAGCTAAAAAAATATATTCATGAGGAAGTAAACATTGCCTGCTTCTGTGAACCTACAAATACAATTTGTCTGTGATTTTAATATTACTGTATTTTTTTCATATTGACACTTTCTGAAATACAGCTTTTGGGAAATCCCTTCATCTATGAGAGAATTGATAATTAGGAAGGGTTAGGTTTTTTAGGCACAAGAATAGCTTCTGAAGGGATGCTGATATTTAAAGCAACATAAAAGTACCAAATAAAGAAAGCCAACAGTCTGCGATACTACAGACCCAAACTATATACCCCAGATTTTAAACCACATTTCTTACGAAGAAGCCTTTAAAGCAGGTGGTGCCTTTGTCCCTTGATACCAACGTCTTTTAATAAGGCTCCACTAGATTTTCAGTCTTTGGTTAATTAGAACTGACATTTATGCTAATTAGCTGGATTGGTGAGCTCCGAAACAGGTAACATTGAAATACAGTGGGCTCCAAATAATGTTTATTTTCGCAATGAAGGCTCTGAAGGATATTTGGTTCCATTTGTCAGTATCCCTTAGCTTGCTCCTTCCATGGTTCTTTCCCCGCCTGGTGTGTTAATCTGGTAATCTGAAATCTTTTTGTCTGCCTGTAATATGATAGGCTGCTTTCCTGTTGTCCATCTGTCTCCTATGAGAGGTGAAAGGATTTTTCAGAAATGGTTTGGGTTGATGTTATTAATCTTTATAAGCAGAGAAATTCCTTGAATAATTTAATAGCCAAATGGCATGAGGGGGACTCGGTATGAAAATGAATTTTCCTGCCAGCTTTAAAAATCACAGCGTGGCCAGGCTTTCATCCGTGCAACTCAAATATCAAACCACTGGATGTTTGCTTTTTTTAATGCAGTTTCTCTGTTTTGCACCACTTAAAGCGACGGGGAAACATCTAGAAAATTTGTGTTTACTTTTTTTTTTTTTCCTGTTAAAAAGACCTCTAACAAACTAACCAGCAAAAAGAAAGCCCTCCTTGTTCTCTGAAACAACAGATGCTGTCTTTGACCTTGGGATTTAAGGGCAAATCTATTCTTGTTTACATGTCTTGAATTTCTTGGGTTTGCCAGTACGAAGGTAGCAGTTGGGAATGAATACTTTTGAAAGTATATGAGTGATTAAAAAAAAATTAGTCTGCACAGCTGTTGCTAAAAAAAAAATGGCTGTTTCCTCCTTCCTTCCAGTGTCACTAATACACAGGGTTTTAAAAATTATTATTATTATGTTTTCTTTTGGACTTTTAATTGGAATTAACTGAGTTACAGATGTCACAGCTTCTGGGTGTCAGATCTGACACCCTGCTTCCTTGGGAAGGCGTCTATGGGTGGAGGTTGACCTATTTGATTTGCAGAGTCCCATTGTTTCCCGATGGTGGTAGAAGGAGACACAGCCAGTCCTGTGTTAGGCAAGCCAGCAGGAGTTAGAATGTGAATAACCAAATAAGTTTTTTCTCTCCGACACAGCCTCTTTACAAAGCCATCTTGCTTTGCCCTGTCTTTTGGAAGGTCATTTTATGAAGGTAGCGGAAGCTCTCTGATAAATGTGAGGTCCAAGTGATACTACTCCTCATGAGGTAGGCCCAAATGGGATTGTTGTTATTTTGTTAGAAGACCACCAGCAAGTTTGTTGTTGCAGCTGCTCTCATTTTGTGTCCAAACCAATACATAGGCATTGATCATTTTTGTTTCTTTTTGCACGAATCGTGTCCTTGAAAGGAAATCTGGAGGGTGAGAAGCTCATACCTTTGAGCAACAGAGACTTAAGTAGTGACTTCATCCTTTTCTATAGTACTGAAACGAGAAGTGCCTTTTCTCTTTAAATATCATAAAACTCAATCTCATCTCTTTCCACGTTACAGTTTCAACTGGAGGAGACTGACTATGCAATGGCCAAATCGGTTTCTTTGTTTCCCTTCTGAGGTCATTTTCCCGAGTGTTTTCTTTTTATCTTTACTGAGCTTAACTTGTTATTTGCAGATCATTCTAGTGAAATCCTCAATAGCAGTTAAAATAATTATAACTAATTTCAATTTATAGGCAAAAGACAAGATGGATTAGGATGTCACCATGGGTACTTAACTAGAACATTTAAATCGAAATACCTTTTCTATTAGCTCTGGCTGCTAATTAAATAACAGGTAAGCGGCTCAAGTGTAATGAGCCAATGTGGAAGAAGCTAGGGGCCCATGGAAGGCACCCTTTCCTCTGGCTTGTTCAGTAATAAGGAAGCAAATAGATCAGGGCTGTCATCTTCTGCTAAGAATGAGGTGGTTTTGCAGGCTCTGGCAATCAAGTACAGCTGACCCTTGAACAATGCAAGATCTGAACTGTGTGGGTATCTACTCACAGGGATTTTTTTTTTAAATAAATGCAGTCCAATACTGTAAATGGCTTTTCTCTTCCTCGATTTTCTTAATACCATTTTATTTTTTGTAGTTTACTTTATTATAAGAATATAGTACAGGGGTGCTGGGGTAGCTCAGTTGGTTAAGCATCTGACTCTTGATTTCGGCTCAGGTCATGATCTCAGGGTCATGAGACTGAGCCCTGTGTCTTCATGTTATCAGTAAGACTTCTTTTTTTTTTTTTTTAAAGATTTTATTTATTTATTTATTTGACAGAGAGAGATCACAAGCAGACAGAGAGGCAGGCAGAGAGTGAGGGGGAAGCAGGCTCCCTGCTGAGCAGAGAGCCCGATGTGGGGCTCGATCCCAGGACCCTGAGATCATGACCTGAGCTGAAGGCAGAGGCTTTTAACCCACTGAGCCACCCGGGCGCCCCTATCAGTAAGACTTCTGGCCAACAGTAGGCTATTAGTAGTTTGGTTTTTGAGGAGTCAAAAGTTGTGTGCAGATTGTTGATTGTGTGAGGGGTAGGCCCTCAACCCCACATTGTTGTTCAAGGGTCAAGGATACTTATGAGTAGCCCCACGGTTGACCGCCCTCTTCTGGAGGATAGTGCGTTCAGTCATTTTATTCCTAATTTTCTCAGCATCCTTCCAAGAGTATGTGAGGACCAATGTTTTAAATTTCAGCATTTAGAAAGTGACCCTCTATAAAGGTAGTTAAGGCATCTTGCCTTCTCAGATTGATGCTTCTGGAAGGCATCACTAGAATACCCGTTAGGGTAGCTAGCTACAACAAAGTGGTTCTAACTTTTGGAGAGTTTCTTAATGCAAACATTCTAAGATCTTAATGATCTTTTGAGACATTTTCCTTGTTAACTTATAGTACTTTAAAAGGTCCTAGTGCTTTCCCTTGAATGCGTGGAGAAACT
This sequence comes from Procyon lotor, assembly GCA_028646535.1. Lineage (NCBI taxonomy): Eukaryota > Metazoa > Chordata > Mammalia > Carnivora > Procyonidae > Procyon > Procyon lotor. The sequence goes on along the minus strand of CM053603.1, from coordinate 104,293,792 downwards.
ATAGGCTCTAAAAGAGTTTAAAGAAACTTGATTATCCAAGCAACTGTTCAGAAATCCATTTTCTTGATTCAGGAAATCAAAATAGATGTTTAAAACTCATTTGTCCAACCAATCAATTGCCTACTCGTCCAACCAACTACCCAATCAACCAGCCAACCAACCAACTTCACTGAGTAAATGTTGTTCTGGAACTCTTTCTTAAAACCTTTGTAAAGCTTATTAAGAATACCAAAAAAGGATGATAAAGGTGTGTTTTATAAAACTCAATAGTTAGACTTGTTAATTTATCAGTAATGGCATAAACGACGCTGTCATATCTTCATGTTAAATTTTTTCCAGCCCTATTGAGGGCTCAACTTGCATATTTCTTGTCCGAGAGCAGCAACATTTTCTAGAAAATTATAGAAAGTTGTACATCTGTAAAACTATAAAGTTAAAAGGATAAAGCTGTCTTCAGGATAGAATTTCTTTCCTGATATTTTTCCATGAAATATTTCACACTATGAGTCTAGTATAAATTTTCTTTTACACTCACATTACTAGAATATTGGTAGGTACAATATTTATTTTTGGAGTTCATTAGAATGGAATATATTGCTTGAAAGCTTAAAACTAATTTAACTTAGTTTGAGAGTTTATAAAAGAGGATTTAAGCTTAGTGCATTTTAGAAGTTTTTTTTTCAATTAAAAATTTTTTTTGGTCTTTTGGGAAAGGATAAAATCCACAGGCTATGTGAGGATCTTCAATGTAAGAAAAATTAGCTTTTAAAGATTTTTTTTCTTTTCTTTTTTTGTTTGAGTATGAACATGGCTAGGGGTTTTAGGAAAATAGGGTTGAAAGGACATTTTCAATATTTCCTAATAAGAACTTAAATATACATAAAAAAGGAACTGACTTATTAAAAATTTTCCCAGGAAAAAAATTTTCCCCAGTCAGTTCCCAGGAACTGACTTATTAAAAAAAAAAGTTCTGGATTTTCCCAGAACTTTCCGTCTCTCCCTAAGCTCATCCTATTTAAACAGAAATTTAAAAATCTGCATTTTGGAAAATGATTACTGGGACTCAACTTTTGAGATGTATGTGCTTTTGCATGTGTTTAAATTATGTTATGCCTGCATTTGGATGAAGCATTAAATAACTGAAACACTCACAGTAAGAAATACAGATTGTCTTACAAGGCTGGGGCACAGTGGCTCACCTGTTTCCAATGAACCTTCTTTTCACAAGACTTCTCCGTGGTCAAACCATGTAGTAGGATGCCTTTCTACAAGGAAGTATATAGAAAAAACATAGGCTTTAGTTAAAGAAAGACCTAGCTCAAACCTAAGCCTCTTAACGTACTCTGTGTACATTATTTTAGCCTCTTGAGACTCAAGAATTAGATGCTTTCTAAAGGCTAGGCACTATAGTAGGAATAAGCAGACACCTTTCTTTTTCTTAGGGAGGTTATTATCCAGTGGGAGAGGTAGACTCATAGGCAAAATCTCAACATATGTGATGGGTCTGCTCCTGGTCAGAGAAAGGTGCTCAAAGTGCCACAGAGTAGGGGCATTTCTGCCTGGCAGCTCACTCCTTCTCAGCACGCTCTTATTAGATGTCTAAGTACGTGCTGGGCATAGTCCTAGGACTTGTATACCAGGGAACAGATAAGCACAGTCTTGCCCCTTCTATTGTCTTATGGTCTGAATAATGAAGAGATGACGATAAACTGAAAATTCTGGGCCCTACCTTCTAGGGTGTGTGAGAATGAAACGAGTTTTCTTTCTCCTTCATGCCATCTCCATCCTGCTCACTCAGGCCCTCTTTGCGCCCTCAGTCCTCCGTCTGCCTTAGTAGAACTTGTGGGCTGGGCCCGGCTCTCTCTGGGGTAGATGTTTCTCTTGGTTGACAGATCCTTACAGTGAGTTCACTTACAGGTGAATGGCTAAATACTTCTTTCTTAGAATGTTTGCATTATTACCAAAGACCTTTGGAGGCATCAAGACCATGCTAAACGTCTCTTCATTTGACAGAATTTTAGCTACAGAACAGGCCCTTATGGATAACTGGGGTGCGTCCTCAGGTCCTACTATCATGGTGCCTGGCTGCTGGCCCAATGTTGGTGGTAAGTGGTGGGGTCCCTGGTGCTTCATGGAGAGAACAGCAGGTGGTAACCCTGCCCTGCCTCCAGTTTGAATGTTGCCGGTTTGTGGGCTTGCCGGGCTCAAATCCAAACCAAAGAATTAGGCTACACCCGGAAGTTGGAGTGCTTTGCTATAGGTGTAAGTCCTTCTTATTACAGTGGTAGAAAATCATCTTCTCTTGGGCTTTAAATTTCAGGTTATTATTCTGAGAAGAGGATTAGAACCTGTGACATCATCCTACTTAAGTTCTTCCAAGATATGCTCTTTTAATTATAAAATTAATATTAATTATATAATCACATAATTATATAATAGTATAGTACATTTAATATAATTAATAATTATGAATTGTAACCACTTACGTACAGTTGACCCTTGAACAATGTGGGGGTTAGGGGTGCTGATCCTCCACATAGTCAAAAATCTGCATATAACTTTTCACTCCCCCAAACCTGAACTATTAATAGCCTACTGTTGATTGGAAGCCTTGCTGATAACATGAAGAGTCTATTAGAACATATTTTGTAAAAAAAAAAAAAAAAAAAAAAGAACATATTTTGTATGCTGTATCTATTTTACACTGCATTCCTTTTTTGAAAAAGATTTTCTTTATTTATTTTAGATATAGAGATAGAGAGGGAGCAGGGCTGGTGGAAGGAGCAGAGGGAGATGAACAAGCAGACTGCATGCTGAGCACAGAGCCCCATGTGGGCCTCGATCCCATGACTCTGGGATCATAATTGGAGCTGAAACCAATAGCTGGATATTTAACTTACTGAACCACCCATCCACCCTGATTATATACTGAATTCTTATAATAAAGTAAGCTAGAGAAAAGAAAATGTTATTAAGAAAATCATAAGGAAGAGAAAATACATTTACAGTAATTACTGTATTTATTGCAAAAAGATCTGTGTATAAATGGACCTGCACATTTCAGACTTGTGTTGCTCAGAGGTCAACTGTATAGTTCTCAGTTCCTTAAGCAAATAAGTATAGAGAAGATATAAAATACTCCTTGTAGTAAGGTAAGAACTATCACTCAGGCAGGAGGATAAAGAAGGAGCATATGCATGAATCATTTCTGTATATATATATTTTTTTCCTTTTGAAGCACAGGTAGGATCATGTCATTTCCCTTCTCAGTGAAGTCCAGTGACATCTTACTATACCCAGAATAGCCTGTGTTGAGAAGCCTCTTAGAACTGCCTTTCATCTCATTTTTCATCCCAAGTGTTTTCACATCCTTTAGGTACCCTTTGCTCCAGCTTACTGGGTCTTTTAGCTGTTCTGCCAAAGACTGAGCTTTATATGTCCAGGCTTTTGCTCATTCTGTTTGGTCAGTAAGGGATAAATTTTACTCCTTATTTAATTTAGAAGATCATATGGATCCCACAAGACTGAGTTCAGATGGCTTCTCTTTCGTGAAACCTTCTATAGTCCTGCTAATCAGAATCAATGATTTCTTCCTCATTGTTGGCATGTTTTGTGTATCACTGTTACCCGTTGTTGGTTTTTCTCATTCTTGCTTGTATCTAGTTAATTCATTCATCCATCTATACCTTTATCAGCAAGTATCTCTTGAAGCCTTGCTCTGTCCCTGGCACTGTGCAAGGATATGGGAATGTAGTGGGACAGAAAACAGACATGGCACCTGTGCTTTGGGAACTAACAGTCTTAAGATGGAGATGGGCAATAAGAACACAGCAAAACCCACAGAGCTAAAACTGCAGCTGTGATAAGAGCAAGGAAGATAGATTTGTGTATTTCTCTTTCTAGACTCTATAATCTCCTTAATGTCAGTGAGAGCCTCTTGCTTGGTAGAGAAGGCAATAGAATAAGTCAGCTATAGCCATATAGTGGGGTTCGCGCTCTGTTGGGAGTTGAATTCTTTCCCCTGAAAAGATATATGGAAGTTCTAAGCCCCAGTACATGTGAACATGATTTGATTTAGAATAGAGTCTTTGCAGACGTTATCAAGTTAAGATGAGGTCATACTCAATTAGGGTGGGCCCTAATCCAATATGTGGGGTCCAATAAGAAGAGGAGAAAAGACACAGACGCAAGGGAGAAGGTCATGTGAAGACAGACACCGGGTTTGAAGTGATGAGTTTATAAGTCAAGAAACACCAAGGAATGACAGCAATCGCCAACAGCTAGAGGGGAGGCATGGAACAGATTCTCCCTCAGTTATGCCCAGAGGAAACCAACTATGGTGGCACTTGGATTTCCAGCTTCCAGAACTGTGACAGAATAAATTTCTCTCTCTCTCTCTATCTCTCTCTCTCTCTTTTTTTCCCTTTTTTTGGCCACCCAGTCTGTGCTAATTTGTTCTGGCAGTCCTAGGAAATAAATATACTCTCCTAGAGGGAAGTTCTTATGAACTAGCCCACAGTACCACAGTGCGCTAACGTTTGAGTAAATGAATGAATTTGTATAAATGACTGAATGAATGAATAGAGTATTGTGTTTGTTCTCTTCAATATTAAGAGACCAGGGTGAGTTCAGGATATTTCTTTGTGTTCCAACTCTTTTTTAAGAAGAAGAAAAAAATTGTGGATTCCCAGTTAACAACATTGTCATCAGTTGAGGAGGCTGAACTGAATTACTTAAATTGCCCATGGGATTCTGTCTTTAGAAATAAAGCTGTGTTTTTGTCACTGTGGCTAGTGAGGGGGTTTTAAAAAGCTAGGATTACTAAATATTGAAATAGCAACAACCCTTTCCCCTTTTCCCTCCAAAGTAGAGTCTTAGTCTTTATATTTCCATCCCCAACTTTCTCAAGCAATTTCTGCTTGTCCTTCCAGTTGGATGGTTCACTTCAAGGTTAAGCAGCATTTATTCTTGGGGGGGGGGGTTGTTATTCATGATTGTTAGAATTTGTGTTCCATTTTATATTTTTATAAAGTGATTTACAGGTGTTGCTTGTGTTCCGTAGCACTCAGGCATTCATGATAATGTTTTCTGTTCGTAAAGAGAAAACAAGGGACCAAGAAGTTCAGTGACAACTGAAAGATGCACTGATCAGATATTCACTAATCTGGGGTACCACCCCCTTTCTTCTTCCTGGAGACTCTTACCCTTTGTCTGCCTCCTGAGTTCTCCTCAGTCTCGGTCCATCGCAACACCACCTCTGTAAAGTCTGTATGATCTCCTCTTGTCTCACAAATCTCCATTGCACTTTACTAGATGAAATTTTGTTTATGTGGGTTTTCAGTAGATGATGATGAGTCCCTGGAGGGCAGGTAAGCAGACTCACCTAATGGGCATCAGTAGCCATCCCTTGAATAAGTGATCATATGATAAATGAGTGAATGAAATTCCTAGAGTTGATTGAGGCTGGGAATAGCCAGTCCTTTGGCAGCTGGCCTCCCATTTTGGACCCCTAAGACCATACCAGGAGTGGCGCTCACTGTGGTGAACGCCTAAGTAAATCACGCAGAGGCAGGAATGGGATGGCACTGTGGCCTGGAAAAGGTCAGCCTTTAGCTTTCCATGGCTCTCCTATTTGTGTTGTCAGTGGAGAATTGAGTCAGCCATTTTCCAAGGCTGTCGTCATGAGACCCTTGCTCAGAGGTGCCAACCAGATGTCTCAGAGTCATAGCCAGAGGAGGCAGGCCCAACCAGCCATGGTGGCTCCCAGTGCGGGATGATGACGCAGAGGTAGGGGGTTCTCCTAATACAGAAATGTTCTGTTGTGTCTGAAATTTGCAATAAAGGACGTGGCTGTCGGGGGACTCCAGCAACAGAGCATAGCGATCCTCAACTCTGGAGAGTGTGGTTCATTTTCTTCATGTTGTTACGTCTCATCTATGTGTCTGGATGAGTGTCACGTGATATGGCACGGAGCATCCCACATTTACGGAGCACATATGACATTTGGGATGGGATTTTCACCCTCCGTGTACCCATCTGATCGCACACACACCAAGCCTGATAAAGGCCTGCTTTCAGGACATTCAGATCATGGAACAGTACCAAGAGGAAAGCTAGTCTCCTAACAGTTAATTTAGTACAAGAAATGATTGGGAAGGGATCATTTGAATGAATGGAATAGACGGGATGAATTTGCAGAGAAAACTTCTATCAGTATTTATCTCAAGATTAGTGTAGTGGGATTGCAGATCTTCGGGTGACAGACCTGTTATCTGTACGTATGTGTTTTTTCTGCATTGTCTAGATGCTGGGACTCCTTTTCTCCCACTTCTCCCCCAAGCCAGAGACCTGCTTTGAGAGAACATGGCTACGTGTTTCTTATTTCACAATAATCTTTTTGAAAAGTATTATTATAAGTGAATTTCACACCACTGGTGTTACTTGTACTTGCAAGAGTACCCTTATGAAATAGCCATCTGAGGACAAAAGGAGCAATTACAGACTTTACTTCCTAGGATTGGTAGATAAGAAAGAGAGAAGCTGTTTCTGGGACCCCCCTCTGCCACTAATTCTGTGTGTCTTCCATCAATCGCTTAATCTCTCACATCCATGGCTTCCTTAATATTTAAAATCAGCAGGTTGAGGCTGAGGACCTCTCAAGTCCCTCCAGTTCTACGGTTCTGTGTTTTTAGCTGTGTGTAATTCTAGCCCTTTTTGTTTGCGTTTAAGTTAAAAGTTGGTAGACAGCACCACAAATAATGACGAAGATAAATTTTGTAGAATTGGACAAGCTAGCATCCTCAGAGGCAGTATTACTGGTATTGAATTTATAAACTACTTGCTGGTAAAAAAAAAAAAATCTCTTGAGTGGTTTCTAAACATTTGTATTCTTAACCTCCATTTTTAAAACATTATCTTGGTGATTGCATCGCGACGCCTCTGAAATGTAATCTCTTATTCATTGTGGCGTGCTGGGAGTTTGCAGTATCCACGTGAAGTTAAGCACACACAGATCTTGAAGATCAGAAGTACATCTAATGGCACTCTGTGGTCCAATAGTCTCATCTTTAAGCATTAGTAATTGCCATACTCAAGGAAGTGCCCCGCTTGGGAGCTGCTGGATTTCAGCCATAAACCAGAATTTGGATATATGCATCTCGTGAAAGCCAAAGTGGTTAGTGTTGCCAGAGACAGCCAGGTGATACTACTGAATTCATGAACTGGGCATCGTGCCATTGCTGCTGAAAAAAGTGGGGCAGTTTATTAAGTTTCGGCATATTAGACAAAGGCAATGGTAAATGGACTGGATGTGTTTTAGAAATTTGAAAATCGATCATGAAACAGGAAAGAGACCCCCATGGAAAGAAGAGGGCTGGCACAGAAGGTTGAAAGCATTCAGTGAACTAGATGTCTGGCCCGTTGGACATCCACCAAGAACCGGAGAGTTTGGGCAAACACATCTCAAGTTGTTTGTGTCCGTAGTAGTGAAATCCTCCATAGACTGTGGTTTTCTGGGACCCGTCAGAAAGTAGCTCTTCTGGATAGTCAAGCTATCACCGCCTAGCTTCAACTTAATTTTAATTTGAAAATAGAAGTATTTTAAATGATATACTACCTAGTTACATAGACCTTTCTCTCTTATTCTAAACGTATTTTCTGGTAATTTTGGAAGAAGTAGGAAAATACAGGAGGAACCCACAATTGTTTAATCCTGCCATCCGGATACAACCTTTTAGTTACCCTTTCGCTATTTTTCCTTCTCGCCCTTGCTTTTCCTCATTCATATTTTAAACACAACACCTACATAATGGTGCTCACATTTTGAAAATATGTTAAGTATTGTCTGATCTTTTCTGATTTGGAGCAGCTGTTAGGGAGAGCTGAGGGCATGAGGATCGGGGCCATAAAATTTCTTCTCTCCCTCCTCCTTTCTCCACACTCCATTGGGTACTGAGTGGGCCAGCAGCTTCCTTTGTCACGCCCTGGGGGGAGGTCATATGTACTCTTGGGCTTTGGCACTTCCCGGCCTTTCTCTGACGTTAATTGTTAAAACCCTCCCTGCCCCTTCCTACCCAGCTATAAACATCTGGATGGCTGTGTGAAATTCAGCTTATCTAAATTACAGCAAAGTTGATGGTGAAAGAGCAAAATATAAATGAGGGTGTGTGTTCTCTAAATTCTTCTGTAAAGCGTAGGTATTAGTTACTAGTGACAGGACTTGTTAAAGTCATGGGAAAGCAGGGGGAAAATGCTTGATGACTCTTTCCAGTTAGTTTTTCTGGGTCAGCTGGGGTCAGATGACACATGTTTGGTTTTGGGGCAGGTTTGTGATATTAAAAGATTGCTCCCAGGAGGCAGCCTCGTGTAGAGGAACCAGCGCAAGTCTTGGAAGCAGACAGACCTGGAACTGAGTGCTGGTTTCCCTTAGCTTCTCGGCACCATCTTGAGCTCGTTATGAAACTATTAGAAACATCAGTTTCCTCACCTGTGGGCTACAGCCTGTGATGCTACGCACCACTGGGAATACTTCCCAGATGTTGAGGGGGGTGTCAATGAAAAGGTATGTGGCATTCCCTGGCACACAGTAGGTGCTTACTGGTGAGCTGCTTCCTTCTGTTTTCCCCAGTGGTTTCTGGGAAGTGTGCAGAGGAATACAGTTCATTCTCGAGGCAGTGAGTGATGGTGATAATGGGATGCTAATATTTACCCAGATAAACACCTTGCACGAACGATTTGTATAATGGTAATCAGCAGAAAAGGTTCTCATCAAATGCGTGGTTTGAGATTTCCTTTCCTCATACTGAAAAGATTTGGTTGAGAGTGAAAGTCACTGAATGGAAAGAACCTTCTCTGCTTTGCTGTCAGGACGTGTTCTTATGTTTGTTAATAAAGCTGGCTGCGCTTCTCTTTATGACATTCTCATCACCTCCCAAGAATTTTAGTGAGTGGGAGCAGGGAGGGGAGATTGGGATTTGGGGGTCACTTTGTGTTTGAGTTGAAAAGATAGACTCATTTGGGGATATAGATTATGATATGCAGTAACTGGGGGCACATGTGTTTTGTAAGTGCTTGATAGATTCCTGGAAGAAAATTTAAAAGTAAAAGCTTTACGTTTTGCTTGTGGACGCCATTCTGAAGAGTGTGGTATCAGCTTTTTATTTCGCTTCTTAACGTCCAAGGTGAGGGACAAGTAGATTTTTGGTTTGCAATGCTTGAAAACACAAGCTTAATTTAAATATTAAATATTAATATGTAGAAAGAGATTGCCTAATGATAATGAAGAGCAGGAAAAGGGATTGAGAAAAATTTTCATACAAAGAAGTAAAAGAATTTGAGGGAAATTCCTTATTTTTCAACCCCAGGTTTTTTGTTTTGTTTTTTTTTTCAATCTCAGGTTTTAATCCCCCCTCACCACTTAGCCAATTTTTCTAAGCTCGATGCATTTCCTCCCCATAAACTGAATTCCCTTAAGTTTTTGTCATTTCATAGTGGAGTAACTTTGTCTCTGTCATTAAACCCATCCTGAAGGGAAAGACAGAGATTGTAATAGGGAAGTCTGAAGTTCGATTCTATCTTTAGAAATGGATGACAGAGATTCCTTCGGAAGAAGTCACACCTGCCTAGAGGTACCTCTTGACTGATATCCAATGTATCATTGAGCAGACTTTGTTGAGAAGGGGCATTAGTTTACAAGGATTATTTATTAAGTACACATTGTATTAGATGGGCGAAATGAAGTCAAACCCTTATTTATTTTTTTCTCCTTTAGCCTTCTGGAAGGCCAGAATCAGATTTTTTTTTTTTTTTTAAAGATTTTATTTATTTATTTGACAGAGAGAGAGATCACAAGTAGGCAGAGAGGCAGGCAGAGAGAGAGAGGAAGCAGGCTCCCCCCTAAGGAGAGAGCCCAACGCTCTCCGGGCTCGATCCCAGGACCCCGAGATCATGACCTGAGCTGAAGGCAGAGGCTTCAACCCACTGAGCCACCCAGGTGCCCCAGGCCAGAATCAGATTTAAGATACTATAAATAGTTACTGTAGCTTCGTTACTTTGCTCATTTGCTTCCCTTTTTCTTCCTTAAATTTTTAATTTCTAAATTAATAGTCATCTATTCACTCATTGATTCAGTCATCAAACACATTTCTGTATTAGTTAAAAGGGAAAGAAAAAAAAATCCTATACATCTCACAATCTGGAGAAACCCTATAAACAAAAACTGTAGTTCAACAGAGGCCGTATTCCATCAAGAACAGACCCACCATCTGTGAGGGAGAAGGCCCAGCATAGGGCCGCCTGTGGGAATCATGTACTTGACCAGGCACAGAGCTATGGGAAAGACTTTGAAGTTATGTGTATCTTTTGGGGTAGAGCAAATTTTACGGAGTAGATAAATTGTAAGTCATGATTAAAAATGAGTAAAGAAGTAGAGGAGATTACCACAACGGGGAGAGGTTAAGTAATAGGCAAGGAGGTATGCGACTAAGAGCCTCAGCGAGTGACTGTCTTGGGATTCCAAGAAGAGGACTTATTTGCAAAAGCAGATTAGAGGAATAGTGATGGCGTGTTAGATGCATTCTTTCTCCTCAGGGGGTAAATTAGCAAATAGAGCTCCAGGGAAGGAAAAAGCCAGGCTACTGGTAAGAGCTGGAGATCCCTAGAATTCTACCACTTGAAGAAAAAAGTTGAAGGATGTTTAAGTTTTTCATTCTTTAAACACCCGGCTGCTTGCGCGACACCCTCTGACCACAACATGACTTAGTACGATTCGGAATAAAAGGGCTCGCTTAGAAAGACCCCTTCCTCTCATAAAATGTTGGTCCTGGACTCCCTTTACATTCTTAAAAGGTACTGAGGTCTCCAAAAAGCTTTTGCTCAGGCAGACAAAGTTACTCCACTATGAAATGACAAAAACTTAAGGGAGAAAATGCATTGAGCTCAGGAAAATTGGCTAAGTGGTGAGGGGGGATTAAAACCTGGGGTTGAAAAAAATATATCACTTTTTATCGTATTGTCAATACATGAGAATTTATAAAATACAGTGAGGAATTTTTAAAGTCCGAGAATATACCAACACACATTCCATTAGCTTCAGAGTGACGATACCCTCTTGAGTCATGTAGCTTCTGGAAAACCCCACTGTACAACTGTGGAAGGAGAGAGTGAAGGAGGCAAAGTGCATCGTGTACTGTTATAGAGATGGTCTGACGTCATGGACCCCCAAAAGTGGTTTCAGAGATCCTCAGAGGCCCCTCAACCACTTTGAGAACCACTCAGTCTTGACACAATAGCTGTCTCTACTCAAGATTTGAGGGTGATTGTGCTGATTCTTTCATTCAGTCAGCTGTCACTTACTCCTTCTTCCATGATGAATAACTTAGTACCAAGAGTTAAAAATAAAGAAGGTTGAATCTCACACGTTGCTTCCCAGTCCAGAATTGGAAGTGCCCGTAGTCAAAAAGAAAGAAAACTCAACAGTTACAACACAAGAAAAGTATTTCATTGTTTCTAACTTTTCCTTTGTTTTTAAACGTGTTAAATTAGATTTGAGTCAATCAACTGAAGAGAATACATTTTAATCATATATCATAAGGACTTTCTTGACCTTGGCATACATGAGCTTGTAATGTGTGTGGCGTCTCCAAACTGGAAACTATTTCAGAAGAGGCCTTCCCCCAGAGATCTGGTTTACATGGACGAGCCTGGAGGCAGGGTTTCAACTTGAGTACCGTTGGTCTTTGAGCCTTCACTTTGAGCCTTCGAGGTTCCTCCCAGAGCGATAGCACAGAATCACAACTCTGCCATGTCTGAGTGCCCTCACCCCCCTCCCCCCAATCCCCACTGCCACTCATAAAATTCTACGCCTGAGGAGTTCAAAGGCCAAAAGAATTAAATGGAAAACCAGGGTTTGACAAGCTTATATAAAGGAAGGTTTGGTATCAGGGCAGATCTTTCTGACACTCGCTGCTGCCCTTTCTCTAGGTGACCTCTGACCATGGCCACGAATCCCATTGTCGGTCTTTGTTCGGAGGATACACCGAAGATCCTCCCTAAAACGCGAAGCATGGGGTTGACTTTGTTCCCAGGCCGGCTGTCTGCCAAATCTGCCCAGTCAGTTCCCATAGCTGCCAGCTGAGATTTTTCCCATCACCACGACATCGGAGCACACATGCTTTCTCTTCTCTCTTTAGAGACTTTGTTGTTTCAAGAAAAGCTGAGGATAGACTTGCTGGGAATGACTGCTGCTGTGTCTGACCACCGAGAGCGAATTTTCCCTACTGGTTGTTTTCCTTTTCCACTTCCTGGGGTTTTGGTGGTATTTACATTTGGGCCCTGTCATTTCATTGTTTCATGAATATCTATTTGAGAGAGACACTTGGCATCCGAAGCTACTTCTTTTTTCGGTTCAAATTGAGTCCAAATGTCTAACAGTCTCGCCATTGATCATTGAGACGGAAAGATTAAAAAATTTCCCTTGCTTATTTCTTCTGCTTTAAATCCGGTAACAAGTCATTTTGCACGTCCTGAGGAGCCCAGCTGGCTCTATAACCTGTCTTCTTATTTTATATAATGGTACTTTCGGCTCCACACCACCAGGTCTGGGGTGCAAAACAATCAAAGGTTTCCAGCGGAATTTCCGAATCCAGTATTTTCTTTGACGGGTAAAGAATGCTTCGGATCTTCAGTTGTTCCTGACCTCAGTGTGGCCCTTTTCTTAGTAGTCTGGTTCAAGAGAAAGAAGGAAAAACAACAAAAGATCGTCTAGGCTATGTAATGGCCCCGTTCTAGCAGGGTCAGATTTAGCTCTTTGTTAATCCAGGGTTTTGTCAGAATGCTGTTCTCAAGCCCCTTTCCTACAGAAAGTGTGCCCTTGGTCCCTTCTGTCTTAGCCAATGGACCTGGCTCCTCCCCTGCTTTCCCCACAGGGTTTTCTTGTTTTAGGCTCCTGCTGACCTAGCAGGAGGCATTTTCCTACTACTCTTTAATCCTCATCAAACTGGAAGAGCCTCACTTCCCTGCACAGTCCCATGCTATTCTTTCTGTCTCTCCTTTTACAGAATTCCTCTCATGTAGATCCCCCCTCCCTTCAGGATTCCCCTCCCTGAAGGCCCAACTCAGGTCTTGCTTCCTCCCTGGGCTTTCCCTCAATACTCCCCCCACTTTTTTTTTTTTTTTTTTTTTGAGAGAGAGAGCGAGGTGGGGCCAGGGTCCGGCAGAGGTCGGGGGAGAGAGAGAGAGAGAATCTTAAGCAGGCTCCAGGCCTGACTTGGGACTCAAGCTCACAACCCTGAGATCATGACCTGAGCCAAAACCAAGTGTCAGATGCTTAACCCACTGAGCCGCGCAGGTGCTCCATTCCTGGGCCTTCCCAGATGAAGCCGAGGGTCTGTGTTGCTGGACTCCTCCCAGTTCTCTGCCCAAAGCCAGCTACATTCTCATGCAAGTCCTGGTGTCGCCTCTCCACTGGGGACAGCTCCACGGGCCAGGAGTGACATTCTCCTTACAGCACCAGAGGACTCAGGTGGAAGGGGACTGTGCCTAGAGAGTTTACTCACACATGCCGGCTTTTAAAGAGTTGGTCTTAGAAGAATGATTGAATACAGGTCCTCAGCAGACCGGAGTCAGCACAGGAAAGATGAGTTGAACCACGGGGTGCCTAGTTCTAAGCTTTATGTGTGAAGGCTATGCCATAAAATGCCTCAAATTCTTGATGGAAAGGCAAGCTGTAAGCTGAATGTTGTGAAATGTTACATGTTCTCTATGTATAAATAGAGTTTATATTAGAAAAATAAGGACGTGTGGTAGACCGTAATATGTCTTTTTATTTTACATTGAATCAAAGACTGGTTCCAGCTCGCACTGACATCAGATACTTTGATACTTGAATTATGTGTTTTGCAATGTTAAATGAAAGTTATAATATGAAAATACTACAGATTATTAAGTTAACTAATGCTAAAAGCATACATTAGGCCCTATCTATAGAGTCTAGAGTCTGGACCTGGAGGAAGGGACACAGAGGCTGTATGGAGGAGGGACGGCTGACTGTGGTGAACTTCAAAACTTTTCTGAGTCATAACTGTCTATTTACTTGACACTGTTACTGAACAATAAAAGATGAGGGAAGAGTCATTTTGGCTCTCCTCAGTTTTTGTACGAATATTACTTTGGAACTCTGCGATAGAAATTTTACTTTGTTTGACTTTCCGAATCTTGTATTGGCTGCTGTTAGCCCTTTGTTATGAAGGCATCTTGTTCTATCCGTATGAGACAGTCTGCAAAGAAAAATAATCACTGAGTAATGTGAATCTGATTTTGCAACGTGGAGACACAAATGGACAAGTGTGATTGATGGTAGTAAGGAAACTAGAAGACCTGAACCAGAGAGACTTAGACTGGGTGCAGCCCAGGTGATGGAGATGGGGACTCCTAGGGTGGAAAAGAGCTCGGTGTCTTCTCAGCTGCAAAGAGAGGGTGGAAAGTTGGACTCTGAGTTGTCCTCCTTCTATGTACAAATAACATCTTTTGATTTTTCTCTTTAGATATCAAAAGAATATTTACAAAGCATTCATGACTTTCCTTTAAAACATATAATGAATTCATTCCTACGTGGGCTCTGCCAAAATTTTAAGGCCTTGACATAGTTCAAATTCATAATTCAAAAGAAAAATTTAAAGCCTAACGTTGAGGTTTCCACTAGAGCCAGGGCTTGGTTGTGACCACATTGGAGGATGTAGGCACACTACCCACACTGTCCCAAAGCTGTGCGGACTCTGTTCTGAAGTCGGTTACTGAGTAGTTCATACTATTTCCATCGTAGAGTTTGTGTTGGTTTTCGTTGACTTAAATAGCAAGTGAGAAGTTGTCCATTTTCTGAAGTGTGCTTGTGTTAAGCCTGTAGGTATAGAGAAACAGGATGCATCTCTTTGGGTGGGGCCGTTGAAGTATGTTGAACCATTTCGAACTAGGAATGCACCTCCTGGGCGGTCCCATCATTCCGTGATGTGACACCCACAGCTCGGGCTTTGTCCACGTGGTCCCTTAGCACTTTGGTTTCCTGTGACCCAGCACTGTAACCCGAGCTCGGCCAGCTGCTGTGCTTTTCCCCCCCTACCCTCACCCGCCTTTTTAATGAAACGTTTCAAATTAAGCAGAAGCGTCAGGAGGCTAGTGAGTGTACCCATATACTTCTCATCTAAATTTACCAGTTGTGAACGTTTTGCCATTTTTGCTTTGTGTCTCCCCATGTATATAGGTAGCTATGTACACATACGCATTTGGCTTTTTTCTGAACCATTTGAAAGTAAGTTGCCGATATCATGCTACCTCAGCCCCAAGTACTCCATGATATGGTATGGATGATATCATCTGATAAACATCTATATCATGATATCATCTATAAACAAAGTCAAAACCATGAAGTACAAAGGAATTTGACGCTGGTACAGTCATGCCATTTAGTACACAGACCTTACTTAGATTTCCGCAGGAGTTAGAAGAACTATCTGTACCGTTGTTTGGCTTGATCCAGGCTCATGCGTTGCCTTAGCTGTTCTGTTGCTTTCGTCTTCTTTAATCTAGAATCATCCGCTTCTCCCGTCTTCGATAAAACTGCGTACTAGAATTGAAAAAGTCCAGCTCGGTTGTTTGGTACAATAGCTCATAATCTGGGTGTGTCTGATTACTTCCTCATGATTAGATTCAACTTAATTCATTTTGCAAGAGTACCATGTAGGCGGTATTTTGTCCTTTCTGTTGTGTCACATCAGGAGCCACATAATGTTTATTACTGGTGGTGCTGAGTTTAGTCCCTTGGTTCAACTGGTACCCACTACATTTCTCCATTACAGCGATTTCTCTTTTTCCCTTTTGTACCTCATAAGTAACCTATGGGGTAATTCTTTGAGAATTGTGCGACTCTCCTGATGCCTTCCCAACCCACCCAATGGTTTTGACATCCATGGAGAATCCTTGCCTGGATCAGTTATTATTTGAAGGTTGCCAAAGCCCAGAAACTTCTAACTGAGCACTACTGGTTACCGGAGGAACCAAGGACGCTCCAAGGAAATGAAGCTTCAATCAACAGTGCCAAGGCACTGATTGACCCCACATGTGTTCCATTCTTCGTTCTCTTGCTGCCTAGCAGCATGCCTGGCACGGAGAAAGGCCCACACAAACATTTGTGATTGAGAGAATAGTAGTAAGGACAACACTTTACCATTTCCTTTTGATTAGTTCTAACAGTTTCTGCTTAGAACACTAGGCCTTTTCCCTCAGAAAAGCATCAGTGTTTGAGTACCTTATTCATGGATTTCCTACCAGTCTTCAGCAGTTCTTCTCTCCCCCTAGTAGGCAATGAAAGCAGAAATGCTTTCATTAGAAATGAAATCCGTATAGTAGAAATCCGTTTTCTACTCACCATTCTTTGCCCAGAATCATCTTTATTTTATTTTTTAAAGATTTTTATTTTATTTTATTTTAAGATTTTATTTATTTGTTTGACAGAGAAAGAGAGATCACAGATAGGCACAGAGGCAAGCAGAGAGAGAGGGGGAAGCAGGCTCCCCGCTGAGCAGAGAGCCCGATGTGGGGCTTGATCCCAGGACCCTTAGATCATGACCTGAGCCGAAGGCAGAGGCTTTAACCGACTGAGCCACCCAGGTGCCCCAGATTTTTATTTTTTTTTAATGTAATCTCTACTCTTAGTATGGGGCCTGTACACAACCCCAAGATCAAGAGTCATATGCTCTGCCTCCTAAGCCAGCCAGGCTCCCATAGAATTATCCTTAAAGCAGCATATTTCCAAGTCCTGTAAGGAAGTGATGTCTCCTTTCCAGAAATAATATGAGGTAATTTTTCCTTTTCTCTTTCTGAGAAAATCTCTTCCTTTCAACCAGCAAAATGTTATATTGATTTTTGCTCCCAATAGGACATTTGTAATCTTGAGAGAAGCAAGACTGCACCACCGTTCTCAGTGGTTCTACTGGGCGTGGTGTTGTGTAATTTGCCAACAAAGAATGTTGTGTGTGGTTCACTATTGTAACAGGTACAATAGGTTTACCAGTCACAAAGTTACCTATAAGTCATCTCACATCCAAAGACTTATAATCCAGGGTATATTTCTGGACCTCGCTGCCACGTCAGAAACATTACCTGTCTTGGAAAACTTTTGGTTTACACCTAAAGATGGAATTATATTTAGCTTTGTAAACCCACTCTCTGTCACACCTCATGTTTAGTAATTCGTAGATGAATTTGTTTGTTCTTTAACAACCTCATGTTTGTTAATATCCAGGAAATGTACTGTTAGCATCACTATTGGATTATTGAGTTTGAAAGAAATTACTTACTTTCCTGATCTATGTTTCTGGCTCATGGAAGTGGCAAAAACACGAAATGCCACAAGTCGTCCCTTTGCACGTTAGGTAGTGTGTTGACGGTCTCTTTTGGGTTTCACCAAAGTCTGAGGCCACCACTCAGCACACTTTAGATTCTGTCACTCCCCTGTTGCCACCAAATATCTGAAGCTGGGCCTGGGTTGGTGGAGCCTTCTAACTTCTGAAAACCTCATGCTAACTTGACTGGAATGTTGAAGAGGCAAAAGTGGTGGGAAATCAGCCTGACTCATTTGCTCTCCAGCTTCAAATCAGAAAGCTATTTATAGTCCCCTTTAGAGCCCCATTTCATTCTTTTAAACAGGAGAAAGAGACCCGAGCACAAAACTGTCTGAGATTGGGCAACAGATACTTGTCTTGAAAGCATCTTTTATGGTGGCAAGTGGTCAAACAGTGTCCAGGCAGCAGCTTAATGGCGGTGGCTAATAGGGCGGCTGTCCGTTGGCTCTCCACACTTTTCACAGATTTGGCCACGGAAGGGGACAAGAGTGCCCACATGGTCAGACATGTATTATTTGCTCAGATAGCAAAAGCAAGACCAGGGTGGCATCAGTTCCCCATCTCCCTTGTTCCACACACAGGATGACACTGAGCTGGAGGGGCCAGCTGTCAGGTGGCATGAGTGTTGGGTCACTCCGCCCTAGATGAACCATATTGAAATGGCAGCCAACTAGTTCTGTGGACACAGAGCCTGCAGCTGTGCCCCAAGTGGGAAGCGGGGTTAGGAGGAAAGTCCTGTGCTCAAGTGAACCAAGGAAGATGGGTGGGAAGCCATCTTGTGGCCGTCTCACGAGACTGGGAGGTAGATGAGAAACTGCCATGTGACAGCTCCCCACAGGGATGCTTGTCTTCCTTCATTTTGGGAGGACTTGCAGGGCAGCCTGCCAAGACTCAGGTCAGACTGTGGGTAAGCTTTGCTTACGTGGCCTGTGTGGAGATAGGCAAGGTTGCCAGGGAGCCATGGTGGGGCCATTCCCTACACACTGTCCATCATTTCAGCTATCAGTGTGGGAGGAAGTGCAGAAAATAAGGCATCTGGAGTTGTGTGAAGCTGGTTAAGTGAACATTTTAAGGTTGGTGGACTTTAGAGATTCTTCTATTCGGGATAGGATAGATGTGCTACAGGAACTAGATAACCCCATCTTCCATCTTTGTATGTAGCGTAATGCACAGAGGTTTGTTTCTTCCCTGTGCATATCCAGCAAGAGTTGTGATGGTGTCGTACCCCACGTAGTCATTTGAGGACCCAGGCTGATGCCAGCAGTCTAACATCTTGTAGTGGTAACATCTGTAAGTCAGGGCCCCCTCAGTCACCATGACAGGAAAAGATATAGGCCTTTCATACTTTGGCCTAAAACTGACACAAGTCACTTCTGCCCACAGCTTACTGCTCAGAACTATCACACAGCCCGACCTAACTGTGAGGGCTGGGAACTGTAGGGGAACAGATGGAATATTTAGTGAGCACGTTGTCTGTGCCACAGGCATGCATTTTTGCAAAGTCAACCTATCAGTCTGGCTGAGTACTTTTATAAGTGGATACTGACCAAGAAAAATTTCATGTGTGAATGCTTTAGATTTTACAACAATGCTTTTACAATAATCACCCTTAGAAAGAGGCAGAGATTGAAAGGCTCCGAGGAAGTGGTTGGTCCAAGGCTAAGATGGTGAATGACGGTATTTTCCGTCCTTGGAAGTTACCGTTGGTCCACATTCGCTATTTGGATGGAAACCATCATAAGCTTCAGTCTGTATTGACTTTGGTAGAGGCTAGAAAGATCATTTTGTACTTGTATGTATTGAATGGAAATCAAGAGGTAGATGAACACCATCCTAAATCATCAGAAACATGGTGCTGTTCTTAAAATAATTTGCATCCATCATTCTGACCTGGAATCTATTTCGTCAGGAGGTAAAACTTTCCGCCGTTGGAATGAGGGAAATCGGATCAGTGTTGCAGGTGCAGAACACTATCCTCTCCACATAAGTCTGAGTCGAGATTTTTTTTAAAAGATTTTATTTATTTATTTGACAAAGAGGAGAGAGATCACAAGCGGGTAGAGAGGCAGGCAGAGAGAGAAAGGGGGGGGCAGGCTCCCCGCTGAGCAGAGAGCCTGATACGAGGCTTGATCCCAGGACCCTGAGATCATGACCTGAGCCGAAGGTAGAGACTTTAACCCACTGAGCCACCCAGGCGCCCCTGAGTCGAGATTTAATCGCTGCTCTTGAGAAGTGAAAACCAAGAGCATGTAATAATTACAACTGTCATCATCTACTTTCTCTCACTGTGGTGCTGATATTAACTGGTTTTAAATCTATTCCTAAACTTTCCATTGCTTATAATTATTGAATTTTTAACATAAACTTCAAATTGATTTCATTTTTTATACTTCAAGTAATTTAAAAGAACCGACCCAGGTTAAGTTCACTGATGAAGACATAGAAAAGAAATAATAAAATTATATTCCGAGTTTAGTCTTTCTGAAAGACATGAAGGGAAACATGCCTGAATTTGATGTGCTCTGCTAGCAATAAAGGAGATATCAGTATTTTGTTGGGATATAATTAAAAATTGATCATTTTGGGGAAAGCATTTTAAACAGCCCTTCCCCCAATCCGTACAATTTTGAATTTATCACATGTAGCCCCGACAGGGATCACCAGTGAGTCAGTTACATTAATATAACTTGGGGGAAGCCAGCCATTTATGTTGGCACTGTTGGAGCTCCAGTAGGGAATCATCTCTTTTTCTTTCTTTTTTTTTAAAGATTTCATTTATTTATTTGACAGAGAGAGACACAGTGAGAGAGGGAACACAAACAGGGGAAGTCAGAGAGGGAGAAGCAGGCTTCCCACTGAGCAGAGAGCCCAATGTGGGGCTCTATCCCGGGACCCTGGGATCATGACCTGAGCCGAAGGCAGATGCTTAACCCACTGAGCCACCCAGGCACCCCACCATCTCTTTTTCTAAGTGCATTATTGGCACGTGAAAGAGGAGGTAAAGGTAAAAAAGAAAAAGTATATGTTGGTCCCAACACATCACCTTACTTGTCTCCCCTCTTCATGGATGTGGCCTCTGTGTTTTGCTCTCTCCAGATGTTGAGTCAACAGGGAGAAATGGAGAAAAACCGAGTTGTGTTTGGTGTTGAAAAAGGAAGGCAGTATATTCCTTTTCTTCTCATCTCCTCCTCCTCCCGCCTCCAGTGTCTCTCCCCTTTTGGAAAGGGGAAGTATCGAGGGACTGGAATCTCTGAGCAAACACTGAGAATGGCACTAAATTAGAGCTGCATCCAGATACCGAGAATCTTAACTGGCCTGAGTAAGGGGCAAGGATCGTAGCGTAATACATGCCAGGGAACTTGAATTCTCAACAGGTCTGAATGGGTGAAGTGGTAGAAGGAAAAAAAGTAAAATTCTTGTTCTATCATTAATGCATAAGAACAGGGAAGCCTGAAAGAAATTGTTCTGCAAAATAAGGGAGAATTCCCAGGGTGTTGTCTATCACATATTCCTGAAATAAAGGAGTGTTAAAAAACAGAATTCAGTCAACTAAACTGGAAGATGGAAGATCTCATTGGCTTTATTAGACAATTCATATTTAGGCAGCATCCCATCTAACAAGCAGAGGAGAGCTGAGGACTTGTACAAAGTAGAAGGTTTTCACAGGAAAGAGAGTGGGGCAAGGAAGTTACTAGCAAAGGAAAAAAAAATGTTTCAGGCAAGATGGCTTCCCATTATGGCGGAAGGTCAGAGGGATCTTTGTTATGCAGATGACCTCATCTTTCTTGTGGGGGCTGAGGAGGGCCCAAGGGATGGATGACGTCATAGGTGCTGATCAGAAAACTCCCAACTGACTGGTTAAGACTACATTTCTGGGGGACATTGCAGCTGTAGTTAGGTGAGGTGTTAGGTGAGCCCCATTTGGTGACTTGGCCAAAGTGATACCATTTGGGTTCTGTAGTTCTTTTTTAATGGGAGAAAGTTGTTTCATGAAAGGAGGACTTGAAAATTACTTATGCTCTCAATAATTAAAAAGTGTCCTTTAAGAGTTAATTATACCAATTTCAAACAAACATGAAAGTAGCTAGGATGATTTAACCTGGCCCTTACCCATCTTCCGTAATCATCGATATTTTGTCCGTCTTGTTTTACTACTGTGTCGTTGCCCACCCCCTCCTTTCTTTCCGGTTGGAGACTTCCCAAACTGATCCTAACATCACGTGCAGTCACTCACTTCAAATCTCATAACTAGGAAGTGGTGGATACAGGATTCAGACCTCTGCAGTTTGGTTCCAGAAGCTCTGGGGGATCCACAAGGCAGAGGACAAGCCCACTTAGACTGGAGTTGTTCTGAAAATTAGTGTAATTGAGTAATAAGCTGGGGACGCTCCCCTCTACCTTTGAATCTAAGTGCTTCACTTACCTTCTCAGAAGGGTGTTAGTGTGTGGAGAGTGGGCTTAGGATTTGATATCAGAAGTCATCTCCTCTAGTGTGACATTTTATTGATACACTCATGAGACACCAGCTTGTCTTCTAAAACACAGTCACAGAAATTCATGTTTGCTGCCATGCTCTGCCAACAGTTCATGAATGCAGCATCGCAGAGGTCAAGCACCGGTCACTTCGGAGGGAAGGCTCGAGTCCGTGGGGGTCTTCCACTGTGCTCTGACCAAGTGTGAGGGGCTGACTCTTTAATTACAGCGTTTTGGGAATGATCAAAGATTTGACACTTGCTGTTCCTGATTGTTTGAGATTATACTGTTTTTAAGGAATGCATAGAACATAATTTGAATGACTGCTAATGTCTCAGTGGTGCTGAATCAAGAATTGGAATTTGATTTAGTTACACTTACTGAGGCCAAGTAGAGAACTCAGACCCTGAACTAGGTGCTTGTGATCTGCGGAGATCAAAGAATTCCAGGGAGGGACCTTTCCTGCATTTAAACATCTGGCACCCTTTCTTGCATGAGGGAGTGGCCAAATAAGAACCGGCCAGATACCCTAGAAGTGGGGTTGGTGGAGTGGCACAGACCCCATAAGGAAGACCTTCCCCACCCCCTCCCCCATGAGGGCTCCCTCCCTGGTCTGTGGGGCCTGAGGCAGGAGCAGAATTCGATGTGTCTTGCTGGGACACACTGGGAACAACATCATGGGCTCCAGGAAGCCACTGTGTAAAATGTTCTTAATTTCCCTGGAGGGAAAGAAAGAAGACTTTCAATTCCCACTAACACTGGTTACTTTTTCAGGTTAGCTCATTGAACTCTCGGAAAGCAAAGACTTTGTAGAGAAGGTGAGAGGCAGGGTTGGTAAATTGTGACTGCAAAACTGCCAGGAAGAAAAGGACCGGCAGGGGACAGGAGCCTTGGCTAGTGTGGAGCTGGAGGGAGCATCCCAGGATCCTGTGTGGGGAGAGGTCTACTGATGAAATGGACAGAACGTTTCTGGGACTATCTGTCTGTTTCTGTGCATGGTTAGGTAGAGGTCTAATGCCGGGTGCAGGGAGGTGAGCAGGAAGAAGAGATGTTAATAGAGTCATTCTGAGAAGATGAAGGGAAGTTTCTGAGATGTGATGGCTTCCTCCTCTCATTTGCTCTGAAGGAACATAACCTAGGGGGTAGTTTCCCAAACTTTAGGGCAGTTTCCCAAACTTTATGCTCACCGACACTCCAAATTCTCTTTCTCCTGGGCGCAGAGTTTTAAACCAGTTTCCTCCTGGCTTCTCATAGTTAAGGATGGCCACAGACTGAGTCCCAGCCAGGGGAATGTGGCCAGAAGGATGTATGTCTTTCCTAAGCCTGCCAATAAAAACCTCCCATACTGCGTGTATGTCATGCTTTTTCTTTCCTGTGTCTTGGCCGGATACACTTAAAGTGATCCTAAAATCCATGTGTTAAAGAAGGTAGAAACTTTGTGGTTCTCAGTCTTTGAATGAACACATGGAAAACTAACACACATCAGAAAACATTCAGTTGGCATTTTCATGATTAAGAAATAAGTTCTGTTTTGTTGAACTGCCGATTTGGGAATGGGGGGGCATGGGTATCTGGTATCGCACCTAGAATTACCTACTCTACTAATCATTTTCCTAGTCTTATCTGTCTATGACTTATCCTGTCATTTTTTACTTTTAAATCAATTTAATTTCTGTGAATTTTGATTTTAAAATGAAACTTTATATTATTATCATTATCACAAATGGAAAACAGTATCACTACAAATAGAAGGCAACTCTAAAAATACATCGAGTGGAACAAGATAATGTTATTCATTTCTAGCTAGGTGCTGTTGCCTGGAGAAGATTCTTCACATGAGACCTGTTGTCTCTGTGTTTGAAAGAAGGAAATTAGCCTTTATTAGAAAGGTGTTAAAGGCATATTAGCACCAAACTGAGATTTATTCCTTGACAGAATTAGAAGAATTGAAAAAGAATGGAAAATAACCTTCCCTCGGTGTTATTCAGATGCAGTGCTATTAATGTTAGATCTCAGCCTCCTGAAGTCATCTGGCTCATCAGTGGTACACATCTTGCACTTGGAAAACAAAAACTTACTAAGTAGAGACCAGATACGAATGCAGGCTTGAGGATGGGTTGAAATGCACAATGGAGGATGCGTATTGGCCATGGTAGGTAGACCCAGCATGACTCTTGTGAGGGGAGGGTAAAATGAGACTGAAGCAGGCACAGAGAAACCCGGCAACCTATAGTTCACTATTGAAAATTATATATAATTATAAATTATATATTTTATTTCTAAATAAATTACACATAATTTATATATAGACATATAAATTATATAAATTCATACATATAATTATATATTTATGAATATATAAATTATATAAGTGTGTATATATATATACATATATATGAATAAAACCTGGAAACAGGCTGCAGTGGGAAGGGGCAGAAGGGGAGGGAGAGGGAGAGAAAAAAGTCTCCAGCAGAGTCCATACTGAGCACAAAGCCCAATGCTGGGCTCCATCCCACGACCCCGAGATCACGAGATCACAACCTGAGCCAAAACCAAGAGTCGGTCACCCAGCTGACTGGGCCACCCAGATGCCCCAAGGCAAAGATATTTTTCAATAAAAAGAAACATGAGAGACTTCATTGCCAGCATATCTGTACTTCAAGAAATTCTAAAGAAAGCCCTTTAAGCTGTAGAGAAATAATCTGAGAAGGAAACCTAAATTTTTTAGGTTTAACATAGAGCATCAGAAATGCGACCTATTTGCGTAAATAAAAGACTGTATTTTCTCAATTAAAAAATACATATGACTATTTATAGCAAAAATTATATCATTACAAACTGTGGGGTTTATAATGTATGTAGAGCTGATACATAGGACAACCATAGCATATAAAGTACAGTATGGTGTGTTTATGAGGGAGTTAAATGAAATATATAGTTGCAATATATGGCCATACTAAGAAAAAAAATACTGCAAAGAGGCATAGCTATAAAGCCAAGGGTTAATTTAAAACGGAATTCTAAAAACTAATTAGGTGTTTGTGGTATGGATAGACTCACATAATAGGAGAGCTGATCGCTTTTAGTTCTACAGACTGGTCACGGAATTCATCGTATTTACCATTTCTTCTTTCCTATTTCTCTAGCTGTTTTCACTGAACTTTTCCCATAGAGTGCACTGCACTTCGTTACTGTTTCTCCATTCCCCATAAAGGTGTGAGCTTCAGGCTTCTAGTGCTGTTCGTAAATGATGCGGTAAGCGATGCCCTACATTGGGACTTAAGATACCTGAATGGTAGTCCTGGTTCTGGGATGACTAGTTGTATGTCCCTGCCACTGAAGTGGAAAGTAACTCTCTCTTGGTCTCAGAAACACCTGTAAAAATTAGAGGGGCCTGGTTGGCTCAGTGGGTTAAAGCTTCTGCCTTTGGCTCAGGTCATGATCTCAGGGTCCTGGGATCGAGCCCCGCATCGGGCTCTCTGCTCGGCAGGGAGCCTGCTTCCCGCTCTCTCTTGGCCTACTTGTGATCTCTCTCTCTGTCAAAAAAATAAACAAAATCTTTAAAAAAAAAGAAAAAAGAAACACCTATAAAAATGGAATATGAGAAGAATGCCAATCTCCTTTATTCTTTCAAAAGGCTATGGTTCTAAATAAACTTGGAATAATTATGGAGATGAGGATTTAGAAGTTTCAGATGAAGTAAAATATTTTCTTAAAGATAAAGTTCTAGCAAATTATAAGTCAAAGATGACCAAGGGTGTCTTATAAGTAGCTCGTAATACTATTAGTGGAAGGTAAATGGGATCTGATGACAAGGATGTTTGAGTTTGCTTAATATAGTCAGTCTTTGCTACATGATAATCATTGCCATTTATCACACACCCATTATGTGTCAGGCATTATACTGGCCCTTTACATGTGATATATCTTTTAATACTCATTGTCAACAGGGAAAATTACAATTTCCCTATTGTACAGAAGGGGAAATAGGCATAGGGAGGTCAAGTGAATGATGGTTGGCTGGGATTTGAAAGCCTTCCCACACATCACATTTCCTCCTTTTGAAGTTTATCACATCTAAAGGTTGGCACGTGCTTTGTCATCATCACGGATATTTTTGAGCACTTGAGAATAACAAGTTGCAATAAGATACTTGGTCCGGTGGCAATGACAGGACTAGTGCATGCCTTCCAAAAGCCCAAGATGCTGGAAGTTCTTTTTCCCCATCCTCCTCCACCTCTGTCTTAAAACTATTAGTCTCCATAGGTCTCATAGCATTTACCCACATGATTTGTTCTTTTCCACTATTGGTAGGAAAAAACTGAGGTCCAGATGAATGGTGGTGTAAGAGGAGGGTGTGAAGTCATATGTCTGGGCTCAGATCTAAACTGAGGCCTTTCCTTACACTTTAAATTTGAATCCCTGTTCTAGAACTTTAGCGGGAAGGACATGTTTTTTGAAGTGTTCCAGGACTGAGCCGGCTCCTGGCAAAGTCAGAGTAGTAAGAGGATGGGAATAGCATCTACATAAGCTTGTCACATTCTCTCCTGTCTCATGTCTGGAATGTCATGGCAGGATATCAGATTGGTAGTGACATTTACGGGAGATGAAACAGTTTTTAATTGGAAAGCTGAAGAGTTTTTAGACCTTATAAAATCAAATTCCCAGTGTACTTAGAACCATAGCCTTTTAAAAGGGTGAAGGAATCTTAGAGAACACTGTTCTCATATTCTCTTTTTACAGGTGCTTTGAAGCCCAAGAGCAGTTTAATGTCCACTTCAGAGGTAGGGACATACAATTAGTCATTCTAGAATGAGGGCTACCATTCAGGAGTTCTAACTCCCAATTCAGGGCATTCTTAACTATGTTTTCCTTCCACTTCCCTTTAGTCTGCTTCTTCAGGTAATGAGCTCTTTGTAAAGATTTCCCTTCATTTCTCTTGAACTACTATCCCTGAAAAGGTGCCTAAAATGAAAATGTATGTTATAACTTCAATTTTTTAACCCATTTTGGGACGAGTTATCATTTGAGGGTGATTAATGAACTTGAAGAGGGGAAGGCACGTAAAGGAAGAAGTTCACTGACTTTGGCAATCTTGAATAGTTTTGCCGGTGCTCTAAATACTGACCTTGGATAAAATACTCAAATCACATTCAACAACCTTCTTTGACCGGCTGGTGCACTAGGTTTGATTAGAATGAAAACTTGTAATATTTTAAAGCCATATCACTGTGAAATACAATAAAATCCCCAGTAAATTTCCAAAGTATATCATAAAACATTCCTTAAATGGAAATTTTTAGGAGAGATGGTTATTTGTCAACAAGCCTTTATTCCAAGATGAAGCTACTAGACACAGGAATCCTGTTGGATTCACCTTCTACACAACTGGGTGACTTTCGCAGATCTTTTTATCCTGGTGTGTGCATTAGAACCAGAGGAGAAACCACAAAACTAATTGATTAGATCTATCTAAGGCCATTTTTAGATATAATAGATTTGACATTTAGATATGTTGAATTTGAAAAGGATCAATGATAAAAATAGGATTTGATTTCATATATTAAGATATTAATGTTGAGAACTTTCTCAGCAGTTAAAATGAGAATTTTTGTCCAGCTTTTGAGTTGGGCAAGGAAAAAGAGAAGATTTTGCAATAGCGTATCATACTCAAAATCATTTTGATTTGTCTTGAAGATCACAGCAAAAGTGCCTACACTCTGCTTTCTCGTGTTCCTGGAAACAGTAATACAAGGTGATTTATTTTAAAACAGATATATATTTTATGAGAACAGCATCATGGAGGGAAGCAGCTCTTCTGAACAAAGACTTCGCATCATATAAACCATGTTGCCAAAAATAAGCTCTAAAACAGATATGAATTATAGAATAAAATTCTAGTATCATAAAGCTTCTACAGCAATTGATTATGACAAGAGGTCCCTGTGTTCTAGAAAACAGTACACAGAACTCTTCCAACTACAACACTGTGTCATAAAAGAGATTGTGTGACTGGAAGTACCTTGCAGAGTCTTGGCTTGTATTTCGTACCATTTCGTACCATTGCGTTATTGTAATCGACTCGGGACAAATATGAAACATCTATTTGCTCTCCAAGGTGACATGTCTGCATCTGCAATTTTATACCTCAATTTGCAACTTGTACTTTTGCCGTGAAAGATTACGAGAGAATATCACGGACTGTGAAATACTGGAAGATGTGGGCTTCTTCCAAAGATGCCTGAGTCGGTCTCTTACTACCCTCTTGTTTTGAGAGGAGTCAAGGCATTCACGAATTATCCTCTTACTCCCAGTTCGTGTTCTAGGCGCTGTGGGAGGGACTCCTTATGAATCTGTTACGGCGGCAGATGATGAAGCAGCGTGTTTTTTTAAGAATGACAGCTAAGATGGGGTGGCTGCGTTGTGGACATTGGGGAGGGTATGTGCTATGTTAAGTGCTGTGAACTGTGTAAGCCTGAGGATTCACAGACATGTACCCTGGGGCAAATAATACATCATATGTTAATTAAAAAAAAGGGCACCTGGGTGGCTCAGTGGGTTGAAGCCTCTGCCTTCAGCTCAGGTCATGATCTCAGGGTCCTGGGATCAAGCCCCACATTAGGCTCTCTGCTCAGCAGGGAGCCTGCTTCCCCTTCTCTCTCTCTGCCTGCCTCTCTGCCTACTTGTGATCTCTCTCTGTGTCAAATAAACGAAAAGAAAAAAAAAAGAATGACAGCTAACCCCACTTTTCTCTCTTTGTCTGTTGTACCATCTCACTTAATTCAGATATGGTATTTCAGTGGCTCATTTTTAGATATGGTCCCCTCTCTTCCCACCGAAAGGTGATAGGGAAATATTGAAGTGCTTTTTTTCTCCTTCATAGCCATGGTGTACTTGACATCTTCCAGGACTGCCAAGATTAGCTAAGGCTGTGTCCTAAGCTTGATTGTTCGGGAATATGGAGAAACCAGTCCACCAAAAGACCAAGTTCCAGAATAGCCAATTTGTTCCAACTTGCTTTGTGTAAAGAAAAAAACAAAACAAAACTGCAAAATGTTTCTTAACTCTCTGAAAATCGCCAGTGCCCGGGTCCCACCCCCAGGCATGGAGATCTGGGCTGGCAGTTTTCGGTTTTGTTCTAAAGCACTCTGGGTGAATCTAAGGTACAGTCAAGGTTGAGCACTCCTGAGCCAGAACCTTCTTATCTGGCAAATAGAAGAATAAGGATTAATGTTACTAACATCTGACAAATCGATCAAAAGTGAAAACGGGTGCTTCTTCACAATTATTGTTTGTTCATCACTTTTTTACTCCATCTCATCATCTCTGCATTCTTGCTACCGCATTCGCTTTTTCCTTTGAATAAATGCAGTTAAAGCCAGGCGGGCGACTATGTATTACTAATGCTAACAAAGTCAGCGGCCCGAGTACCACTGAGGAATTTCACTGGCTGCTGTGTTTATCCCAGCCTTGGGATATAAATGATACATTAACAACAGCCTATAAAGAAAACAGCTTTATCAAAAAATTATCTGCTTGAATTTTATCATTGAAGACAGGTGATTCCTGTCCAGGGAAGATAAACAGTCTGTATCCTTTACATAATCTAAGGCACATTTCATGCGAATATTCTGTGTTTGCCTTGTTTGCCTAATGTCTTCCATTGAAAAAGTATTTGCTTAATATCTTACAGCAAGGCTATTATTAACACAGTTCTCAAGGAAAGAAGAAGGTTTTAAAAATAATTTTCTCTGCTCCTCGTTTCTCTTACTGTAAGCATGTGGTAAAGTCTT
The DNA here is from genome assembly GCA_028646535.1 of Procyon lotor. Taxonomy (NCBI): domain Eukaryota; kingdom Metazoa; phylum Chordata; class Mammalia; order Carnivora; family Procyonidae; genus Procyon; species Procyon lotor. The sequence continues at coordinate 104,264,133 of CM053603.1, read as the reverse complement.
GGCATCCGTTCAGAATAAATTTTCTGCTTCCTCTCTGCCTTGTAGTCCATGCACATTTTATCTTGAATTCTCCCCCTTCCCCCTCCCCGTCCTTTGGTAATCTGCAGGAAACCAGACCTTACTAATTTGAGTACTGGCTTCTAAATTACTTATTATTGTATTAGTCCATATTCGTTAGCGCTGATGGAGGGCTTGTTGCCCTAGGTGTTATTTAAAAATGTGTAAAAGACAGGTCTCTTCAATAATGCGCCATTTTGAGGGAAACGACAAAGGCGGGGGAATTTATGTGGCGCTGGCTCTTTGCAATAGGTTGCTTGTTATAAAGTGCTGCCCGTGAGAGGACATTTTTTGCAAAGGGGAGCTATTCAGTCATATGTTTCGGGAGTGGGAACCAAGTGGACAGAGAGGTTTCTTCTATTCAGGCACCTGTCAGGCATCCATCCAGACGTTGTTCTCAAGGCTAATTTGTGTTGCTCTAGAATGAAGGCTCGTAGGTTCTCAAACTCCGGTGCCCCGGAATCCCGAGGAGTGTTGGTTAGTCAGCAATCGCTGGGCCCCGCCCCCAGGGTCTCAGATTCAGAGGTCTGGGGTGGAGCCGAGAATCTGCATTCGTGAACAAGTGCCCAAGTGACAGATGATTCGGATTGCATGAGCCAGTAGTAGCGAAACCCAGAAAATTCAGGGCCGAGGGACGTAGCCTCTCTGAGCGAAGTTGTACTATTACTACGTCTGGCGTGTAACCCACCCACATTACACGCACCTGGAGGAGCCCTCAGGGGTTTGGGGAGGCCTGGCAGATGGTGGAGGGGCAGTGCCCTCAAAGGTAGTTCTGGGGAAGGTAGTTGGGAACCTATCCCAAGCCAATAGGTTGGCTTGCTCGCCCACGCAGCTCCATACTTGCATGGCTTCCTTGCGTCCTGTGATCTGAGGCCCTTCTCTGGGATCCAGTTACTGATACTGCAGTGCCTGGCAGCTTACCAGAGCTTCCAGAACCTTCGTGGGAGGGTGGGAATTCCTGTCCCTCATCTGTCCTCCCCACAGCCCTGGATTTGTAAGGTTTCTTCCAGGCGACCTAGAATTGGGTTCCATCTTTCCCCTGGTTTCCAGAGGGCAGGGAGGATGGCTCCTTCTGGGTGATCAGCTTTGTCTGGCTGTCAAAGAGCCCTTTTTTTCCTAAAGCCCTTAACTGGTAGATAGCAAGACCGGATTCCCTCAGCCGCTTGGTGAGAAGGAACTTTCAGAGGATGATAGTTATTATTTTGAAGATTTAGCACCAAAGTTTGAAATTCTCCTAAGTGAATAATTTTGGAGAATCTACTTCTTTTCGTTATACAATTGGCTTTCTCATATGTGCGTTCAGGTTGCCAAATCTAGATAATCCTCATCTCCCATCAAAAAAGAAAAAAAAAGGGTAGTTCTATTTTTGTGGAAAAAGAGGAAAGAATCCAGGAAACATTTCAGAAGACTGTAATGTTTTCTTAGCTCCTTTTCCTGATACATATGAAATTCAAGGAGAATTCGGTCAGTTGTTAAGATTACATGAGATTTTTTAAAAAGTTAGTTGAAAATTTAGCCTCCTCCCCCTCTCCGCCACAAGACACTGTGAGAAATTTCTAGTTTACACAATTTTAATTAAAGGATTCCTTTATAAAGGCCGCTGCTTTCTTACTGTAAGCGTTTTCATAGGAAGGTAGTGGGGGGCGTGTGCATTCCAGGGTTTCACCCTCCCCTGCAGGTGATGCAGGCTGGACACCAGCCAATACAGAGCACCCCTGCCTCACCCCTGTGTTAGAAAAATGAAAAAGCAATTGCCTAAGTCTGTTAGAAGATTGGGGTTCTGGGCCCTTCCTGTTGCTTCCACTCTCTCCCTCCTCTCTCTCTCTCTCTCTCTCTCTCTCTCTCTCTCTCTCGGGAGTTCCGCATCCTAAATTTCTGCTTTGAATTTTAAAGAAAATACTTTCAGTGTCTTTCATGAGAGTGTTTACGTCATTTGTTCATGAGCTTCAGAGAATAGTTCAGTAGAGCTGTTTTGATATCTCTATTTTTCTTTCCAATTTCATTTGTTATTTGAAAAAGCTACAAGATACCATTAGGAGAATCCGCAGATAGTTCCTTTGGCAGGGATGGTCGTTAGAAAAATACGTTTGGCCCTGCACCAAGGCAGTGACCTATAAATACTCCTGCTGGCTCTTCCCTCTCTTCTTTGTGATTCCCTGGGAAGGAGATGCTGGCCCAGTGCCCCGGGGAAAATGGTATTTTGAGGATAACCAAAGATTTTAACCTGTACCCGGATTGAAAACACTGATGACGGCCTGGATGATTTCTTACAGCCCCAGTGGTCGTTTTGGAGATCACATCTTCCATCTGCCCTGTGAGTGGGGCCCAGGGTACCAGTTCACATAATCAAAGTTTTATACAGGGGCAGCAAACATTGCCTTCCCTGACCCTGAGGTTCAGTAAGCTCCAGAGGGCCGAGATGTATTTAGATGTGCATGTGTGTATGGGAGAGAGCAAAATAATTGTATTTGATATAGTTGCAGTGTCTAACTGTTGATACATCAAAAATATTAATAACGTTTAAAATATACTGCCTGTTCATTGGGCAGTGTGTGCATTGCCTTACTTAATCCCCCTGCAGCCCCCTAAGGGAGAGTCTACTACAATCCCCATTCTGCAGATTGACAAACTGAGACTAAAAGAAGATAAATCAGTTGTGCATGACTTCACAGGGGGTGAGGAGCAGCACCAGAATATGAACCCATATCTCTCTGGCTTAAAAGTTCTTTTTTTTTTTTTTTTTTTGAGATTTTATTTATTTATTCATGAGAGGCAGAGAGGGATAAGCAGGGAGCCCGATTGGAAACTCAATCCCAGAACCCCAGGATCATGACCTGAGTCGAAGGCAGATGCTCCACGGACTTAGCCACCCTGGTGTCCCCAAAACAAAGTTCTTAAGTGCTTTGCTACCCTGAGGAAACATCTAGTTGTGATCTGGTGTGGTCAGAACTTGTTGACTGTGTAATGTCATTACCCTCTTCACCAGTTTCGAGTTTTTCTTTTTTTCTTTTTTTAAGATTTTATTTATTTGACAGAGAGAGAGAACAGCGAGAGAGGGAACACAAGCAGGGGGAGTGGGAGAGGGAGAAGGCTTCCTGCTGAGCAGAGTGCCCATACGGGCCTTGATCTCAGGACTCTGGGATCATGACCTATGTGGAAGGCAGATGCTTAACCACTGAGCCACCCAGGCGCCCCAGTTTCAGGTTTTTTATGTGAGGGCTCGGGAGTCTGCCTCCCATTTTCCCTGCCTCTCTCGTCCAGTGCCTTACCTGTAGTGTTCTGTTACCTGTTAAAGCCATAAGGGATATAGAAAGTAGCTCCCATCCAAGCAAGATTTGGGGACGAGGTCTAGTCCCTCTCAATTTAACAAGAACATTATATTTTCCACTAACAATAGGAACTATTTGTGTTGACCACTCCACCGTTCTCTGCACACACGATCAGTCGGCAGCTGCTTCAGTGGGGTGCTTCCTGGACGCATGGCTCAGACCGTTTATTCAGTGGGCTCTCGGCCCCATCTGTTTTCCTGGCTGCCCTAGATGTTGTCAGGTTATTCTTCGAGTCATGGTCAGCATTACAGTAGCATGAGATAGCTATTTCTCTATTGGTATTGTAGTAATTATTGTATAAGATGGCATCAGGAATTATAATTATTCATTAACTATACCAATATTAATAAATAGTGCATTGATGTTGATAATTAACATTCATTGAGCAACAAGAATTCAAGTATTAGCCCTAATTTGAGTAACAGCATAGTCCTCAAACCTATAGATCTAATATTAAGAAAACATTATGTAATATTATGCATTAATATTGATTCCTTTTAAAGTGAAGAATGCTTTCATTTCATCTTATGATACATCCCTGAAGAATTACTCTTTTGGAGGCAATTCCTTTTTATAAAGATTCATTTATTTATCTGAGAGAGAGATCATGCAAGTTGAGGGAGGAGCAGAGGAAGAGGGAAGGGCAGAGAGAGAGAGAGGGAGAGAAACTCAAGCCGACTCCCAGCTTAGCAAGGAAGCCTATGCGGGGCTCAATCGCACTATCCATGAGATCGTGGCCTGAGCAGAGATCACCAGTCAGACCCTAAACCAACTGGACCACCCAGGTGCCCATGGAGGCAATTTTAAATTTAGAGACAGTTTGGACTGTATAGCCTCATGATAATTCTCAAGGTGGGGGTCAAGAGTATTAACAAAAGGACCTAACATTTGAAACATCTGGAAATAACAATAGCTACTATTTATCAAGAATTTACTACATGCCAGGAATAGTGCTAAGCCTTTTATACACATTTCTCATTTTATAAGCTATAATATTTTTATCTCACTTATCAGATAAAAACAAATGAGGATCACAGATTAAGCGCCTGATTCAAGAGCACACAGCTGGCAAATGGTGGCGTCTGGATGCCAGGGCCTCTGCAAGTGATGCTCCATTGCCTGTTCAAACACAGAAGTCTCGTATGCTGTTCAAAAGGTGTCATGTACAGTGATCAGATAGAAGCACAGCATTTGTGAGAATTGACTCAGTAGAAGTTTCATGTGATTATCTGGATACTGGGCAGGTTCAGGCCATCTAATTGGTGCAAGGCTGAGAGATTGGCTGATTGACCAGTGCGATACACAGAGATGGTACCTGTCCATATACCAGGGCCGTGCATCCGGGAGGGAGAAGGCGGGGCATAGGTTCTGATTTAAAAGAGAACCTATTCCAGATGGGAAAGTACTCAGCTAATGGTATTTAAGGAAGCGCACTGCTGTAAAACTACAGAAACTAGAACTGTTTTCCCGAGGGTGGGGAGGGGTGGTGATCTCTCTAGTTTTGTGTGTCTTTTTTCCTAAGGGTGGCTGGACTCTGACCAGGTGTGTATTGATATCTGGATAGGTAAGTTTGATTCTGAAGGACAGTAACACTGGATTGCAGGGGTTTGAATCCTACCTAGTTCTACCTCTTATTAGATTTGTAGGCTTAGGCAATTTACACAGTCTGTCTGACCCTTACTTTCCTGATCTGTGAAGATCGCACCCCTTTATCCCATCCTCCCCACCACCATCATTATTGTTGCTGTGGTTGGAGATGCTAAGTGCACTTAACAGCTGCCTGGGACAGAGCCGCTCAAACAGAACCCTACGAAATTATGCACCTTGTTAAGAGTCATTAAGACAGCAATCATGGAAATGAATACTAGATCTGACAAAAGGGTAGGTGTCTCGCGCAATCATATGTCTTGGTAGCAGCAGGACAAGTCCAATAACTCTTGGCAGGTCAGTTAGGAGATCTGGTAGCAAAAGTCCTAAAAAGGGGCCACCCCTACGACCTAGGAGTTCTGCCCTAGGAACAATGTGACATATGCCTAAATTATGTATGATGAAGTTAACTGAAGATATTAAAAATCCAGATTTATGTTTATGGACACGAAAAGATTTAGTACTAAAGTAAGTGAAAAAAGACAAGCAATGAACATGATATATATAGAGGTCTCCTATTAAAGAGATGCCCTCAAATGAGGTATTTTTTTTAGTTTATTTAAAGCCAGAGGTAGTAAGTTAATTTCTCACTTTCGAAATTTGCCTACACTTTGTTTTTGCTAGCTACGTACTGTTTTATCCATTAATATCTACATATAAACTTCCATCCAAATATTAAGAATTATGAGATCCAGATGGGAGTCTGGTTCTCCTGGAGAGGAGAATTATGTAATACTGTCGTCCTCATCAATACACCTGAGGCGTGCAACAGATTCTCATCAGTGCAGTAATACTTCTCACAAACTTGAACAAGTGCAATTTAACAAGTCTTCTTCCACCCTGAAATTTTGATACAATTCCAAGGGACATGAAGCCTATACATTCTGCCATTATACCCACTGAGAATCCCTGATATGGAATGAAGGTTTTTGTCACAGGCTAAATTCTTTTGAAGGTCAAATGGGTTCAATGTGGAATAGGCCTCCTATGAACTAGTTAATACTGAAGAAATATGATTATTTAATGTTATTATTTAGTGTATTCAGAATGAATACACAATTTAGGCCAAGTCAGCCCTTGTCATTTAGGAAGAATATTGCTTTTTTATTTCAATGGTCTCCTTAGCAGACCATTACTTCCGTTCTCATTTCCTCTTCCCATAGTTGGGATTTAACCACCAGGCAACATGGCAATTTAAAGGACCGTGATGAAACAGGGCAGGGATAGGGCATTTAGATTAGTGTATCTTTTTAAAAACAAAACAAGTATCTGTAGTATGTCTTTTAATGCCCAGCTGCCGGGGTTTTGGCCCAGATTGCTTGGTGCTTGTTTTAGGGGGTGCCAATAAATTTCATTCTAATATCCACATCGGCATAGGGGCAGAAATTGATTTTTATGTGAGCATGTGAGGGCTGCTCTTTTTTGACAGGTAATATCCAGCAGATAGCAATAAAAATACAAGGGGTAGGTTTTTGCTGTCATCTGAAAGGTCAGGAGAATTACAATGTAATGACAGACTCCTTCCATAGCTATATATTGGAGACAGGGATAGTATATTGCACCTTTTACACGCCCCAAACAGGAAAACATTAGACACCAAGTCCTGGGCACATCTGTTCCCGTTGAGCGAGCTGTACTTTTAAGAGAGAGGGGCAACCCCAACTTAGAAACCAACACTTTTCTGAAAATCAAGTTGACTATAGATAACATTTTCCTAGAAAACCAGTACTTAAAAATCGAGGATTGTTGAACTTTTTCTGTAAAGGGGTAGACAGTAAATATTTTTGGCTTGGTGGGCTATTGCAACTATTCAGCTCTGCGGTCATAGCAGAAAACAGGCATAGACAATGTATAAACAAATCCATGTGTGACTGTGTTGCAATAAAACTTTATTTATAAAAATGGAAGTGAACTGGATTTAGATTGTCAGTGCCTGTTATAAATGGCCACTCATTTCCCAGACCAGCTCACAGAAACTTATTTATCTTACAAGTTGTTGATACATTGTACATTTACAACAATACTAAATTCTTTAAAATTTATTAATTTTAAACTCAGAATAGCACTACTGCCTGTCAAAAAGCAACTGCTTGAGGGTGTCTAAGTGGCTCAGTCCCTTAAGGTCCAACTCTTGATTTTGACTCAGGTCATTATCTCAGGGTCCTGGGATCGAGCCCTGTGTCAGACTCTGCACTCTGCTTGGAGTGGGCTTGTCCCTCTCTCCCTGCCCCTCCCCTCACTCTCTTTCAAATAAATAATTAAACAAACAAACAAACAAACATCTTTTTTTTTTTAAAGCAACTGCTTATTTCTCTTTCAGCTGTTTCTTCTGGATGTTGACTTCAAATCTCAATGTACTAGGCTTTTATCGTTGTTTCCTAATTTGTTAGTTTTAGACATCTGTTGACTTTCCGCTAAAGTAGGCAACACCCGAGTTCATGACGCTCTCACATGCCCATTCCTCCATATTTGCAATGTCATTATATTGTTATTTTGTTTCTCTAAAACTGAAATTCATAGCAAAAAGTTCACCTCTTAAATGTATAGCTTGACCAATTTTCACTAATATTATCTTTTAGATTCCCTTTTTTGTAAAAATCAAGATTTTAGCACTCATGCTCTTCCTACCTCTTTTTATTTTTGTATAACAAGGCTCATAATATTTCATTCTGTTATATAACTGCTCTTAAATCTTTAGAGCTTTATGTGGAAAGTTTGACTCTAAAAATTGAAAATTAAATAATATTAGTGTTTACAACTTACTGTTTCCAGTGGAGCTAATGACTATGGTTCAATTTTCTTGTTTGTATAGCTTTCTGTTTTCATGGAATTGCCAAAAGTCATACTGGTCCCTGCCCTTTTGATGCTTTTGACACAACTTCAGTTTTTGTGCCTCTCACATTGGTTCACTGCAGTGCCCTATCCCGGGACCCTCCTGCCCTGCATTCTCCTCACTGCTCTCCAGGCCTGCCATTCACATGTCACTGTGGGAATTTGCTGCTTGGGATCAGCCGGTTCCTTCAAATCATCCGGTCTTTGTTCTATGGCCATTTCTTTATTTTGGTTGTACCTCTCTTCAGTTAGATTCTTATGAAAAAGGTTGTAGAAGGATGAACTTTTCTGAGTCTTTGAATGTCTGAAAATGTTTTTGTTCTTAGTCTGGATTGATGATTAGGTTGAATATAGAATTCTAGGATGGAAGGTATTTCCTTCTGTGTCCAATGTTAGAAATTGAGAGGGTTAGTGTTTAGAGTGTGATGGAGGGAAAGGGAAACTTGGCGGTAGGGATTTTCTTTGTCTTCAATCTTCCAAGCTTGCTCCTGAAAAATCTGATTTCCATTTCTACTAATTCCTATCCCCTCGTAGAGGATGAATTTTCTTTTCCTTCTCTTTATACAAAGGTGTGTTTTGGGGGCGCCTTGGTGGCTCAGTGGGTTAAGCCTCTGCCTTCAGCTCAGGTCATGATCTCAGGGTCCTGGGATCAAGCCTCGCATGGGGCTCTCTGCTCAGCAGGGAACCTGCTTCCTCCTCTCTCTCTCTCTCTGCCTACTTGGGATCTCTCGTCAAATAAATAAATAAAATCTTTTTTTTAAAAAAAAGGTGTGTTTTGTGGTGAATTCAAGCTCTGAAATTGTCATAATTTTATGAGAAATGAGAATCTTTCCTGACTTATCTCCCATTTAATTTTTCATGAATTTTTTTTAAAGGTTTATTTATTTTAGAGAGGGAAAGAAAGAGCGAGAGAGGGGGAGATGGGCAGAGGGAGAGGAAGAGAAAGGGAGAGAATCTCAAGCAGACTCCCCACGGAATGTGGAGTCCAACACGGGGCTTGATCCCTTGACCATGAGATCATGACCTGAGCTGAAATCAAGAGTTGGACGCTTCAATTTGGTTGTCCCTATCTTCAGTTATATTCCTATGAAAAAGAGTATAAAAGGACTAACTTTTCTGAGTCTTTTAATGTTTGAAAATGTTTTGATTGATGATTAGGTTGAATATAGAATTCTGTCATGAAAATTATTTCCAACTGAGCCACACGGGCATTCCAATTTTTAATTTTAAGATGAACCAGGATATTTTCCTGCATATACATTCTTCCTTTTCTTTATCATTCTCTTCTTGTTTTATGGTTCTTGACTCTTTTCGGGGATATTTGATGTTTCTCTTCTGTTGCCTGTTTCTTCCAGGACCATTTCGCCCTTTTTAAAAATCCTGCTTGTGGCTCTTTCTTGTTGGAAGTTTTCCTTATTTATCTGTTAACCCACAATTGTCCATTCATAATTAAGAACCAGGTCATTAACCAGCTGCTTTGTGACTCTCTATGTGGGCTTAGTTTTATGAAAGGTGAGTGGGTTGGGGTCTGAATATGGAATCTTTTTTCTCTGGGCCCTCTAATTTCTTTACAGAAGATTGCTATGAACTCGTGTATTTATTTTGTGGAGAGGCAGGCCGCAGGGTGGCAGAGAGAATGGAGAGACTGGGGATGAGAGAAAGATATCATTAGTCAGGGGGATGGAGGAGGCACATGGTACAGATAAGTGCTTGGTTATGTCATGTATAGACTTTCAAATTCTTTTTCTGCTTATGTCTTACTCTCATTCTCTGTCCTACAAGAAATCCCAAGTGTTACCAGGTTCTGCAAGATCAGTTGAGTCTTTTTCATGGATTTTTCATATGAGAGACTACTATTCTGCCATGTTTGATTATTACCCTTATATCTTCTTTCTGGCTTGAATCTCTTACCTTCTTGGGATTCTTTCATTTAAAAAAAAATATGTGGATTTACACTATATTTAATCTTTTAACTCTCATTTTAGTGGGGTTGATTGACAGAGAAAAGATAAACTTGTGTGGTCAGTTAGAAGTCACAATATTGTTTTCTACCCCTTATTTTGAGTTGTTATTAGCCACTATTTTATGCTACTATCCATTTTATGGCAGTACATTGTTGGCCTGCCAGCTCAACTTCTACGTGTGTGAGAATTAATTGAAACTCTGGATGGTAGAACCATATTTCTATCCTACATTATAACATTACTCCTTCTACTTCCCTCTTTTTAATTCCCTCCTCCTATGTTTACGGTGTGATGCCTCCAGAGACTCAGGGGCTTGGGGGGGTAACTCCTTATTCATTAGGCAGCCGATACCTGTCAGCTGCTCCTCAGGTGATTTCTACTTCCTCCTGGGCCTCAGTCCCCACAAGCAACCTGAGAGAAAGAATGAGTTTATCCTGGCTTTGACAATAAATTGAAGTTTATTACGTTAGCGTGTGTTTTGCTTTTCAGGCCTGAAAGTTTCAAACATCCCAAATTAACCCTTGAGGATTATAGAAAATTTTGATGAGAACACTGTGTGCCTTTCCCTTTGCTACGGCCTTTCCCTGCACGCTAAAGAATACTCGCAGGCAGGCCGGGACACCCGGCCCTGAGGTACTTATTTCACCTTGAACACAGAACAGGGCATTGCTGAAGACAGGTTGTCAACTCATTTCCTCTCTCCCACTTCCTGTCCAGGAATGTTTATTCTTCAAAATGAGGGAGAGAAATCAGATATTGGGGTGTCTGTACTCCGCTCCTTAGGAAGACTTGTGTCTTAGTGATATTCCCAGTTTTTTCATGCAAGTTTAGAATAAATCAATCTGATTCACAGATTTTATAGCTCTGATTTTCCTCCTGGGAAACCAAAACAAATGGTGTCATGGATCATTGTCTGTTGTCAAAAAGTTTCCAATATCCCTATGCTGGTTTCTTTAGGCTCTACTCACACTTCAGTATAATAATAAGCTTTGCAACACGTTCCTGAATGGTAAGTTTTGAGGCTCCCAGAGTTAAAAAGTTAATAGAAAGCTGTAAACTGCTTTTTTTCTTTTAAAACTGAAGATAAATTAAGTAGTTAGTTAATTACTTAATTTAAACAAAAAACTGATGATGATTTTCTTTTTTTTAAAAAAGATTTTATTTATTTATTTATTTGACAGAGAGGAGAGAGATACAAGTGAGGGGAGGGGGGGTGGAAGCACTCTCCCTGCTGAGCCGAGAGCCCAATGCAGGGCTTGATTCCAGGACCCAGAGATCATGACCTGAGCCAAAGGCAGAGGCCTTAACCCACTGAGCCACCAGGTGCCCTGATGATGATTTTCTAAGCCTTCTTACAAGAGTCAGGAATGGTCAGACCCAAAGTTTTCATGAGGCTCTCTAGACTAAGTCCTGGTGGTGGCGTGCCCCATGTAAACTGGGGCTCCATCTGATTTCACTGGAGCCCATTACCTCATGGTGAGTATGCGCTAGTCATTTCTCTGCAGTCACATTCCTTATTTGCATAAGTGTCCACAAGAGCACCGTCCATCATTTCCTTCTAATTACTTGCGTGTCGTCCAGGAACCTTGTCTAGACTGATCTTCAGAAACTTGGAATATATATAGCAGTTAGGAGAGAGCATCTAAGTGACCCACATCCAGCCCATGATGGGCTTTCCCTTTAGACAGAAAGCTTTTCTCTGGGATTGCAGTCTCTGAATGCAGAGTATGCTCTTGTGTTTATTAAACTAAAATACAACAGGAAATAGGGGGTTGGTTAAAAGGGAAACAGTGACTATCGAGCTGAAGTATGCACAGTTCTGTTGCCTACGAGCTACCCTTGTCTTGCAATCTAGCACTCCGATTTGGCCTCCGTAAACAGATGCCCATGACCCCTCTTGAAGGTGGCTTGCTTCGACAGCCCTGGCCGTAGCGTCCCACCGTGATAATGTGCGTCCAAGACCACACGTATGGACTTAAAAGGGGAGAGTGACTCATCAACTTCTAGAAAGGAATTACTGCTAATGAAAATCCAAATGAGTCCTTGGAGAACTACTTTTTTTGTATATTTACTCATTCATCTTACACTGTCCTGCTCGCAGGATTGCACTGTGAGAGATGTGGGTAGCGTAGATATGGATCACGAACACTGTCCTTCAGGGCACTAATAAGCTGGCACTGTAGGTAATGTAGGCTGTGAAAATAACTTTAATACAGTACAAATATAATATATTCCAATATAATCTGTAATTTATAAGGTATTGATTATATTATTATACTACGTAACTATATTAGGGTTAAGCTGTCAATTATACATGCAAATATAATTATATTTATTTAATACGGTACAAATATATAATAACTACAACACTGCAAAATGGCACACATTGAGGTCGGGTGAGTAGACTCTTACGTGGTACACAAATATGTAAATAAATACAAGCTGACTTTTTTTTTTGAAGGATTTTATTAGAGATAGAGCATGCAAAAGAGAGAGCACAAACAGGGCAGAGGGGCAGAGGGGCAGAGGGAGAGGGAGAAACAGATTCCTTGCTGAGTAGGGAGCCTGATGTGGGGCTCAATCCCAGGACCCTAGAATCATGACCTGGGCTGAAGGCCGATGCTTAATGACTGAGCCAACCAAGCGCCCACAAGCTGACTTTTTAAAATTTTTTTTTTAAGATTTTATTTATTTATTTGACAGAGAGAGATCGCAAGTAGACAGAGAGGCAGGCAGAGAGAGAGGGGGAAGCAGGCTCCCCGCCGAGCAGAGAGCCCGATGTGGGGCTCAATCCCAGGACCAGAGATCATGACCTGAGCCGAAGGCAGAGGCTTTAACCCACTGAGCCACCACCCAGGCACCCACAAGCTGACTTTTTAAATAAGATTTGGCAATACTCAAAATACAACTTTAAAAAATTTGTAACGGGCTTCCGGTTTGTGAAAATGATGCAAGCCTAGTTAAATATATATGTTGTTGTTTTATAAATATTTAACTATCTCTTAGTATCTGAGTATATGTATGTATATAAATGCGATACAATGAATGTTTAAATTGTAGGGAAAACACAGTGTAATCAGCAAGGTATGGACATTGCTCTGATTCCCTTGCTCTTTTCTAATTTCCCCTTCTTATTCTCACCTAGAGTTGTTAGTCTAAAAGTCCTTCTTTAAGAGACAAACAAAATAACAACAAAAAGCACCTCTTAGTGGTATTTCAAACGGCAGCCAAATTAAAATGAACAGAGTGCATTTTGTGAATCAGGAGCCTAAAGTTTCATCTCTAAATACATGCTCTTTGTTTTTAAGATTTTATTTATTATTTATTTATTTGGGAGAAAGGGCACGTGTGTACACACATATGCGGCGGACACACACACACACACACACACACACACACACACACGAGCATGGGGGTGAGGAACAGAGGCAGAAGGAGACAAGCAGACTCCCTACAGATTGCAGAGCAGGAAGCTTGACTTTGGGCTCAATCCCCTGAGCTGAAGGCAGAGACTTAATCGATTGAACCACCCAGGTGCCCCTAAATATCTGCTTTTAAATTTTTTTCTGCGTTTGCCTGGAAGATTTTCCCCGGAGTATCCATGATAAATTTTTTCCAGAATATTCATGATCCCCAGTACACAGGGTCATGGCAGATATTAACGTTAGCTATTAAAATGAACACTAAAATGAACCAACCTTTAGCTAGCTCATATAGGATAGAATTTTATTTCTCATTAACATAAAGTCCAAAACAGGTATTCCTTATAGGAGGAGCAGCTTTCCTTTAGGAAGAGATTCAGGGCCTCCGACTCCTTACATTCTGTGGCTCTGGCATCTTCAAGATATTCACTCTGATTTCCCTCACAGTGCTTGTTTGCTTCAAGCCAGAAAAGATTTGGGTGGGGGAGATGGAGCCCGCATTGGTAAGGCTCCCATGGCCACGCCAGGATGGACTGCACATCCCTTGGGTTCACATTCGATTGGCTGTAAATGTGTGTCCATACCTCACAAAAAGGACACAGGGTATTGGAGCCCAGCTACGTTTCAGGTTTTGCCAATCTTGATCTCACCAAATTTTGTGTGTTTTCAGGTTATGTAGACAAAAGTGGATGCTTTTGAAGGCTTGGGTATTAATTTACAATTGGCTCTCACCTCAAACTTCCTCTTTCCTTGGGATTTTGGTATATGTGGTAAAGGTACACTACTTCCCATAATAAAAATAGAATTTCCTTCCAGCATCTTTTGCTGGTGTAGGTCCTTTAATGAATTTTTGCTGGCAATATTTCACTGTGGGGAGGAAGTGAAGAGTATTCTGAAGCCAGTTGGTAGTGCCTGGAGCGGAGTATGTATGTCTCTTCCCAGCTCTGAGTTAATTGACAGCATATTGGTAGTTTGAAATTGACCATGGTGATAGCACGTACACCGTGGAGATTGGCAAGTGGTAGAGGCGTTTCCCCTAGAGAGCCAGTTCTTAAACAATTACCATCACACCACTGGCTACTTTTCTTATTACCCAGTGGCTCGTGGTTTGAGATGGTTGGAATGGCTAGCAAACACTTTATCAAAGACTGGGAGAGATCAACAATCAACAGGAAATTAAATGATTAAATAAACTCAGCAAAAAAAAAGCAAGAGATCGTCTAGCTTCTTCCTCAACCTGAGAACAGCCACTTCAGGGAGGGCTCCTGGCTCCCCACTGTCTCCACGGGTAGGATGTGATCTCAGGAGAGGCCTCCTCCCAAGTCACAACTGAAGAGCTCTAGCCCATAAATGAGCTGTGGAGATCCCTTTCCCACCTGCTAAAGGCCTGGCCTCTGGGTCCTGGACTTCCCCGGGTATTGACATTGTGATTGCTGTCCCTGTCTCTGAAGCTCTTGGTGCTCACGTCTTGTCTTATGGATCCCCAACAGGAGGCCTTGGGCCATCCCAACACTAGTCATGGGTCCAGTAGAGTGGGATAGGGAAAAAGTCAAGGTCAGTTCTGTAGGAGATGCATGTGTTTGCATGGCAACTAGGGACCAGCAAAGGGAGTTCAGTGTCATTGTGTAGTACCAGGTGGCACCTACAATTGTATGAACTTTTAATTGGACAACTATATCCAATAAATATTTTGTGTGCCTATTGTGTGAAAGATGCTTCAGAGCATACAAGGGAGGCTTGGTGGCCTATAATCAAATAGTAGGGTTCAAACAAATATTAACACTCAAAGATTACTCTGAAAGTGAAAATTGGAGCTTAATTAATTAAAAAATTTAGATTTGCTTATGAGCATATATAAGTCCTACCATCCTATGCATCAATTAAATTTATACATTTTAATTCAATTAAAAATATCATATATAGTACTTTGTGGAATACTGCTCTCAGTACATTTCTGGATACAGATATGATTAAGTCCCAGTCCCTGTTTTCTAAGAACTTAATACATATGATAACTAAAGTCAAAAAAGTCACAAATACTTAAATAAAAACAGACTTCCTATAAAGAGTGTTTTGGAACCATATGGGAGGTAGAGATTAATTTCAAAAAGAACTTTTATGGAGGAAATGGCACTTGGTTTTGATTTTGAGAAATGAATAAGATTTTAACAGACAGGCAGTGGTGTTCCCAGGATGAAGACCCAGTTGGAGCACAGAGCTGGAGCCAGAAAATGCAAAGCAAGTTAGAGGTGTATACTGGGCAGGTCATGGGCAATGATGTTGAAAAGATAAATCAGGGTCTTGTCGTAAAAGAGTCTTAGTGCCAGGCAGGAGGGCTTGAATTTGATGTTGATGATCTGAGTGAAGTGATAAGTACTTTCTTTAAAAAAAAAAAAACAAAACCACCAGATTGGCTCTTAGATTATTCAGATGATGTGGAAGTGTATGAAGAAGGGAGGCAAATTACGAGAATGATGGAGAAGTTCCATTGATGTGTTAATGCAAAAACTATTAGAGTTGGCGATCCAAGTAGGAAAGATAACTTGTTTGGAAGCGTAATTGCTACAGAACTTGCAGACACATTTTGAACCCAGGCACAGTGAGGATGAGGTTGTCCTGAGGGGAAGTCAGAACACAGTCCCTGCCACACACACATAACGAGTCTCCACCTTGAATCAGGTGCTGCACTCAGAGGAGTGAAAAGTAGTTCCTGAATTCAGCTGATGGGGGAGGCAGAAGGATGAACAAGTAAGTGCTGTATTAAGTGCATGTCCAAGGTCCAGCTGTGGATAAAAGAACAGAAAGGATGACAACTATCACTTAAAATCCACCTGTTATGTGCCAGACTCCATTGTAATCATTCTGTACCTATTAATCCATCTAACCTTCCTGACAACCCTATGAAGCAAGAAATTTTATTATCCCTATTATCTAGATGAAGAAACGGAGCGTGAAGTCATTTCCCCAGGATCACCCAATGAATGAGGCAGTGGTAGAGGCAGATATCAAACCCAAGTCCACGCTCTGAACGCCTACATCCCATCAGGAGTTGGGTGGTGGTTAGAGACCAGCCAGGAAAGCTGGGGAAGGGTATCTCAGGAAGTGAAATGGACACATAGAAAGGCATATGGAGAGTTGGAAGAAGGAGGTTGGAGATGAGAGATGAGTTTTACGTTGGGCATCATGTGGACTGCTGTGTTATTTGTGGGGCAGGAGTGTCACACTAAGGAGATGATGAGTGGGTGCTTTTGAAGTTACCAGGCATTCCCTGTTTGGGCTCTTTTCTCCGCATTGGCAGACATGCTCTAGTGCATTCCATATATATTCCACTTTTATGTAAGCCAGGAAATGCATCTCAAGAAGGTAGATGTGTACCACCTTCTAGCTCTTTCCTAAAGGGTTCAATTGTTCATTAATAACCCATCCCAATTTAATAATCAAGCAGTATTTTAACTAACAGTGGATGCTATAGGGTACTTGCCCCCAATCCTTGAGGAACTCCCATTTTGGTGGATGTCCACCCCAATTGTGGCAAGCAACTGAGTAGCTCCTTCCAAACTTGGAAAGATGGAGTTGGAGAGGAAAAAATTATTGTCTTCGCAGTTTCCAAGCGGGAATTCAACTGCCTAACGTGAGTGTGCACGTGTGAGTATATGTATGATTGTGAGAGTATTTTCTATTGCAACATAGGAATCAGTGTTGATGATTGATCTCATACATGACGGAGAAGTAGAAATCTTTCTAGAGATGCTTCAGAAGTTCTCTGATATTTTTAGGTTGACATATTTTAGGTTAACAAAAGAAAATCTTTGTGGCCCCTGGCTTAGGAGAGTTGTGTTAGCTGCCCCTCCCTTAAATTGTTTTTACTCTAATAAGGGGGTAAGAAGAGACCATTTGGACACCGATTGTCTTGTATCCCCCTTCTCTCTGAAGGTGAAGGCAAATGGAACTCCAGTCTCCCTGGCAGAGGCCAGTTCGGTGGTCCTACATGTGGGGAGCTCTGACAGAATGCCAGCTGTGGCCATAGTTTGCAGAGTAACTATTTCATTTTAAGCGAGAAATCACATTTTGAGACAACCAAAAAATAATTGCTATTGTGCCCATGGTTCTGTTTTAAGTGGTACTATTGAATTAAAGCTTTAGAGGCGGGGTGAGATGGGGACAGTGTGTGATGTATGTTGGCTGAAATACTAAGCACTCCAATACAACATCAATATATAATTTGTATGGTTACAAATATTATTGGCATAAATAATTCATGCTGTTGTTTTTTATTTACTTGATTAACAGTGTCTTTGTCATTTTTATCAGTCATGATGCCATTGCAATCTTGCACATTGTGTTTAAAGAATACTCGGGGAAATGTTTCAACTGTGTGTCTGGATGGTTTAATGTATTTATTCATTTAGTCAGATGAAATGAAATAGAGAGTGTTTAATATGCATGTCTGCATTACACTAGATCCTCTCTAAATAAATTACAGACAGTATTACTCTTTCATTGTAAGAAAAATTATAGTTTGATTTTTTTGCAAGGAGCCAAAATGCAGCCATTTTGTACTTTTAATTACAATTTTTTGAAGCTTTTCAAATGAGCTCTGAATAATCCTGAAAATTTTTATATTGCGATGTCAATGGGAAGACTTTGGTAACTTGAGTGAACTGTATCAAATATGAGTTGAATTATTCTGAGGAAAGAATATATATAATAGCTTTTCTACTCATGCAGTGAATATACTTCTGGAAAGTGTAAATCGCTGTGACACAGCCATGCCTTTGTATTTGTCTCCCTCTATGTAGCAGCCATTGTTTTGGCCATGGAAGCACTTCTGAGATCTATGGGCTACAATGTCACCCGCATAATGCATTTTGTCCCTTTCCTGCTCTCCCCTTGCAATGCTCTGTCCCCCTTCCTGGAGCTCTGGTCTTTGGCCTGTCCAATGCCTCCTCTTAGAGCATTCTACCCAGGTCTTCTTGCTGAATTACCATCCCCCCCAGCTTCTCCCCAAAGGAAACTCTGATTCCTTCCCACAGCTGGTCTCTGCTTACTTAAGGTCAGAAACCTTGGAGTTGGGGCACCTGGGTGGCTCAGTGGGTTAAAGCCTCTGTCTTCATCTCAGGTCATGATCTCAGGGTCCTGGGATCGAGCCCCGCATCGGGCTCTCTGCTCAGCGGGGAGCCTGCTTCCCCCTCTCTCTCTGCCTGCCTCTCTGCCTACTTGTGATCTCTCTCCTCTCTGTCGAATAAATAAATAAAATCTTTAAAAAATAAAAATAAAAAAAAAGAAACCTTGGCGTTACTGATGTAATTTACGTTCAGGCTTGGGGGACTGGCATCAGAGAAAACCAAAATTGGACAGTAGTTAAAGTGGTAAGAAGAGATTATACTCAGGACTATTGCATTTGGGGGGAAGAGACCAGTATAGTACTGGGCTCAACCCCAAGTACAACAAGAACAGTGGGGATTTGTAGCCAAGGAGCAGGGTGGGGTGGTTGGATGGAAAAATTACACAGAGAGTAGGGTAATTCTTGCCAATATAACTAAAGAGATGCTTGCTGAAGGCAGTCCAGAGTCATAAGATATTACCTGGGGGACAGTGGGGTATGAGGAAAGTGATCACATATCAAGGGTGAAGGATTCTAGCAAAACCGATTTGACAGGATTCTTGCTAAAACTGGGCAATATAAAGGTGGGCACAGATGTCCAAAAGCCGCGACCCCATTGTCAAAAGGATACAGAGGAGCTTAACTCAAGTTTGGTCATTGAGAGACTCATTGACACTGGCAAGCCTAGTATTCTAAGAGCAAGGGTTGTATATTAAATGTGGAGCAAATCATCGCCAAATCTGACTCAAGTTTGAGCCAGGCTTCTGGGAGGACTCCTCAGTCCTGGTGTAATGAAGTGTGGTGGAAGAGCCATGTTAGATTTCTTCTGACGAAGAGGGAAAGGGAGACTGAGAGTTCAGGGCCATTGTGAAGGTTTGGAGTTGGCAAGGAGTAGACGTGAGGTCTGTGTCCATCTTGTCTACTGGTAAATCCTTAACCCCTAGGGATAAATAGGGGCAGTTGCATAAATTTATTAGATGGATGATTTCACAGGTAAGGGAACTGGTACATAGAAAGGTTGAACTTTGCTCTCTTCTCTTACACAGCTCAGTTTTATGAAAAATTACCTTTATTTTTCCTGCCTTATCCAAAGGCCATGGTCACTAGAAAATTGTCAATACCTGCCGTATGGACAACACTGTAACTTATCCATGAGGAGAGGTTGATGGCCCTGTAAGTAGTTAGTCTCTGGAATCAGAAGCATGATGGCTAAGCATTTTGCTCTCACAATAGTACCCTGTAGTCTGGAGACTTGCCTTGAAAGGAAGAATTTTTGAACTGATGACCATCTCCCACGATTGGAACGTTCAGATGGAGAGAGGGATCCGTTGGACCTGAGAGTATCTGATTCTCATTTCAGTCTTCTGAGCCCTGCCATGTTCCTTCTCAACTGGGTCTTATCTCTTCTTGGAAGAGGATGGCCCCTCATTTTCTCTCGGAACAGGCTGATCTAGGAATCCTCTGGTACTATATTTAACCAAGCCAGGTGAAGAACACAACCCTGCACGAGCAGTGTTGGCTGGCTTCCTCAGAACATTTGGGCTCCTCTAAGCAAGATGTCAAATCTGTATTTACCAACCCTTCCACAGTGACTCATCCCTGCCCCACAGGGTGAATACTGCTATCACACCAAGATGGTTTGATCACAAACTCTCCTTTCATTTACATCCTGAATAATATTTTTTTCCTACTAATCCTTACAAATGAAAATGAAAAAAAAAAAGTTGCATCCCTATACATATAACATAGATTTATTTATCTGTGCCAGCTTCTTATCAGTAGAAAAAGTCTAGTCAAGCTGAAAATGTCATTTGCCTTGTCCAGGCTTGTCATTATAAGAGAGGCATTTTAAACAGCAATCTGAGAGTGAAATGTTTTTGGATTTTATACTGGCCAGGCTGTTCTGAACAGACTCTGAGTGAGAATAGTCAAATATGATAATCATCTGCTTTGGAGAACAGAAGGAAGCCAGTTTCACTTAAACTGGACCAATTTGCGATTTGGAAGACATTGGCTCTGGTTTTGCAGAGGCCAGAGGAAGGAAGTGTTTTCAAGGCATCCTATGATTTTTTTCCAGGTTGTTTTTTCCAAATTTCTATTTGGTTCCCTTTGTGTAAAATGCACTCGTTTTTTGCTAAGACCAGGCTTTCCCGTGTAAGCATCCAGATTTCACAACTCGGTTGGATTAGATACTTGGCAAATCTCACACAAGTGTGGCAGAGCAGGGCTGCATTCTAAATTAGCAGAAGGACACAGTAATGACTAAGAACCCCATAGAGGCATTTCAGATAAAGAGGAACCCAGCCCTGGTCCATGTCCTGGGGTTACAGAGCCTTGGGGGCAACCTTAGTCAAACTCATTCCTCCCTACTCTGGGGGAAGATGAAAAGAAACCTAGAAGGGATATGCTTCCAGAAACTTTTTAAAAAAATTTTCCCAGGTATGAGATGCTACTGTAGGTTTTTAAAATTTTTCAAAATATTGAAGAATTCTTCCTCCCCTGAGCAGTTATCCCCTAGGAAGGATGGTGAAATGACAATTCCTGGAAACTTGAGTAGCTCACGTTATTTTTTTCATTTTGTAAAATTCATGTCCACAGCTCTGTGTCAACAATGATCTGATTTGCAAAATAGGCACTCCCTTGCTTCCTTCTTCCTTTTCTCCTCTTTCTCCCTTCATCCCTTTTTGCTTCCTTCCCTTCTTCCCCCTTCTTCCCTTCTGCCCTTTGTCTCTCAACTCTGAGAGCTCATGGGTCTTGCCCCATTAGCTCAGCCTTCTCTTGATTCTAGACTGCGTTGGGAAGTGTGCTGAGGCAGGAGGTATGTCTAAATTTGAGCTGCCGCGACAGCCTGGTGCCTCTGGAGGCCCCCAGGAGCTGTAGGCTTGCTCAACAGGCAAGTTGTAGATCCTTATCTGCTAATTTTTGCCCTTTTCAAGACTTTATATGAAGGGAAGGAAAAAAAAAACCCTGTGTTTCTTTAAAGCGAATGCCAGTGGTTCAGGCCAATTCTGTTCCGACTCAATCTCTGGTCGTTCTCTTTTTAAGGTCCCCCTTTCCTGCTGTGTTCCAGTTAGCTTGGATTACATTAAGTTGGCTTGTCTGTCACCGGTTCACATTCACAAAAATAAGTTACCTCATGGGGATGATTTTAATTATCATTCTCCTGCAACCTTTAACTGTTTTTGTATACGTCCCGGTTGGGAGCATCTACTTAAACTACAAATAAGAAGAAATTAAACACTTGAAGGATACATTCTTCACCCCCCTCACCCCCCCACCAGAAAGTTTTGAAATCTGTTTCTCTATCAGAATGAATGCCGGTCTGGGACCTCACAGGTTGTGGAAATGCCTGTCGTGTCATTCAAGATAAAAGGGTCAAGTTTTGCTGAGGAACCTCTTCTAGTCTATGAATTTATTTATTTATTTATTTATTTATTTATTTATTTATTTATTTATTTGACACAGAGAGAGAGATCACAAGTAGGCAGAGAGGCAGACAGAGAGAGAGGGGGAAGCAGGTTCCCCGCTGAGCAGAGAGCCCGATGTGGGGCTCAATCCCAGGACCCTGAGATCATGACCTGAGCTGAAGGCAGAGGCTTTAACCCACTGAGCCACCCAGGCGCCCCAAGCCTATGACTCTTCTGAAAAGAAGTCAATGTAGGTTTGAAAATGAGCATCCACACATCTCTTTAAACTAAACATTATCTGCTTCAGAATTCTTTCTAAATTGGTCCGAAGTCATAATTCTTTCAGATTTCCTTTTATTATTTTAAATATTTTCGGTATTTGATTCTTTAAATGGCAAGCAGCTGTGCCAATTTTTTTGGATTCTGTCATTTGCCAGCTTTTCTTTTGAAAATAAACTTCATGCACCATATTCTGCTTCTTGGTGCCTATGTTGGAGAGAACTAGCCTTCTCTTGCCCATGAGGAATAGCAGCAGGATCCTCCCTTCTTCTCATAAACATGTAATGGGTACATATTTTGTGTGCCATGATGAGAACCACTTACATGGTTCCTGTCTTCAAGGTTGAGGTGTTCTGTGAGGCAAGACAGACCATTCTCTGGAGTTGGCAGTCTGTGGCGCCTCACCCGACAGCCTCTGAAGGGAACCCCACCACCACCCTCTCAAATGGCAGAGGTCTGAACTGCTATGGGTGAGCTTGGGGAGTGTTCCTCACCATTTCTGGGCCTCCATTTCCTCAGTAGTAAATTGAGTTGATCCAAATGTGTCTCCAGGAGCTCCTTAATCTCTAAAATGCTGGACTATGGCTTCCTTCCTCTGTGTGGAGGGGTTATCCCCCTTCAGAACACATGGTTGTACTTTATGCTGTACTCATTCATTTATTCCACAGTATAAGCTGGTTTATGGGATCTCTTTCCAGTTTTTGTGCCTCCAGAGGTGAGTTTTGCAGCAGAGAGGATGGAAAGCCTGAGGGAACCAGAGCTGTGGGGCCTGGAGGGAGGGGAAGGAGAACACCACTGCAGGCAAAGTTGCTTACTTCATGGCTGTCCCGGGTGCTAGTCAGAGCTCCCCAATTCCTTAACCTTTGGGTCTGGCCCCAGCTTTACCTCTGTAGCTCCACAGCTCCCTGCCACATAGCCAGTGAGCCAGCCTCACGAAAACACTTGTGTTCCCACAATGTGCCCCACTCCCACCAGGCCCCCCTACTTCAGATCTCTAAGAGTTGTTTCCAGGCCAGGGTAAGAGACCCTCATCTGACCTCCCATCATCCCTTGGGTTCTCTTCTACTAACGGCTCTTCTCAGAAATATTGTAATATCTTTACCTACGTACAGCCTTCACCACCCTGTTCACTTCTTGAGGAAAGGAGTTTTGTTTTGTATACGTCATTGCATACAGGTGTTGTCTGGCCGATACTAGGTCCTCCATAAATATCTGTCGGATGGGTAAAGGAATACATGGAGGTTTAAAAAATTCACATCATTGAAATCATTTTTAAATCATTAAAATTTGAGAGCCCAACCTATTCTCTTCCTCAAAAGTGTTCCTTTCTGTTAAGAGAGTTGCAATCTGGCGTCGTGAGTATAAGCTTGATTTTTTCTCCCAACTAAGGCCCTTTCTTAACCCTCTCTAATTCTTGATTCATTTCAAAAAAGTTGAAAGCCTTTAGTCATCCAAATCTGAACTCCTATCTCCCTGTGAACAAAATCCTCTACAAGTCTCTGATCAGCAAGTGGGGTTTCTACAGGTGACGTCACATACCTCAGCACTGGCTCTGCTACTTAAAACAGTGCTTACCTGTGCCTCTGTGAGAATCTCATACTTTTCTGAGCTAGAAAGGACCTTAAAATTTATGTAGCTAAACTCGTCTGTTTTTAAGCCTGGGAATGGCATGGTGTCTTTTCGCGGTGACAAAAGTTATGAATTGGAAGGCTTTCAGCTCGTCTTTAGGCTGGCTTATCTGGAGCCTCAAGGTGGCTACTGACATTCCATGTGTCGGACGCGGGTGTGATAAAGTCCGGCAACACGAGGGGTCTTTATCCTTCTGTGGGTGTTTCCTCAGCAAGGAAACTTCTCCCGGAAGGCCTCCCACAGATTTGGCCTCCTCTATTTTAGCCAGAATGGGTTCACGTCCACCCCTAAGCCAGTCACTTGCAAGAGGGCTGGGATTGCCCAGATAGGTCAGGATTTATACCTGAATTTGGGATAGTGTTATTTCATGGAGGGGTGGATAGTAGAACAAAGCTCTGGGTCCCTTATCCAGGTAGAAGGTGAGAAAAAATTTTTCTTGTTAGACAACCAACGACTTAGTAACCAACCCTGAGCTTGTATCCCTTTCTGATTGTCCACAAATGCATTGGTATTATTGCTGCCCACTGTGCTTCAACTACAGGGCTTTGCAGATGTTACTCACCTTGGAAAAACTGGGTGAAATCACTTCAAGTTTAGGATGGGGCGGCTCCATCTCTTACTTGCTGATTCTGCCCTGAACGACTGAGAGAAGTTGCTTCCAGACATTGATCTTTCATCTTTCAGAGTATTTTTAGGAGTTGTGTTAGAATTTTTTGTTTTATTTATGGGCTCTGGAGGGGAAGCAGATAAATTGAGATGTGGAATGCTAGCTTTTATTCTTTCTGTCAATGTCCAGATGAAAGTGATGAGGAATGGCATTCGGGCTCATTTCGAAGAAGAGGTGGGGTGGGGTGGGGTGCGGCGTGAAGAGAGGGGGGCACTAGGGAGACAGGCCGAAGCGCTAAATCTGGTTGTTTTATTAAAAGGTCAGTGAAATCAAACGGCGCAGACAGGTTTACAAACAAAACTAAGAAAAAGTAAGCCTCTCTAGGTCAGTCTGTCTTTGTCCTAGGATGGTTAAAAAGCACAGCAGTGACAACAAGTCCTTTGGAGAGGTCTCTGGTGAGCAGAGCTAGATCATGATCCTTGACTTGCTCCCAGTGCCCCTAGAATGATCTACCATTGACCCCACCATGGGTTAGAATCAAAGAGGTTATAAATAGACATATTCATATTTGACTCCTGTTGCTCATATGATCTGACATCTTCCTATTATCCAGGAATTAGCTTAAATGTTACCTTCTTGGAGCGACTTTTTCTACCCAAACCAACGTAAAATTTTGTCTCTGCTCCCCTCAAGCCTCCCTGTCCTTGGGTTTTGACACCCGTTTTATTTTCTGAATACCACATATCTTGATCTGAAGCAGTCTTCATTTATGTATTTACTTCGTGTATTTACTTTTAATTTCATTAGAACAAGGATTTTGTCTGCCACGCCTATTGCTGGGTCTCCAACACCTACAACAACGCCCCATAGGATAGGTGGTCATTTGTTGAATGGATGAGTCATACTTTATACAAGGAAGTCACACTTTATATAAGAAAGATAGGAAATTAAAATAGATTTATTTACCCTTGGTGTTATGGCACGGCCATTTGCCTTGTTTTAGCAAAAATGATATTCATTCATCCATCCATCCACCCAACAAATATTTGTTGATTACTTACTATAAACTATCCTTGGAGCTGAGGCCCCTATTTGAAACTTGATTGACATTTAATAGAGGAGACCGATATGTAAAACAGTAAATGTGTAGGTACTATGATTAAAATTACCTATCTGGAGGAAATGATTGATTGTACCTGGGAAGAAATATGCACAGAAAATAATGCTTGGTTTGGATCATGAAATATATGTGACTGTTTACCAAGAGGGAAAAAAAGGAGAGCAATCATGGCTGGAAAATCAGCACGAACAAAGATGTAGAGATGTGGCATCACTTGGAGCGGTGGAAGAAATGCTTTAGTCCCAGATGACCAGCGAGTAGCCTTGTAAAGGTGAAGGTGCGGGGAGGGGATGTGGAGCCCAAGTGGAGGCTGGAGAGCCAGGCAAAGGCTGTGCAGGGAGGGCTTTGTGTATTACATTAAGGATTTTTACTTTTGTCCATAAAATAGATACGAATAGAATATGAAGAGCTATCAGGACATTTACACGAGGCAATGTAGTTATCAGTGTTGTGTCTCAGGGACATCATTTATGAAAATACACTGGTTAGATAAGAATAGAGCTGTCTTGATTCGTGGCTTCTCTCCCCGCTCTGTGTTGATTTATGGGCCATTGTCCATCTGCTAGAAGTTTCTAATGGCAGCTGTCCTTTTCTTTTTCTTACCTTTTAAAAATCAGTGCCTTTGATGAAGATATTGGAGACCTAAATATGGAATTTATAAATGACACAAAAGTGATGGGGATCACTAATCTGTGGGTTGATGAAATAAAAATTATTTTAATGGAGTGGAAGCAATATGAACCGAGGTGACGATGCCCAGGGACTAATGGGACACCATGAAATTAACTCAGCAAATGAGGAGAAGGAGAAAAGTATCCTTATAAGTGACTCTAAGAAATGACTGGGTGTTGTCCAGCTCAGGGAAGTAACCAGCCCCACTTGCCTCTGCCCAACACTAAGGTCGGGTTTGGGTCTCCAAATTTTAGCAGGAATATTGACCATGTGGGGGTACTTCTTGTGGAAGAAAATAATGAAAATGATGAAGAGTTTGGGATCCATCTGTTACACAAGTAACATTTATAGAAACCAGGTCTAGTTATCGGGGAAAAAGATATCTTTTCTGAAACATGAGATGAACCTTTAAATGTTTGAAAGACATGTGTAAGAGAGCTTGGGAAAGAGTTAAGATGACTTAGTGTGTCAAAAAAAATGCACCAAGTGTCTGCTGTGTGTCTGGTATCCTGCTACGGAGATTGATGAGAATCATTCCATGTTGTTAGGGCACCTTCCATCTGTTGGTGGTTGTCGGATGCATGTAAGTGTGATCCAGTGTGCTTGCTGGATGGACAGAGCTAATAGATGAGAGGAGACAACTGGGGCTACATGATAAAGGACCCCTCATGTCATGGTAAAATAGAATCTAAATGTCTCATGTCTGCTGGATTTCATGAATTAAACCTTTGTATGTCGACTTTGGTACACAGATGTAGTGAGAAGGGTACTGGATTTGGAGGACTTGGAGTGAGGGGCTCTGGGTTGGGAAGCTGGGTCCTGCCACTTACTAATATGACCCTATTAAGACACTTGGGGTGTCTAAGCCTCAGCTTTACAAGTAGCATCCTGTGTTTAGTAGGTTTAACTTTAAGTGAACCAGGCCCTTATTAGTACATAGTCCCTAATTCTGAGTCTCCATATACAGTTGTAAGTGGTGATGAAGGAAATATTATTATTTGTGGTGTAAGATTTTACTAGCATTTGCTACAGAGAGGAGTTTCTCTATTGGATATAAATCTGTGTTGTATGCAAGGGATTATATGAAAATCTTTGTAAGTTTTGAGTGTTGCCTTGAGTAGAGCTATGTTTAGTTGATATTCAAATGAATACCTCCAATATGGGTATGTTATGCTTATTTGTATATAATGAATTGAGAAAAAGGAGGATTCATTGACTTTAAAGTAATTGGGTCACACTGATAATATATTTCCATGTTTGCTTAGAATAACTAAGTTCCCCTCCCCATACATAAAACTTTAAAATGAAAATATCACAGTAAAAAACAAATATTTGAACATTAGTGGAGTTGGTATACTGAAAGCAGTTTAACTTTTTTAGCATCTCCCTAAAATGTACCAGTGGCTGTTTTGGGTTCTTTATATGTGCTACTCATTTCATGAATATGCCCTGAGAAATAAGGACAGATGAAGATCTGAGGCTCATGGAAGTGGAGTAACTTCACAGACTCACATGGCTTCATAACTAGCAGACCAAGGATTTAAATCCAAATCTGGGACTTTGGAGCCCATTATTATTTTCTTCCATTCCAATCAGGAAAGCTTTATGGATATAACTGGGAAGACAAAGGATGCATCTGGACCTACTGGGGACTCCTGGCTTGCTTGTAGTGTTAGTGAGAGTAGTCAGCAGAATTATATTCCAGAAATTTACCATTGCATGGCTAGCTGTCTTTTGAATTAGCCTGTTTTCAAGGAGATACTAAGATTAATAGGTAGATGAAAAAACAAATGACAGGCGAATGGATGGATTTATGTGTGACTAGACACATTGACAGGAAGTTGTAAGTATTAGCAGTTACAGAACTTTCT
This sequence comes from Procyon lotor, assembly GCA_028646535.1. Lineage (NCBI taxonomy): Eukaryota > Metazoa > Chordata > Mammalia > Carnivora > Procyonidae > Procyon > Procyon lotor. Next base: position 104,236,193 of record CM053603.1, on the reverse strand, counting down.
GTTAAAGTTAAAATTACACATGCTAAGTTGCCAAGCTTGCTGCTATTAGTGCTTATCTTCAGCACTGGCTAGAAGACAATTTGTGAAAAGGGTTTGTGATTTCCTGTGTATCATATATACTTCTATGCAACTGTGTTATAAAGATGTTTTTGTTGAAATCCATTGGTCTCCTTCCTATAACGTACTGGAATATGGTAGGCTACGGGGCAGGCTGGCCATCGCCAAGCAACATTTTACTTAAAATGGCGGCAGCGTTAAGGGAAATGGTGGAAAATACTACTGCAATTCCTATGCCTGTCATTACTGCCACCACCCCCAACCACCTGCCACCCCCATTAGAGAAAGGGCTTTCTACCAATTCTTATTTAAATCTCAAAGCAACCAGAAGTGACTAGGTTTGCCTTTGGTTGACGAAGATGAAGCAGGCTGTGCAGGGATAGTGGCAGAGGAGGTCCTTGGCTGGGGGTTCTGAGGTTGGGGTCTTGCTTGGTCTGCCTCACCACGGCATGAAAATGGACTGACTGTCTCACTCGCTGCTGTGTCCCCAGCACTTAATACAACATCGTGCTTGTACACCTAGGGCTTTGATGGAGGAAGAAAGGAAAGCAGACAGATCTCTAGAAAATATAATTCATAAGTTTTTAAATAATGTATTATTAGTCACCCTAGAGTTTTATGAAATACTAATACAAAATAAACCCTTGGTCTAGGAAAAGATTTGAAAATAAAGATCTGTAATATTTCAGTGGTAACCTTAGTTATTTGGTAAGAAGTTATTCAGTAACACCCTTAAAACAGTTGGCTTTGGGGGCGCCTGGGTGGCTCAGTTGTTAAGCGTCTGCCTACGGCTCAGGTCATGATCCTGGAGTCCTGGGATCGAGCCCCACATCGGGCTCCTTGCTCGGTGGGAAGCCTGCTTCTCCTGCTACCATTCCCTCTGCTTGTGTTTCCAGTCTCGCTGTGTTTCTCTCTGTCAAATAAATAAAATCTTTAAAAAAAACCAAAAAAACCAAAAAAACAGTTGGCTTTGGAAAAACACTCCATCTGACCCAAAGGAATTTCATGAAGCATTTTAGCCATTAAAGGAAGGGAAAGTTCTATTGAGTTTTTTTAAATGCTGTGTGAACCCATTTGTTTAAACTAAACACCGAAGTGTCTTAGATTTTAATGAAGCTAACTGAAAATTTAGCTAAAAACCACTCATTGGGAACCAGATGGTGCAGCCACCATTGTGAGCCGAGCTCAACTCTCTTGTTCTCTGAAGCGCGTGTCAGTTTAGCTCCCCAGAACTCATAGGACAAAGATGCAATTAATTCTGGGAGTCTCTGTACCCTTGTCACCCCATCCCTGCCAAATTAACACAAACTTACCCTCCTGAAAATTAATGCCTTCAGTAAAATGTGTGTGTGTGTGTGTGTGTGTGTGTGTGTGTGTGTGTGTGTGTGTGTCTGCCTGTCTGTCTTAGGGAAGAGGAGGGGGTAGGGAAGGATGCCATTTCCCCAGGTTCTTCTCTTCTTACATGGTGTGTGGGGGACAGCCAAACCCTACACTGCAGATGAACACTTCTAGGGCTTTAGTTAATGAGGGCAAGAAGAATGATGAAAGGCTTTTGAGGAGCGCAAAACAAGTTATAGCTTAACTAGATCTCTCAAAGGGCCTTGGGTGAGGGGCGAGGGCAATGAAACAGACAATGGCAGCAGTTAGGACTACAATTCTATGATATTATAAAGAGTGCCTGGCTAAAATGTATAAAAAGTGAGCGATTTGTAGTTGTGGATACCACTTTCCAGTCTTGCCTTAATTTCTATGAATTCTTGACCTTTAGCCATGTGGTTAGACAAATCATTTGTTTTTTCTTCTCTCCTTCTATATATTAATCCGCTGAGCCATTCCTTTCCTTTTGTTGGTCTTCAAGTCTTCCCAACACATGTGTGAAGCAAACTATAAGGCACAAGGATTCTTTCAACTGTTTTTGTTCAGGAGCCTAGTGTTAGAGGCTCATGAAATCTTCGGTAGCCTTGGTTGGATTCCTATGCGGGTCAGCTTCTACCCCTTTAGGCAGTTTTCAAAGGTAGTTATCAACTGCCACTTGACAACTGCCAATTCTTCCTTACTCCTAAAACCTAAGGCTTATTCCATCATCCATGAGATAGATCCTGGATGATGGCCCCTCAAAGACCAATATGGCTGTCTCCTCCTTAAAGGCAATGATTCAGCCTTAGATCTGTGCTTATAACTTAGTGTCAGGACTCTGCCTGAATGTAAGGCTTAAGTCTAAGATTTGTTCCCTAAATATTTATTAAGCACACACTGTGGTACACACACACACTCACACACACGCTCACACACACAGAACAACACATGGTCATTGACTTTGTGGGGTTTAAGTGTGCACCTAGAAACCACTAAGAGGTCATTACACTACATTGCAAAGCTGATAGGCTCATGGGCAGTTACAGGGAGAAATCAAACTTCTTGATTTCTTGAGAAATCAAGCCTGTGTGTGTGTGTGTGAGTGTGTGTGTGTGGGGGGGGAAGGGAACTGAGCAGTATGAGGGGCAGACAAGGATAATCGGTTACTGCAATTGTAATAAGCTCACCATCATCCTATTGTCTTAGCTTATGCTTCACCAGGCTTCTACTTGACCTGAGAGGGTCAGGGAAACAGAAAGAAAAATCGTGGGAACTCAGCTGAATGGGCAGAGAGGCATGGTGTCCCTGGAAGAGATGGAGAGAATTGGGCTTGGCTTGAAAGAATTTCCCTTTTATCTGTTTTGAGTTGGAACTTGGCCGATCCTCACCAAGAGGAGCCTGAGCTTTGCTTCCCTTGACCAGTTTCCCGGGCAGCTTGCACAGTGGCTGTTGGCAGTTGTTTTGAGGGCCGGGTCCCTCTTGGCTCTTCTTTCTTTGCCTGACAGGGGGCTTTGGAAATAGTAGAGGGGAATTAGAGAACAGTCAGAGGGAGAAACAAACAAGTCATCCTCCCCACCCCCAAGTCTTTATTACTTGAATTTTCTCTCAGAAAGTTGATTTGGGTCAGTCAGGAAATTATTAGTGGGATAATGTGGTTTTATAAGGGTTCCTTATTTAAAGGGCCTTGGGGATGTGTATTGCCTTTGTTCAGTTTCTTCACGGAGGTGGGAGTTCTAGATAAAATATTAATCGTAAAGTTTTCTTTATCATTTCCAGTTGCACAGAGATATTAAGAGTTATGGCCGCAAAGCCTTGGTACAGCTATATTTTACTGGCCACGTGTCTTCCCAGAGAGGACACATATGCTTTACATTTTGCTGCCATTATTCTTCATGAGATCTCAGGGCATCAATCATCCCTGTGGTGGAAAAACGAAGACGAGGGGGGGAAAAGCACCCATCTGTAAGAACAAAATGATGTGTTTTTCTGTGGTGGTGAGGCACAGCCTCCGAATGCAGAAGCCAAAAAAGGCGCTCTGACTTGTGCCTCTGGAATGAGCTTCATCAGCAGTGAAACCAGAACCTCGACCCACCGTTGATCTTGCAGAGGTGTTTTGAGAAGGTGTGTTGCTGACAGTACATGTGGAATTCAATTCCCCTGGGCAGCGTAATGCGGTCACAGAGCCTGGGATGCAAGGAAAGAGTCGGATGCCTGCCCTCTGGAATGTCACGTCAAGTGTGTCCTGGTTTATGGCGAAGATGAATGGGCTGTTAATGCTGCGAGGGAAGGTGCTCTGGGGTGGACGACCTCAACAGCACTCGGTTGCCAGTGGGAACCCTAGCTGGGCTTTCCAAGGGCATGGATTCTCAAGTACCCGACCTGTCCAGCGAACTGTCATTGTCCTCAAAACGGTTTTTGTTTTTTGGGGTCTTTTTTTTTTTTTTTTAAGATTTTATTTATTTATTTATTTATTTATTTATTTATTTATTTATTTATTTATTTGACAGAGACAGAGAGATCACAAGTAGGCAGAGAGGCAGGCAGAGAGAGGGGGAAGCAGGCTCCCCGCTGAGCAGAGAGCGCGATGTGGGGCTGGATCCCAGGACCCTGAGATCATGACCTGAGCCGAAGGCAGAGGCTTTAACCCACTGAGCCACCCAGGTGCCCCCTCAAAATGTTTTCTATTCTGGGGTGCCTGGGTGGCTCAGTGGGTTAAAGCCTCTGCCTTCGGCTCAGGTCATGATCTCAGGTTCCTGGGATCGAGCCCCACATCAGACTCTCTGCTCAGCGGGGAGCCTGCTTCCCCACCCCCTCTGCCCTCTCTGCCTACTTGTGATCTCTCTCTCTCTCTGTCAAATAATTAATTAAATAAATAAATCTTAAAAAATAAAAAAAGTTTTCTATTCTGAGAAGCCACATCAGAGGACAGAGGGCTGTGATGAGCATAAATACAATCAAATTAGGACTACTGTCATGATAGTTAGCATGGCCTTTGTGTTTTCTGTGGAATCTCTCCCAACTCCTCTTAGAGGAGGAGAAAGAGGCCTAACATGGTGTCACTGTCACCTCCTGGAAGAGGCAGAGCTGGGATTTGGACACCTGTAAGCTAAGTATGCTTGTGTGCTGCCACATGGGATGGGTAGGTGTCATCCCTTGGGCCTCTTTCTCTGTGGAGCACATGGGAAATGAATTTCCAGCCCTAGAGCAGCACGTGCCCCGACTGCCCCAGCACAGCTCCCCGATTCCTCTCAGACACCCCGGGACCACAGAGGGCCACACCATGGTGAGCAGCACATTTCCCTTGAGATGAAACAGGCCGAGGGCTGCCTTCTTCGTGACTTCCCTCTTCTCCAGGCCATTTCTGAGCAGCGACTCATCAAGTCAGACCCCCTTTTAGAACCAGAATAAACAGTCCCTGGTGGGTACTTTTCAAGTTTAAAAGGGAAGATGGAAAGATGTTTGGACCTGGGGAAGTGGAAGGGTCTCTCAGCAGCAGAGTTACTTTTTTCCTGATTCTTTACACCAAACTGGAAACACTCAGTCGCACACCCATCCCTGGGGAAGGGCAGAGGACTCTGCATGACAGAGGCCAAAGTTATTATACTTTCCCCAGTGAGCATTTAGTTTGTTTTGACCCTGGGCCTCCAACTCCAGTTTTCACTTCAGCAAGACTGCTTCCAAAGATCCTTCTGGCATCACAAACAAGCCCAGGGTTCAGAACGGGACAATCCAGAATCCGTCCGTCAGCACTAGGGGTAATAATTGGCTTCTTTTATGTCTCTAGGAAGTAAATCAAGTGACCCCTCAGCCATTCACCCTCTGTAAAGTTCTCTTTGACCTTGGAGCTGAGAGGAGGTTGGGCGGAGAATATAGTATTTCCTGAGGTGTTCATGAACTCCCTCCCATGAGCCTTCACGGTGAGCCCTTTGTCCTTCGTGTTTGCGGCTTTGGTTTTTGAGTATTCCTGAAATACTGCAGAAAAGCCTTTCCCTTGGTTAAGAAGATAGTGTCTCCCTGTTAGGACACGCTGGCTATTTCTCAGTAAAATGTTCTGCCTCTCTGCACCACCTAACCTAATTAACCTCTTTATGGGTCTTCCCTTCTGCTTACTTTAATTCTCAGCTGGTATTTCTCTCGGCCCTGGGCCTTGGGAATGGTAGAGTCGGTTGTTGAATTTCTGGCAGCGTGGGAATTTCTAATAGTTTGTTCTTGGTTCTGATGCGTAGTACTGAAGGAAGCCAGCCTAGAAGGCAGAGAAAAGAACTGAGGAAGAAAACAAGACTTGCTGGAGGCATCCCGAAACCACAGCCATGCTCAAAGCAGTCAAGGCAGAGAGGCCGCAGACACTTTTCCTTTCTGCTTTGCTGGGGTTTATGTTTTCCTTCTTTTTTTTTTGCTGTGTGGGAAAGTAGTACATGCCTGTCTTCTTGGCTGCCCAGAATCCTTTGTTGTAGGATTCTACTCCTTTCTGTGGGTCTGTAGAACTCCCTCCCTTCTAGTTCTGCCTGGGGAACTAGACCCATCTCCCACCTTTTCCTCCACACTATGCTGTACCCACTCATGAGTGTGAACTCAAGGAGATGGGACAAATTTCAAAACCATCAAGGGCTTAGAAAGTATAGGGCAACCCGTCATGTTGATGACTTTTCAGTTTTCTTCCCACAGAAGGACATTTCTGAAACACTGAGCACCATACCTGTGGTTTCTAAAGGTAACTCCAGGATATAAGCCATGACAGCTAAGGATGTTCAACAAGGTCAGCTTTGTTCTCTGGGCCTGTGACACCAGACATTCGTTTGCTGATGTTAAGGCCCTTGGGCTTGAACTTGTCTTGTCTCCTGACTCATCAGACCACTCGGTATTTACTCTCTGCTGTCTTTGAAGAGATGATATAGTGGATAAGTACTTAAGGCTACCTGTGAGGATCTTTTTTGGAACTTTGCCACTGCAAAATGTCTTAAAATCTGTTGATGAGCAGGTGATGTCTAGGTAGTGAATAGAAAACACGCTAAAGCTTGTTTCCGGGGTTTGCGAAACAGGGAACTATCAGAATGATTTGTAGTTTGAGTTTGAAACTGTCTTTGCTCCAGCTAAGCCACGCATCACTTATACCCAGACGGCATTTGTCACCCAGACGGCTTGAGAAAAACCTACTGTTTCCTCATGGAGAGTGAGGGGATTGAACTTGAAGAAGTTCATTTAACCTTGTGGTTTATTTAAACCTGGGCTTTTTCCATAAACCAAGGGAGTGATTGATAGCTTCTCTGCCCATATCAGGTGTTGCTGGCCAGATGTTTCTTTCAAGAACTTTACTCCTTTATTTTCTAAATTGAGTTGGCATCAAATAAAACACATTGCAACTTTAAAATCAGCCGCAACCCAGCAGAACAAGATGAACCAAAATGAGGAGGTGAGGCTGAGGTGGGGCGGGCACTGCCAATTCAGAGTGATTTTCAGATACATTAAAAATGGCTCTCTCCTTTTGAATCTTTGGGAAAGCCGTATGATTAATTTACATACTAAAATCCCTTTTTATTTCACTCCCAGAATACAATTCCCAAAGCCATTACCCTACTCCAAACGAGAGCATATTTATCTTGCTTATTCAAAAACAGTGAAAAATCAGATCATATTTTCTGCACATAGTTTTTCTGTGCCTGTATTTTGCATATCACGTCTTCCTGATTATGAATTAGGATTAAAACAATGGGTCTCTGTTGTGTTATCTACCCACGAACTTTATCACAATGATGAATTAATGCTATAAAAGTAGGATTTTCATTTAGCTTTAAGTCTCAGTTGTAAGGGTTGGATAGATATATGGTATGTAGCTGTATTAGTCAGCAGTTGAATCTTCATCTCATAATAGAAATTTGATTAGTAATAATATTGTTATTTGTTTTCCACCAGAAAGAGAGGCTTGTGGGGTTATTATATCAACACAGTGCAAACCTTCTGGGTGATGCTTTTATCTAACTACATCTGTTTTGATGATGTATACCCAGAAACTGAATTTAAGAGTTGCAGAGAGTCTGGGTTTTCATGTGGGTCTCTGTGGATTATATGGGAGCAGTGAGCAAATACTGAAATCCTAGGGATTGAATCCTCCAGGTGCCTGGGTAAAACCTGACCTTCTGTAAATTAGTTCATCGTCCTTGGCCTTGTGGCATCTGATCGAGGAAGGGACAGGTGGTCTTGGGGTCAAAGAATTAGAGAATGGACTTTCAGAGAGTCTGTTCATCTTCTTAAGACTACCTTGGGTTTTTATTATATAAAATGCCTTTAATAATAGCCTACATTAAGAAGACCAACATAAATGAGCTATGGGAATATCTTTGTTATGATATTCTCTACAGGGGCTAAAAGTTACTGTTATCTTTTGCTAAAATGAACATATGCTTAATAAAGAAGATATACAATGTTGTTATTAGTCATCTGCATTTTGGTGTGAATTGAGGATTTAAGAACAGATTTTTAAAAATGAAATGTACAGGGAGATAGAGAGGGCCGGTTGTCTGAGCCGTGTCCAGATCCTGACAGTTATGAAACATTTCATAATTTTGCATACTTTTTACCAAGCAGTTATTTAAACAATGGAAGCCCCTCTGGTTACAGCCTTTGTTCTGATACTTCTCAGAAGTACTAATGAGTAGGATAAAGATATTTCCTGCTATTTTTCCAATCTTCAATAACTAATTCTTAACTGAATTTTGTGGGTTTTGTTCTTTAATGGAGAGAGGGGCTGAATTCAGTTGATCAGAGTTCCTTTTGGAGAGGGTGATGGAGAAGGTCTATTACTCACATTTATTCTAGGGTCTGAGTGGCCCCGCCAGCCTGAACATCCTCCTAGTTGGGGCATTTGAGAGCATTAAAAAAAAAAATCATCTTCTGACTTCCTATATTCTTGAAATCAGATCTAGGAGAGAGGGGTTTTATTTTTTAAAAAAGATTATATTTAGGGGTGTCTGGGTGGCTCAGTCATTAACCGTCTGCCTTCGGTCCAGGTCATGATCCCAGGGTCCTGGGATCGAGCCCCGCATTGGGCTCCCTGCTCGACAGGAAGCCTCCTTCTCCCGCTACCATTCCCTCTGCTTGTGTTCCCTCTCTCGCTGTGTTTCTCTCTGTCAAATAAATAAAATCTTAAAAAAAAAAAAAAGATTATATTTATTTGTCAGAGAGAGAGAGAGCACAAGCCAGGGGAGAGGCAGACAGAGCAGGCAAGGGAGAGAGAAGGGTTTTAAGCAGCCATTGGTCTCAGGTGCAAGGTGAGGGTTGGGGAGACAGAGGAACAAATGGAGAACTTGTCATGGATTTTGCTTTAACTAGGGTAACCAGACAAACCAAACCTGGGGGCAGAGCAAGGGAGCCAGAGTGAGGGGCTGCAATCAGAGACCTTGCCAGCCTCCTCAGGCTGCTGGAGGGACTGCTCTCAAGTTCTGGGTTAATATCCGCAGACACTTGGGTTATTTCACAAAATCAAGGAAGAATGGCTTGCTCTTCTGCCCTAGGAAATCTATGCATTCTCAAATATGAAATACTTCTCCACACCCTCACTCCATTTAAATTTTTTGTAAATGTCCCTTTTCTCTGCTTTCCCTGATAAAATCCCAGCAATAGATTTTCACATTTTTGGAGGAACCGGATGATATCATTGGGACCTTGTGCTCCGCCAACCCACCCCCCATCCCTTATTTGCTTTATTTCCTTTCTTACAAACCTGGGCTAGTATTTTCCCCCCCTCATAAAGAAGCCAACTGACAAAACTGCTCTCTTATCTCAGTTACATGGTGAATGTCAAGAATCCATTTTATGCAACGATGTACAATTTGCTTTCATTCAATTGGCACTGGCACGCCACATGCCACTTCTCCCCATGATTTTGTTTATACCCTTAACCTTTCCTTCCACTCCCAATTTTTAGCATCACCTATTTAGTGAACACTTTAATTTTCTACCAGATACCCAGATCTCTTTGGTTTCCTAGTTTTTGTGTTGAGACCACTTATCTAGAGTTGAGTTTTTTGGTTTTTTTTTTAAGATTTTATTTATTTGACAGAGAGAAACACAGCGAGAGAGGGAACACAAGCAGAGGGAATGGTAGCGGAAGAAGCAGGTTTCCTGCCAAGCAGGGAGCCCGATGCGGGGCTCGATCCCAGGACCCTGGGATCATGACCTGAGCCGAAGGCAGACGGCTAACGACTGAGCCACCCAGGCGCCCCTAGAGTTGAGTTTTAAGGCCAAGTCAATAATTTATTCTGTATCTACTGTCTGCCCAACACTAGGTTGTAACCAACCAGTAAGCATAAGGAAGCTATAGAGGCAGTACCTCTCCCAGAAAGTGCTTGAGGTGAGGATAGATTTATGGAGGAAAAAAAAAAGGCAAACAACCAACCAACCAAAAACCAAAAACTAGAGAGTAACACAGGAGTTGTTTCTTTGTTTGTGTTTGTTTTTTAGGCGAGTTATTAAGAAACCATATACCTCTCCCGGAATTTATCTGTGTAAATGAATGTCTTTCCTTTTAAATAGAGGAATGTTCTTGTTTCTTTCAAAAGTGATGCAATTGCTCTACATATTCAACGCCTACCTTTCTTTCGGTGATGACATGACCAAACCACAAACTTTCTTTTGGATCACTTATCACTTCAGTTTTCCAATGGCTTTATCCACCCTGATCCCTCCCCATCTTTACCTGTTTGGAAAGCTATTAAACCCTTTCAAAAAATCAAGTATATTTTCTAAGAAATAAAGATGAGTCATGATTCTTTTTCAATATTCAGAGGAACACGATGAAGGCAATTTGAAAATGATTTAAACATCAATGGTATTAGAGCCTAGAGACAAAATCCATTTTGAGTGCAAGTCCTGGTAGTTTTGTTAAATAAGACTGGACACATTATTTACACTAAATATCAAATAGTGTATGTAGAAAATTCAGATTCTGGATAATTTAGGCTTCAACTAAACATATGTGTTCTGTGGTTCTGAGTTCAATGAAGAATCTCCTAAGGAGCATCTTGCATTGCCCCTGCACCCTGCCCAGCCTGAGATTGCTAATCTGCCCAGGCCAGAGGCAATTATCCCAAGACAGTGACGGGAGGGTTAATAACTATTATGGCATTTCGTATTTCTCATTTCTGGGCCCAGCTGTCAATGCGTGTCATCAGAATCCTTACCCAAACCCATTCAGACACGAGCTCAGGCCTCCGACAATAGGGTGACAGTCTCATGCTGGAACAGACAAGAGCGATCTTGATACGTCATCTTTTAAAGGACTCATCTCTGCCTTTCTTGTTGCTGTTTGGGTGAGCTTTAGCCATTCTTTGGTCATACGCTTTCAGGTGCAAAGAACTCATTAGGCATAGAGTCAACTCTAACCTAGTACCTTTGAACAATATACACTGTATTTGACCGTGGTCTTTGATATACTCAACTGATGATTGCTGCACACAGTGGATTAGAGGGAAAAAATAATCTCCAACGTGAAGGCCAGAAACCCCAAATGTAAAATAATAATGGAAACCTGCGGCGTTTTTAGAGCATTATATATTTTCCAAACTTTCATAGGCCAACTTGTTTAATTTTTCCAACAGCCTTAGGTAGCATTCCTCTGACTTTACAGATGCAAACTGAGGCCCGGAGAGATTTGAGTGATTTGCCCAAGGCCGCATGGTTAGCGGGTGGCTGCACCTGGTGCAGACCCCAGGATCTCTGGTCACAAGCCCACCATTCTTTCTCCTCCCACTGCTAATGCGGTTGGAATCCTTGCTTTTCCTCTGAGTTTGCCACGTGGCCTTGGAGAAGCAGGGTGGCAGGGGCTAATATCATAGGCATAGATGTCTCCAACATTCTTTTTTTCTAGTCTCTTACATCTACCAGTTCTGAGCATAGGTGATGAAAGAAAAGGCGCATAAAATTCAGATTTCCGGAAATCTCTATTCCTGAACATATCAGCGAAACAGGGCTTGGTTGCATTGATGGTTTTTAAAGCACCAAAGCTGATTAACCCAACCTCACTTCTGTGAGGGAGCTCTCTCCTCTGTCAGCACCAGTGTCCCAGGCAGGCAGGGTCCATTTATCTCTCCAACGCCCTCCCCATGACTGTTGGGGGTACTGCTGCTAGCAGAGACTGAGCTGCCTCTGACAAGGGAGGGATCAGTGTGGACTGAAGTCAGTGGGCAGCCTCTCCGAACATAAGGCATCTGAACTGTAGACAGAGGGTTGGGTGAGATTTGGTGGGGGAGGCAGTGCACTCAGAGGCATGGAGAGGATAAATGGGCATGGCTTTCCAAATTGTTCGGTCTTGTGACTCTGCCTCATTTGCCTCATCTGTAGAATGGGGGTGGTAACAGTACTACTTCACATGGCTGATGTGGGGATGAAATAGTATCCTTGTAAGGTCCTGACCTGGCAAACAAATACACAGGCAATCAAGCTGTGAGCTATGAGGTTGGTGAGGAACAGAAAAACTAGGAACAATCAGAGAGCCTTGGTAGGTTGGGTTGGGTTAGGTTAGTTGGGCTGGGTTGGGTTGGGTTGGGCTGGGTTGGGTTGAGTTGGATTGGGTTGGGTTGGGTTCAGTTGGGCTGGGTTGTGTTGAGTTGGGTTGAGTTGAGTTGGGTTGGGTTGGGCAGGCCCCACCCACTAACAAGCAAAACCCCTGCCTGCTTCAAGAGTGGGCGAAATGAAGAGCTGTGGAATGATTGTATCTGAGAATATATGAAGAATAGGCCTTCCTGCAGGCTCCTCACTTGAATACATAGTAAAGGGCAGTGAGAACTCATGCCAGAGGTAGCAAATTTGACATTTTTTCATGTGTCTTTTGTCATGAATTATTCAAGGTTGAATTTTACTACCATTCACCACCCATGTTCCATTTGAATCTGCCTCCAAATGTATAAAGACCTAAGGGCTGCCCATGACAGAGTTAGCTGTAGCTAATGGCAGTAGGGCCTCTAATGACCATTTTTAGCACAGGCCCTGCATCTTCTACCTTGTCTCCTTGCGAGGTCTGGTGACAGTAATGATTTTTCATCAGAAGAAAGAACAGCCCCATTTGCATTTAAAGAAATCTGGTGTTCACAGTTGGTAATATGGCTGATGTACCTGGGTTGAGAAATATGGGATAGAACACCTCGTTAACTTCCTAATCAGCCTGAGTCATACTACAGCTGCCTGCTAGTTGATAGGTAGCAGGGGTACCACCTCGCAAAATAATGGCCAACCCCCACTTTCAGGCTGGATCTATGTTTTCGAGCTAAGATGGTTCTTAATTATTTTTGTTGCCACACTAGATAGCTATTTGCTTTTAATGCTTTAATAATAAGAAACCATTTGCAAAGTTACATTTTAACAGAATTTCATAAGCATCTATGTAGACGTAATGACCCGGATGTGGAAAATAAAACTTTCACCTGAATTTTAAGTCAGATTTATAGCTTTCTTTCATTTCTCACTTGGTTCTCGAGTAAAAGCAAAATCACCGTCTTAGTATTTTTTATTCAGAGGTTGGAGGGAAATGGTATCAAATGAAATGATTTCGCGTGGCATGACCACAGGATTTGGCAGCAAAGGTTTGGAGTAAAACCTTGGTCTTACCATTAACCAACTGTGACTTTGAATAAGTCTCATCTTTGGCTCATTCGTAAAGCGGGGTAACGTTGATTCTGTGGCTGTGGTACTATTTATTCTAATGACACCCCACTCTTGTGACTCAAACCTGGGACTTATCAGGACCCACCTCTGTTCTGCTTTTAAAAATCTTAAATCTCAGAACTCAGCCTTTGACTCTCCTAGAGTAAGCTCCCTCCTGCCCTGCACACCTGCCCTTTGATGTTGACTCAGCCCTCAGGCCGCTTCTGGCTGGCTTCTCAGTCCCCAAGAAACTTTACAAGGTTGGCCATCTAGCCACCTTGGCCTCATGATTCCTTAATTTAATCGCTTTAAGCCAACAGGCTATGTCCTTTGCTTTCTTCTTTGACAGTTTCCATTGTGCAGACCCCCTCCCTAAGATCAAACCGGCCATTTGCTTTCCTCTTTGGGACTGGGGCTGCACAACTCAGAGAAAAGAGCAAATCCCCACTCCAGTGAGACACTCAGTACTGCTCAGTCATCGATGGTATGTACCTGCTCAGATCCTTCTCCCATTCCCTCGAAGAGTTACTCCAAAGCTTCATCTTTCTTCCCTTTGCTGCCCCTGCCTTCATTACTCCCAGCAGATGACCTTCTTGCCTGCCTCCTAGAGAGAGTGAAGCCACGGCTCAGGTGTCTCTCTCCCCTCCCACAACTTCTCCGAGCCCACCCACATTCTTATCTTCTTCTGTCCTGTCTTGCGTGCAAGACTTTTTTTTTCTTCCTGCCCACGAAGGAAACTCTAGCGAGGGTGTGGGCTCCCTGCTCCTCCTGTTTCTATTGTCTCCCACCCGTCCCCCTGTATTGCCTCTTTCTCCTTGACACAAGATGTTTTCAATGAGATCCCCGTGATTAGTTGCCATCTTTTTCCAGGCTGGGCCAATTTTTTTCTACCTTCTTTGTCTTCACTTAATGATTTTCCATTTTTTTCCTTTCCTCTGTACGATCTGGCTTCTATCCCTCTCTCATAATCCCTGCTTCTCTCTCCAGGGCCTCGTAATTGCCAGACTGAGTGAGCCCTTCCCAGTCCTTATTTCACTTGGTGTCCTGAAGCATTTGGTTCTGATCATACTCTCCTTTTTGAAATGCATCCCAACCTCCTTTCTGAAATTTTCTCTTTCCTTGATTTCTAGTGGCTTTACAACTTTCCCTTTCCCACTAATCTGTATTTTTTCTTGGTGTCCTTTGTGAGCCCTTCTATCTCCATGAAACCAGCTCAACCCTCTGAAGCTTAGCTCCTACAGCTGGGATGCGTGGTAGACACATCTGTCTGGATGTCCATCATGATCCTGGACATCTTGTGCACCTCAACTGAAGGCACCCTCTTCCTTCTTCATATTTCCCTCCGAGTCTTCTGTCTCTATAAATGATATGCTTATCCAACCAGATGCACCCACCAGAAATGCCAACTTCTTCTTCAAGTTCTTTTCTCTTAGTTCTCCAAACTCCATGTAAAACTCCTTTGGATTCTACCGCTTATTTATTCCTTAGATCCATTCTCTTCTCTCTGCTATAGACTTTCAGATTCTATCTTGTTTAATAGTCTACAAACCTTGGTGGAAGGTTTATGAATTGTAATCCCACAGCTGGGAGTAGGTGGTAATGAGTGGGAAGGTGGGGAAAGAGTGGGGAAGATGGTAATAGGGTATCCTTTCTGGAATGCATTCTGATCTTGTGACTCCCAACCTAAACCCTCTTATGTCAAGCTCCTTAACATGACATGGGAAATTCTCTTGATTGGGATGCTGTCTACTTTTCCGAGCTTATTTCCTGCTGTTTTCCATATATGTGTGATGTCATAGCCGTATGCAGACTCTGGCCCTTCCTAATATGTTGGCCAACCAATGCCTTTATGCTCAGTGCTTTAATTGTCCTTCTCTGTCTTTCTCCTGATCTCGTCCCTTGCATCATTTAGGACCAAATTAAAGTTTTACATTCACTCCCATCCCTCTTCAGTGCAGTCTGAGTCGTCTACTCTAGCTCCAGTGCTGTGTAATGTTTGGGAATGGATCCATCACGTTCTAAGTTTCTCAGGCTGAGAACTTCATTTTGAGCAATCATAGCCAAAAAGTCAAGATCTTGAGAGAGAAACCAGCGCTAGAGAGACCAAGGCTGTAAGTGAACTCCTGAGACCCTTGAGAAATATTTTTTTGTTTATTAAAATGAAGCAATAAGGAAATTGCAATCAGTGAAATGAATGCCAGTGTCACATATCTTAAGTAATTTAAATAGTATTTAAGATGCTATGTATCTTAAATAATAGATATTTGGGGTAAGTCATGTAATTTCTTTGTGCTTTCGATTCTTTGTCTGTAAAATGAAGATAATAATAATACCTACCTCACAGCTTGTTATGATGAGTTAATATTCATAAAATGCTTAAAACAATGCCTGACATAGTAAGCATGAAGTAGGTATTAATTATTAATAATAATTTTCACTTACCGGCTATAATTGCTATACACTTATTATTTCTCTTTTTGCTAAACTGATTGGAATCTGTCTTGTTTTGAAGTATGAGCATGAAGACACATTTTCTTCGACTGATTCTCTACCTGAGTGTTCAGAGGGTCTAATTTATTCCTTATCATTGTTGAGTCATTTTAGTTTCCACTTTCGTCTCAAAGATGTACCTTTTCACTTGACTTGGGAAGGCTTTGGGGGATGATGTTTATCTAAGCAGGTTCAGCTCAGGGCAGCCTCATACGTGTTTCTCAACTCCCTTCCCCAGAGCGCAGGGTAAGCTCTGTCCATGACGTCCAGAAAATGGCAGCGCAGTCTGGCCCGGCTTCATGAACCTTGTTGGCAACCTGCTCTCTCGTGCTCACGCTAGCGCTCACAGAGCTCTTTGCTCTTTACTTGGTTTTCCTTGCTTTTCTTTGCCTCTGCTTCCGTTATGTTTCCAAGGCTGCCCTACACAAACACCGACCACTGCTCTTTCTCTGCTTCCAGCTCCAGTTCTTTTCCCTGCTACTTCTGACAGGACTTGATGTCATTTACTTATATTAAAATATTCATGATATTACACATGCGTAATGAAGGTAAGCTATGCCTGTAAGTCACTTGAGGGCAAGAAATAGCATTTTATTCATATTTGTATTACAGTGAGAGCTTTCCTTTACGGAAAATTATCAGAATCAAATGAGGGGATCTGTAGGAGATAAATGTATAAACTATATAAGTTACCACACAGATTTAAAAAACTCAAATCTAGTCTTTCCCTTTTCCATGATACAATACTGTGATACCATCTTCACACCAAAATCATGAGGATCTAATTTTGTTTTTGCAGAAGCAATATTTTTTTTTTTTTAAAGATTTTATTTATTTGACAGAGAGAAACACAGCGAGAGAGGGAACGCAAGCAGAGGGAATGGTAGTGGGAGAAGTGCTGAGCAGGGAGCCCGATGCGGGGCTCGATCCCAGGACCCTGGGATCATGACCTGAGCCGAAGGCAGATGCTTAACGACTGAGCCACCCAGGCGCCCCTTGCAGAAGCAATCTTAAAAAGATGTCCCAACCGTCCTAGTAACTCCAACCCTTTGATCACCTTCATAAACCTGGCAGAAAATTAGAAATTTTAAGTTATGATTTAAATCTATTATTTCTCTTGTTTTTGATACAGACAGGTGGTCAATGGTTTTCAGCACCACACATATATTTAATGTTTATCATTGTACTTTTTTGTCCAGCCTGTTCCTCAGGCTGTAATATCATAAATGTGTTCATAACTCTCCCCAGTAATTTTTGTTTACCGAATCATTCAGGTCATTCTCACAGGATCTTCTAACTTCCCTAACTTTCATTTATGTTGTTGGGGTTTGTAGTAATTACATCTTTACTTAAGTGCAGTGTTGAAGAGTGAAAAGGTCTTTGTTCTATAGGACCCAAATCCTTACACGGCCAGCTCCTTTAGATACAATGGAAGTAGTTCAACAGAACCACGTTACTATGTCCTTTTATTCCAACCTCCTTTCCCCATCATTTGCTTTAACACCGTATTTCCTAAGAGTCTGTTGACAATCCAGAGAAAAATTGTTTATAAATAATTAGTGGTGTATTGAAAAGCAATATAGTTAGGAAGCTTATACAAATTGCTCTAACTAACTTCCTTGCTCTTTTTTCAAAATCCCATAATAATTTCAGGTCTCTTGTTGAAATCTAAACATGCTCCTATAATCTGTATAGAACCAGCAAGTTGTTGCCATTGAATTAGTTTTTCTCATAAGTATAACAAATATGGGTGTGTTGATTAATAAAATACAATCAAAATGACCTTTGTAACACAGAAGCCAGTAGATTAAACTTCAAGTTGAAAAGAGTGATATTTTTTCTAATAGTATGTTCACCTAAAGCTGTGGCAGAAATAGTATGTGACCAGACTAGTGAGTGATCTTGTGCTGGCAAATACAAATTAGAATGCAGGAAGTCCTGTGTTTTGCTACCATTTATTAAACCATTTGAGAAATGTTCCCCCTCCCCAGAATAATTGAGTATATTTAAGAATGGGTTAGAATACTGATTATTAGAGTAAGAGAGTATCTGAGAATAGTATAGTACAAACTTCAAAATTAAAATTGTATTGTAGCCTTAGAAAACAGCCTCTCTAGAATCTCAATCCTCTTCAATTTGTTTTTCTGCATTAGGGTTGTTTTTGGAGGACCTCACAAAAGTAAATTAAGGAAGAATATTCTGGATCTAATAAAAATGGTTCTTTCTGAATGAGATAAGGTAGATTTCTTTTTTGTAATTTTTCTTCAAGATAATAATTGTGACTTACAAGGCCAACATATATTAGAATTTTATTTTTAATAGTGTCTTCCCCAAAATGACATACCGTGACTTTATGTTGGTGATGATTAAATTTTTTAAAATAGTTTTTTAGAGATTTTATTTATTTATTTGACAGAGAGAGACAGATCACCAGTAGGCAGAGAGGCAGGCAGAGAGAGAGGGGGAAGCAGGCTCCCTGCTGAGCAGAGAGCCCGATGTGGGGCTCGATCCCAGGACCTTGGGATCATGACCTGAGCCGAAGGCAGAGGCTTTAACCCACTGAGCCACCCAGGTACCTTGGTGATGGTTATTTTTGAGGAAGCTTCTGAAAATGGATCAAACAGGTGAAAAAAAAATTACATTTCTAGAAATCTTTTTTTAGGAGTAAAATTTATTAAAATGAAATTAAATTAGTGTAGGATAATTTTAATAATCTTGATGATGATGATGATTCAGATCCCTCAGAAGTGGACCCAGGGCTTTATATACAGTAGAGACTCAGTAAAGAGCATATGAATTTACATTTTAATCTACAGGGCCGCTATTCTGGTCAACTACAGGTAACTCCATTCATACAGAAAAGAATAAGAATGGTGTTTCCTGGAGTTGTATATCTATGTGACTTGTGACTATGGTAAGAAGGTTTTTTTTTTTTTTAATATTATCATTGTTCTGCTCATTTTATGTGAAATTAGTATATTTTCTTCATAAGACCTTTAAAAAATAAAGATTTATTTATTTCAGGGAGAGAGCATGCAGGTGGAGGACCAGATGGAAAGGAAGACAAGCAGACTCTCCACTGAGTGGGGAGCTCAATGCGAGTCCTGCATCAGGAGGCTCAGGTCATGATTTCAGGACCTTCCATCTCAGGTCCCTGAGATCATGACCTGAGCTGAAATCAAGAGTTGGGCACTTAACTGGTTGAGCCATCCAGCCACCCCCATAAGACCTTTCTTTGTAAAAACATGACCACATTCCCATGTGCACTGAAATCCATTTCAGTTTTTAGAAATGATGCCTTTTTGGCAAGTTTTTTATTGATGTTATTTTGTTAATAGTGGACTATGTACTGATGGGAATGTGTAATATATTGTGAGACTGGAACAGAAACTGTCAAGGTCAAGTAGCTCCATTGGAAGTGATCATGAACAACACATATGAAGTGTTAATAAGGTGAGTCATAAGAACTCACTCTATCTGGTTGCTTCTGTTTACATTTTTGTCCTGTAAAGGAAAACTGGCGTAGCAAGTATTTCCATTTTCTTTCTTTAGAAAATACATGAAAAATGAAAGAGATTTGCCTAGAGCCTTGTTGAAAAATTGAAAACAGATCAAATTCTGAATAGAATATATGTATTTTTTACTCCTTCAGATCCACTGTATTTACTATCTTCCAAAGATTTTTCATGACTTTTAAATTGTTTTCTAAGACCTATTCTCAAAAAGATTTTTTTAAACATTAACAAGTGTAAAAATAGAAATTTAATATGTTTTTAAAGTATAGTTTAAGCTTTTTAAGCATAATAAGTATAATTCTTATGTACTTTCAGCAGTCAGATCTATAAACTGTTGAACGTCCATCAATGATTAATAAATTAATATATTGTATTATTATTGGCATTAAATTGTAATCTTTAAGTTATAATCATGTAATTGTTTCTTAAATCTAAGACAAATTTCCTGGTTAGGAGTTACTGAGTCATCATATGGTATATTTAAGTAATTAAAAACTCTTAATTCAGTTATTTGCTTGAATGAGCACCATTTTGATTTTCTTACCATCCCTTCTGAAAACAGAAGCCATCATAAGAAATAAACCATTAGGGGCGCCTAGGTAGCTCAGTCATTAAGCATCTGCCTTCAGCCCAGGTCATGATCCCAGAGTCCTGGGATCGAGCCCCGCATCGGGCTCCTTGCTCAGCAGGAAGCCTGCTTCTCCTGCTACCATTCCCTCTGCTTGTGTTCCCTCTCTTGCTGTGTTTCTCTCAGTCAAATAAATAAAATCTTAAAAAAAAAAAAGAAATAAACCATTAATGTTGCACTCACAAGATTGCTGAGCTAAATGGCAAGGGAATGAAGACTGATATTGATCTTCTGGATAGTAGGCAAGGACCTAAGGCCCCAGGCGATAGAAATCAGGTCCTGGCAATGAGGTTTAAATCAGACTTGATATGTGAGTCTTGGGCTCTATCCCTACACCTATTCCATAGCTGGAAGTGAGGAAGAGGAGGAAGGAAAGGCAATTCCTCATTCTTTTGTGCAGGTGACTTTAGCTGATTGGGGTTCAAAGGTTTAGGCCAAGTTTCTAGCTCCATCTTTTCATATTTGTGTCAAGGGAAGGTTATCGGATGTTCTCTTTGGTTCAAAAAGCACAGCCTGGTCGTTAATTGCTATCTGTAAGGTTGATGTGTTCATTGCTGGTTGCAGTAGTGTTTCAGTATTCTATAATATGGAACTTGTCAATCAGGTTGCTAATATCTAAATAAAAGCAGTTACATATAGTTATACCAATCTTCCTAGAGAAAATATACTCAGACTGTCAGGCATTTGAATTTATAGCCCCGAATTCTTTACCCTTTCAGCTTTAGGGAGAATTCTAGGGAACGAGATGGCGATAGGACATTCTTGCTTGGTTTACTTCAATGCAAGGCCAGCCTGAAAGGAAATTTAGGCCTGCCAATACCTTGCTTCGCTGACTCTCTGTAGCCTCATCTGATGACATTATTGTTCCATCAGAGTTCTTATGCCTTCAAGTGAGAGCTGCCGTGCTCTTTAAAAGGGAGAACCAAGGGACTTGAAAAAGTATTTCCACAGAGAGGTTGGGAATTCATTTAGTCGGTGCCTACTTGCTGAGGGCCCAGTCTGTGTAGGCGCCGACCACTGCTGAGGGTGGAGTATGAACAAAGCACAGAGAAGGGCCCGCCCTCAGAACGCCCCCATTCTGGAGAGAGATATCCAATACACACAATAAACAAAATGTGTGATTTTAGATGGTAGTCAGGGAAGGAAGAAGGGCAGTAAGAGGGCAGGGTTGAAGTTTTAGGTAAGATGGTCGAGAAAGGACTTCTGGGGAAGGTGACTTGTTGATCAGGATCTGAAGGAAGCAGGTGAAGGAGCAGAGCAGGAAGAGAGGAAAAACATGGCGGAGGGAAGGGAGCACTCTGTGCCTGGAGCGCGCTGAGTAAGCCAGGGTGGGGTGGGGGAGTGACAGGAGATGAGGTTGGAAATAGAACCCCGCAGGAACACTAAAAACCTGCCACATCCTCATCATTCACCCAGGCACTGCAGCAAGTCTGTTTAGATATATTAATTTAATCCTTATTTCATACCTGTTTTACAGATAAGGAAACTATTGACCAAAAGTAGCTCTAGAGCCGGTAAACCATACAAGGGCACCCCACACCTCCTCCAGAAGCCTTTTCTCTTGATTTCCACACGCCTCTGTAGGAGCTGCGGAGCTCCCGCTCAGCTCGCTGACTCTCTCCTAGACCAGGGGAGAACCCTGCTTGAGAAGAGAAGATGGTCAGGGAAGTCAGCAAGATGCTGTCCTTGCCCTTCTCACCACCCCTCAACAGTCAGTCTAAGCAGGAGGCATAAAAATGCGGTGGGAGACAAGAATTTCACTGGAGTCAGGGAAACCTTGCCCTCCTTGAGAGGAAGCTCCCTGACAGGTCAAGGTCGGATTGCAGCTAAATTTAGCTGGAAATCAGTGTGTTGAGGAGCTAGCCAGCTACCCGCCCATTCCAGCCTGCCCAGAGCTCAGAACATGTCATTCATTTAAAAAAGCCCAAGTTCTTTCTCATGACGTCATTATATTTCGCCCATCTCCCCCAGATTTCAGGCAGGAGTGTCCTCAGGCTTATCGTTGGAAGGAGGGTGTATTTTTCTGAGAGGCACGTGCATCCTTACTCCCAGCAGCTAGCTTCGCAGGGATGGCTGGGTCTGCTGACAAATTGCTGTCGTCCTTGCTGGCCACCAGTTTGAAAGACGATGAATATGTAAGGAGCCGTCCTGCCTTCATAAAATGGCATTCCATTTTCAAACGTCCTTTTTGTCCTCTCGCCCTCCTACCCAGAAAAGGATTTGCAGGCCTTCGCTTGGGAAGCACAATCGCTAATGCAGTCTGTGCTGACACAGAAGACTTCCGTTGGGGGGAGAGAGATTTTCAGCCTTTGCCGAGATCCGGGTCTCGTGCTATTGCAGGTGGAGCCATTACTCTGCCGTGATCCAATCCATATTTGGATGTTGTTCCTTGGCCTCCTTCAAGAGACTTGAGTTCCTGGAGCCTCAAGGAACTAAGAGGTGGTGAACGGTTGTCACTGATAAAGCATAGCGTTGCTCATCTTATTCTTTCTACAAATACCAAGTTATGCTTGCCTTATTTCTTGGACACAGATCAACAGCAACAGCAAGATTCCTACATCCCTTCTTCTGAAGAATTTATGTTGGATAAAAGGAAACACCTTTATTCTCTTACAACTGACCCTTATATTTTAAGCTGAAAGTTTCATCATGATTTATATTTTAAGGATTTTATTCATTTATTTGAGAGAGAGAGAGTGAATGTGTGAGAAACAGCAAGCATGGTGGGGGGGCAGGGTGGGGGGCAGAGGGAGAGGGAGAAGCGGGCTCCCCACTGAGCAGGGAGCCCAACACCAGGCTGGATCCCAGGACCCTGAGATCATGACCTGAACCGAAGGCAGGCACTTAACCGACTGAGTCACCCAGGGCGCCCCTTGATTTATATTTTAATCAAACAAAACAATGTATTCTTGAATCAAGCTGCCAGTAATTAAAAACTATAAACATTTGAAGAGGGAAATAACACACACACACTAGAGTTGTTGAGAAATGAAAATAGGCTGTTCTTTCAAAAATTAATGTAATTAGCAAAATTATACCTCTCTGTGCAAATATCATAAACCGAATTCTGTCTAGCCCCAATATTACTTTATTAGGTTTTGGTTTTTGTTTGTTTGGTTTTTTTTTTTTTTTGGTTTTAATTTAGAAAATTCTTCTTAATCAGGGTGACAGTGAAGTTCTTGGAATGGCTCTCTTATACATACAAAAGCCAGATGAGAAGTGTTCTTCTTGGCCATTGGGTATGACCTGTGTTCCAGAAGAATGGCTGTTGGAAATTGAGAAACATGCCTTTCATTTGTAAACACTGCTAAGCTGTCTCCCTCCTCTCACCCACCATAGGAGATCCCTGAGGGCAAGGCCTTCTGATCTTTGTGTTCTTGTGGAGAATGTGACTTTTAATAGAATTCAGCATTCACTGAGCACCTGTTAAATGTCAAATTCTTTGAAAGCAGGATTCTTCGGTCTTGGCTCCATTGACATTGTGAGCCCAACAATTCTTTGTTGGGGGAGGGAACATCCTGTGCATTGTATGAGGTCTAGTAGCTTCTCTGGCTTCTACCCATGAAGTATCAGTAGTATGACAATCAAAAAAATGCCCCCAGACACCCCCAAATGTCTTTTGGGGGCTGAGGGAAACTACCCTTATTTAAATGGAGGTGAGGTAGAGAGTCTAACTACATTTTTTTAAGGATAAAACATATATGACTGCTTAAGATTACCCCCATCTATGCCCATACCTGTACATGTATCCATACCCATGTTGATCCCCACACCCCCACCCACACCCCCACCCACACTCATACCCACACCATCTATCTAGGCACATACACATTTGCAGAGTCCTTACAGAGGAGGCATTTGGTTGGAAGCATTCATTGTAGTCTTTTTTTTTCCCCCCACGGGAATCATTATGACTCCAGTAAATTGCTCACTAAATTTCATCTGTCGCCGGCGTTCCTGCTCAGATACAACTAAAGCCTATTGACATTGATTTTTGTGTCAGCAGCAGAGCAGGGATTCAGTGAGAACATGAAAGCTTCCCTTTCATTCCTACTCTTTTTCTCCCCACGTGACTTTAGTTTGGTGGGTCCTAATTATATTCCAGCGCTTCTCCTGCTGCCATTTCTTCTGTTTTAATTAAAACTTCTGGAGGTTTGAGGACACTATGGGAGAGAGTTTATTCATCAACAGCCCTGATAAAGAGTCAAGTGAGTCCCTCTTTGTGTCCCTGCTACCTGAGAACAATAGCCAGGAACCCAGTGGTCCTTGCCCTTGGTTTTTTCCTTACCACACCGGTGCCGTCCTTTTCTTCCCCCAGAACTCCAAGCTTCCAGACCTGCCCTGGCTGCTGCCACAGACACACAGTTATTAAGTAACCCAGACGGACTGTGGGTAGAACGGCTTCCTATTGAAGCCATAAATTAGGTGAAATGAAATGCAGCACTGTCTTTTCTATCATCATCGTTATTATTTATCTCTGCCTTGCTGCCTATGGTGCCTCGTGGTGCAAAGCCAACCCACCCCGTCCTGACCACGTGGTTGTAAATCTCCAAAAAAGACAGGACTCTTGTTGGGCTGTAATTGACAAGCCGGTGCAGGGCTGGGGAGAGGACATAATATATCGTCTTAATCTGCAGCTGGAAAGTGGGATGGAGGGACCAGAAGGGTCTGTCAGAGATCCTGAGGGGAAGACGGAGTTGCCCCCTGAAGTAATTCGTACTGACAGAAGTGTTGATTCAAAATCTGACAAAATGAGCTGCCCTTCTCTAAGAACAGTGGGACCTGTCCTTGGGTCAGTATTCTCTCAGGAAAAGGGAAGGCAGAGATGGAGGAACTCGAGCAGGGCAGAGTCCGGGCCTGTCTTCCCTCTTGTCCTATCTTTCTCCCCCTGCCCCTTTCCTCAGTCAGGTAAACTGTGAGATCATGAATTCCAGAATGCTAATGTCTCTCCTCACACCTCCAGGCCTCACTCCAGTGACCCAGTGTGTTGGTTAGCACTCAGAAAAGAAAACAACGACAAGACCTTCTTGAGCAGAATGCTCCTGTCAGGCCATGTGGCCTTTTCCTTCAGTTACCACATGGGGAGCCATCTTACAGCCCCGTATTTCTTAAGAGAAGAGCTAGGTGCCACTCTTAAGTAGACATTTATCGAAATTCTCTCGTGTTCCTCCTAAGTTAAGCCATGAGGGATCACTGAAGTCTCTCCGTTCACTGTGATTTGAGGCAGCTTACGAGGTCCACTAGGCCTAGAGACGTCATGTTTCCAGGTGTGATTTAGCGCCTACTCTCTGCCAGATGGTGTCCTAGGCAACGATGGAGTTCAGCAGACATAAGGCCAAGTGCCTGCCTTTTTCGGAGCTTTTGGTGCCAACACCCAGCAGCCGTGTGCCTGGTGGACTGAAGGTCCAAGGCTTTGGGGGCTCCAGGAACTCCGGGGAGAGACAAGTTGGTTCCAATATCATTCATGCCGCCTACTGCAAGCTTTTAAGAGCTGTTGCATTGTACTTTTCTAGACAGCATCAAGGGCAGCCCATCTTTGGATCTTCAGGGGATTACTGACCTCTCTGTCATGCAATACCTGTGTATTTTACGACACTGTGCTCTGAAAGTAGTAATACACTCTATGTTAATTAATTGATTAAAAAAAAAGACACTGTGCTTAGACTCTCAGATCGCAGAGTACTAAAATCTCACCCAATAGAAAAACCCCAGTGAAAAAGCCAAAAATAACCATCGAGAATCAACATAAAGTTGTTTACTTTTATATTTTAAAAATTAAGAATGTTTCTTTCATTAAGGATATTTTTCCACCAAAAATCTTAGAGAAACCTACTTAGGTTCAATACCTCTGGATTATCTGGAAAAAAAAAAATGCCACAGCGTCCTTAGTTTCCTCCTTTCACTGAAGTTGAGTATACATTTCATCCTGGACTGGTGTCCAGGAACTAGGATTTTTGAATGCCATCTACCTCTGCAGGGTCCACCCTGACTCAGGGAATAGGGAAGGCTTTGGGAGTGGTGGGGTGAGGGCGGGACAATTCGGGGTTGGCTACATACACATATTCTTTCTCCATCTTTTGCACCCCTCTGTCTCGGGGGTTGAAATTTCTGGGAGGATTTATCTTCCCAGCAATTGATGTATGAAAGCCACCAAACACTGTGATCATTCTGTGGCATAAATTAGAGCACAGCCCATAAGATTTTTGGTTTTGTGCTCCCTTTTGAAGGAGGAGGTTGAGAGAAGAGGCTACTGGGAAGTGTGTTCTTGGCCGTCGGCCATGGCCAAGAGACTGGTTCTGCTACTTTTTTGAGCTCTCGTCACCCTGCCTCCCCGTCTGCCTCGTCACTGCTGTCACTTGAGCTCTGCGTGCCTTCCCCGGGTACAGGCATCAGGCTCCCTGCCATGGAATCTGCATACATTAACTATTGTCTGCTAAAAATTGTGACTCTTTGATTTTTTTTTTCCCCCTTTAATCATCCATTTTGATTTATCCACCGAGCCAAACTGGCAGCCCTGAAGACAGGAATCCTAGTTTCTAACGAAGTAAAATGAGACGGTCTTTTCTTCCCCACCCTGTGTCTGTGAGCAAGCCTCAGGTCTCAGTTGGTCCAGCCCTGAGCAATCTTGAAAACAATCCATTTTCTGCCTGGCAGAGGGTCCCAGCAGAGGGATTCACAGTAAGGGGTGTTGAGATGGGGAGCGGTTGCTTGGGAACTGGCCTGATTCGATGCCTTGCTTCATCCTCGCTGCAAGTCTGGGAGCAGTCATGGCTGGATCACACCTCTGTGGAGACCGAGAGCAGGACTTTTTTAAGCTACTGATGGATGGCACAGGCAGGCCAAGGAAAAATAAAGTCCTTATTTAACCTGGGGAAATCCTAGGAGTAGACACTGGCCCAAATATATCCTGTGACCACTCTTGTTCCTTGATTAGAAGGATCTTTGGAGTCTTTTCATGAGGTTGTTTTGTCTCCTTCTATGCCTTGAGACACGCTGTATGAAAGAGAGGTAGCATCCTTGAAGATGTCCAGGGAGGTATCCTAACTATGCTTTAATCTTAACTCATTAAGAGTTCACCTTCATTGTCGTCATTATAGCTCCGAGGGAAAGCTAAAACCAATTGCAAGTGTCTGTGATCTGTGGAGGAGGGGAAGTAGATTGGCCTCTCTATCAAGTTTAGAGGAACTTCATCCACTAAATTCAGCTTCTCATGTTTTATTTATCAGTGAGATGATTGAAATTCTTGCTCATAGCCCCACTCTATCTGTTCCTGGACACTCTGACCCTGGATAGAAATGGGGGGGAACTGGGAGAAACTGATGTGGACATATGGATGGTGTTGACCAAGAAACTGAATACAGCCCCCAGCCCTCACGACTTGTTTCAGTCCACTAGTTAATAAATATTTGCTCTGAGTCCCTGCTGTGCCAAGCACTGTGGGAGGTACATGGTAAATATGTATCCAAGGCATTCCCAAGTCCTGTTGGAAATCTCTTGACTCCATTCCACTTTCACCCTCTCCCTGACTTCCATCCTAGTCCAAGTTGCCATCCTCTCTCAGCTGAATTAATCACTAAGTGACTCTATGAGTGTTATTTTTTCCATCACCTTTTCTGTTTCCTCTGTTCTCTGCCCTGCCCCTAGAGCAATCTTTTCAAAATGCAGACTTGGTGACTTTATACCCTTGCTTCACACCCTTTGGTGGCTGCCCACTAAAGGAATTGGTTCAACTGCTCAAAGTAGCCTGTGAGGCCTTGCTTGGACTTGCTAGACACTTCCTCTCTGCTCTGCCATACTGGCCTACTTTTAGTTACTGAAATGCTCTAGGAACTATAGCTTAACAGGACCTTTGAACATGCTGTTCCCATTATCTGGATATATTTCTCAACACTTGACTTAGTTCATTCTGTTCATCCTTTAGGTAAGAGTTTTTGTAAAAAAAGAAAAAAATTCGCTTTAGATCTAGTAAGAAATATTGTACATTGATACCAAGAAAAAGAGAAAGAAAGGAAAAGTAAAAGAAGAAAGGAAGAAAAAAAAAGAAAGAAAAAGAGAAGGAAGGAGGAAGGAAGGAAGGAAGGAAGGAAGGGAGGAAGGAAGGAAGGAGGAAGGAAGGAAGGAAGGAAGGAAGGAAGGAAGGAAGGAAGGAAGGAAGGAAGGAAGGAAGGAAGGAAGGAGAGAGGAAGGGAGGGAGGAGAAGGAAAAGGAGGGGATGAAGGTATGTGGAAAGATGGAGTCTTTGGGTTTTTTTGGTTTTTTTTTTTTAAGATTTTATTTATTCAAGAGAGTGAGAGACAGAGATAGCAGTAGAGATAGTGACAGAGAGCACAGCAGGGAGAAGAGGGAGAAGCAGGCTTTCCACTGAGCAGGAAGCCCAATGCAGGGCTAGATCCCAGGACCTTGGGATCACAACCTGAGCCAAAGGCAGATACTTAACTGACTCAGCCACCCAGGTGTCCCAAGGATGGAGTCTTTGATTGAGTTCCCTGGGAAACAAATTTTAAGGACCCAGATTGTCGGAAGTATTTTGGGGAGTGCTCTCAGAATTAATACCTTTGGGAGGGTGAAGATAGACTTGAGCAGGGAAGAAATTGAATGTACTTACAAGGTCCCAGGCAATCCCAGAAAGGAGCCTTGGAGCCGGGTCGGCCCCTGAGAATTGTTCCATCCTGACGTAAGTGGTGTAGGCTTTTATATTCCTATATCGACCAGTCATTGAATGCTTGCTACCTCCCAGTAAGGGGCATTACTTTAGGCAGGGAGCACGACCTTGGGTCCAGTTCTTCTCCTTGGCGAGGGGCAGCTCCTGAAGAGAAGCAGACCACTTCAGTCCTGAAGAAGGGATCTGGATGACACTTTGCAGTGGCCATTACTGGCAATCCCTTGTGAGACTTGTACCTGCTTGTTTTGTATAAGTCTGGAAGCAGCTCCTTTAGTATTTGAACCGGTCTCTTTTCTTTGATAAAGTTATAAGAAGCTCCCAGTTGCATCTTACCTGATGGTTGCCCCCTAGGCTCCCCATTTCCCTCCTCTCCTACCCCTTTGACTTCTCTTCTCCTTGGTTTGCATCTTTGCTGGTCTATGTGGCTGACTTGTTCGGTGGGCTTGAGATGTCTGAGGCGTGCCTACCATGCCTTTCTCCGGCTTGACCGCTGCTGTTGTCCCTTTGCCACAATTTTGGATGCCATTTTTAAAAAAAACCTCTTATCTTCTACACTCTGAGAGTAGAAAAAGCTGAGGACCAGACCCAGGAATTAATTATCAGAGTACAAGAAAGAGGTTGAATCCCCTATTCAAGTCTAATTGGGAAAGAGTAAGAGTCTAAAGCTTGGAATGGAGACATCCAAGCTGATGCCCTTGAGAGCTTGAAATCTCTGATTTCCCCAAACCCTCTGAGCCCACAGCAGTGATGTTCCTATCTTATTTGAAAACAGGCCTCAAATCAGAGGGGGCGATGAACCATGCATGAGAGACTGTGGACTCTGAGCAACAGACTGAGGGTTTTGGAGGGGAGAGGGTTGGGGGTTGGGTGAGCCTGGTGGTGGGTACTGAGGAGGGCACAAATTGCATGGAGCACTAGGTGTGGTGCGTGAACAATTAACCTTGTAACACTGAAAAAAGTAAACGTATTTGGGGAAAAAAAAAGAAAGTCAAGATTAGAAAAAAAAAACCCCAAAAAACAGGCCTCAGGATTTAACCTCACTTCCCTGATAATTTTCACAGGTTGCTTTCAGTTGGTGATTAATTGCCCTTGGCTTTTCATTGTTTTTCTCTGGTACATCAAGATCTCTCAGCAAAAGCCATCTGATTCTGTTTTTTTCAAAACTACTCTTTCTTCTGGACCTGATGTCTGAAATGTTGGAGTCACTAGTGTATTCTCTGACACCTCTATCCTATTCCAGTTCCCCAAGATGTCCCCTTAGGGAACACCTTGACCGTGATATTACTACAGAGTGCCAGGGGCTAACCAAGAGCCATTGTCACTAGGGATGGGGGCCTCCTTGACATCTATTGGTGGAGTCTGTTTCCTTGGGCCATTCCTGTCACCGACTGTCTTAGGTAGAGTTCCCCCCAGAAACAGACCCCCAAGGTGGACATTTACATGCAGGAATTTTACTGCAGAATGGCCTTAGGGTCTACACCTATGAAGAAAATAGAATTGTGTAGAATTCTATTTCCACTGTGTGGAAGAAAGAGTGTAACTGCAATGCAGCCTTACAAAGACCGTGGCCATCCCTAGAATAGGTCAGGAGCTGAGATGACCCAGAATGGTCTCACTGTAAGGCAAGAGGGTTGGGCCTTTCTACTCTCTGTCAACCAGTCATTGATTTGGTTGTCTCTAGGAGGGAGCATGACCTTGGCAGTGCTTTTGTGGTTGAAGCCAATTCCCAGAGATCGCACTGGCTAAGAGCTGTGAGATGTTTCAGTCTTGAAGGGAGAATCTGGGTGATGTGCTATTGCATCAATGATAGGTAGCTAGGTAGATAGACAGACGGACAGACAGATAGAAATAACCATGACATTTGATCCATGGAAGAATAACCACATGTGCTACACTGATTTTTTTTTCCCATTTGATCTGATTTATTGTCATGGTTTTCTGTGGGGTTTTTGTTCGTTTCTTTGTTTTTAAGTCACGCCCAACATGAGGCTTGAACTCGAGGACCCCCGAGATTAAGAGTCACGTGCTCTACCAACTGAGCCCTCCAGGTGCCCCAGTTTTCATGGTTCTTGTGATGCACCTGTTGAAAATCACAGCGTTGGATATGATCAGTAGGATTCCTGTAGGGTGCAGTGGAAACACAAAGACAGGGCGCTCATTCACAATTAGAAAAGTGAGGAAGTCTTCCTCGATAAAGGCGACATCTCATCGAAGCCAAACACGAGATGCTAAAACATTCTACCTGTGTGTGAGTCCTTGGACAGCAGAGAAGGGAATAGTAGGTAGAGTGTCTGTATTTTCCACAAACCGAGTTTGCTCCCGTGCTCTGCTGGAAACAAATGTATTTCCGTGACCTAGAAATGAAAATGCTCTTTCTTGCAGGCTAGCCTCAGGCTCACGGCTCCAAAGCCTTCTTGCTGTTCCTTAGAAAAGAACAGCAGTAACGGAGTCAAGGCTTGCACAGCTATTTCAGACCAAACCATTGTTTTTCTTCTGCATTCATTTTAGGGAGGAGGTAAAGGGGTAGAGTACTGTGATCCTTGAGTGATTTAGATTTCACCGCAGTGTTATTTTGTAACAAACGAGAATCGGCACATACGTATTTTTCAGGTCAGGTGGGAGGGAGAAGGAAGAAAGAAGGGGAGCAGAGTGTGTCTGGATGTGTGTCTCAAGGTGGGACCGGACCACACTCCCCAGTTTTGAGCGACCCATGCCCTTTGCTCTTCTCCATCTGCTGCCCATTCTTCCTCCTTCCATGTGGGCCTGCGTGTTATGCTTGAGGACAGGGCTGACAATAGGCTCTGGGTCCTACTGGAATACCAGTTATGCTTTTTAGTCTAGATTTAGTCTTTTATTTTTGTTATCGTTGATTATTTCAGAAAGAAAAAAGTCTTTTATTAAAAAATGACTCATCACTGCAGTGCATGCAACAAGACATTTTTTCTAATTTCTGTGGAAAAAAAAAATTTAACCCTTTTGTCTCCCTTTAACGTTTTTCTCCTCCTCCCCAAGGATTAAAAATGTTTTGGTCCTTGACTGAGTATGTATTTTAGATTCAAGTTTAGATGGCGTCTATGTTTCTATTTTTCATTCCTTCATACATGGAAATAAATTAAAATTCGGAGTCATGTTAAATTTTCACTTTAAAATTCTCCTATCATAAAAACATCTTCCCGTGTTGCCCTCAAATAAAAAAAAAAATTTTTTTTTAAATACTACATGAAATAGAGATGAACTGTTCGATGTTCAGCTCCAGTGAAGTAAAATATGAAAAGAAGATTTGTTTAAAAATCTCTTAAAATTTTCATAATAAGAAGTTTTATTTCAGGAGCTGGATGGCTGAAGTAGGAGAGGGGAGAAAGTGTCCTGCGTGTAGGTTCTCATTAACTGTGAGGTTTGGGCCTCATCTCTAAAAGGGTGTTGGATTAGGCACCTTAGGGGCTCTTCCTATTCGATTTATTTGTGATTTTTATGAAGTTGGCTTCTTTAAACACTGTCCTAACGATGACTGGGCCTCAGGTTTCTAGTGATCTTTAGGTCGGCTGACTCCTGGCTATTCTTTCAAAGTCGGCCTTAATCTGGATCCTAATTTGGGTTGACATTCTCCAGTGATGTAAAAGGCCTCCTTTGCGGCCCTCCTCTGTCAAAGGCTGACAGCTCACAGCCTTCCCGTTCCCGAGTGCCAGGATGTCTTTGCCTGGGACCGAGCTGAGGCTGCTAATTGTTCCATCTCCAGGATCTCTTTAAGCCCAAACTGCCATCCTGAGGTGTATTATTCAGTCACCTGTCAGAGCCATCCAGAACTGTTCTTCAGCTTGCGAGTGAAATTGAAAATGGGAGACAAGTACGTTATTTTCTTTCTCAGTGACATTATAGCCATTCCCAGAATGAAAACAAAGACAA
Source organism: Procyon lotor (assembly GCA_028646535.1). NCBI lineage: Eukaryota > Metazoa > Chordata > Mammalia > Carnivora > Procyonidae > Procyon > Procyon lotor. Next base: position 104,203,948 of record CM053603.1, on the reverse strand, counting down.
AAAAACAACACCGTACCCTCCATTCAATAAGTAGCAGGAACTTCATTTATTTCTTTCACACCAAGACCTGCCCCATGCCAACTTGGGTTTGAGATATGAAGTGGATTGCTTGTATTTTGTCTGCCCCCTGGCCTTGGGCCTGGGCCAGGGGCTAGATGTGCTGAGCTCCCAGGCCGCTGGTGGAAGGAGCGAGGTGTTGACGTGTCCTTGTAACAAATTATTCATTCTGAGAGGATTCCCTGTTTCTTTTTTTTTTTTTTTTTTTTTTTTTGATTCCCTGTTTCTTAAGGAGTTAAATATCAAGGGTAGTGTTTCTCAAACTGTGTACTGACAGAGGCGCCTCAGGGAACCCCACAGAATAAAAGAAAGACGTGGTGGGCAGAGCAAACCAGACTTTGCTGGTCAAGCCCCTGCTTGAACCAGGAGGATTCCATTTAAGATTTATTTTTCTTTTTGGTGGCGGTGAGGGCTGGGGGTTCTGCTGCAAATGAAGTCAGAAGCCAAGGAAGGGAGACTGGAAGGAAAAACAGGGACAGCAGGGACTATAGGTCCTTTTGGCTCAATGCAGTCATAGAACCACGGACACGTTCGCTGGTAGCAGGGAAGTGAAAAGGCATGGACAGTGAGGGTTCGGAGGAGGTGGTACTTGAATCTAAGAGGAGTGAGTAACTTTACTGCGGATTCAGGAGGAGAAGGGTATCTTAGACCAAGAAAGCACATCACCAGAGAGGCAAGAAACAATATATAGTACAGTTAGAGAACACAGTTTTTGCCTCAAGGACCCCGGACTGAGAGCAGATTAGCGCCTCCGAAGGTGGTACGGCAGGTAGAGGGTGGGGTCTCAGGCGGCCGTACAAGCAGGTGTTTGCCTGTCCCCGGCTGTATGAAGCTCGCAGCAGAACGGCAAGGTGAACCGGCTGTAGGAGACCAGCCAGACGCTCTGTGTTTGTCTTCATTTGCCCTACCCTCCTTTTGGTGCGTTAGTAGAGAAGCAGCCATTGTTTAAGACATGATTGCTGGCCCTTCTGTTGTAGACTTGAGGCAGCTGTCCCCTGAACAGCACGAGTTTGAACTGCCGAGTTCTGTGTAGATGCAGAACTACGTCTGCTTACTTTATTGGAACAAGAGAGTATATATTATACACACAACATACAAGGTATAGGTTAACCAACTGTTTTATGATAGTGGTAAGGCTTTGGGTCAATAGTAGACTAGTCGTAGTTAAGTTTTTGAGGAGTCAAAGTTATATATGTGGTCGGCGCCCCCAACCCTGGCATTGTTCAAGAGTCAACCGTATTCTCCCAGAAAAGCTGCCGATGCCTTTGCTAAGGTCATCATTATAGCATGCTAGACTCTTCCTGGGACCTGGACAACTCGGGAGGCCATTCAGTGTATCAACAGAGGGCACTGTTGCTACAGTGTGAGAGTCACTTTGCTGGTGTGAGAGTCACTTTGTAGGAAGTCGGGATTCCCGGCCTCTGGACACTGAATTGTAGTAGCACTACCCTTCCTTCTCCATCATCGTGAACACTGCCTTTCCAAGTGTTCTTTGGGGTGGAAAGGGGTGGTGGTAACAATGATGGCTTCCACTGCCCCCACCCACAGAGCCCTTTTCTCCCGTATTCTGCAGACAGGGAAACTAGGGCCCCGGTGAGTTACATCTCTTGGTCCAGATGAGCCTGCTGGGCACGAGCAGAACCTGGACAAGAACCAGGCCTCTGGAATTCCAGTCCAGGGGTCTGTGCGGTACCCCTTCCCCTACTGGCTTGAGAGTTGAAGGAGGTAGGAGGGGCTGTGCCCTTGACCCTATTGGGTTATGGAGTTGATAGCGCCTTCTTTTAGCTCTTTCCTGACCAAGGAGGAGGGGGAGTGAGCAGAATGGGAGGTCGAAAGGTGAAGGAAGCGCTGCCTGAATCCGAGTCAAGAGGTGTAAAAAGCAGAGAGAGATGAGAAGAAGAGGGGCAGACAGCACCAAACCTGTCCCCTCTTCCCAGCTACAAGTAGCCGTGCCTCCAGCACCTGCTGCTCTTTCCATCCACAACCGCACCACCCCCGCTGTGGGGTGAGCACCCACCATTCCAGACACCGGGAATACAATGACGAGACACAGCCCCGGCCTTCGTGAAACATATAGCCTAGAAGGAAAGACGACATTTAACATTAATCACAAGACAGGGTCATCTGCGGACAGCTCCCCTGGGCCGGGCACCGTCACACACGGTAGCTACATTGTCACATTCAGTCCCCACTGCGATACCAGGAGTCGGGTACCACTGTCTCCCCTTTTCAGATGAAGAAACTGAAGCCTGCGAGGTGAGGGAAGGTTAGGGGACTGGTCTAAGGTCATGCAGCTGGCATTTGAACCCAGCTGATCTTGGAGGTAGAACATTACTGACTGGTAGCAGTCCTAGCTGAAATGTATTTTATCTATCTATCTATCTGTCTATCTATCTATCTATCTAAATATTTTATTTATTTATTTGACAGAAAGAGATCACAAGTAGGCAGAGAGGCAGACAGAGAGAGGGGTGGGGAGCAGACTCCCTGCTGAGCAGAGAGCCCGATGTGGGGCTCGATCCCAGGACCCTGAGATCATGACCTGAGCCGAAGGCAGAGGCTTTAACCCACCGAGCCACTCAGGTGCCCCTGAAATGTATTTTATAAGCCACATATAAAATGCCTTTAGAAGTAATGTGTATTGACCATCCTTGGTACCGTCGGAGAGTTGGATGTGCACTTTAAGTTTCTCAAGGAGCAAGGGTAGAGAGCTTCTGTTCTGGGTTTGCCCTCTCACCACACCCCGTCCTCTTCTGATTCTGTGTGGTTGACACTCTGCCATGGTTCCAAAGACCAAAGAGGCCTGCCTCGGGCAAGCGGTGGCTTATGCTCAACGCTGCCTCTTTGATCACAAATTTGGACTTATTACTATCTGTTTTATTTTAGGCTTACTTTCAAGATAAGGATACATCTGCGATCTTAAGTAAGAGCAGAATCCTATCCAGTTGAGACTGTTACAATCCAAGATATTTACATAATGAAAGAAACTAAAGTTTCTTTGCATACTGAGTATTTTCCGACAGAGGAGATACTTAGGTCCTCTCCACCCAAGCCTACCTCCCCTTCCTCCAGCACAAGCCATTTACCCACCATGTCGCAGAGAGGATAGAACCAAATTATTCAACATTACCCTTTTTGGTTAACTTAGCAATCACCATGAAAACAAACCCTAAAACAAAATGATGGAGATCTTTTAAAAAGTAAACGCTAAATGGAAATTGATTCTTAAAGCATTTAATGTGTGTGTGTGTGTGTGTGTCCGTCCGTGTGTCCGTTTTCCCCAACCGCATTTTGTAACAGTGATCTAGGTAATTGTTCGCTATGGGTGGAATTGAATGTGGACATTGCTTATCAGAACTAAAGTCTTTTATTATTTTTTTTTTCCTTTACAGGGTCGTCATGTTAAAACGGGCCAGCTTGCAGCCATTAAGGTTATGGACGTCACAGGGGTAAAGTATCTTTATTTTGCCATTTCAGTGGCTATATATTTGTTACAGAGAAATTAGTGATAAAAAATCATTTTTCAGAGATAGAATCTTCTTATACATCTAAGATCTTTCCCCACGGAGCTTAACATAAAGAAGTTAAGAGTATTGACAGCTAACTGAGAAGACTACAGATAAATCACTCTAATTAAATTAGATACCTACCCACTGCCTTATGTAGTTAGAGAGGATAATGTGTGTGGAAAATTTACATAAACACAACCACAGATATTTGCATATGAAGGCAGAACACGGATTTGAAGGTATTAAAAGAATAATACTGAGATTACAAAGAAAAGATGGGTCTTAGCAGTCTTCCCAGAGGTCCACCTAATACTGGAGTAGATAAAGTTTGGGTAGCTACTGCAGTTTGATTAGGAAATTTCACATGAATATTTCCCTCCTCCAAAATATTGGATTTTGGATATCCAAATCCAAATATTGGATTTGGATAATCCCCACAACCAAAAATTCTTATTATTATGGAGCAACACTGAAATAAAATTTCTGCCTCGGTGATTAAAAGCAATCTAAGGAACAGACTTTATTTTAAATAAAATCTCAGGCCTTCAATCCTTTTTGCTAGGTCTATTTAAAATATTTTAATGCCTTTTTGAGAGTATACAACAAAAATGAGACTTGAAAGGACTCACTGGACATCAAAAGCATGTTAATAATTTTCTATTGTTCTGGGGATTTGTCTAAGATGTCTGCCTGCTGTACATAAAAGCTAAAAGACCAAAGTCTTCCATTCAGCCCGGAAGTGGTTTATTCATTGTAAATAGACATAGAATGAATGAATCACACCAAGATATCAAGAACCAACATACAATTTAAAAAGGCACGCAATATATCTGCTTGTCAGATTTCAGTCCATGTCTTTTCTGACCTAGTCTGTTACCTTTGATAAGTATGTATATTATATAGTACACTGTCTCCCATAATAGTAATTTCACTAATGTTCATTTATACCACACATTGTACTGACTTCCTCTCCTTACTTATTATGGATCTGAATTTGTCTTTAAATTATATATATTCTTCACCAGCAGAAAATTATTCCCAGGTTTATTGGCATTAGATAAAGTACTACTTCCTTTTATTTGTCCTTTTATTTGGATAATGTATTTGATAAATCAATAGAGTAAATACATTTTTGATCTATAAATGCAGTCAATACAAATAAATACATATTCAAATTTCAGAGGTTGCAAACCAGTTCAAATATTTGATCCCTGTTAGTTAGGCCTTTATGGCCTTAATGGAATGAGAAACTGCAGGTATATTATATTAATTATGTTTAGGTTCTGCCACTTGAAACAGAGAAGTCAAAATAACAAAGGCCAAAGTGTTTCGCTCTCTGGTGTTAAAGGAGTGCAGAATCTACGGCCCTGGGATGTATGACAACAATGTGACAGAGCGGCTTCCACATTCCAGGTTCACGCTGGTGGTAGATTTCCATGGATCACATTCTCTGGCAGCAAGAAAGGATGAGGGACCGGGTGGAAGCAGAAGGGTACAGAGAAGAGATCCTTCCACTAAAGTATTTCCTACTTGTGTACATCTCTATTTAACTTCTGCTTTCATTGGCTATACGTAGCTGCAAGGGAAACTGGGAAATGTAGTCTTTTGTTCTCCCAATTGGTACAGTTAAGTGCAGTCAAAAATATGGTTTCCTTTATACTTGGAACACGAGAAATAGCACGGAGGACATTAGGAGAAGGACGGGAAAACTGAAGAGGGGGAAGTCCGAGGGAGAGATAAACTATGAGAAACTGTGGGCTCTGGGAAACAATCGGAGGCTGTCAGAGGGGAGGGGGATGGGTATTAAGGAGGGCACACTTTGTAATGAGCACTGGGTGTTATGCGTAAACGATGAATCATGGAACACTGCGTCAAAAACTAACATGTGCTGTATGGTGACTAACGTAACATAATAAAAAAGATCAGTTTCTGTTAGGCGTGGAAGGAGAATGGGTATTAGTGTGATCAGTTTGCAAATCTGACACAAAAATCAAGATCAAGGACTATCGGTCTCTGTGGAGAAGCCCATTATAAATATATAAACCTTTCACAAAGTTTTTACCACAAAACAAGTCAGAATTTATTTTGCAGTTCTGCCGAAGTCATGATCCTCTATTTTCCTTGGTTTGAATAGGCTCTCCACATAATGTGATGCCCTTGGCAATTTAAGATACTGGGTGTGGTCATTGCAAGACATTCATGCTGAAAAGTTCTGTTGTGTGGTTCTGTGGAACTCCGGCGATTTCTACTGACGTCATTAATCTCAGTGCTCAAAGTTGTACGTTGATGCATAAAGTAGGACTTGATAGCACTGGATGTTCCTGTCATAGTTTCTGATTCTATTTTTGAGACTTTGAGTTGCTTAAAGAACCACTTAACTCTTGTTAGACCACCTTGCTTTGCAATCAATGAAGCTATTTATCCCAGCCTATGTATTCTCAGTCGAAGGAGTATCAATTAGCCTTTCTAAACGGGGTTCCACAAGATAGCGAAGCTCTGCAGAAAATGAATATGAGAGGCTCTTGTCTCAGTCCCCCAGAGGATGGTAGAGAACTAAGGCTGTTTTCAGGGCATAGGAGAGTCAGCCCATTGCATACAGGGAATGCTTTATGGGACTTGGACTTAAGTTTCTTAGGGAACCCTTGTTGAAAGGGGTGGGTCGTTTCTCTGATTTACACACATCACTGACTATTTTGCAACCACTGACCCTTAACAAAGATAAATATGAACCTCACATCAGGAGATAGTTTTCTCATTTCCCATGATGTCTGATACAGCATCAAATGACTCTTGTATCACCCCTTACACATTACAGTCAGCATAAGATTTCCTTTGTGAAATTTGTGTGGTAGCCTCAGAAAACAATCTATTTCATTTTGCTATGTTGTCTTTTGTGTATTATGGAATGCTATAAAAGCTTCTTACCAATTATTATAATTGTGCTCATTATAGCTGCTCTGCTAAAAACTGAGATGAATTCTCAAAGGTCGTCTTTGTTAATTGTTTGCAGTGATCTACTGCAGTTACTATAGTTGATTGTAATGAAATTGATAAAACCATAAGCAGGAAATCAATTTTTAGATTATTGTTTTTACTCTACACCACTTCCTCTTTTTTTTTTTTTTTCTCCTAATAGAAACTAGCCACAGAAAGAACTGGATATAATGCTTCTGCTCTTCTGGTTTTAGAGCTGAGACACTTCCAAATTTGCCAATATTTGCTTCAGAATTAGTACTCCAACTCAGACTCAGTCTTTGAAGTTGTTTTAGTTCCTGAAATAATTATGAGAATTTCTTCATTTCGCAGCTTTCTGGGGATTCCTTCCCAGCTGGGTTTGTGTACTCCAGATTTGCCTACAATATCTAAACAAAATTGGGCCCTCTGGGGTAGTGTTTCTCAAAGTGGATACCAATGTCCGTGAACTATCAGCCCTCCGGTGGTATTCATGAGAAATGCAGATTTCTAGAACTGCTTTAGAATTTCTGGGTGGAGCCTCTGAACCTGCCTTTTCCACAAGCCCCTTAAGGAACTCCAGATTCATGAAAGTTAGAGGGGCACTTTTGTAGGCTTTTTCATTCACTGCCTCCTGGCCACCATATGTGAAGGAACTATGGTTCTTTGATAACCTTGTAAATAATCCTCATTTTCGTTTGGATAAAAATTCCTAGTGTCAACTAGTCCCTTTGTAATGATACCTTGAAGCCCACATAAGACTTAAGTAGATCATAACTTAATATCATAGGTTTTCACCTTTATAGTGATTGGTTCTGATCTTATTACTCAGACAGCTTGGATTATAGTACCAAAACCCCATTCCAACCAAATGAAGCTGAGGATGGAATTTACTAGAAGTCAGATGATGTGATTAGGAACATTCTTTCTCTCTGTCTCTGGCTCTGCTTTTTTCCCACCAACAGCTCCAGGTTCATGTTCTGATTACTTTATTATTGTTAGTCCCAGCCAAGTATCAGTCTGAATATTAGCTTGGGTCATGTCCCCAAACCTGAACCAATCCTTGTTTTCCTTCCCCCGTATCTGGATTGGGTTCCTGGCCCTGGAACCTGCAGGGACTAGGGGTTGGAAAGGATGATTCTTCAAAGAAAAGGACAAGAGATATTTGAGAAGAGGGTGGGAAGGTGGCTGAGTAGGCAAAATGAGGAGAATTACACCACCGCGATAGCAAATATCGTAGTAGTGGATGTGCTTAAAACCGATGTGGTCCTTAAGTAGAGTACTTCTCCAAGGGCGTTTGTAATGTTTCAGCCAACAGTAGTTAATAATGGTAACTAACACTGGTGGAGTGACTGTTATGAGCCAGAACTCTTTTAAATCCTTTCTATATATTGATTATTTCATCCTTTCAGCAACCTACCAAACAGCTTCCATTAACGGCAACATTACAGAGATGAGAAGACCAGACATATTAAGCATCCTACTCAGTATAACGTGTACATGGGGGCTCACTATTTCAGCCTGAGCAATTTAACTCTAACCTTGAAGTCCATCCTCTCCACCACATTGCTGTAGGTCTCCAGTTAAGATAGAAGGGCACTTGGTGTTTAATTTAGTGTGAATTTTTCCATTAATTTATTCAATAAGCATTTACTAAACACTTGCCTACTAGGAGGATCCATTTTAAACCCTGCTCGACTGAGTTCCTATTTCTGTCTTGCCTACTGAATTCCTGTAACTGGAGCCCTCTGAGCAGGCTCTAGCTCTCGTTGAGGAGTAAGGAAGTGGTCTCCCAGGAGCCCCTGGTACAGGGCTTTGCCCATAGTTAACGGGTTCAGTGAATGTTTGCCGAAATTGGACAAAAAGAAAAAAAAAGTCCTTTCATCTTGAGTTGGTCGGAAGAGTCAAGGGACACACTACTCGAAGCAGGTTTGGTTCCTCCCTCCCGAAGAGAGGCCATTCGGTGGAATGATTGGTAGCACAGAACATAACATTAATAATAACAGTAACAACAACAACAACCATAGTCAAAATGAAAATGATTGAGTACTTATCTTGTGCCAAGCACTGCTGTACTTCGTTAACTCATTTAATCCTCAAAACAACTCCCCTTAGTGGACATTGCCGCCATGTTCATTTTACAGATGAGTGATTGAGGGCACGAAGGGCCTGAGTAACTTGTCCGAGCCCCACCGATAGTAAATGGGAGAGCTGAAGTTCAGGTTCAGCCAATTAGGGTGTGTGTCCACCCACCGCACAGCCCAGTTATAGGAATGAACGATGAAGGTGTACCGCCGGGGCTTGACCTACAGACTCGAGTAGAGCTCAGATCACACCCTACTGCCCTCCTTACTGACCGGGACCTTGGGCAGCTTTCTTAACTTTGCTGGGTCTCATTGTCCTTATGTGTTAGGTATAAATACAAACATCACCAACTTATGTTGAGGCTAAGATGATATAATTTATAGTGCCCGGCACATAACAGGTCCTCAAGAAATGATTTCAGTTATTAGTCCTGGAAAGATATAGGGAGTACGTGAGTGGGGCAGGCAGTGGGAAAGGCAAGAGGATTTTTGAGAGTACCTTGAACTTCCGTCATTAGTAGATGGCAGTCTGTGCTATGAACAACGCACCATCCCTGGGTTACTGACTCGTTAATACGTGTAAATAGTTTGGCTCAGTCCTGTCTTCACTCGCAAACATTCACTGAACCCATTAACTATGGGCAAAGCCCTGTACCAGAGGCTCCTGGGAGACCACTTCCTTACTCCTCAAAGAGAGCTGGAGCCTGGTCATAAGTTTCAGTTAGAGAGTTATCAGTCTTCCCCGGAACAAAATTAGCCTCACCCTGAGCATATACAAAATGACTTAGTATAGAGCAGGATCTAGGAGAGAACGTATGGCTGGATTCCTCCAGAAGCCAAAGACTGAAGCCATAATCAGTCATTCATTTATTCATTCATTTAGGGACGCGTGGGTGTGCTATGTTTTAGAGTGACGGCAGTGAGGAGCATGGGCACGCGCACTGTCTTCTGGAATCTTACATTCCAGCATGCATAAAAGACATTTAACAAACGGCTGAACAACGACTGAATCACAGTTCTGATGAACTTTTAAGGAGTGTGCAGAGAGTATTAAGAGAGAACTTAAGAGGAGACGTATCTATCTGGGCTGCTTGTATGTTTCCCGATAAAGTGAGAGCTACCTGAGATCCGAGCATGAGTTCAGATCTTTGTTCTGCGTTGGTAGGGCCGGGAGAAGGGCACTCTCAGCTGTAGGAGTCTGACCCTCCAATGGGTTCAACAAAGCCCAGAAATCCCTACCCCAGGCCCTTCTGCTGCAGGGACCCTTCTGAATGCACCTCTTTGGTGGGACCAAAAGGGACCCCAACTCCTTTGGGGTTCTTCAGGTAGGTGTCTTTGGCAGACAGACCATCTGATAAAGCACATGATGAGAACTTTTAATGAAGATAAAGGTTATTTTTATCTCCATAATACCCTCTACCTTTGGGGACGTATTTAGTGCTTCAGTTCTGTATGACATAGAGCATGTAGAACTTGGAAAGCTTCTAGCGTTCTAAAAACGAACAAGCCGAGCTGCCCACTACATGTGCACATACACGTCTCTTCCCACTGCCCTATGTCTTGCCCATGGATTATATATACCCCTCTCGGTGGCTTATGTGTGCCCGGGTCTCCGCACGGCCTGGATGTGGAGGCTCATCCTACGCATAGGCACAACATGTCAGAGAGTGGCATAAGGACATTATAAGCCACTTCATTTATGGCTGACTTTAGGCAAGTTAGTGACAACACTACTGGAGGTAGAACTCAATTACTGTGGGTTACCTGAGCATGGTTTTGTTGTGTTTTTTTTTTTTTTTTCTTTTAATTCATGGTTTTCTTGGGAGTCATCATCAGTGGAGGCCGGGGTGTGAGAAAGAGTCACATCGGGCCATGTTAGTTGTTTCTCTGAGGGACAGCTTTTCCCCGCAAGAGAGAACAGCTTAGCCTCGCAGTCAAGGGGAGCCCTGCAGATCAGCACTTGCATCTGGCGATATCCTAGTTTTGACACTTTAGGGTTCTGTACCCTGGGCACGTTCCTTAGCCTCGCCTTGTAGATAATACCCCTTGTCTCATAAAGTTTGTGTGAGAAGTAAGCAGAATTATTTATAAAGAAAGCACTTGCGAGCCATATGTAGAACACTATGTTCAATGTATATCATTACTATTACAGTGTCTCTTGCAGGCATTTTTCCTTTGTCTCTCAGCAGTACCAACCATCCCTGTAGGAGGCAACATGCCACAGCCCTTCTGTCTACAGGGCCTTAGCAATCGCTAGTTTTCTACTAGAAAAACAGTTCCCTCCTTAGTCACACTGCATCACATTTTTTTCTCTGCCTAAGTGGGTGACCCCTACAAGGCCTAAAGAATTCAGCTCAAACTTGAAATTCTTGGTGCTGTGTCCCCCGATGCCTCCAATTAGGTTAGCTGCCCTTACCTCTCCTGTTTGTAAGTTTCCGTGTGTTTGTGTCATTCTTTGATTTCCATCTGCATCTCCACTAGCCTGTGGTAAGTTTCATTGTGGCAGAGCTTGAATCTGTGGCGCCCATTGTTGTATTATTATACTATCAGCATTTAGCTTTGCAACTGGGGTGCAGTCAGTAGTTAAGTATCTGTGGAATGCATTCATTCCCTTAAGATTAACAGCACGGCAAATCCAGGTACTGCCGGCAGAACGTCATGGCAAAGTCCCAGGCTCAGGTGACTCCTTGAAACATTCTGGGTCTGTTTCCTTCGATCTGTAAAAGTATAATTTATAGGTGTATAACCCCATCTTGAGATAATTTGAGGAGATCCATATATGCTTAATTATCATGTAACTTTTAGTACATTTTCACGTTTAATAAACTGTGATACAAAAACAAACTTCAAGCTGTATGCTATACACCAACAAACACTCCGGAAATGGCAACCTCTTAATTTAGACTGCTAGGTTCCTCCATTCGGGTGCAGAATTTCATTCAGTAAGAAGAATTTCCACTGAAATTTCAAAGCCTTCCCTTTAAAAAGAGAAATTTGCAATTACTTATCTTAGGAATGTAGGTTTTCTCTCTCCTTTGGCAATAAAACAAACCTGAAAGTTAATCAGATATTGAAGCTTATATGTGACTTTTGCTTTACTTTCAAAAACTCTAATTTTATATTCACTAAAACAGCTTCTTTTTTGTCACTGATTAATTTTATAACGAGATATGACATAGTTAAACTCACAAAAATAAATGTTACTGATTTTAAAAATCCAGTTTCTGTTGATGCTATAGGTGGCCATCCTGAACAAAACTTCTACTGGAGGAAGGGATTTCACTATTACAAATTATTATTATTATTTTTTAAAGATTTTATTTATTTATTTGAGAGAGAGAAAGCATGAGAAGTAGAGGGACAGAAGGAGAAGCAGACAGACCCCCTGCTGAGCAGGGAGCCCGATGTGGGACTCGATCCCGGGACTCCAGGATCATGACCTTAGCCAAAGGCAGTCACTTAACCAACTGAGCCACCCAGGCGCCCTACCAATTATTTTAAAACATTTTAAAATTACATCCTAGAAAATGTCAACACTCCCTTCACATTCTAATGCCTGTGATTCTTTAACAATAAGTTGTCTTCAACTTTGTGTCATATTCTGTTAACAGTGAAGCTGAGAAGGATGGGGAAGTTCACACAAACACCGGCCTAAGACTGGCAAGTGCTATGGAGAGTGGCACAACCAGGACCCACACAGCCAGGGAGAAGGGGCATTTTTGAGTCTGTACATCTCATACGTTCTCTTGAGTTCAGACTGAACAGTCCTTTGGCTTATTGTAGAAGTTACACGGTTTTATTCTTGTTCCATGGATCGAGAGCTAAATGTTGGGCAAACGCTTTGTCATAGAGCACACTAATATTAAGTATCTTATTAATTCCATTTTTCAATCCTAGCATACTGTAGATGCTTAAAGTATATTCCCTGTATTAAGTATGCAACTTAAAATCCCTCCTTTATCCCCTGATATCATTCATAAGCGAATACTATTGTGCGCTAATGACTTTCTTTAATTGGAGGACCAAAGGTAGGTTTCTTCTCATCCCTGGCCTACAATGCTCCCAGACACTTCCTTCATGATTAGCAGCTTTCTCGCCATGGGTAACTGTTCTTCTGTCTAGGAGTTTTCAGTGTAGAATGAAGAGCAATGGCTTTGGAGTCAGACGACTCTTGCTTTGAATCTTAGCTCTAACATTTAATATACGAATGAACTCGGGGGGTCACTTTACCTCTCTGAAATTCATTTTCTCACTTATAGGGGATCATTAAATGATCTACTTCATAGAGCTGTTTTGCCTATTAAATATACAGTTTCTGGTACAAAGCAAACGTTACATGAGGTTTGGCTTTGGCTCTGTTTTCTGACCACAGCATCTTATCATTACACGGTATTATCGTCAGAGGTAGTCAGTGGCTTAAAAGCATCTCCTGGAAGCATCCATTTCTATGCGTTTGAAAACCACTTTCTCTTACATGGTTTGCCATCCTCCACGAGGCCAGGTCTGGCTTCTCACACCGAAGGTTTGTCTGCAAGCAGTAAGAGAGAGTTGGCCCCGGTCTGCAAGTAATTTTCCAGCTTCTGCTACATCACATTTGCTAACGTCCCATTGGCCAAAGCAAGTCACATGACCAAGCCCAGAGACAAGAGGAAGTGGACTCCCATCTCCGCATGCAGGAGTCTATCAAACATCATGGCCTTTCCACCCTTACCCCATCCAAGTCTACCACAAATATTAAGCAATAGGTACCCGTGATCTTGCGAAAGAAACAATCTTCCTTATTTTGATAATAAAGCTATGCCTAAATAAGCACTTGATAATTTCTAAGCCCGAGAGGTGATTTAAATAGTCATATTTTCATTCACATAACTGATATTTAGAGAGTCCATATGCAATGTCTGAGGGTACATGATGAATCGGCATGGACTAGATTTTGAAGTCTCATGACTAAAGTAATGGTTCTTCCTAGTGTACCAGGCTTGACTTATTAAAACTAGTCCCTTTTAAAATTTGTGACAGTTTGGTACCATTATTTTGTTTTTCATTATGACCGACCCAAAGTTCATTTATTTCCTGGTGGGCTTGATCCTTTTGCTTAATTCTTAAGACGTGAGAATAATCCATTTACAAAACAAGATGTCCTTCTCTTATAATTTTGTGATCCAACTCTAGCCTCTGTTGTTGTCTTTGTCATTTTGAAAGCATTATAACTCATGCTTTTCAATAGCCATGTTGTGAGAGGGTAGGTAGACTGCTTGTTGAGTGGTTCAATAAGTTCTTATAGTTACTAGTAAGTGTGTCCCTTTCAATACCACTGACTAACTTGCTGCCACCACTGCCCTAGACTAGAAATTGGGATAACTAGTAGCCCAATAAAATGCATGCCCACTTACAACGTCACATAAGGTCAAGATCAAGGTTCTATGTTAGAGCTACTTAATCATGACCCATAGTGGTTCTGTAATTGTATTTGGAAATCGTGCAATTTAAACTAAAATTCAAGATACTTACATTCCTCCTCTTCCACCCCTGTTATTTATTTATTTTTTGGTTGACATATAATTAATAATGTCTATTTCATATTACACTTTATAACTTTCACGTACTTCATTCAAATACCACAAAAGACTGAGGCAAATAATAAAATACTATTATAAAATCTGTATCTAATTATAGAAGAGAAAATTGAGGTTGTAAAAGCTCGGTTACTTTCCCAAGATCATGGAGCCCAAAGAGAAATACACTGCCCACCCTCATTTTTCTGACTGAGTGTGCATGCTTTCGTCATTTTCATATTGCCTCAGTTTACCTTTGCAAAGTGATGGAGAGTACGCCGCCTTCATTCTGATCTCCAATACTATTTATTTTCGATTTAACTCTATATTGAATTATACTGTTATTTAACTATTTCATAAATTCTCATTTTCTTAATTGTACAGTAAGGTTTTTTTTAAGACACTCCTCCCTTCCCCCAGTGGATTCATCCTCCATCCTGTTGAGAACCTAGGAGGCCCACAGCAATGCTTGTAGAACCAACTTGTTGCTAAGAATGACTGAAGGTGAGACTGGCAGGCTGCCGTGGGAGAGGAAGGGGTGTTTTATTGCCTCATGTAGTTGCCTCTTTAATGGAAGCAGGTGTCGATACCAGGCTGCCCACAGAAACCCCCAGGTCTGTTTTCTCCCTTTCTGTTTAGGCTTCCCCAAAGTGCATCCGCTCACATCCTGCATTCGTCCACAGTAATTTGGCCCCGCGTGGTAGGTTTAAAATAGCTCACTATGCACCACAGTAAGACGTCTGAGGCGTCCTGCGGGGACCCTTGGCCAAGTGGAGTGTCTGTGAAGGTTAGTCTCTCCCAATGGCGAAGGCCAATGGCGAAAGCGTAGGTAGTTTCTGATAGAAGTGGGTGGTCAGCAGTATACCATCCCCCACCTCTGCCACCGCCCCAGCACCTCCCTCTTGGACTCCCCTCCTCACTGTGAGGGCCACGTGCTTCTCAGCTCAGTGCCCCAATCATACGTTCTATTTTGAGATCACCTCGTCTTCGATTTTGTGAAGCCATGTGACGTGTAATATATCTCGTTCTCCTAGGTTGGCAAATCTCCATTGTTTTTCACTAAAACTTGTTTTTGTGTGGTCAGGAAATGTCAGCATTTCACCATTCTTCTCATCTCATTCTTACCATTTCCTTTCAAGCCCCACGAATGCTGCTGTAAGCAGCTCGCCTTTTGCAGGTGTTCATTCTTTTATTCATGTTTCTTCACAGGCACTTTGTCTGGTGCTGGGCATGTTACAAAGAACAAAAGCAGGCACTGTTCTGGCATTTACAGTTATTACGGACCGATGGGGAAGAGAGAGTTTAATCAAATGGTCAGAGGGATAAATGTGGAAAGGTGTTACACAAAGGGAGAGACATGTGATGATCCACAAGGTTTGAACCACGTCAGACAGATCAGGGATCTTTGCTGGGGAAGGGGCTCTGGATCAGAGACCTGAAGGCAGAGGAGGGCTTACGATCCATGGTGAAAAGAGTCAAGTAAAAGAGCAATTATGACATATCTCCATACCAGGACCAATATGGCGTGCATGTGAAGCGTAGGGGGTCGATAAGATAGAGCGATGGGGGTCAGGGAGGTTGGGACTTGACATAGCCTGAGAGAATTAGGGAAGACATCCTGAGGAGGGTCATATAAACTCAATAGGAATAATGAGTAAAAATTATGTGAAGATGAGGAAAGGGAAAAAGACATTCCATGGAAGACCACGGAAGGGCACGACACTGCAGACATTGAAGTGAGGCTGAGCAGCTGAAGGTGTAAGGGAACAGACAGGGACACAGCATGGGCAGCCTTTCAGGTAAAGGTGACATTACAACCTACATGCAGAGATCACTGTTACTACTGCTGCATCTAAAACAACTCTCCTGGGATGGAATTTTTTTTCTGCCAATCTCAGAAATACAATACTAGTTTACAGTCCAACTAATGTGTACATTTCAAAATCAAATTATGGGAGAGCACGTGCACACTCCTCTGCTAATGCCAAGGTTCCCAAAAGTGGCGCAAGGTGATGGACTCCAAATTGAAATTCAAAATGAATGAAATCTGAGTATCAGGAAACTTAGTCTGTAGGAGAGTTACCTCTTTTCACATCCATGGCACTACCACATTCCCCCTTTCTTTTTATGTTTAGTTTCCTAAAGGTGAGATGAGTACTCCTGTTTTGTGAGATTCCTCAGATCTAGGGAACTACCCTCGCTCCCTTTCCCATCTGACTTTCATCATCTTCAGTCAGTTACTTCAATAAAAGTAAGCTTCAAAGAAAATGAACCTAACAAATTTTAAATCTCAGAGACTGTATTTTTTTTTTCTTTCCCCAATCTTTCCTCTACCAGATATGATCAGTGGTAGGTACTCGGTGGACGTAGTTTCCAGAAGCCGAGAGTGAATTTTATCTCAATAGTCTGTCTACCTTGATCTTTTCCAGGTGAAAGGATGAGATTTCTTTTTCTAGCAGGTTGCATGCTATGCTGTACAAACAGAAGACCCTCTTAGATTGCCGATTTGTTGTCTTGGAATTTTTTTCTTTGTAGTCAAGAGAGAAAGTCAAGTTTATAATAATTATACATGTTTATCACCACAGAAGAAAAAAACTTAAGAATTTATTAATAGTTGATCTAGATGGGGATAAAAAACAGATTCCTGATTCAGCTGCCGTCTGGGGCGACGGACCTTCCAGCCTGGAACCTTGGCCCAGTTTGTCTATAACCTCGTGGAGAAGGCCCCGGTGCTGGTGAACACTGCTGTGACTTACTCGAGGCCCCGATTGGCCACATTTTGGCACTATGCCAAAGTTGAGCTGGTTCCTCCAACCCCTGCTGAAATCCTTACAGCTATTCAGAGCTTGAAAAAAATAGTCAAGAGTGCTCAAACTGGTAGCTTCAAACAGCTCACAGTTAAGGAAGCTCTGCTGAATGGTTTGATGGCCACCGAGGTGTGGATCTGGTTTTATGTCGGCGAGATCATAGGCAAGCGTGGAATCATTGGCTATAATGTTTGCAGACCAATCTTTAATGTCTGTTTATATGTGGCTTATTATTTGAGGGTTCTTGGACCATGTGTGATCAGACTGATACTTGAATAAAAGAAGATAATGTATCCAAAAAAAAAAAAAAACCAGATTCCTACTCAAGACAATGGATTTTCATGACAGACTATTTTTATTCTAACACAGGATGAAGAGGAAGAAATCAAACAAGAAATTAACATGTTGAAGAAATATTCTCATCACCGGAATATTGCTACATACTATGGTGCTTTTATCAAAAAGAACCCACCAGGCATGGATGACCAACTTTGGGTATGTAGTGCTACCCAGATTTGCTTCTTACAGGAAGAACAACCAGAGCCAAATGGTTCATTTCTCTATCCTCATGTTGGATTAATTAACTCTTTCTTTGAAACTCTTAGCCCCATGATTTCCATAACATTGTGTTTTCAAGGTTCTTTCCCATTTCCCTAAATACCTCGCCATCTTTTAATTATCTTTTTTTTTCTTTTTAAAGATTTTACTTATTTATTTATTTATTTATTTAGAGACACAGAGAGAAAGAGAAAGTGAATGTGTGGGCATGTTGGGGGAGGGGCAGAGGGAGAAGGAGAGAATATCAGGCAGACTCCATGCTGAGCATGGAACCTGACATGGGGCTCGATCTCATGACCCTGAGATCATGTCCTGAGCCAAAACCAAGCGTCAGGCATCCAATAGACTTAGCCACCTAAGTGCCCCTCCATCTTTTAGGTATCTTTATCTTTTATTCCTTAACATAGACCATCACTAGAGCAAGTTGTTAAGTTCTCTGGTTTTTCACTAGTTACTACATTTATTGAGTTTTTATTATGTTTTAGACATCATGCTATTTGCTTTTTATGTGTTATATCACTTATTCCAGCTCTTTGAGGGAGACATTTTAGTTCCTCATTTCTTAGATGACAAAACTTAGGCTTATGAAGATGGTAAATCGCCCTAAGGTCTTTGTAGCTAGAAATGCCAGAGCGATGATCTAACCAAGCTCTGGGAGTTTTTTTCTTTGCCTATCACTACTGTGTGGATGACTGAAATTGAAATTCCAGTTCTGTGAGTGAAATACCTAAGACTGTGTGATACTGTGTAAGTCCCCTCATCAGTGTGATACTGTGTAAGTCCTCTCCTTTCCCGTTAGCTGTGTGCCCCAGTCCTGTATCTGGGACGGTCCCTCTGAAAGCGGATTCAGTTTGTCTGATGCCAAAACCACTACTCCTCTCTCTGCCCTGCTCAGATTGCTCTTCTTCTCATCTTCCTGATTACTGTCCATGGAACTTGTATTCACTGGTAGTCCCTCAGGCTGGTGAGCCCATTCAGTGGAAGCCTAGATTTTTCGGTAGACTTCTACTTGATCTATCCGTCTCTCCCTATCTTGATTTTCTGTTTGTCCCATAACTTGCTATGGGATTAATTACTTTAAAAATACCCTTTAAACCACTTATCATCTTATTCATTTTCTAGAGTTCTTAATATGTGTCTAACACACAAAATTTATTTAATTAGACAGAGCTTACTATATGTCAAATTATATATTAAATTGTATAGATCCCATGAGTACTATTTCATGGATAAGTTATCAAAGAATCTCAGTCTATGCTCTTAATGCAAAAGACATCTGTGGTCCAGCTGAAAAGATAAAACACAGTGAATAGAGTTGGTGACCAGAGGAATATAATAATGTTAGCTCAGAAAAATAACAAGATTTTCATGTCATTTGATAATTGAATACTACAATCTTTGGAAGTGAAAAGAGCTACTGGTTATTTTTTTCCTGATAAGTCCTGTCTAATTTAAAATTTAAAAAGCATTTTTGGGTAAATAAACCCTCTTTGTATGATCACCTTGATTTTATATATTTTTATGTGATTTCCAAAAGAGTTACAGTAAGATTTTAATCATGGCCTCTTAAATGTAGGTATAAATGTGAAAATTAAAAATATAAAAGTAGTGGGAGACAATAGCTATAACTGTAAAATACTAAAGAAAGACATATGAGGGCATATATGCAAGGGCATATCCACAAAACAGAATTTTGATGAACTTGCCTATATACATTCCTTAAACTTTCCCATTACAAAAAAACATAATAAACAAAATAAAAATGCAAATAACTGATTTAGGAAAAATATCCATTTGGTATGTGATGAGAAAGAATTTAGTAGCCTTTCGAGATGGAGAATTTTTATAAACTAATAGTAAAATAGGAAACTAAAAGCTTGAGTTAAGAACAAGACAGCAATTAACAAAGTAAGAAATGTCAATTACCTGTAAAGATGCTCTTAAAATAGAATCATACCAACAATATAAATACAAAAGAAAACAAGAATTAAATACCATTTCTTAACTTACAGATCAGCAATGATTTTTTTTTAAAGGATATATCCAGAATGGACACTCACACCCCCTGCTTATGGAAATGAAGATTGGAGGTTGATACTCTACCTTTACTCAAGGACAATTAGAATACATTTGGATAAACATGCTCTCTCTCTCTCTCTCT
>CM053603.1:104172169-104183765 GCA_028646535.1 Procyon lotor | reverse complement strand
CCGTAGCCTCCTAAAACACCACTTGCTAAGAACATTCATTCCCAGTATTCAGACTATGGGAAATATCCCCCAGTTATTTCTTTTGTTGTGGCTGGAGGTTTTGCACATAGCCTACCAGCCAATATGTGTGCTGTTTTAGGTGTCTGATTGAATTATAATCTGTACGATTTATATCAGTCTTGTTGTAGAGATAAACTCTTGTTTAGTACCGTCTCTTTGCGGAAATACAACTACTTCTGATAATGGCTAAGTAATTCTACTTTATCAACTGCTGAGGGCCTGAACCGGAAATCAAAAAAGGGAGCACTTTCAATAAAGATTCTGATCTCCTGGAAACAAGCAAGCTCTGTCACACGACGTGGTCATCTCATTCCGCCTAGCGGTGGTGGGGAGTAACTCTCCATTCTGCTGCACGCCATTCAGGCACCGGGAGGGAGCGATGAGTAGCAGCCATGAGGCACGCCAATTTCTCTGACATTAGTAGGCGAAATCACGTATATTTTTTCTGTTTCTTCTCATACCACCACAATCACAGGACGAGACTATCTTATAAAAATAATACATTTCTGACTAGCTTTGGAAATGGAGGATGGTGAGAGCGTAAGGTAAGACAGCAGATTACTGAACTACAATGGTGTCCATAAGCCATTCCTTCAATTGCAACAGTGTAGCCTTGCAGAGCTAAGAATTCACAAATTATGGGGTATGCATTTCGGGGACAAACATTGTAGCAAAGGGCTGAAGCCTGACCTGGAATCCAGAGACCTGGGTTCTAATATTGGCAGAGGCAGCATCTCCAACATTCAGTTTCTTCCTTATAAAAGTGGTAACTTAAAGAGAAATGGCAGGGGCACATGGGTGGCTCAGTTGGTTAAGTGTCTGCCTTTCGCTCAGGTCATGATCCCAGGGTCCGTGGAGTGAGTCCTGAGTCAGGCTCTCTGCTCAATGGGGAGTCTGCTTCTTCCTCTGCCCCACCTCCCACTCATTCTCTCTGTCTCTGTCTCTCTTTCTCCATCTCTCTCTCTCTCTCTCTCTCTCAAATAAATAAAAATCTAAAAAAAAAAAAAGAAAGAAAATGGCAATGTTAAAGTAGGTCTGGGTTTTCAAACTGGCAGCCCCCGAGGCTAAATATTGTCCAGGTGAATGCATTTAGTTTGATTCATGTAAGGCGGTGGAGTTTTAATTATGCCAACATTAGAAAGGAATCAAATAGATTCACACGAAAGTCTGGATTCCTTGAACAGTTTTGAAAAATAGGACGACGTGGAAATGTCAGGCCTGAACTCCCGGGCAGCAGCAGGATGTGTTAGCTGTTTGGAGAGCACGTGCCCACGCCGGTTTGGACCAGAGGTCCCAGTGCCCCCTGTTGCCTTCCTCACACGCTCCACTGCATGTGTTGACGGTACTTGTCAGCTCCTGCGTAACGTCATCTGGGAATGAGATACCGAGATGTACCCGTGTGAGAAGCCTCCTAGAATCTGCTGTGATGTTGGCCGCCGTCCCCAAGCCCAGGTCTAATATAGTTTACATTTGCTGTGGCACCCTTTCTGGCGAAGGACCAGGCCCACTTGCAATTTGGGTTGTTTTAAGATTTAAATGCTGCAGATAGCATCATTAAAAATTCAAGCCACCCGCAGCTGAGTCTTTTGAACAGTTTAAAATTTCTCTTTTTTGAGTTCTGTGTATCAGAAATGAGACTTTTTTCCCTTTCCTTTCTCCCCCCTTGTATTAATCAGTATTTGTCGCTTACATAACTCAAGAACTCCCTTCTTCTATGTAGCACCTAAGTCATTTGTCTGAAGAATTGAATTGGTTCTTACTGTTTGTGAGTAGAAATTTTTGAAAGGCTAACTTTGGTAATTAGGGAAAGAGTACCTAAAATGTTAGGAGGAGTGATTGTAAACAGGGGCTCAGACTCAGAGCTGCCCTATTGCAAGACCTATGAGACAGGATGTGCTACTGAGGTTCAAGCCGAGTGAAAGCCATTCCTAATTCAGTATATTGCAATAGGGCCTGAGTTCAGCTTTAAAAGAGCCATTTCTATGAATTGATGGTGGGTGATTCTGTGATCAGAATGCACAAATGATTTCTTCTTTTATCCCAATGACTTTCATTTGAAGTGTGCTTAAACTGCTTTTCACCTAAGCAGAAGGAAGACCTCTATGTGCCCCAAATTATTCCACTATTGGGCTATAGAAACCTCCGGTTCCTTTTCTAGATGAATTCTGAGCTAAAGTCTGTGTTTCCTTTACATTGTGCTTCTCAAAATCCTCCCAACTATCAAGTTGTTTAATCATAAATCCTCTAAGGCTAGTATTTTATTTTCTTTTCCTATTTTTACTTGTCTGAAAGCTTGCTTTCCCGTCCATTCCCCACGTTCTTCTATTTGGGTGTAACATTCTGACGAGCAGAGTTAAACATCTCTTATAGCCTTAATAAGGTTAGTTTCTGTGAGCGGGTCCCTGGCCAGAATGGACATGTAATGATTTACCCCTAACAGGAAAAATTCTCCAGCAGATCTTGCATACATACTGAGAAATTTGAGCACCAGAGATCAAATACAAGATGCAACTAACTTCCCTCATTCCTTGAATGCCACCATGCTGACTCTGAGACACTCTCTCCTTAGACCTGGTGACCATTGCCCATTGATATCAGAGCCTTTCTAGTGGCTTCTTGTGGCTAAAAATACCAGTTGGCTCCATGTATTCAAACTGCCATTGTCATTCTCAGGTATAAAGTTGTTCATTATCCAGAAACTAAATTATATCGACAAAGTTTGGGACACTTCACGTCTGGGGGACTCATTTTTTTTTTTTTTAATCGTTGGAAAACTTAGAATTTATAGTTCAAGCACTTTTTTCAAGTCTAAAAATATGTAGACACCAAAGGAGTTTTGTTTTTTGGTTTTTGGGTTTTTTTGGTCAAATACATGCTAGTTTAAAAACGAATGCAAAGTATTGTTTAGGTTGCTTTTTCAAATTTGAAAATCCGAAGTTTTACCTTACCTTTGCATAAGTTGATTTAAGTGATAAATGTGTTCATGTGTATGCCTACCAATTTTTGAACTTCTATACACATGTATTAGATCTTGTGGGACTACCTCTGGCAAGTGAGGCAGCATTTTATAACAAAGTGCTAGTTTTGTTTACACCTTTATAAATCATGCAGATGAGATCTGTGGCTATTCCTGGCCACACATGATAAAAATATCTTGTGCCTTACTGATGTTTCTGGTCCTTCAAGGTCAATGGGCTGATCTTTTGCAGAGCTGTGAATTCTTGGATGTTTATCTTTCCTACCCTTTGCTTAGAATGCTCCTTCAGTTGCTGAATTCCAACTTCTCTCATTTTAGCTCTCATTCAGCACCACTTCAGGGTGCTGAAGGTCCTCTCCCTCCTCTTCCTCTCTCCCTCTCTTGCCCCTCCTTTTACTATAAAAGAGAAGGGATCCGTTAGTGGTCAGTTATTCCTGCGGGTGACTGACAGACGAGTGACCTTTGGAGGGAACGAATCAAGGTATTTTTGGCTAGTGCCTGCAGTTTAAAAATATCAAAAAGCATTGTTTCTTGTTATAGGAACTTAAAACCAGTTAACTAGCATGTAAGTGAATACTGTAGGGACCCGAGCAATTGTCCTAAGCTGCTTCTTTTTTTTTTTTTTTTAAACTGACAGTAATATGTCTTTATTATGGATTAAGCAAGTGTAAGAAATAGCTATTTGTAATCTTTAAAACAATGCACTGAAAATAAGTTAATTTCAGAGTTTTATTGTATTGCACTAAAGGAACAGCAGGACAGTTATACAATGTTCTCTCTCATTCAGTTTTGAAAATCTAAAGTACTTCCAAATTCTTAAGAAGACCTTTACCACCAGATTAGAAGTAAGTATAATAACCAATTTCTTAATAAGTGATATCTTACAAATTAAAACACATTTAAAATAGCTTTAAATGCATTCTTCACAAGTAATTCAGCATATATTTTTATATCATGTTCTTTTTTGCTTAAGAATTAAAGCAAGTATATTACTCTGATGGAAATATGGGAAATCTCTCATTCATGCAATATACAGGGATAATATTCAAGTTGAAGGAAAAAAATCCCACTCTTCTTATTTTGTAATGTGTCCATATATAATCACATACATGATAAATGAGGAAACCCATGAAGTTTCCCACAAGTCAGATATATATTTTCAGTTCATCAGAAGCACCTGACATCTACAGCTAATTTATAATTAGATGGCATTTCAATAAAACCAAAATGAGCCCTACAAGTTTCTATATATAACAAAAGCTTCCAATGGACTAAAGCTTCTTAATCTGACTCTAAGAGTAAACCTTTTAAAATTCCTTCAGCAGTGATTGGGGTTGGAAAGCACAGGTGAGAAGTGACCACAGCCGGTGACTCCCTCCTGAAGGCCCCTCCCGATGAAGAGGTGAGCTTAGGGCTGGCTCAGACAGTGCTTCTGAAATTCCCTCTGGAACCAGCTGAGACCTAAGATCTTTTGCTTAAATATTGTCCCCTCCGTCCACAACTTCTAAGAAAAAAATCTTGCTGGTCAGAAATAGAAGACAACTGACAAAAATACATAATGAACAACCATGTAAGTTGTACATATGTCAGAACTCCTTGTTTTTAAAAAGTTAACCTTTTTGTTTTAGATAGAAATAACTACCATGTCCATGTCCCTCTTAATTGGGTTGCACTACACTGTGCTATTTCTCCCTTCCTTCCTTCATTCTTTCCTTCCTTCCTCCCTCCCTCCCTCCCTCCTTTCTTTTTGGTCAATGATGGATGGATGTGGGGGCTCATTTGGGGCACATCGGGGTCCATTTATTGTTCTCTTTACTGTTGTGTATTTGGGGGATTCTCTATAACACAGAGTTAAAGAAAATCCCATCATGTAGCAAACTGTGGCTCAATGGCAGCCGGCAAACCAAAGGAACATCCTTGGGTAAAAAGAAAATATTTTCTTTATTTTTTTCTTAATTTTTTAGAGCTTTTCTTTCTTTCTTTCTTTCTTTCTTTCTTTCTTTCTTTCTTTCTTTCTTTCTTTCCTTTCTCTCTCTCTCTCTCTCTCTCTCTCTCTCTCTCTTTCTTTCTTTCTTTCTTTCTTTCAGATTTTATTAACTTATTTGGGAGAGAGAGAGAACATGAGCTGAGGAGGGGCAGAGGGAGAGGGAGAAGCAGGCTCCCCTCTGAGCAGAGAGCCTGATGTGGGGCTTGATCCCAGGATACTGGGATCATGAAGCTTAACCAACTGAACTACCCAGGTCCCCATACTGTGCTGTTTCTTAAATATCTCCTTTGTGGAATGGTTCCAGTTCTAGGTCCAGGTCCAATCCCCGTCCTGTATGAGCGTGGTTCCGTCCTTACCTTCAGTCCAGCCGTCCTTCTCCCTTCCCAAGTGACATGCAGGTGTATCCTGTTTTCTGACCTAGTTGTTTAGGTGGGGTTGAACGAGCACTTCAACCGTACCATTCCTTCTAAACCTCTCTCTCCACCTCATCAGCTTCCAAATAAAAAGATCCAACCTCCTGGAATGCACCACTGTTTCTTCTTGCCATGAGATACAAGCTTGAAAAAAGGATATGTGTCCTTCCTGCTCTTTTATTAATAGGGGCTTTAGAAACACATGTGCCCAATGCCCTTTATAAGCACCTGTCAGCCATTCTTCATTATCCAAGGTGAAGTGGATCTTGGGAAGCTATTGATACCGTCTTTCAAGTTGGAAACTCTTCCTCATTGCTTTTTTTTTTTTAAAGTACAAACAGAGCAATAGATAAAAAGTAACACATATAGTTTAAGATTTGGAGCTGCTAGGAGTTTTACACTCAGAGACACACTTAATGTTCACATCAAACATTTTATTTTATTTTATTTTGCATTTTACAGTGCTGGTGGTAGGATGCCAAGCCCAGGGAGGTTAGAGCACAGGCATGCCCAAGGTCACACAGCTAGTACTTGAGAGATCGCCATGCTTTCACACCCGCTCTACTTACTTAATGAGTATATAGACTCTGGATAAGGCTGCAGACCATACCTGAGCTCCATTTCCAAGTAAATAGGGATAAGGGAATTGAGGGGAAAGAGAATGAAACAGTAGCTGCAAATCTCCGAGCCCAGCGCCCAGCACATAGCAAATTCTCAGGAAATGTGAGCAAGTACTGTTACCCCAGTGTCAACTCTTTGAGAACTTTCTTTTGGGGAGAATATTAATGATCCATTATTTCTTGCTTGTGAGATGGGAAGTTATTGACTTACTGCTGCTGGGCTTCGCATGTTGAGCCCTGTTTCTGTTTATTAATGTGATGAGGTTACTTGTGGCGAGGGAGGGTCCCTGCTGTGTGGTAGGTAATTATCAGTGTTGCTGAGAGGCTCCAAGAACCAGTTGCTAGCAAATGCTGGTTTCTTCCTTCCTTCCTTTCTCTCTCTCTCTCTTTTTTTTTTAAATCCCATTACATAATTTAACAATCATTTCGGTCCATAGTGAGATGAAAAGACTTTAGCAGCCTTCAGCTAGAGCTGAATAGAGAAGCAAATTATAGAAATCACTGACATTAGTGCCTGGCTAGAGCCAGATTGTTTCCTACTGAATATTTGAAAGTATTTTGTCCAATCTAATTTTATAAGACTGGAGCCACTGGGCTTCCACTGCTTTCCTGGGGAATTATAATTACGTGGCCTAATCGAGCTCCGTGGTGGGACGTGTTCTCCAGCTGGTAGAGGAGCAATGGAGGCATTCGTGGGAGGTCTGGTCACTGTGTTCTTCAAAATGGGATGTGAGAAGGGGCACAAATGTATTTGCTCACTCGAGAAAATATTTTCTTTCTACCCAAGGATGTTCCTTTGGTTTGCCTGCTGCCATTGAGCCACAGTTTGCTACATAATGGGATTTTCTTTAACTCTGTGTTATAGAGAATCCCCCAAATACAGTAAATAGAACAATAAATGGACACCGATGTGCCTCAAACAAGCCCCAACAACCATCCGTCATTGACCAATCCTGCCCCAAACACATGCTCACCCTCTTCTTCCCTTCTACTATTATTTTGAAACCAATCTTCTCATCATCTCACTTTTTCTAAATTCTGATAAAATACATGTAACCTAAAATTTAGCATATTAACCATTTTAAAATATATAACAGTGGCATCAAGTACATAGCATTGTGCAACCATTACCACTATGTGTTCCAGAACTTTTCCATCACCCCAACTCTGCACCCACTCAGCACCATTCTTCCCTCCCCCTCGTGCCTGGCAGTCACTCATCTGCTTTCTGGATATTTCATATAGATGGATTTATACATTACATGGCCTTTTAGATCCTTCTTTCAATGAGTATCATGTTTTTAAGAGTCATCCATGTTGTGTCAGGCATCAGTACGTCCTTCTTTTCCGTAACAGAATAGTACTCTGTCATATGGATACACCACATTCTGTTTATTCATCTGATAGTGGACATTTTGGTTAGTTCCACCTTTTGTCTGTTGTGCATACTGCTGCTTTGAACATTCAGATGCAAGTTTTTGTTTGAATACTTGTTTTCAATCCTTTTGAGCCTATGCCTAGAAGTGGAATTGCTAGGTCATAATGCAATTCTGTGTTAACTTACTGTGGAACCATTGAACTGTCATTGACTGCAACATTTCACATTCCCCCCAGCAGTATACAAGGGTTCCTTCCGATTCCTCCACATCCTTGCCAACATTTGTTATTTTCTGCCTTTTTTTTAAATCGTAACTATCCTAGTAGGTATGTAGTGGTATCATATTGTGATTTTGATTTACACTTTTCTTTTTTAATTTAAATTCAATTAGCCAACATATAGTAACATCATTAGTTTCAGATGTAGTGTTCAATAATTTATCAGTTGCCTATAATACTCAGTGCTCATCACATCACACCCCCTCCTTAATACCCATCACCTGGTTCCCCCATTGATTTGCACTTTCCTAATGACTATTGATGTCAGGCATCAGTTCATGTGATTGTTGGTTATTTGTGTATCTCCTTTGGAGAAATGTCTATTCGATTCTTTTGCCCATTTTTAAATTATGTTATTTATATTTTTTGCTGACTTGTAAGTATCCTTTATATATTCTGGATACTAGATGGTTAGTGGATATATGATTTACAAATACTTTTCCCATTCAATTGGTTTTCTTTTCACTCTCTCAAGTGTATCCCTTGAGGCACAGTTTTTAATTTTAATGTAACCCAACTTATCTGTTTTTTCTTTTGTTGCCTGTGCTTTTATTGTCATAGCTAAGAAACCACTGCTAAGTCCAAGGTCATGGAGCTTTCCCCCTATGTTCTCTCCTCAGAGTTTTAGAGCTTTAGCTCTTATGTTTAGGTCTCTGATCCATTTGGAGATAATTTTTTTGTATGGTGTGAGGTCAGGGTTCAGCATTATTCCTTTACATGTGGGAATCCAGTTGTCCCAGCACCTTTTTTAGAAAAGACCATCATATCATTTTATTCGTAGTAATTCAGCATGTTTCACCAAAAGATAAGAACTCTTCTTTTACATAACCACTGTACCATTATCACACTTTCAAAACCCTCATATTTCTTTAGTATCATCAAGTATCTAGTCCGTATTCAAAGCTTTAATTGCCTCAAAAACTTAAGAGCTTTGGGGAAAAAATTCATATCCAGATAAGTTGTATCCCTTGCAAATTGTTGGTATATCTTTTGAATGTTTTTAAGTCTATAGATATCCCCTCCATCTTCTTTTTTCCTTCTTGCAATTTATTTGTTGAAGCAAATGGGTCATTTGCTCTGTGGAGTTTCCTGTTCTGGGTTTTCTCAATTGTATCCCCTTGAGGTAATATGTTCCTCAGTCCTCTGAATTTTCTGTAATTTGGTAGTTCGAACTAGATGCTTGATCAGATTCTGGGTTTTTTGTTTGTTTGTTTGTTTGTTTGCTTTCTGTTATTTGTTTGGTTTTGGCAAGGCTACTTCTTAGGTGATGTTCTTATTCTACTCAAGAGGCAAATAATGTCTGGTTACTTCTTATGTTTATTATGTTAACA
Organism: Procyon lotor; assembly: GCA_028646535.1. NCBI lineage: Eukaryota > Metazoa > Chordata > Mammalia > Carnivora > Procyonidae > Procyon > Procyon lotor. The sequence goes on along the minus strand of CM053603.1, from coordinate 104,174,721 downwards.
GCCATTGATAATCAGTGCTTAATTTCATTAGTTTGTCAACACTATGAAATAGTGGTCTTTTAATTCTATTATGTCCTCTTCATTGAGTACTTGGAATGCCTGCATTTTATAAAGAGAAGATTTGCCCCTTTTAATTACCACATTATCCAGTGCTAAAACTTCTCTAAGAATGGCAGTGCAAATTCTTGATTCTTTCCCTGTTTATCAGTCTCAAAATAAGCCAGTGCCAGTTACATTCTTTCTGGGGGTTGATGGTTAATGCATTTGGGTAAGTTTCATGTGTTCCAAGCCATTGCTGTCATTATTCTTACTGACGCTCAAATCATCCCATCTTTGGCCAGTGAGAACCTCTTCAAGTTAATTCTTGAGTTCTTTCTAACATGACCTATGGTCTTCGATAGCTTCCTGACTATCACATACGATAATTTACAACTCTAAATGGGTTGCAATATGGTCTCTTGTGGTACTTCTCAAATTTCCTTACAAAAAGTCCTGAGAGATCTCTTTACTTCCACTGGTAGTCTCGAGAAGGTGGTAGGGTTTCCCTACCTCTTGTGGAATCATTAGACCAGTCAGAAAAGGCACTGGAAACTCATTCATGAAGCTCACCTCATGAGTTTTACTGAGTCTCTACTAGGCATACCTGGTGTTGATGTTAAGAATTTACATTTGGACAAAGCTAAAACCATCAATATGATTTCACTGTGGGTCCATTTTAGTTGTTTTTAGTGTCTAGGCAGAAATCGATTGCTGGTTATTCTGAATTCTTATCATATAATTACGAAAAAAATACAAGTACTTAATAATAAGATGCCATTTGTTGAAGACCTTTCTTTTTCTATTTTTTCTTAAGAGAGAAAGGAAATAGATATTTCCTAAACCTAGAAAATGAAAGTAAAATCAGATGAATTGCTTTTCCTTTTCTAGTCTCTATTTCTCCATTAAATAAGGGAGGTGATTATTTTCTGCCTATTTGATAAAGTTGCTGAGTGCTGTAATGAGTTTATATTTATAGAGAACTTGAAGCTTTTTGGATGAAAGGTGCTAAATTAAGGCTTATTGTTTATTGAATTTATTTGATGTGTCTAACCTCCTGGCAACACTTGCTGCAGTTAATTAAAAACGGATAGTCCCCATTCTGACAGCTTACAGTGCCACTTACAAACCAATAGCATAAACAGTGTATACTTTATTGTCCTAAGATCAGATTGCCTAGAAAACCATAGTTCTTTCAAACAGGTGGTGATCTACTTTTGTAGGAAAGATGAGATCAATTGCTGGATAAAAACACAGAGATATTCTCAATTACATCTGAACCACCTGGCTGCCCTCATTTAAAAAAAATACTTAGAGGGCACCTGGTTGGCTCAGTGGGTTGGAGCCTCTGCCTTTGGCTCAGGTCATGATCCCGGAGATCTGGGAGTAAGCCCCGAGTACGGCTTTCTTCTCAGCAGGGAGCCTGCTTCTCCCCCTCTCTCTGCCTGCCTCTCTGCTTACATGTGATCTCTGTCAAATAAATAAATAAAATATTTTTAAAAAATACTTAGAATATGGGGATTTTCCTCAATTTCCAATTACAATTTTCAGGTTGGAAAATTAAAAATAATTTTTCTTTTCTATCATTTTGGAAAGAAATTAAGATACAAGTTTATGATTCCTATACTGTTGTGTGATCACTTATTTACAGGAACGACATTCTAAAGTAGCCAACTGGAATGACTTAAGCTTTCTTAACTCAATCCAGTGGAAGCTGTGAAGTGTGATTTTAATAATGGCATGTTTCCTTCCTTTGCCAGTTGGTGATGGAGTTTTGTGGTGCTGGCTCTGTCACTGACCTGATCAAGAACACAAAAGGTAACACCTTGAAGGAGGAGTGGATTGCGTACATCTGCAGGGAGATCTTACGAGTAAGTGACAACACGGAGTCTTTTGGGAGGTGTTGAACTTTGTACCAATTTTCCACTGACATTCACAAAAGTATTGCAGATGTGTTTAAAGCTTTATTCTGACAGTGATGGTGGTAATGGTAGTTTTAGGGTCTGCTCTCATGGAGGTGAGAGCTCTTCTGAGCAGGCCATGTGCGGTCTCATTTGGAGGGTTAACGTTGGGTGACTTCCCTTTCCAAGGGATTCATTTCTCGTGATGTTTCCAATTAGAAATCTGATTTTAGATCATAGAGACAAGGTCTCACTCAGGAAATGAATTTTTTAGAGGTATTTTGATCACTCCATTTGAATTTTCCATTTGTGAAAGTTTATAACGAGATTAAGGATTGCATGACATTTACCATTTTAGCATATAGAATCTAGTTTAACTGATTTTGAATTAAAAGAAAATTATTTGAGAGTTTGTCAGTGAAGCTGATCAAAATAGCTGGACAAGACTATTCTGTTTGTCTAGTTTTGCCCACGGATCTCAGGCAATCTGGACAATAGCATCATATTTACTGAGCTCAATTCAGGGAGAAGAAGGTAACTGGTCATATTTAATTTCAGTCAGACTAGTTGAATTATTTCTTGCTACTGATATGGAGGCTACTGTATGTTCACTGA
>CM053603.1:104138211-104172069 GCA_028646535.1 Procyon lotor | reverse complement strand
TGAAAGTGGTTGATTTTCTGCTCCTAGAATTGCTGTTCTTATTCTCTTCTCTCTGCTGTTGTGTTTGCCGGCTTTTAGAGTGGTTTTCAGCCTCTTTCTGGATCCCAGTGCTCTCCGTGCCTCCTACACCTCCGCCATCTTGTCTTGGTCCCTCCCCTTAGTTCATTTCTTGAGTCTAGGAGTCTCTTATGGTTTGTCTCCCTCCCCATCCCTTCCTGTTTCATTTCTCTCCCCCACCCCCCCAAACTCCTGCCTTGCCTATCAAGTTCTTCATATCAGAGAGATCATGTGATACTTGTCTCAGAAAGTGGACTTTTAAAATAACTTTTATAATAGCATAAAAGTCAAATACTTAGAAATAAATTTACAGAAAGATGTGAATGACTTCTACACTTAAGGCCACAAAATATTACTGAGAGAAGTTAAAGAGGATCTCAATAAATGGAGGTATATACCATTTCACAGATAAGAATATTTAATATTGTGAAGAAGTGATTTCTCCCTGGTTTGATCCATGGTTTCTTTGAACTCCCCATCAAAATCCCTCTAGGTATAGCTGTGGCTATTGACAAGCTGAGTTTTAAAACATTATATGCAAATGCAAAGGGCCAAGAATAGCAAGGCAATCTTGAAAAGAAGAAGAGAACTGGAGGATTTATGCCAATTAGCAAGACTTATTATAAAGCTACTAAGTAAATAAGACAGACTGGTATTGTCACAAGAATAGACAAATGGCCAAGGGAACAGAATCAAGAGTCCAGGAACAGACCCACTTCATCTGGACGCCTGATTTATGGCAAAAGAAGTACTGCAGGGCATGGAGAAACGGTGCTCTTCTCCGTACATAGTGCTTGGTCAACTGAAGAGTCATGGGAAAACATGAAACTTGATACTTGCTTTATACCATATTCAAAAATTAACTCTAGCTTGGTTAGAGATATAAATATAAAAGATACAAAAATAAAGTTCTTAAGAGCAGACATAGGATAAAACCTCCATGGCCTGGGGTGGGCAAAAAGATTTCTGAAACAGAACACAAGACAGAATTTAAGCAGGAAACAAGGGGTATGGTTGCTGCTCTCCTTCAAATCAGACATTTATTTTCGAGTGTTGAGGCACTTTTTGTGTAAACTTAAGTTGAATTTCTGACTTAGAATTACATTCATTTAGAGAAAGCACAAGGGATTATTTAGGCATCCAGACCACCCAGTGGGGCCAAGAATATGGTGGGTCTCGATGGCTGTTTCTGCAATTCACCTTTCTGCTCTGCTGGGGAACCTTGGAATGGAGAACCCTGGGGAATCAGTCATGAGCTCTCCAGGGTTCTGAAAGCAGCAGGATGTCTCAACCTATGAGTATCTCTCAGTACCTGATTAGATTCTTCCAATACATTTTCCCAGAAGATACTGGCCTTTGAGATAAGGACACTCATTGGAAGAGACATTATCACAAGATGTTTCAGAGATAACTCTCCTTGCATCATATGATCTCATTAACTACAATGTTTGGCTCACTTATTTGCTCTGGTACCTACTTCCAATCACTTTGCTAGTGAAAGAGTGTGAGGATCTTCAGTCCCTCTAAGTACTCACAGGTTGTTAGTATTCGGAAAACCATACATTTTACTCTGCTTGATGTCTACTTAGAGCTGAACTGACTAGAGAGGAAACGTAATTTTTTAAAACCCAAACATGTGGTTTAATTTCTCATATGATTTATGTTTACTGATCTTCCTGAATGTACTCGTGGATCAAATTTTCTGGGCATCCAGATTTTCATGCTGAGTTTTTTCAACACAGGAATTCAGATATTTAGTTTAGTTTCCTTTTGTGTTAGCCTCATCGTTCCATGCCAGGGATTCATCATTATGGAGGAAAATCAAAAGTGCAGAAAATTATAAATAATAATAAAATGACAGTACTTGAGTATACAGTACATTGAATTAGCAAGTGTTAGCATAACATAATTTGCTTCAAGACTCCAAGTTGAGATTTTTTTAGGTTATACTTTGAGAAACGTATCACTACCTTAAAGTAATTCTGTAGATTTCAGAATTCACACCATAAATAAGCCAAAGAGAGAGTAATTCATGGAGAAATGGAACACAGTCAGGTTTGAATGTCACCAAAAAATTATTTCATACAATGAACACAAAGTCACTAATCACATAAAGCCCTAAAGATGACAGTTACAGATGCCAACAAAGAAAATAGAAACTGTTGTTTTCTTTTTTAATGTGAGCCACCATTGGTTAAAGGCAATGGGAAATTTCTTATCTGGTCTGAGAAATACTTGATTGTGCTTAATTAAAATTATATGATATAATATAGCTTTTAGCTGTTTATTTTTTCTTCTAAGTTTTTATCTAAATTCAAGTGCATTAACATATAGTGCAGTATTGGTTTCAGGAATAGAATTTAGTGAGCAACTTTTAACTCTTGAATTCAAATATTGCTTAAAAAAAAAAGAATGGAGGACTTAGTTAAATCAGGTTAGTTCTGTAGGAAGACTATATAGATGTTCCTGTTACAAACTAGCAAATACAGGCTGTTCTCACTTTTCATAGTACTGTTAGCTAGAACTCGAGCATGCCAGAACCACATCATTGTCCTCACGGGTCCGTTGCTACCTGAGATCATAGCTGATACGCAAGCAGTTCATTTAGTGCAGCAGCATGCTTTGCAAAGACTGCTTCTGTATTTCAGTTTATGTTGATCAATTGCCTAGTTTAGAACCACACTACACACACGTGGAAGACCTGAGTATGATAATGAAAGTATCAAAAAAAAAAAGAAAGAAAGTATCTCTGGGTGAGTTTACATATTTTTGGATCATTGACAGTCCAAATAATTTATTTGCCTCTTGGCTTATGTTCCCGTTAACCCTTCTTAAATCTCTGTTACTCCAGGGGCTGAGTCATCTGCACCAGCATAAAGTGATTCATCGAGATATTAAAGGGCAGAATGTCTTGCTGACTGAGAATGCAGAAGTTAAACTAGGTAAGAACAGAATCCAATGAGCTGAAGAATCAAAGGAATTGATAGGATTATTTCAACAACTGGTTGGTTTTGTTGTTGTATTTTATTTTATTTTATTATTTTTTTTTAAAAGATTTTATTTATTTGACAGAGAGAAACACAGCGAGAGAGGGAACACAAGCAGAGGGAATGGTAGCGGGAGAAGCAGGCTTCCTGCCGAGCAGAGAGCCCGATGCGGGGCTCGATCCCAGGACCCTGGGATCTGACCTGGGCCGAAGGCAGACGCTTAACGACTGAGCCACCCAGGCGCCCCTGTATTTTATTTTTAATGAATGTAAATTTGTCACTATAAATTTGAAGGTCATTGTACTAAAGAATGAAAAGGAAAATGTTTCTTTGTCTATTTCAAAACATTTTCTAAAAGCACTTGGCAAGTGAACTGCTATACAATATGGCAGACAGAACCATTTACTTAATATGTAGAAATAATTGAGGCTTTCTTAAGCAAAACCCTTTAGATTAGAAGTGGCTGACCTGGGGCACCTAGGTGGCTCAGTCGTTAAGCTTCTGCCTTTGTCTCAGGTCATGATCCCAGAGATCTGGGATAGAGCCCCATATTGGGCTCTCTGTTCAGAGGTGAGCCTACGTCTCCCCTTCCCACTCCCCCAGCTTGTGTTCCCTCTCTTGCTGTCTCTTTCTGTCATATAAGTAAATAAATAAATAATCTTAAAAAAAAAAAAAGTGACTGACCTTGAAATCGTTTCCTATATCTCACCATTTGTTTACTTTGTTGCTGCTATAAAACAGTGATGACCCAATTTATGTGAAAAATATCCACAATTAGACATCTTTAAAATAATGAATTCCTGCTATGTTCCCATATGTTTTAAGTTCTTTTTACATTGACTTCATTATTACCTAGGGTACCTGTACAAAAGGGGTGTTTAGTATTCTACTTTGAATGCACGCTGGTTATCCTACTTCCATTTGCTGGAGTGATCAGCAGGGGAACCATTTCCCTTGGTGCTGGAACTGTCCAGATAAGATTGAGAATTTCCCTGTGCTCCACAAGCCCCTCCACCTGCTTGGTGTCTATGAGTAAGAGCATGAATTGACAGCTATCCCTAAAATAAGCAATTTGTCATCTAGAAGGGAGTTATTGGCCATATGATTGTTTATTTTCAAAGAGATTGAAATACGTCCTATGTTTATATCCCAAACATTTGTTCTTGTCTTTTTGTTAAAATATATAATTTCCATTTTTTCTCAGCATTTGGGGCCAAACTTTCATCTCATGAATATTCCCTCTTAAACAAAAGCATACATTACTTAGGGAAGGCATGTGTGTGTGTGTGACTGAGTGTGTGTATACGTATGTTTGTATGGACTGTCTAGATAATCTATCCTCAGAAAATTCACTCATCACTAATTAACAGTCACTTATTGAGAGAATTCTATGTCAGGCCCTATACACAACACTTTTATGTCACAGCAATTCTATGTAAATATCATCACCCTCATTTTATAAATTTGGAAACTGAAGCTTAAATCTTGATCTGCCAGCCCCAGGTCAAATCACTAGTAAGTGGCAGAAATGGGATGCAAACTGAAGCTGTCTGACTCCAGAAATGTGGCTCTTAATCACTTTCTTTGTACCCACTAAATATTCTCTTTTACGGCAAACAAACTGGCCTTTGATTTAATACCTGGGTTTGGCCCCTACAGATCCTTGGTTTAACCAAATACAACCTTGGGCTTTCCTGATTGGTCCACTTTATCCCTTTATACATGCACTATAAAAATAGACATTTACCATAGTTAAAGAGAAGAAGCAACCCAAGTCAGTCATCAACAGATGAGTGGTAAATGCAACGTGGCACCTACATATGATGGAATATTCGTGAACCTTAAAAAGTTAGGAAATGATGGGGTGCCTGGGTGGCTCAGTCGTTAAGCGTCTGCCTTCAGCTCAGGTCATGATCCCGGAGTCCTGGGATCGAGCCCCGCATCGGGCTCCCTGCTCAGCAGGAAGCCTGCTTCTCCCGCTACCACTCCCTCTGCTTGTGTTCCCTCTCTCGCTGTGTTTCTCTCTGTCAAATAAATAAAATCTTTAAAAAAAAAAAAAAAAAAGTTAGGAAATGCTGACCCATGTTCCAACCTGGACATTACGCTAATTGAAATAAGCCAGTCACACAAAGGAAAATATTGTATGACTCCACTTATATGAGGTACCTGTAGTCGTCCAGATTTATAGAGACAGAAAGTAGAATGGTGCTTGCCAGGGGGCTGGGGCCAGGGGAGAATGGGGTGTTATTGTTTAGATGAGTACAGAGGTTCAGTTTGGGAAGATGGGAACGTTCTGGAGTTGGATGGTGGTTATAGCTGCACAACAATGTGAACATATTTAGAGACACAGAACTACACATAAAAATGACTAAAATGGTAAATTTTGTGATATGTTTATTTTGCTGCATTAAAAAAAATGCACATTCATTTTATTTGCCATATAAGGATCATAGAGTCTATTCCTTTGTCTTCTCTTAAATAGTGGACTTTGGTGTCAGTGCCCAGCTTGATCGAACAGTGGGCAGGAGAAACACCTTCATCGGGACCCCTTACTGGATGGCACCAGAAGTCATTGCCTGTGACGAAAACCCAGACGCCACATACGATTTCAAGGTATGACTTCTTCATTGTTGCAAAACTGTGCCTCATGTCTCATCCTGAGTCCTGTAGCGAGAGAATTCTCACATGCCTTTGGGCCTATGATGAAGTAATCCGAAGGGAGAACTGAAAGCATTATTCAAATTTAAAATGATGAGATGCTCGAGTGAGAATCTTTTCCATGAAGTCAGCCGTTTTATCTGATTGCCTCTTTGTAAAAAAATGTTGAGACCATTTGTTTCTTATTAGAAAATAGATCTCTTATGGGAGTGTTCAATCACTGTATTGTATACCTGAGGCTAATATTACACCGTATGTTAACTTACATTTTAATAAAAGCTTAAAAATAGATAACAAATTTTTATTTTGATTATATGTTAGATTTTTAAACATATATATAAACATATAGAATATTTATTTAAACATATATATTTATACTTAAACATATATATGTTTAAACATATATATATATATTTAAACATATATATATTTAACATATATATATTCTGAGAGCTTTTTTTGTTAAAAAAAGCCAATTTGTTGTCTTGGGTCATCTTTTTCTGATTAAAAATAGACTTCCTCATTTCTCTATGGCTCAAAGTTTAATTATTGAAGCTTCTTTTCTTTTTTTTTTTTTTGATGTATTTATTTTCAACATATTTTTTTTCAGAAATTCAGGTTAAAATCCCTATTTACCTATCAAGTTCCATTCCTTTCTATCTCCAGTCACAATGAGAGCAAACAACATAGGATGTTGGTAACTACTTCATGGTATTTCTGTAGCCTATCATGCTGTTTTATTGAAATTTGATTTGTGGCTTGTTATTTTGTATCATAAACCAGCAATTTGCTAATCAATTCAAAGCATTGTTTAAGTAGATGGTACAGTTGTCCCGTTCTCTAGGAAGCCCCCCTCTTCTCCATTTTGCTAGCCAGTAATCAAACATAATTTGGGGTTACTATCACACTGATAGCTTCAATGTCAGGTGACAATGTCATGAATCGTGACTGAAAGTTGAGATGTTAAAATTGGAAGCAAATGGGATGGAGGAACTGTGGGTTTTTAGTGTAATAGATGAAGAGATACGCTGTGGGCACAACTGTGGGCAAGATCTAATACTACCTGGGCTGGCTTCACAGATGCATGGGCTTTTCACCAAAGGATTTTAGCGGTCACCTCCACATCCCCTCCTCTTGCAGATGGGAAACTAAGGCCAGAGGCTCTTGCAAGTGCATACCACATTACTGGGCTTCTCAGAGTTGGGACTTGAACCCACATCTTCCAGCTCTCTCTTCAGAAGATAACCAATACATTACCCCGCTCCTCTATGATCCACTCCTATATAAATCCCCAACTTACCCACAAAACAGCTTCCGAACAGTATATTTGAAGAATTTCTCTTTTAAAGAACATTTTTAGTTCTCCACATGTGGGGGTTATTATTGAAATCAGGTCACAAAGATGCAAACATTGCAATGTCTTCAGGACCCAGTATCTCAGGGCATGGACAAAATTATTTGCCTCTTTGGAGAAATGCAAGATGAAAGTCTAAAACCAAAATAATCTCCTGTAAATGTCTTCCTCCTCTCAAAGTTAGTCACTGTAATAACCTGACAACAATCTGTCTGAAAACAGCTGCCAAGTTAAAAATTAATCTCGCCAAAATAAATGTCATTTATTTAAACTGCTAATGATAAGCACATTTAAATAATTTAATTTGCAGATCCCTTCAGAGGAACCACTAGAAAATATATGTCCTAGACCAGACATGTGTATTGTAATTGACTATAAGCAATTCTCCAAACAATAGTTATACTTAACCAGCGCTAACTAGTTTGCTTCCGGGCCATGGATATTTTTGACTGCTTTATAACATATCATGGAGAGTCAGGGTGTTTCAAACTTTTACCCTTGGTTTAGCCTTCTAACTGTTCTCAGTGGCTGTGGGACTTCTTTTCGGTGACATAAAATAGATATCTGTGACTTCGTTGTTTTCAATAAAGTAGAAGAGGACTTCTTTCTGGTGAAGCCGAAGCTTAGAATTATACTGATGTTGTGGTCCTCTGTCCTTGGATTAAGGCTAAAGGATATAGTTTGGGGTCAGTGAAATAATTTGGAGCCCAGTGCATAATTCTAGGTGCAGACAAGCCTGGTGTCTGAGTAACCACGGCGGGCATCGTGCAGCACAGGGTAGGTTCAGAGATACCAGAAGGTCCATGGGACTATAAAAGTATCCTGAGACATTAATAAACTGAAGGTTAATTTCTGTCTTTTATTAAAAAAAAATAAGGAATCCTGCTGAAAGAATAGGTTCATTATATTAGTCATTTATACCTTAGTGCGAATTACTTTATTTGGATTGTTATGAGTGAGGATGGTGTGAGAGGAGGAAGAAGCCATGGCAAGAAAACAAGCCTTACCAGTCATTGTCATGAGTACAAGAACGAGTAGGACAAAGGGGTGAATTAGGAAGGGCGGAAAGGAAAGTTTGAGTGTTCTTTGAAGATTTATTTCACCCACCTCACACCTTTACAGTGGACCAGAGAGGCAGTGATTCTGGAAATATAATCTTTCTACTTCTTTCTTGGCACCAGATTTTATCCTTTTTTCTGTTCACCATTCTTAGGAGTATCGTCTGTCACCAGGAGACGACTTGACAATATGTTGCCTTTCAAAACCATTTCTTCATTCACTCAGCATCTATTTATTAAACACCCACCATGTGTAAAGAATGAGCCTGGCTGTATCTGCCCATGCAGTTTCTGACACATAGAGTTCATTTGCAAGTTCAGGTGTTTGGTATCTTGCCTCCGTGGTCCGTTTGACCCAGCATATCTCTCAGCCTCAGAAACATGTGTCAACACGTTGGGTTCTCGCGTGCTGTAAATACTTTCCACCTAGAGGGTATGTTTATAATAAAAGATTACTTGAGAGCCACCAGGCCTTGTTAGATTTCATAGAAGCCCTTCCTTGAAAATAAAGACCAATGTAAGAGAAGAATATAGTTTTATTATTTGATTTGCTATTTATTATCAGCTACTCTCTGAGATATCTTGAGATATCTACTAGTTAATATATTGGAATACTATGCAGCTATCAAAAGCCAAAACCTTGCCATTTGCAATGATGTGGCTGGAACTAGAGGGTATTATGCTAAGTGAAATAAGTCAACCAGAGAAAGACAATTGTCATACGATCTCTCTGATAGGAGGAATTTGTGAGGCAGCATGGGGGGTTCTTAGGGGAAGAGAGGGAAAAAATGAAACAAGATGGGGCCAGGGAAAAAGACAAACCATAAAAGACTTTTAATCTCAGGAAACAAACTGAGGGTTGCTGGGGAGTGCAGGGCGAGGGTGGGTTGGGGGAGGGATGGGGGTCTGGGTGATGGACGTTGGGGAGGGTATGTGCTATGGTGAGCGCTGTGAATTGTGTAAGACTGATGATTCACAGACCTGTACCCCTGAAGCAAATAATACATTATATGTTAATAAAAAAGATAACTTCAAAGACTGCTATAAATTTTTCTAGAAATTACTGTAATTCAATAAAAGAATTTCCTACCTCTGTAGGAAGGTAGTTTGAAGAGCTCATGCTTTTCAGTGCAATCTGGTTTTGTCTGATACCCACCAGGCATGGTAAGCAACTGATTGAAAATAACCCCTGAGGAGGAACACCAGAATCTCATATGCCTGCTGTGTTCACTTTCCCCTGGAGGCCCTTCCTTTCTTGTTTCCAGAAATTCTGTCAAAACACTTCAAGCAAAAGGAAAGGTTTCATTTCCCTGATAAGTGTGTGGGGCAATAATGGGAGCTTTCTCATTTAATAATAAGCATTCAAAAGATTTAAAATTAATAAAACCATTCAAAACGCTTAAGCTGTTTAAGTTGTTATTTTTGAAATTTGAATTTGAGTTCGGTTGGTTGGGAGTTGTCAAGTATTTTATAGTCCTGTGTATCTATTGCTTTAAGAGAACTACTCACTAATGAAAGTTCTCTGCAGCCAAATCCTCAGCAGTAGGGAACAAGTGGAATAAGGCCAAGAGCATCTGGCCAGTGGAGTACCATGCTGCCGTTTCAGCAGCGGGGCAGCGTGCGGGCCAAGGCTGGACAGATGCCAAGATAGAGCGTTAGCCCCAAAGAGCAGCTCATTGTACATATAGGGCACACCGTCTAGTCTTACTCGTCCCCGCCCCGTGGATATATGACATGGGAATGGAGAGCTGAACATTTTTATTTTATATATTTTTAGATATTTTTATATATATTTTATTTCATATATTTTTCTGTCCTGACTCCTCCCCGCCCCCCCCCCCACCCCCGATAAACTGACCTTGCTTTTATATTAAATTAGTAAAGAGAAGTCCGGGGGAACGGCAGGGCCCCTCCCCCCGCCCCGCCCACCTCCCCATCCTCTGGCCCGACCTGCATTAACGTTCTCTGTGAGTCACCTCGAGTCCGCTTACGGGACTTGGCGTACGGTGCCGTGGATCATTGGCAGCCCTACGCGTCTCCTCCAGGCTGGAGTGAGTATCGTACTCGGGCTGTGGAGCGAGCACGCAGGCTTCCGTGTTACAGATAATTGGCTTTAATCAGGCTGGCTGGAAGGAGAAATCGCGACTAGTCGGGAGTCCCCAAGATTCATGTGGGGTGTGATGGGAGAGAACAATACTCAGACTGCAGAATGAGATTTACGTTCTCAGGCGAGGCCTGACCTCTGTCTGCTACTGAGAGTCAAACAAAGCCGCCGCCCGCCCCCTCCCCCCCCTTTTTTGGAAGGAGGGAAGGATGGTAGAGATACCATGTTATTATCACCAGTAAGAAGCTGAAATTGCTATGAAACGCATTCCTCGAGGCTCCACGTTCCCATGCACCTGTCTGAAAGTCCTCCTTGAGACACCGAAGGACCCCCTCCGCCCCCACCTGCGTGTCCCCAGCCGAAGGTAATAAAGTTATTCCAACGATTCCCCTTGGGTCAGATACCAAATGTGGATGAACGAGGCCGGGAAGATTCCTGCTCTCAGTTTGATTTACGTGGGAAATGGAATTCTTTAAATCACTACCTGTGCTTGAACATCCTCAGTGACCCCAAGTGACTCTCCACCTTGGCTCTTTATATAGAATGCAGACTGAAGTGTAAGGCCTAGCGAATCAGAGTGAAGCTTTTGAAGTCAGACAGGACTGGTTTACAATGTAGACTTGACCTCCTGTTGGCTCTGTTACCTGCAGAAGCTATTTAAACCTTCTGAGCCTCTATGAAATGGGAAGAATAAATCGTATATTACAAGGTTGCATTAGAATAAAGTGAACTAACATGTATGGAGGAACAAATTCGGTGCCTAACGCTTGATGCTACTCGACATATGATACTTAATATTTGTGCTTGTGTGTCATAGGAAGGTACTGCTATTTGGGTCATTTTTTTTTTTTACCTAAAAAGGCCAGGAACATCATATGAGTCAAACCTCGTATTTGTCGTACACACCTTTACTTGTCTGCTTGTGTTAAGTCAGAATCTGCTTCTCCCTAACTTCTACGTCTAGGTGAGGGGGCTTCCCTTAGGGCTCTCACCCAATAAATACAAGTTCTTTTTCCCAGCTGAGTGTTGCCACAGAGGGAAGAGCAGTAAGTCACAACAGAAGACTGTTTTCTGATCCGCGAGACGGTCGAGTCCACTGTCTCGGCCGGGCCTGTTATTACGCTGCTGTCTGTCAGGTCTAGACTACCTTGCCACCCCTGCCTTGGGATCATGGCACTAGCACGCAGTGACCCCCATTTCTGCTTGTCCGTCCGGCTTCCCACGAGGCTCTTCCAGGCAAGGGAGCCCTCAAGGCCGGAGGAGGCGGGACGTGCCCTCTCCCTCTCCTTCTGGTCTGTAAGATGCCTGCATCATCTCAGTGACCTCACTGAGAGCTGTGAAGTGACAGAGCTCACTGCCACCGTCCCGTCCCTGACCCCGGAGGGCCGGCTGTGCTGCACATCCGTGATCATGATGCCAGCGTTCGTGCAGTCCCCACTGTTAGGAAACTGGGCTCCAAGGAGTTAAGTGGCTTGCAAGCTAGTTGTCAGAGCTGAGAGTCAAATCTGGGTCTGTCTGTCTGTCTGGCAGGAGCTCTTTCTGCCTCTTCATGAATGGGGCCAGGGGTAGGTGGGCGAGGGGCAGGGCTCTTTACTGTGTGTGTCCCCCCCCTCTTTCCTTGTGTGATTCATTGCGCCATCTGCAGGTGTCCTTTTCTTCACGGGTTGGGCAGCCCGGCCCCCAAAGAGGGGCTCTTTGGCTGTGTTCAAATTGCCTGCCTGCCAGCTGACCCCCTCCGCACCGGCCGGAAGCTGCGTGCCCGCCCCTGCCTTCTCAAGAGGCACCAGAATTTGTCTCTGTTCCGTTTGTAACGCACACAGGACTGGGCTATTAATCATGCCACAGGCCAGGCTGCACAGCGCTGCTGGAATAATGAATTACCCAGCTCCTGCCAAAATGAGTCACGCCACGGCCACAAAGGAAACTTATCGCTCCCTGACTCTCTCCCCATCTTGTTCCCCCTCTTCCCTTTCTTGTCTCCTGTGATCTGTCTTGCCAGTTGTAATTGGAACATTTTCTCCTGTATTTAAGTTCTGAAGTGTCTTTGGGACTTGCTAATGTATCCAAAGGCTTAAAACAAGTCCCGTCAAGGACGTTTATTGCTGTCTAGCATGGGCAGTTAAGCGTAGCTTACAAGCGACTCTGCGCATATATGGCCAGGAATATAAATGTTCCTTTTGGAAAAGAAGAGAACCCCGGGGTGGGGGAAATATATATATTCCAGTGATGATATCAAATGAGGGCTTAAAGAAGAAGCATTTTGTGGCCTGGTCATGTAACAGGGGTTGCCACAGGACTTGGGACGGTGTGACCTTTGGTTTGAAGGGGTTGTTTTGGGATTTGAAGGGTAAGCTGCCTAGGAGAGGATCTGAGATGATGTGCCCTTGAATACAAGAAGCCTCTCTCTTCCCTGACTTCTGCTGCTTCCTGTGGGGGTAAAAACAACTGGGACCTCTCCATTTTCTGACTGTCAGAATTTTCCCCTCAAATTATCGCTATCTGCATATTATCACTAAGGAAGGCTTTTGGCTATTCTTATGTCTCTTACATCATTGGAAGTCTAGAGGTAGGCCATCCAGGGTCGGTGTCGTGGCACATGGGTGTATTCAAAACCCAGGCTCCTACCATTCTGCCCTGTCATAATTAATTTGTTGACTTACTACCTCATGGTTGCAAAATGGATGCCATAACTCTGGATATCATGTTTTTATTCAAGCACTAAGAAGTGGGAAAGAGTTGTCAAGACAACTGCCGTGTTTGCCACTCATATCAGGAAAAACAAAAGCTTTCCCCAAAGCTCCCAGAGGATGTCCACCTGTGTCTTATTGGCCAGAACTGCATCCTATCCTTACCTGCCCTCCTTAACTGCAGGGGAGTCTGGAAAAACAGGCTTAGCTTTCCTACATTCTGAAGTGGAGGCAGTGAAGGAAATGGGGATTGAAAATGCCTGTGGGTTAGCCAATAAACAAGGTCTGCCATAACCAGAGAGAGGGGACTCCTAGAAGACTGTATTGGGTGAGCACAGGTAGTCTACCTAAGAGTGGAGGAGAAGGAAATTCATATGCTTGAGCTTTACTGTGGGTCTGAGACTGTGCCGGGCAGCAGACCTGCATGCATGCATGTCCCCGTTAGCTCTGTTGTACACTGAGCAAGCTAAGCTCTGAGCAGTGTTCTGCAGGTAGTCAAGAACCTGGATTTGAAGGCAGGCCCGTCTGACTTCAAAGCCGCCTCTGGGAAGTTGAGGCCAGTTTCCTAGCACTGGTTTTTGGGATGCCTCACTGAATCTCGGCACCTCCAGTTACCTGTAAATGAAGTAGGAATTTGCAACAATTCTTTTATGGGGCCCTCATAAGTTTTACTTAAAAGATGAATACTCAGGCTTTTATGTCATGGTGACCATTAAAAGAGAAGTGACCCAGCTCTGCTCCAAAGCTGGGGATGAGTTGCTCTGTGGTCTTGGGCACGTCCTTTCCCCTTATCTGTGAAATGGAAGGTTGGAGATCCCCTACAAGGAGTCTAACAGTCTTAGGACCCAGGTTGGGCCCCTTTCCCTCATGTGTCTTTCATTTGTTCATTCATTCAACAATTATTTCTTAGGAGCCTACTATGTGCTGAGTACTGCTCTGGGTACTTGGAATATACCCGGAAACTAAACAAAGATCCCTGCCCTTGTGGACCTTACAGTCTATCTAGTCCGTGCGCACTGGGGGCCCGGGACACAAACAGTAAATACACCACGGTATAGATTAGCAATGAGTAAATTACACAGCTGTGAGAGGGTGATTCATTCTCTGGGGGACAGAGGTGGGAAAGGGGACGGGATCTGGCAGGGCCAGGGGAGACATTCAGGGGTCTGCACTGAGAACATGGCATTTGAGCAAAAACTTTACAGAGAGGAGGCTGCCAGCCAGCACACAGTTAGGGTCGTGGCTGCAAGCAAAGGGGAGAGCTAGAGCAAGGACTCAGAGCCAGATGTTTACCTGGATTTTCTGGGTCATTTTTCCCCATCTGAGGACTGGCCTGGAGCTCTTCTCTCCCCAGCCCTGTCATTTCTGACGTGATGGCCTTCAGTTGGCTTTCAGACCCACTCAAACTTCCAGGAGTTGAAGGCCACTTAAATTTGACCCTGTTGTGGCCCTTAGGGACAGAGAGCCTGGTCACTGCCTCTATATTTGTACCTCACATTGCACATGACAGAAACACTCGATTTCTGGAGATAGAGGGAAAGTGGTAGAACCACCCAGTCTTAGAGATTGAAATCCTATCAAAATAGCACAGCCACCATTTCCAGTCTATCCCTGCTGTGTTTCCTGTTTAATGCCTCCTGAGCCGTGGGTGACTCGGTAGTTTTTTTCTTAAATTTTTCTTTTTTTTGAGAGAAGAGCGAGAGAGAATGAACAAGTAGGGAGGAGGGTCAGAGAGAGGGGGAGAAAGCAGATCCCGCGCCAAGCAAGGAGCCCTATGCAGGGCTCAATCCCAGGACCCCGAGATCACAACCCAAGCCGAAGGCAGATGCTCAACCAACTGAGGCACCCAGGTGCCCCTGACTCAATGTTTTTGTCATGTTCTCAAATGATTGCCTGTGTTGATCAACCCTAAAACCCCAGGTAGGAGATCGCTGTGTTTTCTGCTTTACCAGTTACTGCTCCTGAGTCAGCCCAAAGGAGGGGCCCATTAGCTGCAGTGGGGCCTCCCTAAGCAAGGCCAGGAGCCCGCAGGAAACCTTAGTCACTTGCTAAGCTGTGCAAATGTGTGGGGGGGGTGTGTGTGTGTGCGACGACAACTTTGAATACATCTTGAAATGTAACAAAGAGAAAGGATTAGAGTTGCCTTCTTGAGTTGTGTTCTAAGCAGAGAAATGACTTGGGATCTGAGAACGGTGATATCGTGCAGGTGTATTATTAACCCAAGTTGAACTGAGAACATGTAACACATGAACAGATTGATAGGCTCATGAATTAAAAGAATCTCCCCTTCGTCCTAGTCCAGGGATAGTGTGTGTTCCAGATACCTACTCTACAGTAGATGACAAGAGGCAAGAGGCTAGACCCCCTCCCCCTCCAGAGAGCCCCCTCCTTGTGTGTGCGGGTCTCTGTCCAAATACTGTACAGGGCTGGGTGTCACTCACAGGATACTCAGAAGTTTAGTTCTGGGCAATGGCTCTGCATGGATTTCATAGTCCCTGTTCTAAGTATATCTCCTTTCTCATGGCCTTGACATTTGTTTGATGGGAAGAGCAAGGAAACTTAGATCTCTGTAATCTAATCTGCGTGAGGTAAGAGAATTCGGAATGACATACAAAAATGCAGGATGTATTGAAAATGAAAGGAGGGTGGAAGTCTTCATCAGGACTGTAGGCCATTGGGCCGAATTCCATGTCGTGTGTCCTTAACCAATCTGCAGGGGCACCGAAGCAGCAAACCTCTCTTCCGCGGTTTCCTAACCTGGTTTCCCCCTTCTTTTGATTCGCTCCCTCCTGTGCAATACTTGGGGACAACTGAGCCATAGACAGAGAGGAGGAGAAGCCTGCTATTGCAGGCTCAGATTGTACCGACAGGGGTAAAGGCATTAGTCTAGAAAATTCTGACAAGGACATAAAAGTTGGTTTTACCATAAGAAAGAATATAAGGGTACAATCTCTCTGTTTTACATACTGTTTGCTTACAAGATAGAAGATACTGTTCATTCATTCAACAAACATATCAAGCACCTACCAGGTGCACCTACCAGCCAGGTGCCTGGCTCTGTCCTGGGAACTGGAGATTATCAGTGAATGCCACCACCCAACAGTTTCCCTGTCCTCATCTTATTTGGTTCAACCATCTGCAATTGCTGTCTTTGTAGGTCAAGACAATCCACTAAATATGCATCTACTATATGATTCAGCCATTCCATTCCTAGGTGTTTACATAAAAGAAATTTTAAAAAGCCCATGTCCATACAAAGACTTACATGCGCACGTCTCTAGCTGCTTTATTTGCCGTAGCTCAGGCTGGAAACACTCCGAATGTCCATCCACAACGGATAAGCGAATTGTTGTAAGTCTATTCACACGATGGAACAGCAGTCGGCAGTAAAAGGGAACCAAGTACTCCCACACGCTGCAACGAGGCTGGACCTCAATCCATTACATTCGCGAAAGAAACGGCATGATTGCATGTCTGTAAAACTTCAGAAGATGCGCACTAACCCACAGTGACAGAAAGCAGATGAGCGGTTGCCTCGGAGCAGGAACTGGGTCAGGGGACAGCCAGGGCAGGAGGGGAGATTGCAAAGGAGCAAGTACAATGTTTTGGGGGCGCTGGGTATATTTACAGCGTTGATAGTGGTGATGGTTTCCCACAGGCAGATGTCTCAAGACTTGCCAATTGATTCACTTTCCATATAAGCAGTTAATTCCCTGATAATTACACCCGAATAAAGGTGTTTTAAAAAAAACAGTCGAATCATAGCCGTTTCGTATGGTTCGATCTACAGGTAAATTTTGGTGATCAATTAATTTTTAAAACCTCATATTTGTTTTTCACATGTTTACTGAAAACCCACCATGTGTCAGATCATATTGTGAAAGATGCTACCTATGAAAAGTATAAAAAGAAAAAAAAAAAAAAGCCTGTTCTTGCTTTTAAGTTTCGTGGGCGAAAAAGGTTTATAAAGGATTGGCTGTCCTATAGGGAGTTCTGGAGCAGTTAGCAGCTGAAGCAAGTTATTCTTTGTTGCCTGCATTTATGCATGTGTGTGTGTGTGCCTTCGTCTCTTTCAGAGTGACCTGTGGTCGTTGGGAATCACCGCTATCGAGATGGCAGAAGGTGCTCCCCGTAAGTACCTTCCCCTCTGGCTGTGATCTGTCTCCGGCCGCTCTCCGCGGCTCCTGAGCCTTCCTTGCCCCGCGAGGACTAGCTTTCCTTCTGCCACGCCGAGCCCAGTGTGGGGCCGAGCCCGGTGTGGGTTTGAGTTGGGGTATGTGGAGGGCAAAGTCATCTTGGCTCCACCAGGAATCCATTCCTTTCAGAGCCGGATGAGGATCTGGTGCTTAGAGGAAAAAAAAAGAAAGAAAAGGGAAAGGAACTTGGCGAATGTGGTTTGTTTGACAGCCCCCCGCCAGTCCTTGATTCTTGAACTGCGCTTTGCCTAACGCAAAACTGGGGCCAACCCACAGAGTCCGTGAACTCCAACTTAGCACAAATCCAGAACCCATTCTCAGGGCACGAGTTACGCAAACCCGTGTCCTCGGTTGCTCTCGATCCTTACCGTACCGCTGTTTAGATTTTTAGATGTGAGGCCAAGTGGCCAGGGCTCTGGGCATCCGGGCAATGTTGGAAATGTCTTGCGCTCTGGAGTGTTGGTGCTGCAGAGCGCCTCGGCCAGGCCGGTGCTGCCCATGACCTTGAGCTCCGGGGACTACCCTGCAGGAAGCGCCGCCCACCAAGGGGGTCTGGCTGCTGCTGCGGGCCTCCCGGCCGCACCCCACCCCACGCCCCCATTCAGTCCTAGCGTGGCAGGGATAGAAGGCAGACCCTTTTTCGAAGACACGGGAGGTCTTCACAGGCAACCCTCTCTCTTAAGTTCCCCGCTTCGATTCCTCAGTCTGGCACTCTTCCACCTACCTTGTCTGCCTCTCACTTGAACTCCGATCAGACTTGCAGAGCAGCGCGACAGGTCTGCCAGCCGGCCCTGGCCCCCTCCCCACTGCCTCCCAGGCGGTAATTCCCCTTGGAACTATCTTCTCACGTTGGTTGGTGCTGCCTTGGCCTCTGCTTTTCAGAGGACCTGACCCAAAACAACCCCCTTCTGTGCCTGGGAGTTCATTTTGCTCATACGACTGTTTATCTTCACATTATTGTAGCCTTTGTATTTCTTACTCTAGAGTTGGTAGAATTCATCTGTAGCCTGATTGATTTGGAGTGTTTGTTGACAAAATTCCCTTCATTTGCAATGCTAATAGGCATTTGTGAATCAGAAAAATATATTGCAGTCTGAAATATTATTCTCATATTACCATTCTTTATGGGTAGTAGAGGGGGCCAAAAATAAACTTCTACCCCCAGCATCCTTTAGCTTTTAGGGAAACTATATTCTTATTCTGCACACAAAGGAAAAGATACGCCCGGAGGTTGGAAAAATAAGCTAGTGAAATATTTTGATTAAAATAAGAGTGCATGGGTGCTTTGTCTTTAAACCATAATGCCATGTTTACAGGTTGAGATATTTTAATAACTTTTCTACCAGAGCCCCTTTGCCTTGATCTCTCTGTTCTTCCTGGGGCCAGTGAACAAACAAACAAATGAATAAAAAACCAGAAACAAGCCTGTTACGAAACCTGAAAAGCCGTGAGGATATTTGGAAATACAGAGAGAAAGGTATTCTGGTCTAGTGCTTTAGACCCTAAAAAATCTATGTAGATAGCATTGCATGTGTATGAACCTTCAGTTTATAAGAAATGGACCATCTAGCTTTCATTTTATGACTTAGGTTTTACTAATTAAAAATAACCTACCATCTCCACCGAGGTTGTAATCTTCATATTGTTTACTCTGAATCTGAGATGGTTGTTTATAGCAAAACAAAGGCTTTGACCCCTTTAACTTAGTTTTCTCACATATGAAATAGAAGTAGAAATGTTAACAATGTACAGTTGATGTGCAAATTTTATGAGACTTCTGTTATTAGACATCCGCTCTCTTCCATGCTCAACATACAGAAGCGTTGCGATCTCCTGACTTTGCTCACGGGGCCTGTGCAGCCTCAGAGCCATTTGGTCTGAGTTTGGCGTCCTAACCCGAGCCGGCCTTTGCTTTGCTCTCTTGCAGCTCTCTGTGACATGCACCCCATGAGAGCCCTCTTCCTCATCCCCCGGAACCCAGCGCCTCGCCTGAAGTCGAAGAAGTGGTGAGTTTGATCTTCTTCAATCCCTTGCTTTGCCGATCCAAGGGCAGGGTTTTCCTGTGATGCTTTCTTGGATGAGCTCAGATCCTTAGGTCCAGCTGCATGATGAGACCAACCTATACCGAGACCTGGGGAGTGATTTCCCATGGGCTGTCACTCATCTTAAAGCACGTATTAAGTACCTACTATTTGCACTGCAAGTCTTTATCACCATACCTTCAAGGGAAGGAGCTTTTAGCTAAAGTGAGTAGTGGAACCCAAGTAATAACATGAAAGCTCTTTGATTTATCATCCTCCCGAGAAATCGCTTGCCTGACAGCTCGAGACATCTCATCAGAGAGGGGATAGCTCCAAGAGTCAGCAGGTTAGGTTGGCTGGTTTTTCTTCTACTCCTTGAGATGGTAATTCCGTTGAGTGCAAACACACACCTGGTAACATGAGGGATGATTTCACTGGTCTGTGCGTAAATATTTGTAACACTTGTTTTTACTATCGCTCTCCCTTTATGGCACGTGATATTGGCTTCTTATTTGGAGCAGTGATACAAACTTCCCATTTAATAAACTTATTCACATAAAAAATTGACCTAAGTTAAAGAAAAATACCAAGTGGATATTAGGATGGAGGATGGTAGAGTGTGGTTAAAAGTTGTGTTGGTAGTGGGGCTCCTGGGTGGCTCAGTTGGTTAGGCATCTGACTCTTGATCTCAGCTCCGGTCTTGATCTCACGGTCATGAGTTCAAGCCCCGTGTTAGGCTCCAGGCTGGGTGTGGAGCCTACTTAAAAGACAAACAAGCAAACAAACAATTGTGTTGGTAGTATACGATTGACTCAAGTTAGGGAAATACAGTTCTATAGGTTACACTGGAAGTTGGACTTTTGTGTGTTTGTGCATCGGTGTCTTTGTACCTTATCATTGCATAACGAAAATTCATGGTTCCTTTCTTCCCCCTGTGGATAGGGTGTATCCCGATACGTCGCAATACATTCTTGCATCTCTGATTGCCCTGGCCTGGGGAACCATTCCTGGACCACTTATGACCCCCTATCTCTTTCTGGAGACATATTCTGGGCAGTTAGGGCATGAAGGCTCAAGACCTTTCTGCCCCTTTTCATACTTCGTGATCATGTCATGATCACCCTCGACTGGAACTGGGACCCTTATGTTCTTCCCCTTCCCACCTACACCCTCACTCCCCGGTACGCAGAGAGCAGTCTAAATGAATACGGTCACCTGGTAGTGACATAGCAACCCCGGTGAGACGAGAGAAAGGCACACGGCACAGAGAAGAGAAGGAACCAGCCAGAGGGGACCGGCAGCCCCGAGTTGCCGAGGCGTGCAGAGGAAGAGCTTGAGGGTTGCTATTGGCAACAAGGGGGCAGAGCAGCCCTGCTCCTCCTCCTCCCTCTGGAGGGTCACTGTGTGAGCCTGCCGTTCTCTCCCCAGCAACAGCCTTCCATTGGGCACCTGTACGGCACATGACTGGCAGGGCCTGGATGCCTTGCTTCCTCCCTTCTCCCCGGAACAGGCTACCTGGGAACGAATTCAGCTCGGTTCCTTCCCAGGAAGCACCAAAGCCCTCTGCTAGCTTTCTGCTTGTCCTTTGTGCCAAGTCTCCCTACCCCCTGTACCTTCCACATACACACTGTATACAGTGGGCTTTACTTACCCTGTGCCCTCCCTCCCTTCCCGCTCCCTGCTCTGCTGCTAGGCAGGTGTCTCTAGGGTTCAGCCCACAGAGGACTGAACCACATCCACACCTGGGTTACGTGTGGTCAACATAATGTGGCCACAGGCTGTGTCTCAGGAACACTGGTATTAATTGCCAACTTTTAGAAATCTGGGGACTGAGCATCACATTCAGATTTGAGGCCTTTTGTGCAAAGATACGGCCCCACAGCCCGCCCAGCAGAGTGGCTCCTGCTCCTTTTAGGAAACTGGGTGGCCCTTCTGCCCATCACCACCTCTCCCCGGCTCCGAAGCTGGAGTCTGTTGGTCACTGCGCTTGTCCTGTTTTCCTCTTATGCTGGGCCTGCGCTGCCCTTTGCATGACCTCTTTGTTCCCTTAGCAAAGTGGGTGAATGGCCCCTGCACTGTGGTTTTGGATTTTCATTGACCCCGCTCCCCAAAAGAGCAATGTTGCATTGATCTTGTTTGAGGATTAGGAAAATGCAGGCTGACTTTTCTCCTTCTAAACTTTGACAACAGGAACTAATTCTGGTGGTGCTCCTGGGAGCTGGGTCAGTCCAGGGACGGTGAGGAGGCCAGGCCTCCATCTCACCCGGCCTACTTGACTCCGAAGGAAAGCCAGTTAGGAATGTGAGTGCTGCACCACCGGACGGAGGGGAAATGACTTGGCTATTTGAGAGAGTGAGTGGGAAAACAGAAGCCCTAGTGAAGTGCTCTTTCTCACTCAGAACCTGGCCTTTATGAGATGGCCGTGCAGTCCACCTACTCCACCGCACCCCTGCCCCCCCCCCCCCCGGGCCAAAGGACACAGGATATGGCTCCCAATTCTCTGGGATAGAATTCTACTTTCTTAATTTAAAGATTTTTTTTTGTTTATTTGACAGAGAGAGAGAGATCACAAGTAGGCAGAGAGAGAGAGGGAAGCAGGCTCCCTGCTGAGCAGAGAGCCTGATGCGGGGCTTGATCCCAGGACCCTGAGACCATGACCCGAGCTGAAGGCAGAGGCCTTAACCCACTGAGCCACCCAGGTGCCCCAATAGAATGCGACTTTTTTTTTTTTTTGTAAAGATTTTATTTATTTGACAGAGAGAAACACAGTGAGAGAGGGAACATAAGCAGAAGGAATGGTAGCGGGAGAAGCAGGCTCCCCGCTGAGCAGAGAGCCCGATGCGGGGCTCGATCCCAGGACCCTGGGACCACGACCTGAGCCGAAGGCAGACGCCTAATGACTGAGCCACCCAGGCGCCCCTAGAATTCGACTTTTTAAGTGAAAATATTTAAGCACTGCAGAGTACTTTCTTCTTTAATCAGTAAATATTAAATATATTTATTACTTTTTTTTATTTGCATAGTACTTTCTTGAATAATCAGATCCAAAGTGATTCGAAATAAGTTAGGGTTTACTTTAATATGCCCTAGTGTTTGGGAGGAAGTGAAATATTTTAGTTATTTTCTTGTTTTTAAGGAAGAAGATCCCTCTCCCTACCCATCAAAAGAAACAAAACTCCAAGATGGTCTTTTTATATCCAGCTATTCTCTGCCTGATGAACTATCAGAGGAAGTACACTGTTGTCAGGGTATATATCAAAGTACTGCCAAAGGGGGCACCATTGTGGTAGAGATGGGCCATGAACTTTTTGTGATAAGCATTCAGTTGAGGGTCATTTCCAATTAGCTTGTGGAACCTACAACATACAGGACATATAAGGCATATGCATGTTGTAGACTCAATAATTTATGTGTGTGTTTGTGTGTATTTATTATACATACATAAATTTGATCTTAACCAACCCCCCGCCCCCAGACAGATGCTCTGAGTCCTCAATTCTGCAGCTCTAAGACTGAGGCTTGGGTGGATTATGTTCCTTGCACAAGTCTGTACAATCTGTTAGTTTCCCAAGTTTATAACCCCCATTTTGTCTATTGGCTCATCCAGCCTCTTAAATTCAAGGTTTGAGTGATAGAGAATGGGATGTCAATCACTTAGTTGAACATGTTTTTTTCCTGTCCCTTCATATTAGGGAAAGAAAGGCAGGATCACTGCTTTTTACCCCTCCATTGTTGGGGGAGGTTGGGGGCCCTTTCCTCCCCAATCAGTGAGATGAGGAGAGGTCTCAGTGCTAAGCAGGTCATGTGGTCAAGGCTCCCGTCAATGCCCAGGTGTCCCAGCCATTCAATAATTAGGTCTCCGGGAGGATTCTAACCTGAACCTCTAAGCTGAATTAGAGGCCAAGGATGCTGTTGGCCTCTATCTCCATGTCACCCCTGGCAAATGCATGGTGAGCCGGGTCTCCCATTTCCTCCTCCTGTGTCTACACATGGCCAGACTCCACCCACATGGGTCAACCATCTCCTTCAACGCAATTCCTCTCCTTTCTCTTCCCACCGTGCTCACCCCGGCTCCCCTGCCCTGCTCAGTGCTATCGTTTCCTGCAGGAGTTTCTGGAGAAACATGAGAATGACTTCATTCCTGTAAAAGACAGTCAGTCTTTATCTTTTCCCATGTTCTTTAAGTGTGAAGATTCCATGCAGGCAAAGAAGTGCTTGATGGAGATCATTAGAAAAATCATAAGTGCTGGGGCGCCTGGGTGGCTTAGTGGGTTAAGCCTTTGTCTTCAGCTCAGGTCATGATCCCAGGGTCCTGGGATCGAGCCCTGCATCGGGCTATCTGCTCGGTGGGAAGCCTGCTTCCCCTTCTCTCTCTACCTCCCTCTGCCTACTTGTGATCTCTCTCTGTCAAATAAATAAATAAAATCTTTAAAAAAAAATCATAAGTGCTTCCGGGTATTATACAAGTCTGATGACTCACTGACCTGTACCTCTGAAACCAATATGTTATACGTTAATTAATTGAATTTACATTTTAGAATTAAATAAATAAATAAAATAAATAAATACATCTTTAAAAAAAAGAAAAAAGAAAAATCTTAAATGTTTATCAGTGGAAAAAGACATGAGGTTCCTTGGTCCAGCACACTTGTGCTCCAGATGAAGACCAGAGGCCTGGGGAGGTTAACTGGCTTATCCAGGGTCCCAGACTCCTCATTGCTAGATCTAGCCTAGAACCCCTGCCTTCTGCTTTCACTCCAAAGCTTAGAGTCCCCCCTGCTATTTTATGAAACACCAGTTCTGATTCTTGGTGCGTTGTCAGGCACTGTTCTTTGTTTTCTGGTTTGTTTGGTTTTTTTTTTTATTAAGATTTACTTATTTATTTTAGAGAGAGAGGGAAACTTTCTAGCGGGAGGGGCAGGGGACAGGGTGAGGGAGAGGGAATCTCAAGCAGACTCCTCGCTGAGTGTGGAGCCCGACTCGGGGCTTGATCTCACAACCCTGAGGTCACAACCTGAGCTGAAACCAAGAGTCCAATGCTCAACGAACTGCGCCACCCAAGCACCCCAGACACTTTTGTTTTTAAAGAAATGACAAAATTACTTGTGTGTGTGTGCTCTATATGAAATGATAATAATAGAAAACAAATATCAGAAAATACTTCAAATTAACTGATTTCCCAAATTACTTCAAAATACTTCAAATTAACTGATTAATTTCCCAGTAGTAGTAATGTGACTTTGGACTTTATTAAAATCAAAACAAAAACTTGTTGCACAGATTTTTAAAATTAACCTTTTTTTGCATGGTCTCCTTGGAGAGAATGGCCCCGTTGACTCTTCCTATAGCGTAGCTAACTCAAATACATGTGAAATAATTCCCTTTAAGAACACTACATTATTTGGTTCAACGGTGTTGAACTTCACATTTCTACCCCCAGCCCTAAAGGCAGAGAGATACTCCTGCTGTTTAGCCTGGGATGATCAGAGGTTGCCGGGACCTTGTCATCATAGCGGTAGTAATATTCATAACAACAGAAAACATACATACAGTTTATGATGTGTATGATGTAACAAGCACCGTGTTAAGAACTTCACATGAATTAATTCGTTGAATCATCCCATCAGTCTTTTGAGAGAAATCCTAACAATATAACCTTCTGCAGCCAGGGAAACTGAGGCACGGAAAAGTTAAATAATCTGCTGATAGAGTGATAGTGATAGAGCCCAACGTAGAGGAGAAGGGTAGTTCTGGGCAAATGCAAATTCTAAAGCTCAAATTGCATTTAGGGAGTCCCGTGATTACCAAAAACTTTTAGCCCAGCTGGTTATAATGATCAATGTAATAATCTTTCAGGCATTTTTAATTCCTTGAACACAATTAAATATATAAGCCAGGAAACTCTGGAAAAATAAAGTGTTTGGTGAGGCTGGTTTTAGAACCCGGGCTTCCCACGGTAAGCACCAAACATTAACTTCTCTCTCCAGGCCAACCCTGGGGGAATCAGTATGATTAATCATAGGGATTTTTTTTAAAGAGAGAACTAAATTACCAGCAGCAGAGATGCAAACAATAAAGTTATATAAATGTACTTTAAACCCATTAGACCGCTCGGCAAACAGTCAAGGGGTGTGCAACCTAGGGGAAGGGTTTTTACTTTTAATTAAACATGTAATTAAGCATATCGATTCTTTGGTCACGCTAACTTAAATAAGAGCCAATGAATCTTTCTTTGAAGATTTGTTTTAAGGAAGCATTATTTTCTCTCCAACGGTACCATTTGAAGAAGACATGAAATACGTTACCAGCTTTGTGGTCCTGTGCATCTTGGCTCAACCTTTGGATACAGAGTTATTCTCCTGAATATCTCTGAAGGTCCCTTCCCCCTGGAAGGGCTCTCTTCCACAGCTCCTTCTGCTGAACTCTGAACATGCCCTCCTCCTAGATATGCCACTGTCTTCTTTTAAGTGTCAGTATTGGGGGATGGAATGTACAGTTTATCAAGTCTGGATCTCATGTTTAAATTGGATGTGATTTCTTTTACTTAGCACCTTCTAATTAATAGTGGAGCACTTTATAAAAAGAAAGCACTTCCTTCTAGTTCCAAGCAGGGGGAAAAAAAGCTTTCATTTGCATTTCTCATGAATATTTAACAGCTCCCTGTCTTAATTTGTTTTTGTTTTCATGTTCTCGATACTGATTTTTCTACCTAGAAAAGCGCCATGTGGAACTTGCCTGTTTCCTTATTCAGCCCAACCTTGTTCTCTTCAGTTTATTTCTCAGGACAGCCCATTATTCCATGAGAGTTCTTTTCCCCGAAGTCTCTCCTTAGAGGGTATCGCATTTGTGCCTCCACGGATTTGTCCGGTGGGCTTGAAAACGAAAGCATCTTCAATACTATCCCCTCTCCAGCCCCCCCTCTGTCCCTCACAAGCACAGATTGGAGGGCAGCCATTTCATGCCCTTGTCCGGAACTCACATCTGAGAACCATGCGGACATTCATTTATTCATCGAGCGTCTGAGGGCAGGAACGGTGCCCTGACTACAAGGGTGACTCAGGCACGCGGGGCCCTGGAGACCGCCCGTGTGGAGGAAGCCGGGGGACGGGCTGAAGGACATGCAAGAAGGTGTCTAGAGTGTCTATCCTTTTCCACAGTCCACAGGGTGGTCGGGGTGACCCCAAGCAGAGCCGGGTGCATCTACTTCTACGTAAAATAATTTAAAAGCTTGAACTTAGCTTCGAAGTTGAGGGAGGAAAAAATACGAATAATTCAGTCCTTTTAAAATCCTGGAATAAGAGGAGAAAGTGCTTTGACCCGGGCCGAAGTGGAGAGTGGCGTATCTGCCAGTGGCCTCTTCCTGCATTTGAATTTTAAGGAACATGCCCACCATCGTGTTCTGTGTGACAAGGACAGCTTTCAAGCCTGCGGGGAGGAGGGCCTGCTGGCCGGCCCAGGCATCCTGGGATCCGCTCCTGTTACTCCACAGCGCTCCACAGGAGGGCGACAGAGAGCACAAAATTGATTCCCTCCTGCTCTGAGCAGAGTGGGGACAGCAGAGAGGTGACCCAAGTTCCCCTAAGGTCTCTGAGGGATGTGCCAAGTTGCCAGGGGAGCAC
Organism: Procyon lotor; assembly: GCA_028646535.1. Taxonomy (NCBI): domain Eukaryota; kingdom Metazoa; phylum Chordata; class Mammalia; order Carnivora; family Procyonidae; genus Procyon; species Procyon lotor. The sequence continues at coordinate 104,145,328 of CM053603.1, read as the reverse complement.
ACGGGGAAGGCATGCTATATGGTCATGAAGTAATTATTTATGATGCTGGACAAGTTCTTGGAACCCTTGACAAGATCATGCGTGCCCAACTCATGAATCATAGCTAAAGTCCACCGTTCATTTCCTACCACAGTGTGAACTTGCTCCCCTACTCATGGCTGTGTTGTCTTTCACCAGCGCTCCCCTGCCTTGTGCCTCTCTGGCACAGGGTTTATCTTTGAGAAAATAGTGCCTTTCTAGAGGGAGATAAGTGCACGTCTGGGTATGAACTTAGTTCCCAAGTTTCCAAGTCCTCGGGTTGATAGCAAACATACACATACATCTTGTTCTTATTAATTGGAGAGCAAAGTTCAAAAGTAATTTTGAAATCGCCAGTTAAAAAAATGTGCTTAGCCAAGTTCACTTTACCAAGTAAGAGTCTTTTTCATTTCTACAAAACGTACTCCTCCTTACCGAGCCAACCTTGATTTTGCTCTCCTCCAGCTTGCGTTTTCTGCCTCCCCGAGACAGCTTACCTCCGTGTCCCCCGACATGCAGCGTGCTCAACCCCAGCCTCAGTTTTTCACCATTTCCTGCCTCCCTGAACTGTCTTCCCGGAGTGATTTCCTCTTCGTTCTTGAAAGCCCAGCTTAGGTTCTCTCATTACAATAGACCTTCCAGATATGACTCTCACCAAGGTCTTTTTCTTCTCCGATTCCTTTTGGTCTCTTGTGTGATATTATCTATAAACTGTGCAAAAATGCTTTCATGCGCGAAACTCCCATCTATTGCCTGAACTGTGTGTTGATGGTGATCATGCCGTTGAACCCCATTGTGCCTAATAAAGTTCTAGACCTACTTGGCGATTGGTTGATGCCTGTGTTGACTAATTGAACCTGTTTTCTTCTTTTTTTCGTGGTAGTGTTTTAGAAAATGGAAGTTTGCTTTTTCTTTGGATTGTCTTTTTATCTGTGGGTTCATCTCTTTCCTGTGGCAGGTCAAAAAAATTCCAGTCATTTATTGAGAGCTGCTTAGTGAAGAATCACAGCCAGCGACCAGCCACAGAACAATTGATGAAGCATCCATTTATACGAGACCAACCTAATGAACGACAGGTCCGCATTCAACTCAAGGACCATATTGACAGAACAAAGAAGAAGCGAGGAGAGAAAGGTTAGAGAAGCACATTTGTATTTCTGCAACGGAAACAAAAGAGGGAGTGGGTCATGGGCTCTTGATGTATTTGGAGGTGGCCGTGGGGGTTTCAGATGGGCCTGAATTATTCTTTAATGTAAGGGGCTGCCTCTGAGCTCGCAGCCTGTAGACATCAATGGAGTGAGACTGTGAAATGGAATCTTCATGAAAGGGTAGAACTGTAAGGAATATTCCTTTTACCAGGCACTGACAAAAAGTCACGTTGAGTAATACTATGAAGTGGTTTAATATGACAAGTGATTTTCTTAGTTCAAATGAATATTCATGTTGTGAGACTAAAAATCGACAGAAGACAACCTAAAAAAACCCACTTAGTTGACATTCTTCTATACCGGCGGTCTTCAACATTTAAGTTTTTGTGCTCTGAGGCTCATTTCAAATTTATTTCAGAAGTCAGGATGAATTTTCTTATAGTCACAGAGTTGCTGGACTTGGTATATGGAACATTGAACTTTGAGCTGGGACATCATTTAATGCACTTTTTTATTTTATGGAGTCAAAACTCTTATCTCTTATGGCGCTAGTTGTACCACACTATCTCCTCAGTGAGTCAGTGGGAAGGACATGAGGGAACTTGGAGCCCTAGGACCATACCCTGGTTGTTTGACTAGGGACTCGGACCTTATCTAGCATCCTGACCACGGAGAAAACTCACGTGGTCTGGGGCAGGTTTTATGCCTCGGTGTGTGGGAGGTATGGAAGGTTGAGGTATGGGGCGGAAAGGGAAAGATCCAGAGGATAGACAGGGTGAGTCCTTCCTGGGTGGAGGCAGGAGGAGCAGCAGGGTAGAGTGGAGGAGGGATGACACTGAAGAGGCATTATAGGGCTGGCGAGGTGAGTACTGAGCATGTGCAGAGTGGAGAGCAAAGGGGCAGGCAAGGCACCAAGGGTGGGAGGCACATGGCCGTGTGCTTTTCCCCCGCTTCTGTCCCGGACACGGCTGTCCTCTGTCCTTTCCCAGCCAGATGGATCATTGGAGGGTGGTGGGCAGCACACTTCGGAGGGCACTCTCCTTTTATTTGAATTCCCCTTCTTAGTTTGTGCAGTTACTGTCTACAATGTGGCAAGGTAGGAGCAGGTGTGTGGGGTGGGCGGTGAGCAGTGTGAGTCAAGACTGGGCAGGGGTGAGGGCAGCAGGGGCCGGAGCAGGAGGAGAAACCCTCAGTGAAGTTTCAAAGGAAGAGTTTCTTCCTGGCTGCTGGCCTTCGGGAACTCAGGGAAATATGCAATCAGGTTCGAGTCAGGAGGCTAAGCCAAAAAGGAGACCCATCACCTGAAATAATAAAATAGTGTATGTCAACCATACTTCAATTAAAAAAAAATAAAAGATACACTACTAAATATTTGGGGACCAAAGTATTTTTACTTCAAGTACTAAACAGAAAAAGAAGCTTCATCGCCCATTTGATTGAACATAAAATTATTATGGCCCTGGAAAATAAATACATAAATAAAAATCCTGAACAAAACAAAAAATGAAAAAAAAGGAGGCCGTTAGTCGTGGGTGGAGAGGGATAGTGTCTGCCCGAAGGAGCTGGGAGGGAGTTGGAGGAACCAGGAAGAACCAGGCGTGAGAAAAGTAGCTAAGTCAAGATCAAAAAGTTCCAGGACTGGGCCGCCTGGGGGGCTCGGTCGGTTAAGCTTCCAACTCTTGATTTCAGCTCAGGTCACGATCTCGGGATTGCCAGATCAAGCCCAGTGTCGGGCTGCACCCTGCGTGCTGAGGGTGGAGTTCTGCCTGAGACTCTCCCTCCCGCTCTCCCTCTGCCCCTGCTCCTCCCACCCCTGCAAAAAAAAAAAAAAAAAAAAGTTCCAGGACTGAATTTTCATCAAACACAACGCCATTAGAGGCTGACTTCTCTAAAAGGGAAATTTCTTTTTCCGTGGGCCTGTTGCTTCCAGATTCAAATCCCGAGTTCCCATTCCAGCTCTACCCCCTGAATAGTCACCTGAACTTCATCCCAGTTTTCTCATCTTCAAAATAAGAGAGGGGATAGGATAGTCATCAGTATACCCATGCATTGTTGCGGGTTAAATGAGAGAAGGCATTCAAATGTTTAATACAATGTCCGGCATATAAACATACTCAATAAATATTAGCTGTCCTTGTATAAACAGTTCTTTATTGACCTGTAATTTTTCAGCACAATTCAGTTACTTTCTGAGAACTCATGAGCTCTTTGCCTTTGACTTGGGAGTAGAACGGGAAAGTTTGTGCCTTGGGTTGTTTTCACATTTTGGGGGCACAGAAGCTAGAATGTGACTCAGAACTCCCCGTTCTATGACAATAGACTATTTTTAATGTGTTCCTTCTCTGCAGAGTAGAAGAGTAAGATTCTCGGTAGGAGATGAACTCAGGAGTGACCCGGTAATGTGAGGGACCTAATTCTGTTTAGGTTTAGCCAGCAGAAGCCTTTTCTATCTGCTCCCCAGAAAGAGTGTGGGTCAAGTGAGGTCTCATTCCATTTGCTCAGTTTCATCAAATGACTTAATTTACTTCCTCTAATACTTTCACTCTCTCTTAGTAGCTCTAAGACCACCTTTTGGTACAATCAATTTTATTGAGAATTGACTTATGATTTTTTTAACCTGATATTATTTTTTCCTTAAGATATGTGGACATATGCTAATTTATGCCGGTCATATAAAAACAACAAGACCGGATTCTGGTGAAGTATGACAACCGAAGGGCCTGACAAAGAAGGTTTTACCCTGGAGAGTAGAAATGTTCGGATTAATTGTGTGCTTCTTTCCCTTGCTAGGATTTCCTTTGCTAGATAAAATTTCTGCATTTTACTTCAAATTCTCTGTTGATTCAGGAAAGTTTGGAATAGTCAACTTTCAGTGTGGAATATCGAAACACTTTATGAAGGTCCTTTGCATATTGGTGAAATAATACTCAAAAAATAAGAGGCCTGGAAACCTCGCGCATGTCTAAATACTTGAAGCTAACTTGCGATTTTTAAAAATATACTTGAAGTCAATGGGCTTTTGGCTCCTTTTCATTAACCCCTTACTGGCGGGAGAGAAGGGAAGGCAGTGTTTAGTTCTTATAGGTGCTGCCGCCTGGTGGTAACACTACCAAATTGCAGTTTTAGTTTCTTTTTAGGGCTACACCAATGCCTTCTAAGTTGTAATTACTAACCCGCAGCTATGAAAGGATCATAATAATGTGACACTTCCCTTGCTTAAAATTAAAATCACCTCTAAAATTCCCCATTGCCCACAGAGAAGTCCTCAGTAAGGTATGTATAAGGATCAGGAAGTCGTATCAGATGTGCCGGGCTTACTCATTCCGTCTGCTTTTCTCACGGCCAGACACCTAGCCATTCATAACTCACTATGCACATGTCACAGCCTGTACTGCTGTCAGCCTACTCACGGGGTTATGTTGCTTAGAATGCCCTTTCCCACCACTTTCAGCTGCCATCTGCCTGGAACAGGGCCACCCACTTTGTTGGCCCCTTTCCCCATTATGACCAATGGAACTTGCTCCTTTCTCTGATATCTCATTGCTCTTTTTATGCACTTCTATTTGGCATATAATATGTTGGAAAGAACACTAGTTTTAAAGTTGGAAAAGTTCTGGATGGAATTCTAAATCCAAATCCCAGATCAATTGACTTTTTATTAAAAAGTCACTGGTGCTATTACTTATCCTCTTGTAATAGTGTCTTTGCTTGAAAAGTGGTTAGTGTGTTAAAGGATTGTTAAGCAAAAGAAATGAGAGAACATAAGCCAAGTATTTAGGAGGGTGACTAGCCTGGGAGACACCCAATAAAGATTAATTTCTTAATAATCGTGGCAGATCTAATTACCTACTTGTCCATCTCACCCATTAGATTCTGATCTCCTCTAAAGCAAAGACTCAGTCTTATTCATTATTACGTGTTAACTTGCTTAATATATTACTGACTTAAATGAATGTCCCCAGTAAGTCATTTAACTCTATTTTCTAATAGCATGCACTGTCAAATTTCTTTTTGGTTTTGATCAAGATATTTAAAGACAATTTGTGGGTCCATGTAAGTCATAATGAAACTCTTACTTAAAAAATGATTAATGTGGATAATAAGTTAATAGTGGGCCAAAAAAGAATGGTTTAGGTAGTCCTTTAATGGGAATTAACACAAACTGAACAACTTAGTTTTTGGTTCCTTTTCATGTAAACAGCAGGCATTCGGGACAGATATCTAGAGTGAGCTGGGACAGTCTTGGATGTGAATTCCATGTACTTGAATCCATCCCGCTCAGCTGGTGGGAACTGTTAGATCACAAGTCAGGAGGCCCGGGATCTGTCCTAGGTCAGCATTAATGACAACTCTTAGGGCCTCAGATTACTTATATATCAAGCAAGGGAGGTAGGATTGACTGAGCTCTGGCATCTTTTCGTGCACTAACATTCTGTGAGTCTCTCTTTAGATGAGACCGAGTATGAATACAGCGGGAGTGAGGAAGAAGAGGAGGAGAATGACTCAGGAGAGCCCAGGTAGGAGAGGAAAAGCCAAGTCTTATTTTCACGTTCTGAACTGTGCTTGTGTGAAACTCACTTCCTTTTGATTTACAGGTTCATTTTTAAGAATCAAGGAAGGTGGTCTTAATTTATTGCCCACGAACATATTCGTTATTTGGGAAAATGTCCCTGGGCAGACTCTTACAAAAATGTGGAAATCCGAGTATTCTTTATCTTATCCCCTAAGATATATGGTCTCTATTCTAAGACTTGTTTCCTCACATACAGAACATGTGGAATGGGTAGGAGGCAATTATCCGGATAATGCAAGCCTCAAAGGACCTAAAGCTATGATTTTCAGGAGACCTACGTGGTATTTTTGGACTCGAATTCTTCATTTCGTTACTTCATACCTTTGAGAAGCCCATGTGGGCAGCCACTGTCCTTGTTGCATGTCTTGGTATTTTCACCACAAACTAATCCAAGAGGAAATGATTTCCAGGAAATCAACTCACACTCTAGAGGGGAATCCTAAATAGAAAATTTCTTGCTCATTCCAGTTGTCACATGTGGGACTCCCAGGACCAATGTTGCTTTATCGTTACAATCCGTGCGTTTTGAATTTCACTTGACATTGCCTTCCAGTGCGTTAATGAATACTTCAGGTTAGTGGGCTGAGATTGCCAGGATTTCTCTTCCATGTGAGAGGTCAGCTGGTGGCAGTTTGGTGAGTTGAGGTGCAAAGGCACATACACCATATGCCCTATACTCAGGGAGTGAGATTTACTGGGGAAAATGCCAAGTAGGAGGCTCACTGGGAGAAATGGGTCCCCATCCTCTAGCCGTCCAAGGAGGGGGCTCCGGTGGTCCAGGAGGAGTAATTCCCATACTGCTGAGGCAAAGCTGCCTGCTCAGGAAAGGGGCCAGCTCAGTCCTTGCTGCTAGGACAAGCTAGTGGGCCGTCCAGTTTTTCTCTACACCTGCTTACAGGCATTTGCAAGGTCAAAGACTGAAGGAAAATTTTTCCTTCCATCTGATGCTTGACACTTTGGCTGCCCTCAGTTTAGCTGCATAAAGACGATGTTTGTCAAATAGTGACATGGAAAATGAACATTCTTATAAAGGCACAGGAGCAAATGTGCTGCTCTCAGAGAAGCTGCGTGCTGTTCTTCTTTTTCCAGAGCCCACCCAGATGTCACATCAGTCCTACTGATTACCCTCTACAGAACCGAGAAGCCCTGTTTTAACTAGTACTTGCCGAACTACGTGTTAGGAGTCACTTAGCGGGCGGGCCAAACCGTGACTTAACACTTCGATAATTGTAATGTGTCATTCTATCACATTGAGGATTATGTTCCAAGTCCTGTCTTATGGACCCATGTAATTAATCTTCATGAAATCCTCAAAAGTGGAAAGGGATGGTGGTTTTCTCATTTTAGAAATGGGGGAAGAGCCCAAAGATGGCGCCCA
>CM053603.1:104110210-104137711 GCA_028646535.1 Procyon lotor | reverse complement strand
CATCTCTCAGCAACTCAGTGCTCCAGCTTAAGCGACAAGAAAAGAAAGCTCTAGATAGAATTGTTACAAACATAGTGGCTGCATGGAGCGAAGAAAACGATGTTTGTAGCGCAGAGAAACTAGAAAAGAAAGATGAAATAAATTTAGACTTTGTTCAAAACCAATGGCTAGACGGAGACGGTTCAGTTCTGAATATACATGCGTATATATGTGTATGTGCTGTGTGTGGACACATATATACAGACGTTCGGTTCTCATTTTATTTTGGGAAGGTGAAGTTGGTCACCCTCAGCGTGAAGGGGAAACACATGGACTGAGCAATCGTTCCCTGGGATGTTGGGACTCCTGCCCAAGCCACGGTCATGGCCTTTCCCCTCTTTGATTGCTACTGTACCAAAATCTAGCATCAGTCACAGAACAGAGCAATTCCCACGGTTCCAGCTACTACAATGACTCGCTTGATTTGTCATCATTCCCCGGGGAGCAGAGGCACCACATCAAATAATGGCCTGCCCCCAAGCCCCGTGCCGCTGAAATTTATAGCCCCAGAGCTGAGTTTATCAAGAGGAACGACAACCGAAAAAAAAGGGGGGGGGGGGAGGAATTCTCTTCCAGAATGACAGGTGTTTCATTTTCTTTTGTTTAGAATCAGTCACCCGGCAGAAACCCTCGTGAGGAATACTGAAATGAATGCGCAAACACCAAAAGGGAAGAGACCATTTTTCAGGTTTCCACGAGTATGATGGAGTCTTCAGCCTTATGCATGTGATGGTGTGGTATCTAATCACGAGACACATTGCAGGCAGTGGGCTGGGTCTCTGACTACCTTCGACTTCACATGCTTTCAGGGCAATGCAGAGGGTAGCACGGCAGAAGCGTAGCCGCTCTAATTCGCACGGGTTACACTGCCCATGGCGCGTGGCATGCAAATGAGGAAAAAGCAGTTGGACATCGGTCTTACCATTTCTCCCTATATTAGTGACCCATGTGGGAATCAGAGCATTCAGTGAGAGACAGGGCATTAGGGAGAAAGAAACTCATTGAAAGATACTAAATCCCACAGTTTTCTTATGGCCATATTCTCTCTTTATTTCCATTCAGAAATGTATTCGTTTGTCCAATTCGTCTGAGGTCAGATTAGAGCGATGTAGGTGATCTAAATGGCATCTCCTAATCTCTAGCCTAATTGGTTAGAAGAAACACTGTGAGAAATGTTTGTAGCTAAATCGTAAATGTAATTTTGTTTTGGGGGAGATCACAAATCATCATGTCTCTCTACCGTCCCCTCTGTGTCAGGCATTACTCTGTTGGTGAAGACTGGGAGAGGAAACGGTTCAGGTGTTTCATTTGGTCTAGAAATTTAGGATGTTCAAGGTGGTGAGGGAAGGAGTCATTTCTTCCAATTTCATAATAAAATCAAAGGAAAGCAATCACGGCTTTTAAATTTGTTCTGAAGGCACTTGAAAAAAAAAGCACATGAAAAGGGAAGCTTTTGAAAATTCAAATTGTGGGTTTTCCACCCAAAGATATTTGCTGGGCTTTTTACACACATGCACACATGCATGGCCTCAATCTCAGTGGATGTATTTACCCCATCTGTGAAAATGAAAATAGAATTACATTAAAGCGACTCGAAGGTGTTTAAATATAATGTATGCTGCTAAAAGAAAATGGCCACATAGATAGTAAAGTTTATGCAATTGTATTTCTTGTTTCTTTGGCAACGGGCCAAAATAGGACGAGGCAATATTCAGATTTCATCTTTATATTCCTTATTTTCTCTGGACATTGCCAACGTTTATCTTTATCAAATTGAGAAGAAGGGTATGCCATACTTGAACACAGTGGGAAATACAGTTTAGATATTTGTTAAAGTTATGAATAGAAAAGGATATTATAATCATCCAAACCAGTAAAATAATAACAGGTAAATTTATTTTGTATTTTGCCCTCTATATGTTAAGACACGTTAAGTCTCATCAAAGAATGTAAAGCATTCAAAATGTTACTTATCATTAAAAAATGCATTTAATTTAAAGAGAGAATATGGTTTAAAATAATTTATTTCTAATGTTATTAATTCTGAATAAAATATAATAATATTAGCTGTGATTTATTTAAATTTATAATACATTTTCCCTGTGGGTTCATTTTCCTCATCTCTGACATTTCAAAACAAGACAAACGAGATTTGAAAAAAAAAAAATAAAAACTCTTTAAGCAATATTTAGCCGGTTCAAAGCCCATTGATTTCAGGAAACTCTCATTTGTGAAAATGACCTGACTTTTTCTAAACACTGTATCTAAGAAAAGTTTAAAGTTCTGACCAGTTTTGTAATTTCACTTTAAATTAGAATATTTTTTTAAGTTTTGGTTTCTACATTATTAAAAAGCTATCTTTCTTGAAACACTGAAAGCAATTGCAAATTCCTTTTAAGTTTACTTGGTAACAGCTTGGATGGTGAGACATATATGAGACTCCTAAGGTAACAATAATGAGTAACTCAAAGGTAATACCCCAGTCAAAGAAAATTAAGCTCCCTTTGCCAATGGTCTACACGCTTAGCTGCGGTTTTGTTCCGTATCCATCCACTCTGGAAGAATTTACAATAGCAAAGTTATAGAACATAGACACGATCTAAAACTGACACCACTGGCTTCAGATCCATTTTCATACATTTTATTTTCTGATAATACCAATTTTCTCCATATAATGAGTTTTTGTGGTAATTTATTGCTTGGCTGTCTCAAGCCTACAGCTAAAAACTATTAAAAAAAAAAAAGAAGAAGAAAAGTACTATTTAGCGTGAAAATACTTGAGAAATGTAGAGTATCACTAAAAATGGTAAGGCTTTTTTTTTTGACTATGAAGTAAATGTGAAGATAGGAGGCTCTTAGCCAGAGGCTTCTTTGCTATAACACTTTTTAGAATTAATTTGATTTTTTTTCATTAAAAAAACTCTTAATCCGACAGTTATGCATACTTTATCTAAAAAGTTGTTCTTTTAGGTCTCTTTTTAGAAACAATGTGGTTTATTTAGATTTTAGTTCAATTTTTTGAGCTATTAAAATATAAGTTAAAAATCTTTAAGCTTGTCTTTATGTATGAAAATAACTTATTTCCCTTTTAGGAAATCTTATGAAATGACATTGGGAAAGTTACTTAACTTCAGTGTCCTCATCTGAGAAAAAAAGGTTTTAGACCACTAGCTATTGTTCAAGTTCTTGTCCAGTCTGTGGGTGTGCTCTGGAATTTTCCAGATTCTTACGTAGTAACAAAAAAATAGTGCTAAAGCCAGTGTTTGCTTATGTATATCATCTTCATGTCATATGTTTAATTGTGCTAAAGTAAAATAGGTATTTATTTTCAACGATCATGTTAATCGCAGACTATAGTGCACAATCTTATATTCCATTACAAAGGAATGCCAAAGTAATGGACACTCCCTCAGATCGATGTTCATGAAAAATCAAACCATTAGATTAACAATAACAAGCAACAATTTTTTCAGAGTTTTAAGGCTTTTCATTTCAATTCGGGGTTATCTAAATGGCCAATCAGTCACCGTGGAAGGAAGCGATATCAACACCTATGAATGAAGATAGGAGAGAGGTTTATTTAATTCACGATTTCTCAACTGGGGCACTATTGACATCTGGGGCCAGATTGTTCTCCACTATGGGTTGCTCTCCTGTGCACGGGAAGACGTTTGGCAGCCTCTCTCTGCTCTACCCACAAGACACAGCTGGCCCTGCCTCCCCCCTCCAAGTTGTGACAACCAAACTGCCCCCAGACTTTGCCAAGTATCTCCTAAGGAGGGGTGGGGAGAGGAAGGAAAAGGAGAAGAGGAATCGTCCCTGGTCCAGAACTACTGAGTTAGGTAGAACCAAGTAATACTGTATTTTGAGTGGTTTAGATCAGTGACATTCAAGGGTAGCTGGGGTCATCATTTCCAACCACACATGGTTCCAGAGATTTCAGCGTATAGCTTACATCCCCTCAATTACTCATACTTCTGTTGTCCCCTGTGATCTCTGTCCAGTGTATGAGAGTAAAACCACATAAATAAAGCCATTTTTAAAAGCCTAACATGTCCTGGGTTAACCAGATGGAATCCGTTTCCCCCAAGACAGCCACCTTCAAGCTAATTTCTGCGCTAATGAGATTGCCCTAGGGTTGCGCACACACACAACCATTTTCCTAGCAGCCATAGCACCAGAATATAGTCCTCTTTCTTCAGTGATTTGGGAGAAAATTGATAGGAGTTGTGATAGTTGCTGTCCTTCTGACTCTATTAAGAGGGGAAGGGCCAGGCGGTGTCAGAGAGCAATGAAGAACTTTCTTTGTTTCCTTCCTATAAATGCCACCCCCATACTGTTGACATGGAGAGTCTCATTTTTTTTTTTTTTTTTTTTTTATGAGCAGCAATCCTTTACCTAAGAAATAACATTCCAAATCACTCTGAATTTAGGTAAGATGTCCTAATTCTGAAAAAGTGAGGCTCTTTGATAAAGAACGGATGCATAGAAAACTGTTTCCTTCGCTGGCCAAAACGGCTCCCTGTCTCGGGCCCAAACCTTAGCATGAGGACAATCTCTTGGCTTTACACTCACAAAATGCCCTCGCACATGTGATCTTGAGTGATCCTAGTCAAGCTTGTGATCGAGGCAGAGCAGGTGTCTTTATCCCCATTGTGCACGTGAAGAAATTGGCCCAGAGAGGTTCTCTGAGGCTGGCCTTGGCCAGTTCCTTATTGGAGGGGCTAGCATTTGAATCTGTTGACGCCAAAGCCAGTGCTTTTTCCATATCATTTCATAAAAAATGGCACTCAAAGAGCTACAGCTGTAAAGCCATGAGAGTAGTCTTCAGATTTCATGCAGTTAGGACTCTTGGCAAGGCCTGACTCTTAAAACACCACCACCACCACCACCACAAATCTACTATGCCATGTTCATGCAGGTCTGACAAACAGCACAAAGGCAGTCATCCTTCTTAGCAAGCTACCTAACATTGACAAAGCCATATATTCCTCTAATGGAAAAATGTCTCCACAGATAAGGAAATAAAGTCACTTAACTGGCCAGGATTCATTAACTAAAGTTGATGTCGCTGCCGATGCTGTAGCTAATGTCCCACAAAATGGATCTAACAATACCCAGTAACTCCTTGTTCACAAATCACACGCTATAAATTCGGAGGGCTTCAGCATGATGTCTCTCTTCTTTGTTAGTAAAACTGCCATCCCCCCCACAGCTGGTGAGTACAGGTGAAGGGCTAGGCTTCGCTACTGGAAGACGCCGGGATGAAAAACTGCAAATCACAGAGCGCTAATGCTTATCTTTAGCCAGACTGGAACATTGGAAAAGTGGCACTTTGCCTCGGAAGGAAGGTGTCCAGAGCTTCCCATGACTGTCTGGGGTGCTCAGGCTGGCCGTGGTCGGAGGGGCTGGCCTTCCAGCAGACCACACTCAACAGGACCGAACTTTAAAATCTGGGATCCACCAGGCCGCCTCTCTGAATGTCAACATCGGGAAACCAGCTTTACAGTTACATCGTTGTGACAGCATGACCAAGAAAAGGTAATACTAACCTCATCTATCGCTTTCTTATAGCTCTGAGAGAGGAGGAACCCAGTCCAGAAGAATCCACAGGTGGGGAAAAGCCAGAAGAGAGGCAGCAGGTTAGACACACAATGGGAATGGTTAGTACACAACCAAGAAATGCAAAAGAGCGGAGAGAACCTCAACCCCGAATGGGGCGAATCCCCTTTGGCATTACTCTCGCTCTGCCCCCGAACTTTAATACGTGCAAACCAGAGTAAGCCAAAAAGTCTTCATATTCATTTCATAGAAAAGGTTCTCCGAAATTTTAAAGACAGTAAGTGGATAGTCACTCATCCCAAATTAATTTCTGACTTTCAAATGTCAGCCTCTATGCTCTTATTTCTTTCGCTAAAGCTATTTGGGGTCTGATTTCAGGTTGTCAGGCCCCTTGTCAAACCACGCTTATCACATTTGGGTCCAGAAAAACACAGTCCTGAAGGCATGAAGAACAGCAAAAATGGTATTAATTCATATGGAAAAAAAATCAAGCCACAGAACGTGACCACTTCTCCATAACTGCAGCTCCACATCTTTTTGCCAAAGCTGCTGAGTAGAAATTATGTAATGATAGGAGTTATTGCTCCCCTTTTTTTATTCTCTGAAGTAGCGCTGACAGTCAGCAAAATGCCTAAAGGCATCAGGTAGGACTTCCTTCTGGATGCTTCTAGCATCCATGCTTCTTGTTAATCTCAGCTAAGTTTCGTTTCACAGTCATGAGCATATCGCCAACTACTTGATCTAACGGCTTCTCTGGCAACTTAAGAGAGTTCAAAAGCACTCACAGCTGGTCGACTAGGGCGGGTAATGTCCCTGGATTCTTCCGGCTTCACCTTGGGAGGCTCGTGGGGGAGCACAGGAGATCCTTCTGACTTACTGTTGGCTGCAGAGAAAAACAGGGGCCAAGAAAATCAATGACCATCACGAAGTGTTGACTCAAGTTCCGCAGCTCTGTGGTGAGTCACCCTTCAGGATTATTCAGGGACCCGTCACTCACTTAGGCAAACCCTCAAACACATCTGTGAAAAAACACTGTTCATGTTTGAGCAAACGCACTCAGGCTTGTGACCTGGAAGTCACTATTAATCATAAGAAAAACCAGCAAACACCACTGCCACATCATTTACTGAGAACTAAATGTGCGTCACACCTAATGCTAAATGCCTTCTACGTCAACTGCCTTATAGGATTCTTGCTCCCAGCCAACCTGTGGCACTCTTTTTCCATTTTACAGTTCAATGCAGACTTCAAGAGAAGGCATACTAGCCTAAGGTCATGCAGAAATTAGGGGCAGAACTGGGATTCTGCCTGGTTTATCCAAGTCCTATTCATGGTTATTATACTAAACCAGCTTCTGTGTTAACATTCTATGCTAGATTTCTTCTTTTACCACTTATCCATTAGAACAGGTTATTTTGATGGCACAGAAACTTATTTTATTTGATGGAATGGTTTTTAAATGGGAGGCAGGGGTTGTCTGGGTCCTTTAAGGAAGGGAGGATGAGGTGGGGTCAGGAAGGACAGTGTTGGTGACCAAGGGAAGAGACTCAGGACAGAGGTACAGAGCAAGGAAGTTGGAGGGCTCCCCAACAGCTCCGGAGTGAAGAGCATCTCTCTGATTTATTTATAAGGTAGAGAAAATCAATCTGGCATAGGAGAGATTCTTTTGTTTTAAGGTCTTTCCTGGGCAGAAACACACTAGGGAGACAACTGTGGTCTTAACCCAGAGGATCTAGGGGCCAAAGGAAAGAAGATAAGAATTAAACCCCAATCAGATCGGAGAATTAAAATGATATGCATAACTTTAGTTTCCTTTAGTTTGCTGTAAGGATAGTAAGTGGCTTATGAATAGAAAAAAAGATAAGCCAATGGTAGTTTTCTAAACTAAGTAAATTTATATTTGGATTAAAAATCAGAAGTACACATGACCATGGGCTGGGCCACTGACACGTGAAGAACACATATGGCACAACCACACCCCAGTCCAGAGACAGGAGTGTTGCGTGCCAGGTTTCAACCTTGTCAAAATGGACAGTGATTTTACTTACTTAAAACCTTAAAAAGATACTAGGTGGCCAAGTCCAGTTGTGTCCAATGAAGAGGCTAAGAAAAAACTAAAAGACTGGTACTTTTTCTCAGGCAGAGTAATTTGTTAATATTTGTCAGATTGCACTTAAAAAAGGTCTGGTCTTTGGTACTCGGAAGCAAAATTATCTTCCGAAGGAGGTTGTTCAGAGTCAATTTTGCAGCGCGAAACAATGTGTTGTCATGTGTAATTAGCTGGCCATTCTGCTGTTTTTCACAAGCTTCTTCATTAATGAGAACTGCACAGGGATGAAAGACTTGAATAGATGGTCAGAGAGGCTCATTTTTTATTCCTCTTGAGTAGGAATAACCCAAAAAGTCAAATACACTTCTTAAGTCAAAGAGTTTACTTCTTCTCTAAAGCGCCTATGTTCTACATTAGTCTTCATTGAATTTCACTTTGAGAGATCCCTAGTATTATGAACTCTATTCAGAATACCAAAAAGGGACGACTGGTGTAATGGGAAAAGCGGATGCTTGGGGGTACATGAGACAGGAAACAGGCAACAAATGGAAATGGCAACTCAGGTGACTCGCGAGTGATTATCTTTTCAAATAAGATCTTCCTGGAAAACAACGTCATCTGCAATGAGAAAGGATTTAGTCCAGACTCTGAGGTCGCACGTGGGCCCGGGGATGCTGGTTCTCTCATCCGAGGAGGCCGAGGCTGAGGGCAGTTAGAGGACTGTGCAGCATCGCCCAGCGGTAGCCACAGAAGTCTGGACGTGTACGAGGCCACGGCCATGGCTCTCTGCCCCAGGCAGCGCTGTCAGGGAGGGGCAGGGGAAAGCTTACCTCGAACCCTGGTCCGTTCGCTGGAGCCCGCTTGCGATCCGGGCTGCGAGCCTCCCTGGGAGCTGGGCTGGGAGCTGGGGGTGCTGGAGCTGGAGGAACTACCGCTGCTGGTCCTCTGCAAGGGGCTCTCCGAGATGGGCTCCGTTCTGCGGAGGTCAGGGTTGCTGAACGGAAGGCAGAGCAGCGTGACTACACCCTCCAGACCCCACCATTCACAGACACAAGCACAGTCCAGTCCCGCCCCAGGTACAAAGGAGCAACCAGAGCCCTGTGTCACCCTGCATGGAAAGGGTCACCGGGAACAGGCATGTCGTTGTCTGTGGAGCTCCCAGCCTGACAGGGCTGACGGGACGAACTCCTGACCCAGCTCCTGGCTCATCACACTAGAGTATTAGCTCTGAAATGGTGCTCTGCAAAGGAGGCTTTCTTTTTTTCTTTTTTTTTTTTTTTAAAGATTTTATTTATTTGACAGAGAGAAACACAGCGAGAGAGGGAACACAAGCAGAGGGACTGGTAGTGGGAGAAGCAGGCTTCCTGGAGAGCAGAGAGCCCGATGCGGGGCTCGATCCCAGGCCCCTGGGATCTGACCTGGGCCGAAGGCAGACGCTTAACGACTGAGCCACCCAGGCGCCCCAGGAGGCTTTCTTTTAAACCCTTATTCCCATGTTCACTGTACACAAAACAAAACAAAACCTTGAAAGAGAATAAAAGATTAAAAAAAAAAAACATATCTCTGACCCAAGAGAACTCCAACTATATTTTACTATTTGGTATAGTATCTTCTAGACTTTTTTTCCTTTTGTGTATATGAAAGCATGCTATGTGTTCCGTTTTGCAGCTTGCTTTTTCCCCTTAACACTGCATCGGGAGCAGCTTCTTAGGCTTACAAAAACAATAACGGCTGCTTAACAGTCAGTACATGGATGAATTGGTTTAACTGTTTCTCTACGGCTGTATATTGAGGCACTTCCAATACATTGGCCTGACACACAACACTGAAGTAAGTATCTATCCAGGCACGCAAATACCCAATCCTATCTCTTTCCCAGGACCTGGAATCCTTGGGTAGAAGGACATGAACTGGGCTATGTGTGTTGCATATGTTTGTATGTGAGCGTGCAATGGTTTTACCAGTTTCGCTGAAGTGTATGAAATGGTCCATCTTACTGAACTGCTAACCATGCTTTATTATGAGCAGTTTGCTAATTTGTAAAAAAAAAAAAAAAAAAAAAAAATCTTGTTTTAATGCTGTTTTATTTTATTTATTTTTTTAAAAGATTTTATTTATTTATTTGACAGAGAGAAAGAGATCACAAGTAGGCAGAGAGGCAGGCAGAGAGAAAAGGGGGAGCAGGCTTCCCGCTGAGCCAAGAGTCCGATGTGGGGCTCGATCTCAGGACCCCGAGACCATGACCTGAGCCGAAGGCAGAGGCTCTAACCCCTGAGCCACCCAGGCGCCCCTAATGCTGTTTTAAAACATTACTTCTGAGGGAGAATAATTTTTATTCACACTTATTTACCATTTATAACTCTTCATCTGTGAATTGCTTAATCAAGTTCTTTGCTTATGTGGTTAGTGGTATATTTGCATTTTTAAATTGCTTTCAGGAAGTCCTTATATACTTTGGCTCTTATCAAAAGGGAGGTGTGTTTTTAAAAGAATTATTATTCAGCGCTAACTCAAGAACAAATGCTAGCAGTCTGCACTCGTGATGAGCCCTTACTGTATTATTCACTTTCATAACTTAACTGCCCAAACGGCGGTTACTTATTTGCTCACTCAGGTGGGCCTACCAAGCACTGGGTCAGGCGTCTGAGAGACGGTAATGAACAAGACACAGCCCTTGTCCCCCCCCTGCGTAGCCAGGCCTGTGCAGCCAGGCCTGCGCAGCCAATATCATTCCCGCTCTGCCTGCTGGGAGCGCGGGGCAGTATGCGAGCGTGGAAGAGGGCCACCGGGGCCACTTTTGGTGGCTGTGGAAGTGGTACTAGGACAGCGGTGGGAGATGACTGCTGAAGTTTTTTATGATTTTGTTATAAAAATAAGAAGCCTCCTCAAAGTTTCCACAAAGGTCTTTTTAATTTATAACTCCTAGGCCTCCTCATTTTTCCTTTAGACTTACACAGTGCTGTGCTAAACGGATAATTTAGTGAGACCTGAAACTCGGAGCTCAAATCAGCTGCCCCACGGACCCCTCTACGTGTATCCGATGCCTTCGGTTCTCCAAACAGAACTGCACATCTCTGCTAACAGTCACCACAGTGTGAATGGAGACTGATTTTTAATACAGGAAGTCATGTTAAAATGTAATTTAATGCTTTCATCTTGCTCCGCTCATTTCAACAATGTCAAGAGCACTCTGAACTGTGTAGGGGCTCCCACGTTTCATGTATAAAAATGAAAATAATATGATCTTTTTCCCTTGGGACATTTGCATCTTTGTGTACCAAAAACCTGGCCAGAGAATGCATCATTATAGTCGCAACTAGACCAAATAATTTCTTTTTGAAAACATAAGAACCTTGCTTTTTGGTGAGGTATCTGCCAAAAACATTTCATCAAGTTACAAACTTTTTTTTTTTAAAAAACCTTATTTTTTTATTTGACACAGACAGAGAGAGAGAGAGAGCAAGCGCGAGCAGGGGGAGCTGGAGAGAGAGAGAGAGAGAGAAGCAGATTCCTCACTGAGCAGGGAGCCCAATGCGGGGCTCGATCCCAGCACCCTGGGATCATGACCTGAGCCGAAGGTAGACATTTAACCCACTGAGGCCCTCAGGTGCCCCGAGTCACAAACATTTTTAAATATTGGGTTATTGGAAGACATAGCTGGTAGCCTTGGAAAACATATAGAAAAATAAATATATCCCCATAACTTACTAATTTTGATTGTATAAAAGTAAAATTTATGACAATATCTTTTATAAGTTTTTATGGTGAAGGAGTTGCTAAGTCAACCCAGCAGGATGATCAACTGCAGCAGAGGTGATAATCAAGTTTAAGGAAAATGTTTAAAATTCTCAATATTTTTATAGAACTCCTCGATGCAGTAATTATTTTTGTGAAAACTGCTAGCATTTAATTGGTTTAAATAGATTTGGGTCTATACCAGAAACAGCTCCGGTTTGGAGAGTACCTAAAATGATAAATGTGTATAACACTTGTACAATATCCTACCTTTTGAACTCTCCTTAAAGAAATAATTTTACCTCCTTTTACTCCCCAATAATAAGTTCTTTCCCATGCTCTTCTTGTATAAAACAGTGGTGGTTTAATTAATTATCCAATTAATTATATTCTTCAATAAATGCTCTATTATTTAATTAATTATATAGAAAGAAATTTTATTGATTTAATTTAATTAATTATATAGAAATAAAATTAATAAAGTCCCCAAATATTTTTTCCTGAGAAAAATTCTATCGCTAACCAACTGTATTGCAGATTGAGGGTGAGGGGCACACTAAAGCTTCTTGGTAGTTGCTTCTGTTTTGTAGAATGGTAATGTAGGCTTCCTTGAATAAAAAAACAAACAGACAACAAACCAGCTATGAGGAGAAGGGTGGCTGTGAGTTCTGAGATTTTTTTCCTCTGGTGCCTATGGTGTGTTAGCGGGTTCTGGTTGTTTGCTTGAACACAGGACTCTTTCGATCCTTCAACCGACACCTTTCTACGAAGCACCTTCTTTGTGAGCCTCACTGGACCAGTAGGAGGGATGGGGTCACGCACAGGTCACAGGTACAAGGTGCAAGATAATTTGAGAAAGGGAAAGGTGCAGTGGAGAGCACAGTGGGTAAGGCAAACCTCTGTATGCCTCGTGGGAAAGGACCTGTAAGTATTGTCAGCAACTGAGGAGCAATGAATGTGGCCCGCAGTGGTTGAGGTGGGGTCAAAATGGGGACAGGACTTGACTGGGCCTTGGAGGGGGGGAGCAGGAAGTCTGGGGGAAGCAGCTGAGCAATGACACCACAGGGCCTGGGGTGTTCCTGGGGCTCCCCCCTGCGGGGAGGACACCACCGCCAGGGAGGAGTAGGGAGGAGCACCAGGTCTGTGTCAGGTTTCCCGGGAAGAGTAGCTCATCAGAAGGGATGGACGACTGAGGCCGGTGTGCCTGTAAGGCCTGGGACAGACCTCCCAGGGCAGGGTTCCATATGACCTGCTGGCTGAGAGAGGCAGGCTGACCGGGTGGGAGGCTGCCACCATCCTGATGACAAGGCCTGGGACACGGCTGTCAACGAGGGGCACAGGGACTGGCAGATCCAGTCGGGATGTGCTCGAGTCTCCGATGGGACTCAGAGCCTCTGCCGGTGTGAAGTTAATTGGATCCCATGGGCATTAAACCCCTGACCAGGGCCTCATTAGCACGGGTCCCCCTCGCTGGAGCTCACCAGCATGCTGATCTTAACAGGCTGCAGTTTCTGCTGCTGGAGACTGAAAGAACTATTTCATTTCTATATAACCACACACAGAAATTGAGAAAACTTTAAAATACTTTTTCTACCTTATTAGTTTTTTTGGGTGAAAATATAAGTATTTTGAGAAAATGTCATACCATTTATATTTTTCTTTTCCTTATTATGTAGTAATATGGTCTGGCCTTGGGGCCATGGGGTCTGAGATAAATGGTTTTAGAGGGAATTTCAGAAGAATTCTATGAAAGAACAGATTTCCTCTGGTCACATATTAACTGCAACTACTCAGATCCGAATGTGAAAAAACTTGAAAATATTCATATATAATATTTCTTTAAATGCTAACTTTTAGTTCAGAGATTTGCCATTCCACAGACAATGCTGTTTGCTTTATAAAACACACAGGAAAGTGAAAATGTGGCAATTATTCCATTTACTTGAATCATATAAAAAGTCAAAACAGAAAATTAGGATTACAAAGTGATTTCTTGGCCCAAATACTTGGGCCAAGTCTATAATTAACTGGCTGACTGCCAAAATTCACTCTACTTGTTCTTTGATGACACAGCCAATGAGAACAAATGAGCCATGGGAAGAGAGGTTTGGGATGGGACAGAGAATTATTTTTTGAAATTAAACATTTAGTCATCGGGTTTTGACTGGGTGTTTCTGGCTTAATTTAAATCTTTTCATATTCCGAATAGACTTGTTTGATCAAATTTTAATTTGCTTTAAAGGAACACACAAGTCAAAGTTAAATATTAAAGTACATGGAATTTTCTAAAACAATATTTTAAAAAATGAACACATCAAATCTTGACTTAGACTCAGATGATCACCTTGGCAACCTAAGGCAGTGGGGGGCCCAGAAAGCAGGTAAGACCCGCACAGCGACGTGCGCATGCGTGAGAAGGAAGGGCGGGACGGCTGCCGGGGGTCCTGGGGACTGTGCTATCACTAGATTCAGCCTACGTAGACACGGAGGATGGGCAGTGTCCCATGCACATAATGACACGAGTACCAGCTCGAGCAGGAAAGTTTTGGGGATGTAAATAGGTCCCTCGGGAAGATAACTTTTAAAAGGTCGTCAGTATCACAAGAGGGGAGTCGATACTTACAGGATGAGGAGGAGCTACGTATATAGTTGCCAAATCGCCCGGTGGGAAAGGCGGAGGCAACATGGCGCCTTGTCAGTCAACAAATCAAGAGTCCCCGTTCCCTTGGGAACTCGAGGCAGCAATGCCTGCTGCATTTGTCGCTAACCAGCTAAGCACGGCACAGCACTTAAGAGTGGGGACTTTGGTGCAATGCTAGGAGGTTCAAATGGTGGCTCTATCATTTAGGAACCTTGTCACCTTAGGGTCAATTGAGTTAACCTGTGTTCGTCTCAGTTTCTCGTCTATAAAATGGAGGTGACTACAGCTACTCCCTCACAGAGTTTTATATGGTTTACATTAGTCACCACTGGAGATGCATATCGGATATTGACTCACATTATCATAAAGATGCTCCAGAAGTGTTTATTAAATAAGCAAATAAATAAACAACAAATCGCCCCAAACCAAGCAGAAGGCAGAGATGCCCGGGGGTCACCCAGTATCGCTTTCTTGACCAACTAACAGTTCTATTGCTGATACACACCTATTTTAAAACCTATTCTTTATAGGGCTCCTTTCGATTTCATATAGTGTGTGTAGACAGAGGAAGAGTGACATAATTGGAAGTTTTTTCCTGGGACAAGGGAGGCTTTTGAAAATAGTAAAGCTCTGCTTTTTGCTTCGCGTTACAGGTACATGCTGGCACACTCCCATTGTCACTCACCTCCAGAATCTTCCATTCAGGGTGCCAAGCAATTTGTTGATTTAAGCATACCGTTTCCTACATTCTCAGAAATTATCACACATTGTGCAGTCACTAGAGAATATACAAGATCTTGCATCTAGTACCTGGAGTTCATCAGTACCTGAATTTAAAAGGCAAAAACTGAGCTTTTTAACCATTAGCTTCTGCTTTCTATTCTTTGTTTTTCCTACTGGCTTCGCACAAAAGTGGTTTATTTCTCACTCGTATCAGGATATATACCAAGAGAACTGCTCTCTTGGTGGCTCTTCTCCAAGTGGGGACTTGGGGACCCCAGTTCCTTCCATATTCAGACACTGTTGCGTTAAACTTATGATCACTAAGTTTGCCACAGAAGAAGAGAGAGCCTCTGCCTTCTTTTGCCTCCTTTAGATAAGTCAATTCAACTATCTACCCCAAAGCAAAATAAGATAGCAAGGCAAGGAACAGAATTTTGCCCCTAATCATGCCTGTAGCCCCAAAGAGGGGCAGGTGTGGTATATCCTCTGACCCGTGGGCCCTGGACTCAGGTGCTCTTGGTTGAGTCACTGGCTCCCAAGGTCCCACACGGCGGCCCTTCACTCAACAGGTCTTTAATATGCATTTGCTGAATTTAGCAAATGAAAAATAATAACAACAAAACACCCTGAATTTTTCCTTTATTACACGTGTGATTTTTCTTGGGATCCATTTTTACTTTGCCAACTTCCCACTCTACCTTGAGGATCATTTCAAGGAAAAGGGCTGGGAGGGTAAAAAAGAATATTGATCAACTCAAAGAAATCCAGCTTATACACATTGTAAAGGATTAATTATTTAAAAGCAACCCCTTTTTATGGCTTTACAGATGGACAACTGCCTGAAAAATGGTACCAAAAGAAGTATGAGAACTTTGTCAAGACCAGGGAGAACAGGAGAGTCTGCTTTATGGTAATGTGCCCACCCAAACACATCTCCCATTGTCTCTGCCCCTGTGTGTTTCCCTTATACATTGACTCAGGGCTTGGCCATGTGACTGTGGTTGCCAACGGGGCATCAGCAAAGATGATGCAGGCAAGGGCTTGAAAAGGGCTTGTTCGCTGTTCCTGAGGGGAGGTTGTCCAGAGATCGGCCAACAGTAAAGACCAGGATGAGAGACCGCACGATGGTACAGTACAGCTGACCCATCCGCTCAGTGCAGTAAGCCCAAGTGAGACCAGCAGAAAAAGTTATTAGCCAACCCACAGAGCCATAAGAAATAATAAAGTGTTACTATTTCGTACCACTAGGTTTTAGGGTGTTTTTTTATGAAGCAAAGATGACCTAAACTTATCTCTATCACAGTAAATAAACCAAATGCTGCAGCTTTTAAAAATGCAATCCAATCTAGAGTTGCAAAAATCTGATCCACATCTGAAGTGTTGGTCACCCAGAGATATTCAATAACAAGAAGCGGAGTGTTCAGGGACACCTGGGTGGCTCAGTCGGTTAAAAGTCTGCCTTGGGCTCAGGTCATGATCCTGGAGTCCCGGGATGGGGCCTCACATCAGGCTCCCTGCTCAGTGGAGAGTCTGCTTCTCCCTCTCCCCCTCTCTCTGTCAAATAAAAAATAAAATCTTAAAAAAAAAAAAAAAAGAGCAGTGCGCCTGGGTGGCTCAGTGGGTTAAAGCGTCTGCCTTTGGCTCAGGTCATGATCTCAGGGTCCTGGGATCGAGCCCCGCATCGGGCTCTCTGCTCGGCAGGGAGCCTGCTTCCCACTCTCTCTCTGCCTACTTGTGATCTCTCTCTCTGTCAAAAAAATAAATAAAATCTTTAAAAAAAAAAAGAAAAAAGCAGCAGAGTGTTTTGTAGATTACTGCATGTGGCAGGGATGCGGATATCCCATCCCCCTCTCCCACAATCCCTCTGACTTTCATTGTAGGTAAATGATTATTACCACTTAGCTTCCTCCTTCCATCCCTCAGAAACGTGGAAAAAAATGTCAGCTATCTCACAAAGTCCGCATTCTTTGGACAAAGTACAAATTTAAGTGGTTCTGGGGGAAAGGCTCAGGTTGGACAAGCCACTGACCATCGAAGGCCGACTATCTTGGACCTAATGTCATTAAAACAACACTTCAGCGGGAACAAGGAGCTGCTTTGTATCTGATTATATAATGATAGTGCTCTCCCTTTATGGTCGCTAGAGGAAAAAAGGCTTACAGTCGAAATGACGCTTTGATTTACGGGCAGCAAAAATGTGACGCATCCGATCCAATGAACAGAGCCTGAGGGCCGCGTCCAAAGGATTAAGAAGCGCTGATAATTGGGGGCTTACTGCTGCTCCAAGAGGGGGACTGACAGAGTTCACACCGGCAATCCCAGGGCTGCTGTTCCTTTGGCTCCCGGGTCACAGAACACTCTGGTTTCCTCAGCGGTGCTTAGCAATGCCAGTCAGGGCAAAGCTGACAAGTCGCTGGGAAAAAAATGGCTCGTTCGCAGCTTCCCGCAATCGGCATATCCTCTCAGTGTGGGCTAACTTCTTTGCCCTAACGGGATTAATGTGCTTAGCACAGTTCCATCTTATTTATGGACTGACCTCTTCCTAAAGCTCTTCATGTGAAGAGGAAAATTAGAGCTTCACGATCAGAAGCACTCCATATATTAAGGGTAGGTACAAATCACCCTCACCTTTGTTTCCAGTCTGTTGTTCTTACTAGCAAGGGAGAGTCCTTCTTTTATGAACACAGTGAAGAATGTAACAGCCTGCCCAAGCTCATCCTTTTTATAGTCTCACCAGAGACCATTTGCTATTTCAGTGGATCCTAAAAAGTAGTGTATTCATCATGAAAAGTCTGAGGGAAGCTCGCCGAACCAGAGCAGCAAACAGCAAGTGTTACCACATAAAATCAGCTCGGTATGGTAAAGATACTGTTTACTTTCCAGATTCTCCCAAGACCTCTACACCAAATGGTAGGGGAATGCGGTTTCCTGACTGTAGGAATATCCATGGGTGATGGAAAATTCTAGGAGAGCACAGAGCAGCAGGGGGAGCATAACTATATCGTAGTGACCCTCCGTAATGCCACGGAGGTGATTTCTTGCTAAGAAATGGTCCTTTTGTAATTTGCCAAGCTAGAAAGCTCCGCAGCTGGCCACTAATGCATTTCTTTGGCAATGACTTTGTAATGTCTTTTTTTTTTTTTTTTTTTAAGTAGGCTCCACACCCAGCGTGGAACCCAACATGGGGCTTGAACTCCCGACCCAGAGATCAAGATCTGATTTGAGATCAAGAGTCGGACGCCCAACCCACTGAACCAACCAGGCGCCCCTGACTTTGTAACGTCCTACTGGCTCCCAGGGCACATTTCTTGACCTGATGCTGAAAATCACCTCAAACCAGGCCATCCTGTTGTGCTGACTTCACGAAACGGTCTCTGGAGTAATGCTTTGGGGCCTTCCAGCCAGATTTCAATTTGCAATTTTACTCCCCAATTTTTAAAATTGTTCGGTGAGGTACACCTGCTTGGCTTCCAGACAGTCTCATTTCTTCATGCCCTCACTCATTCATTCATGAGCTGCCACTCTACACTGACTTCTCTGAAAGCCTACTGAAGAAATAAAAGGCATAGGTTCTGGGCCCACCAAAGCTTACTGTTCAAGAGGCCAGGCAGCCTGTCTCTGAAGTGAAAAAAAGGACAAAGACAATTGTTAGGAAAGCGATAATGACAATGACACGTGGGAGCCTCTTCCTTCACTTTAACCATCTTCCTCGCCTTACCTTGCTCTGATGGGTTGAGATCCTAGTCTGGGTCCCAGAGCACTGCCATTTCCAGGAGAATTCTTTCTGGCTAACGCTGGGGATATAGAAGTTGTTCTTTGAGGCACCTGAAAGAAAAACTGGAATTCAGAAATATTTTCCATACAATAGCTCCCACAGGCTCCTACCTGAAAAGCAGCCTACCCCTCTCCTAAAATTTACCAGGAGTTATAGAGACCATCAGAAACGGGAAAGACATGGTGTCCATTTTTCAAAGAAATCTTTAACTCCCTAAACAAAATCACATAAAAGACACGGGGGCATCTTCAGTGATCATGAAGGAGAATGGTTTTCAATTTTAAAAACAAAAAGCAGACGAAGCTAACTATTTTTATTCCCCAGGCTAAAACACTTGATCTCCTTTGCTTGTGTAAGAGTGGTGGATACCAGAAATTTCTCTGGGGTGCCATTAACTCAGTTGATCATTGGAAATTGCATCAGATGAGGGTCATCCAGATAAGCTGAGCTCCACCCCAATTGATAAACAGATAAGGAGATGATGAAATCTGTTGAGAAACAGGGATATCAGGCTAGAACCTGGGACGTAAGCCACATGCTCGGAGCTCAGAGAAACTCTTTCAATGGATCCTAAGTGTTATCACTTCCTAATCAACTTGCAGTCATTAATTAAAAACAACCCCCCTCCCAAATACTGTGCTTTGGAAAGTCAATTTGCAAATGAAATACAAAACAGGATTAATATTGAAGACACCGGTCTTCAAAAGATTGTGTGCGTGCTATCAGGCACACAGTAGGAAAATAGATCATTATTAGCTTATCTGACCAGGGCCTAAAGGGGAGGGAACTCAAGTGTGCCTCTCTTTATTAAACATTTTTAGTGAAATCAAACACTGGAAGTATACTAAAGGGGTCCAACATGAGGGAAAAGAATAATATTTTATAAAAGTGACCAAGAGATGGAAAAGGCTTACTGTCGTTAAGTAACTCGTGATAACTGGTTGGGTTAAACATTTGTTGAGTGCTTCAATTTTCATTCATCTCCTTGGGCTCTTTCCAAGTGGGTTTGTGTTTTGTACTAGATATTTTATTTTATTTTTTTAAAAGATTTTGTTTATTTTTTTGACAGAGAGAGAGAGAGAGAGAGAAATCACAAGTAGGCAGAGAGGCAGGCAGAGAGAGGGGGAAGCAGGCTCCCCGCTGAGCAGAGAACCTGATGTGGGGCTCGATCCCAGGACCCTGAGATCATGACCTGAGCTGAAGGCAGAGGCTTTAACCCACTGAGCCACCCAGGTGCCCCTGTACTAGATATTTTAAAAATGTGCTTTGCTATGATATTATTTTTAATATATTAAATGATACTTAACATTCACATAAATTTTATTGATTTTTATGCATTTTAAAATAAGACTTAGAAAGCTGAGTCCAGTGAAGGGAAGCAGAGTGGCCGAATCAGGGTTCCCACCTGCTCAAATTAAATATCTCTTTTGCCTTTTTCCTTTTGTGAACTTAGTTATAGAGAAGAAAGAGTCTAACAAATTATTAAAACCTAAACTCTTTGTATGGATGTCAAATTTTCTCCTGGAGTTAGGAACGTATGCCTGCATGTTTTCAGACAGTGGACCAATAACGTCCATTTTGAGTTTTCCCAGCTCTCAGGCCGCTCCCCTGCCCATCCTATCTTTGACATTGAACTTTGCTCCCTAACTAACCTTTTCTGATGGCATCCTTGCTTCCACAAAAGGAGAGCACCAACAAAAAAGTCATAGCTATCTTCGTGTCCAAAATTATGGAAATCCCGCTTTAATATCCTTTTGAGTGGAAGATAAGAAAGAATACTGGAAAATCATTACGTAAGAAGTTCTTTTTTTCCTGGAGTCAACAATGGCATTGATCTCTGGAAATTGTGGGACATTCCATTTGTCAAAGCTCCTATGCTAAGTTCAGGAGAAAGAGGAATCTTGAACCAGGAAGAATGTAATGCAAAAATTCCTCCAGTATTTCAAAATGCTTCCGGGATGTCTGCAGAGAGATCCTTAGCCACATTTCACAACAACCTTTGGAATAAGTAACAATGGGTGTAGGTAAAAACAAAACAAAGGAAACCAATCCCAGGATTATTCTGTCCAGTAGATGGCTAGTCATTTCACCCTACAGTTGAATGCTCGGGAGTTAAATTATGACCTGGGCTAGAAGGAGCTTTCCTTACATAGAGCCGATTTTTTTTTTTTTTAAAGATTTTATTTATTTATTTGACAGAGAGCGATCACAAGCAGGCAGAGAGAGAGGGGGAAGCAGGCTCCCTGCTGAGCAGAGAGCACCATGCGGGGCTCGATCCCAGGACCCTGAGATCATGACCTGAGCCGAAGGCAGAGGCTTTAACCCACTGAGCCACCCAGGCGCCCCCATAGAGCCGATTTTAAGAGCAGTACTATCTTCTAAATACCTGTATCTGATTTCACTTTGTGTTATTAAAAGTAGGACTAAATCGATTTTCTACTTTTTATTTGGAAGTTTTCAATTTGTCTAGATGTAGTTTTAGTCCCTGATGAAAATACCCATTATTCCATTTCTCTCTTTCTCTCTCTTTTTAAAGGTTTTATTTATTCATTTGAGGGAGAAAGAGAGAGAGAGGCAGAGGGAGAGGGAGAAGCAGACTCCCTGCTGAGCTGGGAGCCCAACATGGGGCTCAATCCCAGGACCTCGAGACTGAGACCTGAACCGAAGGCAGACACTTAAACCATCTGAACCACCCGGGTGCTCCCCCCCCCTTTTTTGGTTTAAGTAACTTATATGCCCAATGTGGGACTTGAACTCATGACCCTGCGATCAAGTCACATGCTCTATCGACTGAACCAGCCAGGCACCCCCATTATTCTGTTTCTTAATGTGGACAGTAAAATAATAGTTTGGAATGCTTGAGGTTGAGAGTTCTAATTCTGGATACAGGATAGATGTTTCCAAGTCATTCAATCTACCTGAGCCTCGATTTCTTGGGAAGACGAAGGTCAGAAGTGATAAATGACAATCCAAGTCTTAGTGTGGGCACGAGGAAGAAAACATGAGAAAGAGGGCTGCTTTGGCATTCTCATGTTCCTCATTACTATAAAAGTTCTGGAATAGAGAAAATACTACTAATAACAGACAATGATGATGATAGTAACGAGGATAAAGACACACCAGCCTATTACCTTTGGTGGAATGTCTTCTTCCTGTCGTAACCAAGAGCTTCGGTCAAACTTCTCGATGCGAGTGGGGAGAGGAGGGTTTTCAGAGGTGGGATCCGAGTTCTGGCGCGGCATCTCAACGCGGTGAGAGGGCACGTTCAGAGCCTCCTGAAACCCAGACATGCCCTTTGTGGGCTGCTCGTGCACTGACTGGGAGGCGGTCAAGGCAGGTCCCTGGGATTTTACCGCTACCAGATGTGGAATCTAAACATCAAGCCAACATTAGAGCAACAGTATTAGAAGAAAAAGCAGATCAGCTACTACATCATTCCGTGGAAAGGAAAATACCATTTTAGAGCATAAGATAAGAATTGGAGGACACGGGGCCCATCACAGCTGTCTCCGGCAGGCTTTTAGAAGCTCTTCCAAATTTCCCATTTACAGCCATGGGTAGGGCTGACCCAAGGCCAAAATTAACTGATTCACTTGGGACTCCTAAGAAGTCAGTGAAATAGGTGCGATGATAATAACAGCAAGTTTCAGTGGACATTTACTGGCCAGCAATATAATATACTTACAAGCACTTCTCTTCTAATATTATAAAATTCCTCCTTCAAAACCTTTGACTTTAGAAAGTGCTATCGCTCTGGGTGTCTTACTCCTTATAAACTCACTAAATCCACCATGAGGTGGATACAATCATTTTCACCCTTTTTCACGTGAGAGTGGAAGGTCTAGAGAGGTTAAGTAACACCTTGGATCTCACGGCTCATAGGTGCCGGAGCCCAGACTGGAACCCTTACGCGCCTCCTGGTCCATACGCCTAACTCTGGGCTCTTCTGCTTTCCCCATGACCCCATGATCTTATATATCTCTCCACACCAGGATGTTTCTTTTAGAAGTGTAAGCCCCATAATTTGGCGTGCATTTTGTTCATGCACAGAAGACATGCTGTCTTTGGGTAGAAATGTGGCTCTTTAATAAAGACAGATCACAAAAATCGAAAGTTCAGAGTGCTCTCGACCATTAGCACTCCTTACACTTTATTGTTGCCATCTCTTCCTCCGTCATGAAGGTAAAATCCCTGGAGACGGGAGCCATGTCTGGCACGAAATCTCTCTGTCTACACTGTGCCTGGCATGTGGAATGTGGTCAATAAGTCTCGGCTGGGGAAACATCTAGAATGCTTTCTAAATTAAACACTTAAGTCAATAAACACTAATCTAATATCTGCTTTGTGCAAGGGACCTATCAGATTCGATTTGGTCTGGAATCTCAAATGCCAGACCACTGGGGAGCATTTCCACAGCCCTCTTCTGCCAGCCTGGCCCTGTTCTTTTGTCCTTGACGTCTTATCCCTGGAGCAGCCCTGCCCTCGCCTCTTCAGACCCTCTTTGGTCTGAAACCTGAAATGTTATTAATTACAGTTCACAGAAAATCCTCAAGGTCTAGTTCAGGTGAATGTTATGCTTTGACCAGGAAAGAACTGTAACCAGTCACGTTTTTATTAATGTTAATGACCATGAATGTAATAATAATATTAAAATAAAGCATATTTTTAAAAGATAGCACAAAACCCAAACCTATTTTAGAAGAGTTTTTAAAGACATTTGGGTGAAACCAGCTGCATCATTACCTCTGTTTTTCGTAAAATTTCCTACTTTATTTCATTCCATATTTCACTTTTAGTATTTACAATTTCAGGAGTCCTCTAAAACCTCCAGGAACTTGTCCTGGAGTGGAGTAACTTTTCTTTTTTAAATAGCTTACAGAGGTGGCTCTGAGTCCTAGAGCGCTTCAGGGGCACACCTATAACGCTTCAGGGGGCTTGCTGACAAGCAGACCGCCGTAGACGTGCTGATCAGTGGGTCTGAGGCGACCTGGGAAACTGTGTTTCTACCAAGTTCCCGGGTGACGCTGATGCTAATGGTCCAGTGACCACCCTCTGGACACTGCTGGCTTAGAAGACACAATTTCATCCAAGGTCACTTAGTTTTTCTGTTAAAGATCATGCCCAAATCCCAATGAACAGAAGATAATATAATAGCTTACATATGACAGATACCTATACGAATACTAGCTTGTAATGGTAACTAAAGGGACGCTTGTTCCTACCTTGCAGACACCCCCACGGGTCTCCAGAGAGGCCAGTTTACCAAGAAGTGACCTTGTGTTTGGCTCAAAGTTAAGGAGGGTGCTTTTTTTCTTTGTCACCCCTTCCCGCATCCTTCAAATCCAGTGGGGTCTCCTCTATTACTATAGGTTCCGTATTAGGGGCCCTTGTTGGACTGCTCCTATGTAGGAATCCAAGTTACGATCCCCTGTTCTTTTAGTAAGCTTAACTGTACACCCTGTCGAAATGGCCGACAGAACAAAGCCGGGAATGTACCTGGGGATCGACTGGTCTGAGCATGGGGGGGGTCCGAGCAGGCTGAACCCCACTGATACTGAAGGACTCCGACCTCGGGGGCAGGTTGGGGTCAGATATTCTGTTGGCAACCTTGTGAGGCATGGCCGGCGAACTCTGCCGGTTGAGTCTTGACCGCTCTTCCACCTAGAAGTGGAAAAAAAAAAGAGTGCTTCAGTGGGTAGATGGCTAGAGGCTGATTTACTGTCTCGTGAGGATTCTCTGTGGTCGCCTGCACAGCCATTTTTGTGTCCCTCTGATCAAGTCATCTCAAGGGGCCCACACTCTCCATACCTGCTCTGCGTCGGGAATTCTTAAAAAAGCTCTTTTCTGTTGGAGGAAACGCCAGCGCAGAACACGCAGACCACGTAAGCCATCACCCTTCGGATCCCCAGCATCTTGTGCTATTTCAGTTAGCTGGGAGTTTGGGACCTGCTTAGGAGTTTCCCTTGCACTGACTGGATATTCTCTTGCCGATGGGTCACGAAGCCACCGGGTCAGTGAGGGACACGGAGGGGCCTGGGGTGGGCACTGAGACTACTCGGGGAAAGCAGACAACCGCTCGCGGGCTGACTCCGGGGGATAAGAGAGGGAAGACCCCTTGCCCTGCGTTTCCTCACAGGCCCTACTGATAGGCAACCAGGTGTTTCAGGAGCTCCTTTAATGAGCTGACCTGTCTTCAGACGTCCTGTGATGTTTCTTTTCCCCCCCTTTCACTTGTCTCTCTGGTCGCTAAAATACGTCTCTCCAATTCCAGCCTGGACTCCGCTGCCTCACTCTCCCCCCTTCTCCCTCTTTGTCCCTGTGTGACATTCGTTCTTGCTTCTTCCCTTCCCTTCCCCCCACCTCCAACCGTCTCTCTTCTGGGGCCACTTCATTTCCCTCGTCACCCCCTTTCTTGCTGAGTCCCTCTCAGCCCAAAGCAGGTAAGTGATCAGAAGGCTTCCGCAGGGAAGGCTCACGGTCCCAGGAATGCCCTTTTGAATGGGGAAGATCCCCCTCAGCTCATGTCTGCAGCTGATGGGCCACCACAGACGCTATTTCCAAATGGAAATTTAGATAAACAAGATGTACAGTGCAAGGCATGACAACTTCAAGAGGTCTAGCCCTTTTCTTTCAGGTCCATCTCGGCCTGTCCTTTTTTTCTTTTGGGTCAGTTTGGCAGCCCTGTTTTCCAGCCCTGCCGGGCAGCCCACCCACCCAGATGACTCTTCAATGTGAGCCTGAACTCCCTCTGCTGTCTCGCTGCACAGGGCTCCAAGTGCCCATCCCGGAACCCACACGCAGCTCCAGGCAGATTGGCATGGAGCTCTTTATTCATTTCACTGCTTGATTTGAAATAAAAATTCAGAAGAGCTATTCTTTCCCATCCTTCCTATTTCATTCTGAATCTTTCTAGAGGCAGACCCAGTCTCATATACAGAATAAGTCTCTTTTTAAGCCCTCATATTAACTGCAGACCTTTAACATAATAAGATATGCTGCAGAATAGAAAACCGTCCCCCCCACTTCTACTCAGGGGTACTCTGAGGGGAACTCAGCATCTCCTCTCCCACCATGGCTGTGCAGGGTACCTACAATTGACATCCAGTTGACTTTGGTTTTGAAACTCCATGTCCCGAAAGCTTACCACACACCAAACAAGGTTAGCTACCAAAAGCCAGATCTAAAAACCAGAACATGTATACTTTGTGTATGCGTGTGGGCAAAGTATTACATAGTGGTAATTATTTGGCTGCCATAACAAGCAAAAGAAAAGAATAAAGCCAGTTCTGAGCTGAGACCAGAAAGAAGAGCAAGTCCCACAAAGACAGTGGTAGATCAATGGAGACCAAGCCATGCAATGTATTTTCTAAATATTAGACTCCTTCAAAAGAAATGGACGATTTCCAGACCACTGGAGTTGCTCAAATATTAGCCATTTTCTTATTTCTATGGAAGATCACTAATAGATAAGTGACATGTACAAGCACCTCTCACTATCCAAACTCCCAGAGTCCAAGCCATTTGCCGTCCTGAGCTAAGGAACCCAAGAGATTCAGACACATTTTCCGATAAATACCTGGCTATCCGAACCATAGGCACCTGTTACCCAACACTCAGGAACCAAATGTATTCAGAGTGCAGGCTACTTGCCATTATTATTCTTTTAAGCTACAAAATACACTCAGTTTTAAACACACCCTTAGAGACAGCACATTAAGAACAGCACTAGAAAAAAATCTGCCTTGAGGGAATGGAGTCGAGAAAGACTCCATCTTGAGCAAAGAAACCGAAAAGAATCCTTTCGGCAACAGCCAGCAGCGAGGTTCCAGTAAACGAGGTATTCTTACCACAGGCCACATGGGCTCCACAGCTGTCCTGGGAAATGAAGAGGGCAGAAAAGTGAGGGGCTGACTTTCATAGACAGTTAATGGGTTCGATTAGCTGTGAATGACTATCACTAATGTATCTCTAGTAAAGTTTCCTATGCTTTCTAGCAGTTGGTTTACATACTAAACCTACCGTTCGTA
Source organism: Procyon lotor (assembly GCA_028646535.1). NCBI lineage: Eukaryota > Metazoa > Chordata > Mammalia > Carnivora > Procyonidae > Procyon > Procyon lotor. Next base: position 104,111,159 of record CM053603.1, on the reverse strand, counting down.
TGTGTCAGGTTGTACCATTCTAAAATACATGATATAGATAATCTATTGTACATTGTGCAAATTATTTCAAGTTGATTCAATTTGGTGAAATTTTCTGGGTTGGAGCTTGTCCAGAGAAGTCTGAAAATCTATGAGAAAGGTGTAGTATGAGCCATCTGGTTATATACCGTGTCTCAAGAGAACCTTGTCCTAAGGTTTTTAGGAAGAAAATGCTCCCCACTGCTTTTGCCCCAAAGGAACAGCATGAGGACTGGAGCAAAGATACCAGATCAAACATCCTATCATCAGAGAGAAAGGAGAAGCTGGGTGGTGTATCTAAGCTCAGGCCCCTTCTGATTAATTTCATACTGGGCAAAGGCCTGTTTCCTGATTCACCACATCTTATTCTACTAATTGAAAAAGATATGTGAGTGAGACCCTCCCCCCAAAAAGTTTTTTTTCCCCCACCCAGAATAAGGATATATGTGATTCAACACTGGGGTACAGTGAAGATATGTTTCAATCTGCCTCGCGTGATACCAAAAATAAATCTATGAGCTCAGCCTCTGCTCCAACCTCCTGCTCCAAGGAGGTGTCAAATGTCAGAGTATCACCAAAAAAGGATGTTCTAGTGGCAAGCGAGAGAGTCTCAAGGTGCTGGACCACGACAACAAAAACTATTTGCTTTGAAGGACTGCATACTTGAAGGGGTTATCAGTGAACACAGAGAACAAGATTAGGAGAGACTCATCAGTTTTAGTACAAATGCAATTTTTTTTTCCTCATTAAAAAGATGGTTTTAACATCAAAACTAAATTTTGGAGAGGTCTAGATCACCTCTGCAGAAATTCTTTCCTATGTGTTGCCGCATTACAGGGAGAAAAAAGAAACATAATCGTGGTCTCAGAAATAAAATTCTGCCCCAGGCATGGCTGTGTTGCCCACGGGGTTCTGCAGAAGTGATGTCTAA
>CM053603.1:104094142-104109710 GCA_028646535.1 Procyon lotor | reverse complement strand
TTACGCCCGACAAATTAATGAGAAAGCTAATGCGAAATGCGGTGCTGATTTACGTTTTACAAAATGAAGCAACAAAAGCACCAAGGGTGAGGCATTGTAACACTACCCCAGCTAATGAAAAACTGCCCATTTGAAAAAAGGAAGAGAAGTAAGGGGATGAAAAAATAACCAAAGAGGGATGAACCATCCTGGGGAGGAGGTAGAGAGCTGAGTTAGAAGACAAATATGGCGCAAGTCACAGAGGCTGCAGGGGAGTGGGGGGGGGGGGGGGAGGGACACGCCGGGGGGGTGTCTCGAGGGCACTGGGGGCAAAAAAGGTCTGGACCCTGTATCAGATGAGCCCATGGCATGGCCACAGCTGCCCATTACCCTGGTAGAAGATGCATTTGAAAAAGAGAGGGTACCTCTTATTCTAACTCTTGAAGAAAGTTTGACTCCGGTTCTTTTTCTTGGTTCATAATTTAGATATGGCTGGGCTCAAAATTCTGTATGTCTCTAAAGCTTTGAAATGTATTTTGTCATCTAGCTACTTTCAGCTCCATCTACTTCCCTACTATAGGGAAAGAAACCTTTAAATAGAGCTCGAGAAGTGCATACATTGCTACGACAAGCATTAAAAGGTCAAGAAGATAAGCATCCTCACACCCAGTTTTATTCCCATTTTAAGAAGTAGGTGTCAAGAAAATGATGAATCAAACCAAAGCAGACAATTATTTGTTCTTATTTGTACACGAGTCACTCCGATCCCAAATTTAGCGTCGTCACTCATTCTGTGATCTAAATGTTTCATCTCTCTTCTAAATTATGAACACCCACTCTAAGACTTGGGAACTGGTTCATGAATAGATTGGTTAGTTGGAAGCCAGATTATGTTAACCACGCCCAGGAGGATAGGACTAAATATGAATCCCCCAAAGAATGTTCCCCCATATGTCTAGAATTGCATGAAGCCCGAAGAAGAGTGCCAGCTGCTAGGAAGCCAGGGACTTTGGAAGATGTCACCCACCAGAGGTGGCCCAGCTTTATGATGGCCGGGGAACCTCACGTCGGGAGTGCTTGCTGACACAGCTGGGTTGTTTGCGCGCCCAATTGCTTTGTTTCTTTTACTGCTAGGAGGCTGGCCAGGAAGCACAGGGGAATTGGAAGGTCTAGAAAGCCACCTTGCTGACATCTGCAGAGACTGGCCCCCAGGAATGCCATGGCCTCTGAGAGCTCGGGAACCGTGAACTAGTTCTGAACAGAGATGACAGGCCAGGAAACTTAGCGAGGAGGACAAAGAGTAACTAGATAACGGTGGAGTCAAAGCGATCAAGTTCACATCAGAATGTGCTGGGTAGAGGCAGAAGGAAGGACGTGGAAACTGTGCCAGGCTTCTCCCCCTTTTCCGGTACATTTGCGCGTGAGGGAGCTGCACAGGGGAGAGAAGGAATTCTGGGATGCTCTGCAGAGAATCAGGGTCTTCTCCAACGAGCTCTGTGGGTGTCCCTCTCCTAAACCCATGCTTGGGGCTGGGAACACGGAGGGCCGTGGGGTCATGCGTCAAGAGGAGGTCATTAAGCGATGCAGCATTTCTTAGCGGTGTCGAGGCACTTGGAAGGATGCGTGCATTTGTGCCCCGAGGTCCACAGGAGTCTCTAAGACCCTCCTTACTTTCAGTGATGGACAACTTGGGGCTCGTCACTTTGAAGATGTTGGGAGAAGACACGCAAACGACCTTAGAGCCTAACTCTTGAGTTGGACTACATCCTTGGGATCGAGATCGCCTAGGGGATCTCACTGCGGTCCTCGAGGCTTCCTGAGCCTTCAGCCATTCTTCAAGACCAACTCTAACAGAACAAGCAGGTCCACCTTTCTTCTGTGAGTGAGGCTCCAGCAGGAGTCTTGATCTGGAATCATTATTTTCTGCAGGCGCTCCTGGCCTTAGCTTAGCGGAGCCTAGTTTTGCAGCCTTCTGAACACCTGCCATGATCAGGAGCTGGGAGCGGGGCTCAGTTGAGGGTTTCAACTTGGCAGGGCTAGAAAATGGTTGGGCAGCGGAGGGAGGTGGCACATCTCTGCCAGCCAGGACGCGCGTCAGCTGCTGTCTAACAGCAGAGTGATTCTGTTTAGCTGGAAGAACAGGTGGGTTATTAAAGGGTCGGTGCCGTACCTGGGAGTAGGATCACAAAATTGAGTTATTGATCTAAGAGAAAGAGGCAGCTGTTACAGACATAGGTAAATACAAATCATCTTTGTAGACTCTAAAGGGAAGTGATCAAAAACATTCTTTACGCGTCATCAAATGATTTTCTCGGCAGATTCCATTTTTTAAGTTGTAAAAGAAAAAAGCTTGATTTTTGCCAAAATAGCACGTGATCATTAGAAAAGATTTAAACAATGTATAAAAATACAAAAAAGTTTAAAGAACACGCCCTGCAGTTTCCAGTGCCCTTTAAGCAATCACCATTAACCTTAGGGCAACACCGTCTCAAGCGTTTTCTCTATGTACATAGGAGAGAATAAAAAAATATAAAAAGACGGAAACATTTTTGTAAAAATAGGATCTTATGTAAGAAATCTAGTTCTGGTAAGACTGTAGTCTGGATAACCTGAAATAAACTCTAGCTATAAATACCTGAAGATACTAGAACAAAATACAAAATACCACAAACATCCTCTTAAATGACTAGCTACGCTCACAAGAAAATAAAGGAAATCACTGGGTGCCACAAACAATGACAGAGCAGAAATCCAGGCTCCGATGCACAGGAGCTGACACAGTGACTCCTGGGAGGGCGGTTAATCTTGGCTGATCTCGTTTCTTTGCTTTGCCTACCTTTTTTCTACCATCCAAATAGTTTTTAATTAGGTTTTTAAAACAGCTCACCACAGAGCCGAGTTCTTGAAAATCTGACCTCATTCTAGTAGTTGAATTGCAAAAGGAAACAAAACAAAACAAAACCCACAAATGACCTCTGATCCCGGAAGTGGTTACCACAACCACCGGTCTGGCAGACCGGGAGTCCCTTCATACCACAAGGGAACAAGGGTGTGTCAGTAACAGTGCTGATGATCACTTTCAGGGTCTGGGTATGGACAGGAAAGGATTCTACCTCAAATTCCCTAAGTCTCTATTAAATCACATTCTTTCAAGGGGAAGTCACTAAAAATCCTCACGCCACAAACTCATTTGGATACCTATGAGAAAAATTATTTTTCTACTTCCTGTTATTGCTCACAAAAATCCCCTGTATCCATTAAGAGACCCCCCCCAAAAAAATCCCTGAAAAACAAAAACCACTAATGGATTAAGGTGCCTTGTCAATTCTCTACAGAAATAACATTATGGGTCTTCCAAAAGCAAAGCATGCACTTCTTACAATGAATTGTTTTCCAGTTGTGTAGCACTAGTTTCATTCTCTACTTCTACTGGGTGACACTAGAGCCACCAGCCCCGCCAACAGGACGTGGCTACCCTCGCCTGCGCACTTACCTCCTTGGCCCATGCTGGTTTCTCGCTAGGACTCATCCCTTCTTTGTAATGGTACAGTGGCTTCTTCTCCACGGGCCTCTGCTCCTGCCGCTGATGCTGGAGAGACACCAAGTAGTCTCTCTCTTGCTTAAGCTGTCTCTGTAGTCTTTCTGCTTGTCTCTGTTCTTCCAATTGTTTGCGCTTATATTCCTATCCGGACCAGAAAAGAGAAGCCAAGGAAAGGCCAAATCACCATATGGAAACCACTGGCTGGCACCGGAGAAGCATGCAATGTGGCCGAAAGAGATGATGACAAGAAAAGCCAACAGAACCACCGAAGGGTATCAGGCCGTGCCACAGAGACGGGCTACGGCCGGGGCTAGCATTTCCCCAAAACACTACTGTTTTAATGGCAATCCCTACAGAACACCATGCCTTGCAAAGTGACTTGTCCCTGATTGGGGGCCAAGAAAGTGGCAATAATGAGTACATTTGGATGGTCAGCGCCCAACCCCTATAAGGAGCCATCCACTTCCCGGTTTAGTAATTAAACTATTCAAACATGTCCAATGAAGTACAAAACTAAATAAGTAGCTACAGATACTGTTCAAATCATCTTGTGTTTCACAAAACTTGGACAAAGGCCATTAACAAGCATATGCACAGGCTAAAAGATATCATGGTGCCGCTGAAGAAGAAGTTCAGTTAAAAAAAATGTATCAAGCAGCTCATTTGGAAAGCAGGGCAATAATAATAAAAAAGTACTTCAAGAGGAAGCCGCGTGAGCAGGGAACACAAAATGTTCCCATTGTAAGGGTAAAGCTAATAGTCTGCAAATGAAATATGACGGCAGAGCTGAGTGGGTTCCTACAGAAGAGGTGCATTTCACTGTGATTGTATTCCAGCATGTTGCAAATGACTTTAAAAATTACTCTGCAATAAACACAGTGGGTCTGGAAAACAGTCTGAACTTGTCACATGCCTGGATTCCTGCTAAACTTTCACAAAGAGACGGAGTTACTAAAGAATACACGACAAGGGTCTCCAAGGTATTCAGACGGCCAACTAGGTCAGAAAGTGTATTGGGTTTCCATGAGACTTTTGAGGTACACGAGGCTTGAAGGATGCCCCCCTTGTGGGCTGGCATGTGAGAGGGACACACACACACACACACACACACACACACACACACACACAGGATGAACACAGAGCAGGTGGCTGGCCCTCGGCTTTCCCATTACCAGAAGTAGAGCTTGTTCATGCAGTAGCTGCTGCTGCAAGATCTCTAACTGTCTCTGCTCCTCCTCTAACTGTCGCCTGATGTACTCCTGGAGAGGCAGGCAGCAGAGCATTCAGAGGAACACAAAGAGAGAAAGAGAGAGAAAAAGAACCGGTAATTTCTTTGAGGTGACAAGCACTGCCACGTAAAGTGCGGAAGGAAGGAGGGGGAAAAAAAACAACAAAATACCCAGACACCCCCTCACCAAACAGGAAAAGTACCGAAGCAAAAGCATTTCAATGCAGTCAAAAGCACAAGTCCTCCACCTGCAACAGCCGACCCCGGGGGTTGGGGGGGGGACGGGGCTCAGGGCTTTGCTGTGACTGTACGGTTTTCATAAACCCAGCTACATTTTAAAGCTCTTCATTGCAGGTTCCCTCTTTATGGGCCACCCGGAAGTAACAATACCATCAAGTTCAGAGGCTTCTGTGCAAGCAGCAGGAATAAAATAATTGTGGAAGGCCAGCATGCGTGGTCTTTGTAAGGGAACCGCCCTGCGGAGCGCCACCGCGCGGTCAGAATGTGGTTCTAACAAAGACAGAGGGCCCCGCATTCACCGCGCGCGGGCACGGAGACCAGAGACAGCATGAGCAGAAACGCCCTTCTGAAGCAATGAAAGAGGACCATGTGGCTCATTTACCATGCTTCAGCGCTACCTTCAAAGTAGATACCCAGGGTTGGGAGAACCCAAAGATCAAGGTATGCAGGGGACTTTGGCCTGGGCAGGAGGCGAGGCTCAACGAGTGGGCACTGCCAAGGGCTGTGCGTTTGACTTCTTGAATAGGTGAGAAGAGCAGCTTGAGAAAGAGTAAAAACCCGCTTTAACTGAGCAGTCCTAAGAGAAGGTGACCCACGCCCCAGGGACGGACAGCTGGCACTGGAGCTCCCGCTGGGGCCATCTGTACCCTCCGGGCCCCCGCCCTACCTGCTCATGCTCCGCGCGCCTCCTCTCCTCCTCTCGGCGCATCTGCTCCTCGTAGTGCCGCCGCTGCTCTCTCTCCTGCTGCTTCCGCAGCTCCTTCTCCCGCCGTTGTTGCTGTGGGGCCACAAGCAGACAACCATGAAGGAAACGGGCCTGGTGTGCGGCTGTGGGGAAAGGGGCAAGCCAGGGCTGGCGAACCGCCGACGTGTGCCCTTTTCCATAGCAGTCTATGCGCCGAAGGTTCTTTCCGTCCTGTGCTCTTGGGGGACTTGCCAGGATGGGGGGGTGGGGACAGAGAGCAATTCAGTGTCATGCAAATACCCTGTCATTTCCCATGCAAGTAGACTCCCCAGGTCTGACTCCTCCCAAGAAGGTCCTGTTAGGTGCATTCTCCCTATTGGCTGACGGTGGTACTTAATGACGCATCATCAGACTGTTTAGATGAGGGTCTATGGCTTTTAAAACATTTCCAATGCTCATGTCATTCACTCTTTTCGACACCACCTAGGGCAAACATTTCATAGAGAAGAGAAAGCAAAATCCATATAAAATGAGGTGACACATTCAAGGCCATACAGTAACTAATGGCTGAGAGTACAATAGAATTAATTGGCCCTGACCCTGTCCATTACCCTATCCCATACATCATGCTGCCTTTCTTTATCTTCCGGATTATTCTCTCGTAAGTGTCAATTTCAACTTCTCATTCAAGCAAGACCCTTAAACTCATCAGCATTATCTCCGACAATCACCATGCCCCCAACAGTGGACAGTGTGGTAAGCACCTTTCATGCTTTATCTTATTTAATCCCCACGAACATCTGCTGATGTAGATATTATTATTATCCGCATTTTATATGAGAAAACTGAAGCACGGGGAGATTAAGCAATTGTCGAAGGTCATCCTCATGTTCAAGGTCATGACCCAATAAGTGGTGGAGCTTGATTTCAAAGCTAGGCAACGCAACTGCACAGTCTGAACTCAGTCTTTACAGAAGATGAAGAGTCAACCAGAGTGATAGAGAGATCACAGATTAATCCAGCTCTTCATTGTGCTCTCAGGAAAGGAACATTTTAGGAATAACCACAGGAACCAATGTTTCTCAATGGGACAGTATCATTCCCCAATCCTGGGAGCATTTGCGATGTGCAAGGGCATGGGGGGTTGGTTTCTGGTAGTCTCTATGACTGAACGCCATAACTGGCACTTAGTACAAGGGGCCAGGGATGCAGAGCATCCCATAAGGCTCAGGACAGTCACAAGTCACAGAGTGTTCTCCTGTACCACAGTCCCTTAGTGCTCCTTTTGCAAAGCGCCACAGCCCTTAGTGTCGGAGCCCCGTACCAACATTAGGATTTCCTCTTCCTCCAATATGAGATTTGGGGGAACCCATCAGGGGTTCTGTTATCCTTTAACATTCTCAACAGCTCCTCACTGCCTGGCTGAGAAAATACGAGTTAGCCAAAACAGCACGGATTGTGACTAGATCGCACTGACGAGCTAGCTTTACACAACCAGGGAGAGAGCTTTCTAGGACAAAAGCTCCCTGTCACAGCCCCAAGCAGCCTTAAACCAGCCTTAAACCAAGCAGACATTCAAAACTCCAAAGAAGCCCACGGATGAGGAGGCCTTCCTAACGTGGCTCCCGCCTGCAATCCGCTGGACCTGCTGTCTTCTAGTGACCGCTGAGGCTTGGAGATAAGCTACAGTTTTTTTGAGACTCAACATCTACCACTTCCAGATCAACAATTCTTTGTCCTCCTTACATTGTGGGTGACAGGGAGCCACTGGAGGACTTTCTGCAGTCAAATGCCATGACCGAGACTTGCATTTTCAAGCAGCCTCCTGACAGCCAGGGGAAGGGTGGGTGGGGGGAGGGGGCCACAACCAGAAGCCAAAGTACAACGCCAGGCCATTCTATGATAGGTGCGGGCAGAACATGACAGGGCGCCAAGGAGTTAAGCAGAGGCAGTGGGAGAGTCCATGTTCATGATCACTGTTGAGAATGGAGATGCAGCCAAAAGGAAGACAGACTCAAAGTTCTCCAATTTTCAGCTCTTCTAACAGGACTGGAGTGGATGCCAACTTAGAAGTAGAAATTAGAATTAGGTCAAAATCAAATAGGCGGGATTTCGGGGACTAAAGGGCTCATGAGGGTGAGTGAAGTTTCTGGCCAAGGGGCAGAGCAGACGGTTTGAAACGGAGGAGGAAAAGCAGGTTTAGGGAAAGGAACGAGGGGTATGTTGGGGTTGGGGATGAGTCAAGCTCCAGACGTGTAATTATTTGTTTTACTGAAAAATAATACAGGAAGACGCGAGTAGAAAACATCATCAGAGGAACTGACTGAGTGATTTGGATTACAGACTCAAAACAGAGATCTTTCCAACACTCAACCCAAGTGAATCAATGCCAGCACAGAGAGCAAAATAATTATGTGTATAGATCTGGCTCCTGGCAGGAACTGGCCCTACTTTAGCTAACATTTCAAGTTTTTGACTCCCACTGTCAGTCTCTTTCTTGACCAAAAAAAAAAAAAAAAAAAAAAATTTAAATTAAAAAAAATAATAATAATCCAGGCTTTTGAAGAGTTAGCCAATTTCTATGTGAAGGGTTTGTATATGTTCGACCCCTTTGCTGGGAATCAATACTGTTTTATAATTACATGCCACTCAGACCCTTGTGCAAGGTGGACACAGTATTGATTGCAACTCAGGAGGGTCTGTAGTTCCTGAGAAAGACACTCAGAAGTGACTAATAATTAATAATGATCTCACTCATATCAGCTGCCACTAACGCATGGAGGCATCTGCCGGGGCTTTGGCTCCTGTGGTGAGGTTGGAAAAATAAATCACTTCCCCAACCTTCTGAGGGCACCTTGCCAATTTCCAGCTGCTGTGTTTCAATGTCAGTGTCTTTCCTGGAAAAAAATCTTTGCTCTCTTTCGTCCTGGGCTGGAGCTGTTTCGGGGGACATACCAAAACATGTGAGAGAAAGACCAAGTCCCCAACCTCAAGAAGACACCTCTACAAAGGTCTGATGACTCTTGCTAGAAGCAGCTCATGGAGGTAAGGCCTGTGCTCGATTCCCACTGGACCCGCAGCCCCTCATGTGGGGCGGGGCATCTGGCAGGGACACAAGATTTTTTTGAACTGAACCAAGTTAAGAAACTTGGGGTAAAATAAGACAACACAATACCTTACATTTCTTTGGAAGCATTTTCTGTCTTCTCAATCCTTAGGGTTTATAGCACATTGTGCCTTAAATTCTGGTTAGCTGAGTATGTCTTACCTACTCTACAATCTAGGTTGAAAGCTATATGCGGGCAGGGTCTCTGTTCCACTCCACTTTTTCTCTCCCACTAAACCCCAGTAAATCCTGGTACCATTGGTATTTGTTGCATTCAATACGGTCAACTGGGTAGAAAGAGAAGAGGAGAAAGACTGGCAGAGCCTCAGACCACCCCTCCACTCTTCTATGCCTCTCTCAGACAGCCCTTCTGGGCCTGAATGTTCTTTTAGGCTGTGCATAGACAAGGCTTGAGAGTATTTTTCTAACCAGAGAGCCACCAATGACTGGCATTGGCATGGCACCGATTTGCCATCTTAAAGAAAGGTGGGAAAATAAAAGAAGGGAATAAAAGTCTAAGCATTTCTAAATTTCATTTAAATTATGCATGCAGATGACAGCGGTCCTACTGCCAAAAAAGAATGGCTTAAACCAATTATCCTAAAACTTTCGGCCGATGCCCAACCTTTACTGAACTGCCTAGAAGTATGTTTTCATCTACATCTTCTTCACAAGTTGTATCACTTAAAATTAGATATCCAATGGGTTCTTGTAAGTTTCTTAATTTTTTTCCTGGTTGGAGGATGATTGATAATACCCATTCTCAACATTGTCCAGGTCTTGCTCTATTGGAGTAGGTCACCAGGGTTTTCTTACCCCTCTGTCTTTTGTGGATGTTCTCAAAGAATAATTTTGTTTAGAGCAGTTTTGGTTTTCCCCTTGGATGCTCCCCTCAGGCTACAACCAGGGGAAGGCCGTGTGGCTGTACTTCAAGTACGTGAACTGGTTAGTTTATCCAAATGAAATAATCCAGTTCCCTTGCTCAGGGGACCCTCAGAGGTTATACATGTATCCCAAACTGATGATACAGAATTTTCGCTCTTCAAATTCTTGTAGGAGAAAATCACCTTAACTCTTAAGTATTCAATTCTTCTGAAAGTTGTAACAAATATTCCTCATGGCTGATTGTCACAAAAGCCATGGTATTGCTCTTTCTTTCCTTTTGTTTCTTTAAATGCTCCTTTTAGATGAAGTTTAACCAGCAGAAAAGTGTGAACTCCACTAGGATGCTCTGGCTCTTATAGAAGTGACTTTGATGAACTGTCAGGCCATAAGTTGCACTTTACAATGTTATCAGGACTGCTGAATAGAGCTAAGCACTGTGTTTGTGGGAGAAACATCACCGCAAACATTACTCACAGAACTACTCAACCACTGCTGGAAAAGGGCACAGGTTCTCAATTATTTCAGAATGCTTGCCTGAGTAACAAAATTACTTGAATCTGATGGACAACACGAATCTCAAACCACTCAAGTTTGCCTCTTCTCTTAGTTGCAGGGGCTTTCTATCCGAGTCCAGCTGGTGGCCCTATTCAGGCACCTGCACCAGGCACCATGTTGTGCAGGCATTTTGTGAACTGACCCTACCCTGGCTTTGTCTTGTTTTCCTCTTCTGCTTTATAACCCCTTCTCCTTAATTTTCTTTTTTTTAAAATTTTTAGTTGCTGTATTAATCTTTGTAAGCCACTTTACGTCCTCTTTTTGGAATAAAGCAAAATCACAAAGAAGAGTGTGCACAAACAAATGCACGAATAGATCTTGGCTCTCCACAGATCGCAAAATCTCAAAACCTCCTTTGGAAAGATCAAAATCAGATAAACAAGAAATTGTAGGCTTGTGATTTGGTTCTTTGTTTAAGAAGGTGGCACCTCTGTTGGTGTCCCCCAAGCACGTGGTTCAAGTCGTTTTCACAGCTGTGGGGGTCCATGTGCTCTGATCCCGCCATGACCTCTCACTGAAAGGTTGTCTAAGTGAGCAATGATGGCTCATGTTGAACTGGCTGGGATTGAAAGGGAAACAACAGTCTCCTTTCTAATCTAAGCGATTTTACCATGCACTTGAGCCAATGTGGCTAAATGCAGCTCACCCATCATTCAAGGATATGGAATCTTTTGGGGGAAAAAAGTACAGGAATATAATCTGCATGTGTGACACTATTGTTACCTAAAAAAGTATTGCATCACAGATTATTCAAATTAGAGCCTCATGTTAACTCTGTCAGGTAAATGAAGCAAACGTCATTTTCTTTATTTTCCTTTCCAGACTCTCGAGAAGGTTCATTGCCTTGTCAATGGCCGCATGCTAGGTTAAGGGAGAATCATGAAATGAATACAAATCATCATATCAGGCACTGCCTATGGGTGTTAGGTATTTGCTTGGCTATCTGCATGCTTCAACTCATTTAATCTCACAATACGACTACAGAATTTATTGTAATTATTCCCATTTTACAGGTAAGCAAACTATGGCTTGAGAAGTAAACTGTTCCATGTCACTCAACTGGAAAACGGTGGAGCTTGGAATCAAGCCCAAGTTGGTACGACTCCATGCTCTTTCCACTCTATGTCCTACCACTTCCCAACTCCTGGAATCTGGAATAGTATTCTGGCAACTGGAGATGTAATGGGAAGTACAATGCAGAATGTGCAGGGAATAACTGAGCAAAACATACCTCGTCTATCCTACCACCATCTGCATTTCCTTCCATATCCTTAAGAAATTCCAGATAGGATACTTGGCTGCTTTTTCTACTTACCAAATGTTCAGATTGAATTTCAATCTTGTTCTCATGACTTTCTGGGACTCTGGGGTCTATCTGATAAATATATTACAGACTCGGAGGTAACTCCTATAGACTCAGAGGTAACACTTATGTTTGAGAATTAATATCCCATAGCTGCAGTGACATGTCACTGGGAGAAGAGGAGGAAGGTAGGAGAGGCTCTAGGGCTTGGGGAAAGAACACTGGATTAAGAACAGTAGACCAGGTGCCGGTCCTGCTCTGCCACCAAAAGCAACGTTGAGACCACAGTCTCAATAACTCTTTGTTTAACAAATGAGCAAATGTTACATGACCTTGAATAAGTCACCTTAACCGAATCTTCAGCCCGGGAGCAGATTAGGTGATCACACAAGTCTGTTCATCTGAGTCTAAGCAAGGGTGTGCTGGCAAAAATCTAACATTTCAGAACAAGAAGTGAAACAGAGCAGAAATCTGATTTGCTTTTAGACAGCTCCACTTGCTTTTCAATCTGGGTGACCTCCTGGAAGTGGTGAGAGAGGACCCCAGTGACTGTGGAAAACCCGAGTTGGCTCCAGAAAACAGGCCAGCAGCTGCTGGCACAGGATCCAGCTGGGCTCTTTGACAAGTCCCTCCAACCATCCCCTCCACAAAGACGCTCTCTGTTCAAAGACACTTGGAATGAAAGGACCACTGTGGTCTTCTGAATCTACCGCACAACACACATGCCTCTCACTTAAATAGGACTGTTTGGTACAAGCTTTACAGCGGCTGTAAGGAGAGGTGTGCAAGCCTTTGGGCCTTCCATTCGCCCATTTTAACAAATGATGCCAGGCCCCGCCCCGAGCCCTCCACGCGTATGAACTCACGGATTTCACCACAACCCCGTGGGCAGGCATGGCTGTCACCATCCCCGTCTGACAGGTGAGGAAACTGCAGCGTGCACACACGCAAGTCGCTATCTCGCCCAAGTTCACTAGCTAAGTGCAAAGCCAGGATGATACTCTACGTCTGTCTCTTGAATGCTGCCTCCAGGAGTCGAAAGAAGCTGGCTGAAACGTCTACATATGCAAAGTGAATGATGTTGTCTTATGCTTTTTCAAGTGGCCCTTTTCCCTTCTTTTCATCCTTTCCTCTCTTTTCATCTCCATTTTCAGAGAACTAGTGAGAAAGCACAACAGACCCAAAAGACCTCATTCTTTATACTTACTTTATACTGCTGAAGTTAACCCATCCAACCTACCCACTCAGAGATTTCCTAGAAAATTAACTTCTTAAGTGATGCTCTTCCTTTGGGATCCCCAGCCAACTTTTGATGAGTAGGCAGCCCTATGGCTAAGCATTGAGTACCCATGTGCAAAGCTGCTTTTCATGCAAGTAGCACAAGGAAAGAAAGTTCGAACCAGACTGAGTTAAGAGAAGGCTTAATGAAGAATTCTGGTCCTGCCTCTCCTACAGGTGTGACCGAGCTCCTGATTATCCCTGGGCTGCAGTTTTACCCTGGGGGAGAGGCTACTGGGGTTTTCCTGGGTATCATACAGGGAAGCCAGAATGATATCTTGAGTACCTAAGACTTCAAAGGGTAGTGTAAAAGTCAAGGGCAGGTATGACTCCAAATTTCTTCTGCCATCATTTGGAAGCCTTAACAGGAAACTACTCTCAGATGGGGTCCTATGAAAACAAGCCCCTAATGGACCAGTCTATTAACACAATGTGTGAGATAGTACAGAAGATACTAAGTTGTATCATACATGGAAAGGCTGACAGGACTGGTGACAGCCGGGAAGAACATTCTCATTGCCACAAACATTTCTGGAACTGATGTGGAAGGTGATTCAAGTTTCCTTTGGCATAATTTGTGTTAATGCAGGAATATCACAAGGACTTGAATCGATAATAGGATAAATTTTCTAATGTCAGGAGCTGCTCAAATACCGAATATGCTTCCTCAGGCCTCTAAGGATATAAGCAGAGATTATATGTGAAATCGGTTAAATGACTATCTGAGGACTACTGCCAAAAGGATTCCTGCTCTGAGGGAAGAATTGGCTTGGATCACTTTTGAGGTCCCTCATGTTTCCCAGCCGCTATGATTCTCCAAAACTGCTCACTGAAGAAAACAAGAGGGGAAATGAAAACAATTCCATCTAAAAGTCATGTGAAACAATCCTTTCTGTGAAACAATTGTTGTCGAAGTTCTATGATTAGGGATGGTGAAACATAGAGATGCAGGCCAGATGTCATAAGAGAGGTTCTGTGAAGACTCTAGATACTGAAAGGCAGGCCTGTAATGCCCATTCCGTGCTGTCCCTGAAAAGCCAACCCGACCACCCATTCAACATGCTCTAGAGCCACTAAGGGGCAGGAACTGCCCGACACTGGCTTTTTGCCAGTATGACAGGCTCTAATATGAAATACTAGCATATCTTCCCATTCCTCAGAAATGTAGGAAGGGGTCTGGGAAAAAGGACTTGGAATAGTAGTAACATTTGAAGTAGTAGTAGCATTTGGAGTATGGAGTACTATTTGGAGTACTGGAGTATTGGAGTACTATTTGGAATAGTAGTAACATTTGAATCTCCCATACAGGAATGTCAGCCCACCTTCTTCCCCCTCCAAGAACACCCCTCCCATCACAGGTCTGGGTGACCAAGCAGCATGGCCGGTCTGTCAGAACAAGGAGCCCTTCTGGGACACACTAGGACCGGCGTTGCAAACAGCTGTGCGGGGCACACGGCCTCCCGGAGCACCAGCGGGCCTCACGTGTGCGTGCGTGCGGCCGCAGACCACAGTCAGAGGACAGTGGGCAGGCCCCGCCTGGGACCACGGGCATCCAGTTCGTCAGCCTGGCTCCCAGTTGTTTCATAATTTTGGCTCAGTTATTGAAATAAAAGAACAAAAGCGTGGCTAGCCAGCGTTCAGTCTTCATGCTGATGCTAAACGCCATCCGGAGATAAAGGGCTGCTCTGCCTCCCCGCCAGCGGCCACTCGCAAGACACATTAGGTGCCGACAGCTAATGACTAAGTGAATTAGAGGCCATTTCTCAGCAGCGTCAATGAATTAACACCCCAGGCCCTGAATGGGGGAGTTATTCTCGTTCATGGTGCTTTCTTCCGGCCCAGGGCCCGGGGAGCGCAGTCTAGTGTGTGGGAACGTAGCCCCGGTGAAAAGTCGCCCTGATTTCCCCGTCTTGTGCTTCTGCGCCCTGAGCTTGCTCACACTCCCTTCAACTGTGAGCACCCCGAAAAGATGACTCAGGGGAGCAACCCCAACGCAGATCATGGGGTACAAAGATTTGTCCCTTCCTGTGCAACTTTCTTCTTGAATTGATTTAGGTACCTACTCAGTGTCAGGGAATGTTCTAAGTGCTTTCAGGGTATTAACTCAGTTCATCCTTGAAACTGTCACTATCCCCTCTCTCCTAAACAGGCCACCTGAGGCGGAAAGGAGCCATGCCTCGCCCAAGATCACCAAGGCGCCAAGTGGCAGAGCAGGATTCAAACCTAGGCAGTTTATTACCATAGCTCTGATTGCCTTGCCTCTACCTTCTCAGTGAAAGGGTTCACTCCTAAGGCACAGTGTCCTGGACGCCCCGAAGCTTACCACTGAGACAGGACAAGATCTCTATCTTCTAATAGGTTTAGTTAGGTGCTGTGAGGACATGAGATTTGATGCAGCTCCTCGGTGGCAAGGAGAGGATTGCAATTACACACCATTGGAAATGACAGTGAGAACTACCGGTAAGAGAATACATTCCAGAGCAGAGTGTCTCCAGTGGATGGTCCCGTAAGGCTTGGCTGGTTAGAGACTTCCCCAGGCAGCCGCTGTCGATCCTCCTACATGAGCTACATCTGGAAGATGGAGAATGGGCTGCCTCCCTGGGCCCGCAAGGCCGAGACTGCTGGCTAAGTCACCAGCAGAACACCGTGAGAGGGGCACCCTCAAAAAGGATGGAAAAATCCATGTGTTACAGTAAACGGAGAAGGCGCATTAGAGAACTAAGGAAGGCAGACAATGGGAAACCATACCTCTATAGAAAGCCCTAACG
>CM053603.1:104053506-104083852 GCA_028646535.1 Procyon lotor | reverse complement strand
ACCCATTACATGCACCCCTTTAGGAACTTGGGGATCCGTTTCGTCTCTCCTCCCCAAAAGTGCCTCCTTTCACTTTTAGCCAGAAGCAGGTACTGAGTGGTCTTTGCAAGACCAGGACGGGCTGTGGAAGGGGGAAGCCAGGCCAGTGAGCCCATGCCAGCCAGCCACAAAGAAGGCGGGGAGTGCTTCTGCCTGCTTCGACCCTGGCTCGTTCTTCTGCGCTCAGCAAAATGTGTCACACCCAGCAGGCACTCCGAACTGTTAGGGGAATGAATGAATGAAAGCAAAGGCTAAGAAGTCAGGTCTGCTCTAAGTAGTCAGGTCTGCTCTAAGAAACCTCAGTGAGCTGGTCACATAAATGTACTAGCCCGGCCTACGATGTGGACACTAGCAGAGTCGTCTTTTAATCCTGTATTTCTTCCCTGGGATTTTTGGGAGGAGGCTTTACCCTCCAAAGCAGTGGTTTTCAAACTTGTTAACGGTTACCCTACAGTAAAAATTTTAGAGCATGCCACATAATTACAATGTTGTTTTTTCTTTTTAAGAGCCAGCGAGCTGGGGCGCCTGGGTGGCTCAGTCGTTGAGCGTCTGCCTTCGGCCCAGGTCAGATCCCGGGGTCCTGGGATCGAGCCCCGCATCGGGCTCCCTACTCTGCAGGAAGCCTGCTTCTCCCGTTACCATTCCCTCTGCTTGTGTTCCCTCTCTCGCTGTGTTTCTCTCTATCAAATAAATAAAATCTTTTAAAAAAAAAAAAAAAGAGCCAGCGAGCCCACACATAAGAGTTGGGGGGAATGGAGGGAGAGGCAGAGGGAGAGGAAGAGAGAGAATCTTAGGCACAATGTGGGGCTTGATTTCACAATCCTGAGACCATGACCTCAGCCAAAATCAAGAGTCAGACTCCTAACCGACTGAGCCACCAGGGGCCCCATAATTACAGAGTATTTATTTTCAGATCATGCGTGTGTCCTACTGCACATATTATATGTATATTATAAAAGACCTTGAAAGGACATTAAAAAGGGATGCTATAAACAATATTTCAAATGCTTTGCTAGTCGTGAGGACTTCCGTTTTTTACTACACAGCACCATAATTGCTTGTGAGAAATCAAAATTAAACCCGTAGTTTCATGTAATCCGTAGATTATTTTGGTACTTTTTTTATAACTCCTGTCAGATCTGATTCATTAATCACTGTTTTGACCTCATGACTGACAAAGAGCCCTGTGAGTCTGGTTGATATCATCTCTGCATTCTCTTGGGGTACATGGTACATGGACTCTCAGCATTATCTCATCCCAACCTTTTCATTTCAGCAATATTTTAGGTCATGTGTGTGTCTTGTGGATTTGTGTCTTGTGACCTGGTAGTATCGTCTGTAAGCCCAGGTAACTGGTGTGCTCACAGGCACACACACAAATAGGGCAGAAGGGACCGTGCGGACGCGGACCTCCAGTTCTCAGCCCTCCACCTGCGTGCGGCATTCCTGTCTTCCCCAGGGAACCCCCCACTTCCTGTGGCCCTGAAGGCCCCTCACGCAGAAGCAAAAGGCGCTATGGTCAGTCCATATACCAAGTAGTAACAAAGTTTAACTTCTTCTTTATTTTCTTAGATAGAAATGTGAATGTTATCTTTCCACCCCCCACCCCCCCGAGGGTCCATTTGGAGACCATTGTGCCTGTGCTGTGTGAGGGGTGACATTGCCCCGTGGCCTTTGCCCTCCCTCTCTAATGCTCCCCATGTGTTGTGCCCCCTCAGACGTCTGGAGAGAAGAAGCGATCTGGCCACAGTGACAGCAATGGTTTCGCTGGCCACATCAATCTCCCAGACCTGGTGCAGCAGAGCCACTCCCCAGCCGGGACACCAACTGAGGGCCTGGGGCGCGTCTCCACCCATTCCCAGGAGATGGAATCTGGGACTGAAGTAGGTGCTGGGCAACAGCCTCCACAGCTCTGTTCTCACCCGGTGGGGCGGCAGGGGTGGCGAGGTGGGGAGCTGGCTGTAGGAATGAAGCTTCACTAAGCTCCCTGAAATGTGTTCGGTTGGTTTCTACTATATAACTACTTCTGCAAATACTTCAGTGGGGAAAAATCATGGAAGCACAGCGATAAATGTTCTCAGATGCCATCTGGCCCCAAACCTATTTTGTCAGATGAGAATATTGAGGCTCAGAGAGGTTAAGTGACTTGCCCAAGGCACACAGCTGGTTTGTGACAGATCTCTGTAGAACTGGGATTTCCCATCTCCCAGGCCAGTGCTAGAAACTTCAGCCTGTAGAGATCCCAAGACCAAGTTGAGGTTCGTGTTTACATCAGCTTAGTCAAACTGAGTTGGACCTAAAATGAGGTTGAAATTATTCGTTAAATGAAAGATAAAAAATCAATAAACAGGTTCTCCGAGCATTCTTCTTCCTAAACTTCCTTGTATAGGAAAGGAGAACTGAGATACTATCTTTCCTGTATGGAAAGTGTCCCCGGAAGCAGCCTGAATAAATCCAGTCAGCTAGGCAGTGCTCGTAGGGGTGGTTATCCAGGCTTGACCGGTGGATGAGTCCGTGGTGCTTGGTCAGGCTTCACGAAGAGTCCCTGAGTCACACGTTCACCCTGAAGCTAATGATGAAGCTCGTGCACTGGTGTTTTGGATGCTGTCCACACACTTTTTATGACACACCCTTTGAGTTCTAAAGTCACTGAGCAGACGAGCTTTGTTTACCCCAAGGGAGAGAACACAGAGGTGCCTCGCAAGGTGTAGCATCTCTCTCGTGGCTTCATGCGGTGCGGACAGGTTTTCTCTGCCTGAACACCTCTCTCGGGACCAGAAAGAGCCCCAAGGGATTGGGCTCTGGCTCAAATTCTGCTGCTGATCCAGTTGTAAGTGGGCGTATTAGTACCTGCCCCGCCTCCTTCACAGACCTCTTCGAAAGATCAAAGGAGAGGAAATGCATGTGAAAGTTCCAAGAGGAGCTGGACTGTGTGTTCAGAATAAATGCTGCCACGTGGACGTGTTTCCTTAGTTCATTGCTGGTGGGGTCAGCTGTCCTGCAGACCGTGTGCTCAAAATGAGGTTGTTTTTACTTCAAGGGAGAGATGAGCTCTGTCACCACGGTCCTCTTACCATAGGGCCCCAAATGTAATTTGCTCACTGCAGCTCTTACAGTCTGACAATTAATGGGGCCCTAGCAAAGGCACAGTGGGAGAAGCCGGAGAGAGAGGCACATACTTGGACTCAGGGGTTAGAGTGTGAACAGCTAAACGGTTGAAAGAATCTGTTATCATTTTAAAGCCCAAGCAAAGCATTCTTGGCATTGTTCATTCCTGTAGTGTTTACTTATCTGCTTTTCTTAATCCTCTTGCGTTAGTATGGCTTGGGGAGCAGCACTAAGGCCTCCTTCACCCCCTTTGTGGACCCCAGAGTATATCAGACGTCTCCCACTGATGAAGAGGAAGAGGATGAAGAATCATCAGCTGCGGGTAAGCTAGAAGGCCTGGATGCTTTAGAAACAGCTGGGTTTTCCTTTCTGATAAGACCTGATAAAGAAATTAATTATTGATCCAGTAGTTAAGCCATTTTCTGCTTAGGCCCTGCCTTAAAGGGAAGTTGATTTTTGTTTTGTTTTGTTTTTATTATTATTATTATTATTATTTTTGTAGGATTTCTAAAACGATTTCTTTCTCTCCATTTTTTTTTCATCTCTTCTATTTTGCTTCTGGTAGGAACCCAGAGGTATCCAGGGGCCCTGGGAAAAGCTGTTCCTCAGAGACCTCCAAACTTACCACATACTTCTCAAAAGCAATTTCTGGGTACAATGCTGTGCACGCAGTAGGCACTTAATAAGTGCGTGTCGAGTTGTGTTGGGTTCTAGGTGTGTGCTTCCTACCACCCAGGTCTGGCTGATTTAGAGCAGAGTCCTGCTTTCTGAACTTATGCAACTCACTAATCATCAGGGGAAGCTTAGGCCAGTTTGTCAGTTGATGAGACAGAATTTTAAAAAATAAACCTTCCTATGTATGCTGTAGTAGATGGTGCGTTCAGTTCTGTAAGATGAATATCTATTCTCTAAACCATAAGTCATCTCCATAAGTCTGTTTTGCTAATGGATAAAATACTGTTTCTGTGAATGACTTATACTATATTCTACTAAAAAAATGTGTAAAATGTGCATAGTTGCAGAGCTGCTCTGCCTTTTCTATAATACCCACTAAACAAGGAGAAATCATAGCATTTTGACGTGCCTTCTCCGTATCGCCTCTGGTTATTTTTTAAGATACCACTGACTTCTCTGATTCTTTTTCTCAAAGCTCTGTTTACTAGCGAACTTCTTAGGCAAGAACAGGCCAAACTCAATGAAGCAAGAAAGATTTCAGTGGTAAACGTAAACCCAACCAACATTCGACCTCATAGTGACACACCAGAAATCAGAAAATACAAGAAACGATTCAACTCAGAGATACTCTGTGCAGCTCTCTGGGGTAAGTGCTGTTTTTTACCACTCATTGATGAATCGACCCTCAAACCTTAAAACCCAGTGGAGCTTACCGTCCGGGGAACAGTGGTTGAATCACGGACGTCAGGGTCCTGACTCAGGACTATCTTGGCCTGAAGACAGTCCTGGTCTTGGAGAGACCAGGAGCAGTTTCACATGTAACAAGAGCTGATAACTTCACTCCCAGGACAACAAGATCGGATTCAGAATGACCTCATCACGTAATAATGGTGTGCTAAAGTCAGTAAGAGAGCAAGCTACCTCTTACCACGCACCTACTATGTGCCCAGCGCTGTGTGTTGTACCCCATACTCAGCCTCTGTGATCCTCTTGTATCCTGCAAGGGCGGGAAGAGCTTCACCCCCATTTCACAGCTACCATCTTTGAGTGAATTATTAAAGGCTAGTAGTGGCAAGATAAAATTTCAAAAGGACAATAGATGATGAACTTTCTTTTTTAGTTCAAACATCAGCCTGCAGTCCCTGTGGAAATGATGCCCAGGTTTTAGCTGACCCCAAGCTCAGTTTAGGTGGGGTGAGATTCTATCCAAGTCTTGGTCTGCATTACTGCAAACATCATATTCCAACTAAGGAAGGATGTGGCTCATTTGTATCCATCTAAAATACCAGGCCTAGTTTGAGGCACCACAATTTTATAAGGGCAAAAGCATTTGAGATGTTCGGAAAAGTGGATGAAGGCTAGGAACCATTTCATGGGAGATACGATGGAAGGAATAACACTCTGTCCTCTGGAGAAGAGACAGGAGACAAGATGGCCATGTTTAATATGGAATAATTTATGGACAAAAGCACAGACATTTATGTTACTCAAAAAATAGATGTACCAGAACAAAAGAAGATCGTTAACTGTTCATGAACATAGTCCACAACACAGTAGTGGACTCAGAGTGCGTACGTGCTTGAGTTTTGCAGGGCAGGTGGGAGTTAATTTGCATGAATTTTTTGGATGGCAGCTATCCAGACAAGATCACTTACTTGCTAGAGCTTTTGTAATCAGGATTAGTGCACAGGAGATGGGCTGGACCAGATTTCGATATCCAAGTGGTCCCTGACAGCCCTGCAACTCTCAGGCAGTTAACACTTTCACTTGCATTGGCTTGTCATTTCCCGGACAGACAGCAGAACCCTGAGGGTATGAGACATATGTAAGCTTTGGTATGAGAAGGAGGAAAGGCTTTTCTTCCAGGGGTGTGTGGAAATGGGGCACTCTGCTGTATGTTGGAGGTAGGTAGGCTAGAAATCCCTGCGGGAACAGGGGTGGGGATGAACCTTGGGCAAGTCTTGAGGTGGGATTTATAGAGAGAGCCAGGAAAAGGATGAGTGTCACAGGAAAGGGATACAGGCTAATTGTGCTGGTGTAGAAGCCATGCCCAAGGCTTCTCGGGAGAAGGACTCGATAGTAGGCAGTACACAGCCAGGGGTAATGAATGCTGCTACCACTTTATAAAAAAAAACTAATCTTGTTACCAGAGGGCCAGTGATTTAATTACTGTGACCGAGCCTCTACTTCTTCACTCCTTACTGTAGTACCTACTTGCCCATTAGTTTATATTAACAAGACACAGTTTCTTAGGTTTCACAGGGATCCCAGGGGCAGAAAGGCTGAAGCATATAATAAGTCAGTCTTGGGGTGCTCCTTCAATTTGCAGGTGTGAACCTCCTGGTGGGAACAGAAAATGGCCTGATGCTTTTGGACCGAAGTGGGCAAGGCAAAGTCTATAATCTGATCAACCGGAGGCGATTTCAGCAGATGGACGTGTTAGAGGGACTGAATGTCCTGGTGACGATATCAGGTATGTTACCGATATGTTACTGGGATGACCAAGTCCTCCAGGTCTGCACAGGTAGGAAAGGCCGTCACCTCAGTTCTGAAAAACCAGCAAGCTCTGTCCTCCGGGGCTGACAGTGACACGATAAATTATAGCACTGTAGCCGGAGTAAGATCACCCCTGTTTTGTAGCTCTGGAGATACTGACCTCCAAAGGGAAACCTCTCACCTCTGAGCTCACCTCATGATCTCTGAATCAGGCAGATGTGTTTATAGGCCTTTACCCTCTCCCAAGACTCAGTAAGGATCTTTCGAAGTCTGGGCTCTAGTCACTGCTACGTACTCTTGGGTGGAGAATTATCAAAATGTAGGCTTCGCAGAGTAGAAAATTTTGTAAGCAGGAACTTCTCTGGTCTCTTTACTCTCAAGAACTGTTCTAGCTTAAACTCCATTGATGTCTCACCAAGTGCAAGCTGGCCTTTTGGGTGACTAAGTCTGCAAGAGATTGGGCTGTGGGAATCATTACCACTACACTCTGCAACTCTCAGGTTCCCAAAAAAAAGAACTTTAAAAAAGTATGGACACAGCAGTGAAGGTCTTATTCCCAACAAGTTAACAATGTGACCTAAAAGAGTCTGTGTTTATTGAAAGTTCTTTGCTTTCTGATGATGTTTGAAAGAGTTTAATAAACTCGTAATATTGCTAATAAACAATATCCCTTTGTTCCCCGTGCCTTCCCGTCCCATCCGGTATGAAACCACCGTACCTCTGCACATTAGAACCACTTGAATGGATGGAAGAACTCGGGATGCACCCAGGCCTGTGGGTCAGAATCCCAGGGGGTGGGGCCCAGGGACCAATAGCTCCCATAGTTCCCGAGGTGTTTCCAACGTGCAGCCAAGTTTGAGAACCACGACTCTATACTCGGCCATTGTTTCACAAAGAGAGAATACAGTTCACCCTTGAATAAATTTTAGCTCTTGAGTCGTATTTCTGTTTTGAAAAACTGCCTTCCCTGGAAGCTACCATTCCCTCGTTCTTCCTCCTTTCCACTGAATGCTTAGAGTTTCATCTTTTACTCCCCCCCAAAAGAGTAAATTCTTCTTGTATTATCATCTGAGCTTAATTCAGTGTAGTCTTCTTTTTCTTGTCAATTGCTCGCTTGATTGCTGTACTACCAAATCAGAATTTAAAACGTACGTCTGCCACACGCCTACCAAAAGTGGAAATGATGCCAGAAAATTCACAGTCAGGCTTCATTATGTTGTGAGTGACACATTCCCGTTCTTTAAAAAGTACCCATCTCCTCTTATCATGAAGTGTAGGTGGGGAAAGAAGAGAATGAAAGTAGAAGCAAATGGTTCTTGAACTGCCCTCAGATCTGCGTTGGCCCAGAAAGAACATCTTTCTACCCATCCTTTCTACCCATCCTAGCTGTCGGGACCAATTCTGGGCCTTCAGCTACAAAAAAGAATAGTAACTGCACGGTGACTCCCTTAATTTATGAATGCATTGTCCTGTCAAATCCAGTGTGCAATGCTTTAATAAATGTCCTTCTTCTTATATATGTCACATCTGTAAAATATAAAACATCTTTTGGTGCCTAAGAGAAATCAAGGGAAAATAAGTACCCAGGAAGTATAACCCCCAGGCCTAAATATCTGATCACTTAGGAAGAGCCACCTCCCCACCCCACCTTCCAGGAAAGGAAGAGCCACTCCGAGGAACATTCTTATCTGGTACCAGATAATCCCTCAGAGGATATTAAATTTTGCTCCTGTGTACTCCTCAGCTTTTTTAAGATGTTTTCTTACCTTTGAATTCCTACTCCAAAAGCACTTTACCAAAGGGAACTTTGGTTTTTCCCAAAAACCAAATCTTTTTCTCTACTTTTTCCCTATCTTTTTCTCTATTTTTGTTTGGAATTTCTTGCAGTGATCTCAAAATCATAAATGTGTTCAGGGTTCTCTGCCGAGCCTGGGTTACCTTCATTAAAATTGTTTCTCTTGTCTGCTTATAATTTTTTTTTGTTAGTCAGGTAAAGTAAAACTACTCCCAGCTGTCATCTCCGAAATAATAGAGGAGGCAAGTAAGAGGCTCCCCATTAACTTATGCTGTTAGGTTAGAAAGTGAGGGAAAGACAGTCATACATAAGCATGTGCAAATGTCCGGTTATCAGCACTCCTTCATGTAATTCGATTTAGAATGTTCTGGAACTCTGACCAACTATTCCATTACAGAATTAGGTCTTGATACTGCCCTTTGCATTGAGAAGAGAGAGTTAAGAGCAGCTTGCTCAAATAAGAAATAACCTGGAGGTAAAGACAAATTATAAATGCTGATTTCTCCAAAACACTTGGAGCCGCTGGCATAGACAACACCTTGATATTGCCGGGGACACTGGTTATTGTGCCTTCACACACCTACAGAATTGTAAATAAAATAAAAATAAATGAATAAAATAAAACAGAGATAGAGAAGGACTTGAGAGAAAAGTCTCACACGGGCTTGAAATTAGAGCTCTATTATTTCAACAGGAAAGAAGAACAAACTACGAGTTTACTATCTTTCATGGTTAAGAAACAGAATACTACACAATGACCCAGAAGTAGAAAAGAAACAAGGCTGGATCACAGTTGGGGACTTGGAAGGCTGCATACATTACAAAGTTGGTGAGTGTCAAGGCATGGAATATTTTACTCAATCTTAATGATTCAGTTTAAGTTTCATTCCATTTTTTTCTGTTAGGTATCGATGATATAGTTCTTACCAGTTTGAGATGTTGTTGGAACTTGAGGTATACTTGCATTATTTCCAAAAAGTCAGATTGATGAAGTTCTAAGTGTACATTTGGACTAAAGTCCTATGCCCCATTTTAAACGTTTATATCCACTCCTTCTCAAATTCCCATTAAAATGACAGTGAAGGAATAAAAATGCCATAAACCCACAAGAACAAAGGGACCAGGAGAAGAAAAATCAGCAACAAGAGATGTCAACAGAATTGAACAAGAATAGTTGGATGATGAGTAACTATCCTAGATGACCAGGAAATGCTCAATTCTGTGTCTGCAGTGAGGAAAGTCATCGTTCAATCCAACTACTTAACAGAACCCAGAAAGGCCGAGGTTCTGAGGCCCCAGATGTTATCTGAAATAGAGGTATATGGTGGAAATGAAAACAGAAGGATTATTGGAAGGGTGATGAGCTGCAACTTTTCTCCCACTACAACAGAGGATGAACAGTTGGCACAGCCTATCTGAATTGTGGGAATATGGAATTGCCAGGACACACACACACACCCCTTCTCCCGTTTAGCTCCCAGAATGTTGGCAGCCATACTTATATAGCCAAGCAAGAGACCAAAAGATTTGTCTTTGGAGAAAATAAATGGCCAGAAAGAAAAGAGGTCTAGGTACTAACATTTGAAGTGCCATGGGAAGCTTGCTGTCTGACCACCTAAACCTGAAGCCCAGCAGTGGGTAAGCCCACCTGTACTGGATGTGGGGACATCCAGCAACAGGAAGGAAACTTAAACAGAAAGAAAGGCCTTGAGAGGAACCAAAGATAATTGAGGAGTGGAAGAAAATTACGAAGAAACTCTAATAACTTAAGAGAGATTAGAAGAACTATTTCCAGAAGAGAAGAATAGGGACCATTAAGAAGAACACTTTGAGCAGGGTCAAGGGAGGTCATTCAGAGAGCAAGGAAAAAAAAAATCTCAGAAATTTGAATATATTGGCAAGAATAAAAAGTGTAATAGATTATCAGAAGATAAAGATGAGACATCTAGAAAGTAGGACCAGAAGAAAAGAAAAAAGAAAGAAAAGGAGACAAAAGAAGGTAAAAGAATCAGTCCAAGTGCTTCAAAATCTAAGTAACATGTGTTTAGGAAAAAGAGAAGATAACAGTTGGAAAGGGAGGAAAGTATCAAAGAAGTAATATAAGAAAATTTCTAAAACTAAGGACTTGAAATCCCCAATTAGAAGGATTCATTGTGAATACCCAGTATAGTGAATGAAAAAAAAGACTCACAGGAAGATATATTAACATGACATTTCAGTACCCAGGAAATGAGGAGGTCCTTAAAGCTCCCAGATTATAATTAAAGAAACAAAGTTTATATATTAGGTGACTTGAGATTTAGCAGCAATACTAGAAGCTTAGAAGATGAGGGAACAAAGCCTTCAACTAGTATTTTATAACCCATCTGTATTAACCAGCGTTCTCCAGAGAAACAGAATAGGATACACACATACACACGCACACACACACCAGGTGTGTGTTTATAAAGAGGTATATACATACATATATGGGTATGTAAATATATTCTCTCTATATAAAGTAGTTTATTACAGAAGTTACCTCACACAATTACGGAGGCTAAGAAGTCCCAAGATCTGTATAGTTGGCAAACTGGAGACCCAGAAGAGCCAGTCTCTCAGACCCAATCTGATTTCTGGAGAAGACCAGTTTCTCAGCTCAACTGGAAAAGACCAGTTTCCCAGTTTCCCTGCCTCTTCCCAGTCAGGCAGGAGGGGTCCTCTTAATCAGTCTTTTTATTCTATCAGGTCTGTAATCCTGTAACCCAGGTCTGTAATCTCACCCACTGGATGAGGCCCATCCATACTGGGAGGGCAGTCTGCTTTCCTCACTGCCTCAGGGCAGCGCTTTCCCCACTCAGATGTTAATATGATCCGGAAAAGCCCTCGTGGACACACCCAGAACAATGTTTGACCAAATATCGGGGCACCTTGTGGCGCAGTTGGGTTGACACATAAAATTAACCATCACACCATCAAACCACCAGTCAACTTTGAATGTAGTATGAAGACGTTTTCAGACGTGCAGGGTCTCACAACATTTATGTTCCATACGCTGTTTCTCAGGAAACTCCTGACTGGTGTATCCCACCAAAATAAAAGCTTAAACCTAGGAATCCAGATAAAAAGTGAAGGAAATACCCAGAATGATGGTGAAGGAAATGTGGGTGACAACTCTGTCTTAGGCCTAGAGAGAAATCAGTCAAGGTAGAGTGGGACAGGGGAGTGATCTAAAAGAGGTGCCTTCAGGGAAAATAAAATGTCACGGATAGATTACCTGCCACATTTGACCACATTGAAGGCATTTACAGTACTAGCAGAAAGTCTACATGCACTTAGAGACAGATGCATGGAAAAGAAGGAAGTGGGGGAAAAAAGACAAAGACAAGAAAGAAAATATAATTGTGACATGCTATATGCCTCAGCTATGAACAATAATCATTTCAACATAGGATCTTGATTTTAACCAAAAATTTGAACAACAGTATTAGTGGTGTGGGGGAGGAAGAAACGTGTGTGCACGCACGAGAGAGAACTAGAGAAGAGAAGCTTATAAGAGACTAAATCCTTCCCCATACTCTCAAGTCAATAGATAATATCTCCAACTGAAAAAAAAATCAAGAAATAACATTGTAAGCATATTATTTAGAAATAGAATGTCAATAGCCGAGGAAGTAGTTGAAAGTATATTAAAGACAGAATATGTAAACAGCAGTGACACTCTAAAGAAAAAGAGCTCAGGGAGCAAGAATTTGGTTCATTGCCACAGGCTGTCCAGCTTCTTTAGGACACGAGTATGCTGTTCACTCAGATATTCTACGAAGGAAATGACTGCCACATGTACTGTCTTAGCCTGTTCAGGTTGCTATAGCAGAATACCATGAACAACAGGAATTTCTCACAGTTGTGGAGGCTGGGAAGACCAAGATCGAGGTGCTGACCGACGCACTGTCTGCCGCGGGCCTGCTTCCTAGTTCATACACAGCAGTCTTTTTGCTACAGTCATGTGGTGTATGGACAGAAGGATCTCTCTACGGCCTTTTTTATAAAGGCACTAACCACTTATAAATCCCTAATCACTGGAATTCATATTCGGATAATAAGCAAATGGGCCGCTTTACATGTCTACCCATTTGCTGATTTTTCTACCATTTGGCCGTAACCTCTCAGCTTCTAGCATGTGGATGACTACAAAAGCCAGGGAGGAGAACGTGAAGGCGATTATGCAGGTTCTTATTACAATGAATCATTCACATCTAGACCTAGTGATTAAAGAGGGTCCTAAACCTTCAGATGAAGAAAAGAGCCTTCAGTATAAAGCAAAAGGCCCCAAGAATTTGAAGACTGCTTTAAAGAAAGTTCAGTCTGTATCCATGAGCAAATCTCCCACCAAGAGCATAATGTGTATTTACATTTGCAAAAACCTGAGTAAGTTGGTATACCTTTTTTAATTTATCATTTGTCTATTACAGTTAAATATGAAAGGATTAAATTCCTAGTGATTGCCTTAAAGAATGCTGTGGAGATATATGCTTGGGCTCCTAAACCGTACCATAAGTTCATGGCATTTAAGGTAAGCGGGCACATAATTACCTAAAAAGGGGATTTTTTTTTTTAAATTTTAGGTTCACACCAGTTAACAAAGTGGTTTGTCTTGCACATCAACCAATTTTTCTATATATAATAAACCCCTTATAAAAGTACAGGAACTCTTGGGCTTATTATTCCAAAAGCAAAGACTAAGCACTAATAAATGCAATACAATTTACTGGGGGTGGGAGATGAGTGAATGGGGAAAAAAATTGGGGTGTGCCCTCCTCCATGTCAGGTCAACGGATCATCATCTCCTAGGGGCATTTAGTATGGGAGGGCTACTGGGCAAAGCATTAATTGTGGTATTAGGCAATGAGAGTCGTTATAAAGGCACCTAACTAGGGTAATCTCTGATAAGTCATCTCAAAAAGGCAGACCAACAGCAGCATCAAATCTCAAGGATGAACCGTATCTCCAAATCTTGTCACCCTTATAAGCCTTTTGGGGTAAAGTCCCTACAACTCCTATAATGCACATATATCCCCTGTGCTATTGAACTTTTCTGAAGTAAATACTGAATGTAGGTCCATAAGGAAATGGTTTGGTTTCTCTGCATTCTGCTTTTTCATTTTTGACCTTATCTGAGTCCGTACCCATCACGGGTTGGATTGGTCCCTCGTGACACTCAGCAGGAGTGGGATGAGGATATGCTAGTACAGTGGACCCCAGCTCGTGAAAGTGGACCCCCAAATGCCAGAAGGACCAATCCGTGCAGGCACCTGAATGTTTATAGAGCTGAAGACTCTGTCGGGAGCCCAAGTGAATTTATCGTCTGTTCCCTGTCTCTCTCTGTCTGTGTCTCTCATTTTCTTCAAAGCACATTGACCTTCACTTTTTCTCCCCACCCTTGTGACTTTCATCTTCCTTTAACGCTTTATGTATTCTTTCTTGCCACTTAAGCCACATGAGGGCAGAAGCTGCCGTGGGAGCACTATGAGGCACTCTTTAAGGCTGTTTTGTTCCCTTAGTGCAAGGGGCTCATTTGTGATGTGCTCAGGAAGATAGATACATCAGTGGCTTCCTCCATAACCCCGCTTCTATGGAGAGAAAGTTTTAGAATGTATTAGGTTAGTAACACTTAAGGGGTGACACCTAAAAGCTAAATTGGTGCTGCCATTGTGCCAAACTCTAGGTCCGCAAAAGTTTTTCACTCGAGGTCCCGTTCGGATTCCGGTTCGGAAGTTACTGCCATCAGTTTAACAGCCAAGGTGCAGGAGAGGCTGCAAAAGGTTGTGTTCAGTCCACCACACCCAGCCCAGCAGGAGAGCAGTGCAAAAGCCAGGACTGGAACAGGAAGGACGGGAGCCTCCCCTACTGTGAGACTCCGTCAGCAAAAGCTGAAGAAAGGGCTCCATTGGGCAGCAGTGACATTATAGCTGAGTCACTTGTGGCTTCACAAATTTTCTCCCAGATGTCAAGGCCCAGTGAAAGTAGACTGTGCTGAAATAATGGCAAAAGAAAACAGAGGAATGCTTGACAGCTAGTTGGGGCCTGGGCTCTGGATTGAAACACATGGAACCTTGATAAATTTGGCTAGAGCTTTCTTTTTTGCTTCCTACTTAAGCCAAACTAGCCAACGTAAGCCATGAGTCTTGTGATGTTCCAGCCTCCGCCCTCTTCTCCATTGACCAAACCTAAATCTCAGATCTCAACAGTATGTTGAAAGAGTCTAAGGCCCACTCACTCACTGAAGGAAAATCAGAACCAGAGTGTGCCCGTTAATTCTGAACAGGCTTAGCACACCGTTGGTCCAGCTGCCCACCCCACACTGTCTCTGAAAGGGTCACAGCCACGTGAGGGCTCGGTTGTTCCCTGGGAAGGAAAGGGGCCAGAAAAGTGGCTGGGCCTTCTCCAGAGGGAAAAGGCCAGAAATAAACAGGAAAGAACAGCAGCACCCAGATGCCAAGTTCTTCAAGGATAACAACGCTATCGAAATTGACAACTGTAAACCACTTCTCTGCCCTCGAGGACAAGGAGTGGAGAAGGGGCCACAGATGGGTGCTAGACCCTTCCTCCTAGAGTCAGAATACAAATAAACCTAAAGCTGTAAGAGAAATCTCCTGGCTTTTCAATGAAAAGCCAAACATTAACTTCCACCAGGCTGTGGCTAAAAGAAACAGTGATTAAGATAATCTCTTTGAACAATGTGGACACTCATGGGGTGCTTTTTAAAGTCTTTTTCAGATCTCCAGCACAAGCCACTGCTTGTTGATCTCACAGTAGAAGAAGGTCAAAGACTGAAGGTTATTTTTGGTTCACACACTGGTTTTCATGTAATTGATGTTGATTCAGGAAACTCTTATGATATCTACATACCATCTCATGTAAGTTCTTGAGTTCTACAACAACGTGCTGTAGAAAAGGGATTTGTTCTTGCATATTTTCAGTGGAAGTCATGCTAATTTTTACTAATTGGTACAGCAGATGGACTAAAAAGGCTAAAAGCCTTCACTAAAAATAGACAATGCTTTTAATACATAAAACTTGTGAATGTAACTGATTTTTATGAGTGCTTAAAACTGAGTAACACATAACAGCGATTCTTCGCCATTTACTAGACATGTTGTCTTATTGGACTTTAGATTAAAACACATACGATATTTTTTCCTTCAGGGGCATAAATTGTGTTTTTTAAGCAAGTGTATAATAAATGACTTCCTATTTTCAGTTTTTGAAGGGAGATGGGTTCATGTGTGTTGGCAAGTCAGTGGTCCCCTTTTGCTGTCTTTATTGACCTCTTCAACTTGAGGGGAGTGTCGTGTAGTAGAATCAGACACCCGAGGCCTAGCCTGCCGCTAGCGTGTATTCACTTTGCAACAGTGGGCACATTAGACCATCTCTCCAGCCCTCAGCTTTCCCATCTGTAGAATGGGAATAACACTGGAGCACTGCCTAAAACCTAACTGCCAAAGAGAAGTACGACCCATGGCCTCACTTCTTAGGATGGGTGTAGTGCAAGTCGTATTTCCTGCACCTGATCCCAAGGCCAGCAGACGGTAGACACCGTCAGGGGAACCTGAGGCCTGATCTGTTGCCGATTCGTATTTTGAGAATTTACAGGCTTTACTGCAAAAAAGTGTGACAACTGAAGAAAGTTGTTTCAGTACATCACACGCACACACACACACATAGACACACGTGGTCTCTCTCACACGTGCACACGGTGTTCACTGCTGCGTCCTAGCTTTTCACACGTGTTTGCATGTGCACTCAGGACTCACAGCTCCCGTGCTTGGTGAGGTGACTGGGGTATCACTGTGATCACCCTCGGTCCTCTTTTCTCCCTGCCAGGCAACTAGCGAGCTGCCGTGACGGCCCCAGCCCGGGGACCCCAGCGGCACTGCAGCTTCTCTCCTACAAGTCCATCTACCTTGATTCCAGTAGCATGACTTTTTTTAATGAGTGGTCATTTTAAATGTTTTTTTTCTCAACAAGCCATTAATTTGGATTATTCTGTTATTTAGGCACCCAGATAGTCTGTGTTGTATGCTCAGAGCCTATTTGGTAGGCATCTGTTTGAGTCCCACCCTCTGACCCTATTTAAGCTATTTCCATCGGACTCAGCTGGTTTGCATTCCCCTCATCGTTTTGTAGAAGTAGATGGAAGTAGATTTTTTATTGTCCGCAAGACATGGGCTCAAATCCCAGTTCTACCACCAAATGCCAGTGCGGCTTTGCTCAATCTACATAACCCGTCTGACATGCAGATGCCTCGTCTGCAGAGGAAGATGTCTCCCACGGGGAACTGTTCTAAGGACTAGAGATGATGCACGTAGTAGGTGTTCCATACTTGTAGTTGTTTTTTGTAGGATCATTGATTCTCGATGTAGTGCCTAAGTCTGTATTTGTATACCAGGGTATTTGACAGGTCAGTGGTTAAATTAAGCGAAGCAAAGGAAAATGTCAATCTCTAGAATGAAAATGGTGGGTGGGGGTTGGGGGAGGGGATCCTCTTTTTTGCAATTCTTAGAGATGTATAGTCAGGATGCTGTTGTATTTTTTAAAAAGAATAATGCCTGGCCTTTCTTTGTCTCCTAGATTCAGGGCAATATCACTCCTCATGCCATTGTCATCTTGCCTAAAACAGATGGAATGGAAATGCTTGTTTGCTATGAGGATGAGGGGGTGTATGTAAACACCTATGGCCGGATAACTAAGGATGTGGTGCTCCAATGGGGAGAAATGCCCACGTCTGTGGGTAGGTTAACCATTCCTTATCTCCTTCAGCAGTTACACCCCCCAAATGAAACGAAAGCCAAGAAATGTGAAACAACCATTTGATTCCACCAAAAAAAAAAAAAAAAACCAAAAAACAAAACAAAAAAAAAAACAAAAAAGTCTGTGAATAACACTTGTAAGACTTGCTTTGTCTGTTTATCTCAAGTCGTTTGTCATTTTTGTGGTTAAGATGTGAACAGATGCTGTGAGTTATTGCCCATCTAATGTTTTTAATGCAGTTTTGGAAATTCCTTTTGACAGCCTACATTCATTCCAATCAGATAATGGGCTGGGGCGAGAAAGCTATTGAGATCCGGTCAGTGGAAACAGGACATTTGGATGGAGTATTTATGCATAAGCGAGCTCAAAGGTTAAAGTTTCTATGTGAAAGAAATGATAAGGTAAATCCGTTTCAACATTTGCATTAGTGTTTGCATTTTAAGAGACCACCAGGTACCTGTGAAACCTTCATTTTCCTCTATACTGATTTGAATCACATCTGTGTTTAACAATCAATATTCTCTTAAAATGGCATTATTTGGTTTGATTCATGTGAACCCTCAAAATATATTATTCACATATTTAAAAGACATTAAAGCTTCTAAAGATTTCTTGTAAACTCTTAGCAACTTCTGTGGCCTGCAGGCCTTATGCTGTCCCAGCAGACACCCCAAATTCTCCTACGCACTTGGGAGAGTTGGCCCTTCATGAATCACTCAGTGGGTCAGCTTTACTCCACAATAGACTTTTCACAAAGTCACTATGGGGGACCCAACCCATCACATTATATTGACTTCAAGTGTAAAACATTTGACATGGAGAAATACAAACTCTTTTAAAAATGTCACCCATTCCTTAAGAAATGCACAGTCGCAAACTCAACTAGTGCCATGTCCTGTGTCATTCCAGCCATGTTTCTTCTGAAGTGTCATAGGGGGACTGTTTTGCAGTGAAATTGGTGGAGTCCGTCTGGCATGATCGGTCGCCTCGAAAGGGTATTCTGCAGCAGTGCTGTTTCTCCCTTGCCCTCCCTGTAGACCAACCCGGAGTTTTTGGTAGCTAAGCTATGCTCATTTGTGAATTCCTCCTTTGTGACTATGGCCAACTTAGAAATGCTGCCCCCACATAGCAGGCATAAAACACCTAAAGAATGTGATGGGTTGAACAGACGTACATCTCTTGGTCCATCCTGGTTCCCCAGAGGCCAGACTGGTCTTAGTGCAACCCTTGGGGTGCGAGTCCAGACTATATTTGACCCTGGCCAACTACTCCGACCTGGTGCAGTCTGGGTAGACAACAGCTGCGGGTGCCAAGGATGGATCCAGGGCCTTCCCAGCGTATGCCATAGACCTGACCCCTGGTAAAACTCCAGGCCCAACCCAGTGTCTGGGGATCATAAGACTAGGAGTGATTTGGGTGTGGATCCTCACACTCTGGTTCATCGAAGAGCCACCTCAGCAAGCCTGGTCTAAGCCAAGCCCACACCCTCGGGAGCAGGCTGGGACCACATCAGTACCTGGGGCCCACGGTTCAGAGCCCAGGGTGCACAGAGCCTGGGGAGAACAGCAGCCCTTTCTTCCCCTCCCCCCACCCAGTGTGTTTCCATGGGTCTTCGGTGCTTCCCCATTCTGATTCATCCATCCTAGCAGTAGCTACACTTACATATGTAGCATTAACTGAATGACAAGCATTTCCCCAGAACTTCCTAAGAAGCTGTCGTCAGGAGAGACAGCATTCTTCTGAAGGAGTTGTGGAAATGAAGTAGCAGAGACTTTACACTAGTGACAAAAGTAAATGCCTTGGACCAAAGTTTGGTGTTGGCTGATTAAGGGCTAGGCCACAGCCCAGAATATTATTTCCCCAGGGCCGTGGTTCACTGACATTCAAGCAAGCAGTAACCCAAATTTCACTCATTCCTCTTAGTTGTTTGATAAAATGATTTAACAGACCCAGACCTAATGGACTGTGGTTCTGTTTATTAATGCCATCTCTCCTTTGGCCTAGGGTATGCCTGCACCAGCAGATAGGCCAAGAGTTAACTCTTGATATACCAAAGTGAATAGGCATAAAACAACTTATCCTGTCCGATCCCACCATTTTTTTAATCTTAAAAATTGATAACTGAAGTTGCAGTCAGTAGATCCCAAATTCCGCCCCCCTCCTCCGACTTTGAGAATTTGAAAGGATTCTCTAAAGTCTGCCCTCTTCGTCATTACGAGGGAAAGAAGGGAAGCCTCTCTGGCTTTCCAGCAATCAACAAAGGACCTGTTGTGTCCTAGGCCAAAAATCTAGCACATTACCTAGCATGAAACTCCCTTTTAAAATGTGAGCATCCTAAGGGATGTTGCCAATCGAGATATATAGCCCCTCCCATGTTCCTGAAGGCCAGGACCATAATACGTAATAGTAACAATCATAGTAATCAAGTCAGGAGTGTTTACAGAGGATGCACTGTATTAAAAGGCACTTTTATAAACACCAGCCATTGAGTCTTAAGAGCTGACACATGGCAAGGATAGGACATGTGAGAGGAAATGGATGGACGGTTGAAGAAAAGAGGAAAAGAAACCATGCAGTTGAACTAACTTCTTTTTAATTTCAAACAGGTATTTTTTGCATCCGTGCGATCTGGAGGAAGTAGCCAAGTGTTTTTCATGACCCTCAACAGAAATTCCATGATGAACTGGTAACAGAAGAGCACTTGGCACTTATCTTCATGGCGTTGTTTCTAATTAAAAAGAACATAACTCATGTGGACTTATGCCGGTCTAGAGGCAGAATCAGAAGGCTTGGTTGAACATACCACTTTCCCCTTTTCCTCTCCCCCAACCCGTCCCCAGTACAGTCCACAGTCCATCTTACAGTGTTGCAGCCTGGTTGAGAAGGAGAGAAAAAGGTGGCAGGAATTTCCAGGAGATCCGCAAGAACGCTGCGTTGTTTGTGGACAAAGATGGACCATGTGCCCTTCGGAGTTAGGGATAGAAACAAATATTGTGTGCTCTTATGATTAAGCTGTGTTATGGTGGGTTTTGAGTTTTGTTTTTCTGTTTCGTTTTTCTACTTTTTTTCTTTGCCCCCTTACTTTGTAAGAATGGGGAGAGAATGCATACTGAGAAGATGAGTCTGTTTTTAATTCTGTCTGCCTGCTAGCTTTAAGTATACGATATGTTGTAAAATTTCCAATTTCAAATGGTGAGAGACAGCACAATAAATGTACCTTATCTCCTTACACTGAAGGCCATAATTGCATAGTGGGGTAATTTTAGAATCTTTTGCCTTCACCAACCCAAAAGGTTGCTTTTTGATAGCAACTGGCTAATGAATTTTTAAAAGAGAAGAAAAATACTAGTTTTCCTCTCTTTGGGGAAATAGATTTTAAATGGCTAAACTACTAGCCTTAGACTAATAAAATCAACTACCGTTTTTGTGAGTCTGACAGGCCCTATTTTTATATGGCCCTGTGCAGAACGGAATGTGTTGAATGGGATAGTAGTGCCATTGAGTTGAGTTGGCTCTAGCGATCGAGGGACTCTGTAACACAACCTTCCCTCAGCTGTTATGCAGCAGATCAGGGCAAAAGATGGGCTGACTGATGGGGTCGGACAAAAAGAGCTTCTAGGAAACCAACTAAAAAAGAAAATTTATATATTATATCCGTATATATATACATAAATATATATATACACATACATATGTGTGTATATATATACAGACACAGACAAAGACACACACACACACACACACACACACATTCTTTTTTAATGCACAAAGCCTCGAGCTAAGAGGTCACTGGCTCTGGGCTTCATTAGGAGTGAGACTGTTGAGTTCTTTCTGGGAATTGGGGAGCGAATGACATCCAGACTCTGGTCATTCCCAGCTGTCTCCTGAGGGTGCCACTTTCTCAAGATGAAAACTGTGACTGAAAAAATAATAATAATAAATGTTTCTGAGCTGCCTGTGTTCTCTCTGGGTTGGTGAGAGAAGGGACTAGACTACTAAGCCTGCGAGACACAGCAGGCATCATCGGTTCAGAGTTTATAGAACTTAAAAGCAAGGCTTTGGCCAGAATTCTGAGACCCTAATCATTTTCCCTTCCTCTAAACTACCCAACATACAGTAAACAACATTTGTGCAGAGATATGTATGTATTTAGTTCAGGTTGACTTGTGTCCTTATAAACTCTTACTCGGATGATTTGAACTTTTACGTGACTGTCTGGGTTTCTTTTTTCCAAAGCTACAAGCATGGCCGCCTGTGGTATCGAGGTGTTGCAAACGATATCTATGTCGCGCTTCCTGTTTTAACCTACCTCGTTTTGTTTGTTTTGTTTCACTGTTCATCACAGCAGTGTTATCTCCAGGAGACATATAGAGAGCTCAACTGGCAATCTCAGGTGTATTTAGTATTTTTTAAACAAAACAGTAGTTGACCAAATTGTTGTTCTTCAAAAATTAAAAAAAAAAAAAATTCCAACATCGACAAAAATTAATTCGGCTTGTTTCTGGAGAAAGCAATTATTGTAAACAGATTTTTTTTTTTTTTAAGTCTGTGATCCTACTGATTTTTGCCTAAACACATTAGCAGCTGAGGTACTATTAATGAGAACGAAATATACGTTAGGAAAATGGAGCCAATTCAACCTGGTGGTTTGGGCAAAAGGGGGAAGGGCAGGGGAATTATTCCACTTTCTGAAGTAGGTGATGATGGCTCTCCTGTAAAGGTAGTTGTCATTTGCATCTGTTTTAAACAGGTAACACACAGTAATGGAATTGGGGATTATCTTCAGGTGATCGCCAAGATGTCCTCATCGTGGTCCCTTTAGCTCTCAAAAGCAATGAAATCCTCCCGTTCTCATTTTTACTGCTATGGCTCTGCTGATGAACAACACTATCTTCACAAATTCCATGCAAGAAATTCAGCAATACCTTTTTGGATTGAATAGCAACTACTGTAATTGGCTGCTGACACGGACAAAATGTATTGATTTGGGTCTCATCCCCATATGTGATTGCCACCAGCTCTTTATATTGCTGCTGTGGTATTTTAAACCAGAAGCTTCTTTAAATTATGTTGCAAACTGATCTTTGTTTTTATGTTATGTTTTGTTTTGACTTCTAAGTGATGAGTTCGAAACACACAGCTTTAAATGATTTTTTTATTGTGGGATTTTGGGTACAGTTAAGAAATAAAAGGGAATCATTGTGTTTAAACATAAGGTAGTTTGTGAATGTATTTTTTAAAATCTAGAGTCATTGAAACAAAAACTCATAAAAACAATATTAATGCAGTCTTGTTTACAGTATGTACAGTGACATAACATAGAACATGAGCTTTTTCTGGTGCCAACAACAATAAAACACAGACGTTAAACATCACGCCATGCCTTTTTATATTTTTGTACAAATAGTTTACACGGAATACAAGGCAAAACTAAATTTAAAAGGGCCCCTAACAAAGCTGTGTTCCTTAACAGATATGTGAAGACTTCCTTGAAGCTTTTATCTTCAAAAATGCATTTTCTTTCATCGGGACAGGCCCCAGGCCTGACACACCGAGATCCCGATCACGCAGACTATTTCAGACTATTATTCTTATGGCTCATAGCGATTCCCAATTTTCTGGTTTCCTTATTTTCTTTCTTCCTTCCTTTTTTTTTATATGGTGGGGGGAGTGTTGTCCTTTTCGTCCATCTTAAGAGCGCCTATTAAGTTTCTTTAATTTTGAAACTAGTTAGTTTCCGTGTTTTGTTTTAGTTCTTCCCAGAGGGGGTTTTGCTCCTGGAATTGGCCCATTTTATGTTTGTCATTCTACAAAGAGAAACTGAGCCCTTGCCCCAAAGTAAGTTTCACGAGATCGTTCCAGTCCTTATTGCTCTAAATTGATAATTATACTGTAAAATCCACGGAGTCTGCCCAAACCACAGTGTTGGCCCAGGTCCTGACAGGTGACCCTCATTCTAGGGGGCCAGTCAGGGGAGCTGTAGTATGGATTCCTGTGTCCGGTGGGTGGTAGAAACAGATGACCTCTAGGATCTCCATTGGGACGGTGAGAGTTCTACCCATGCCTGTTACATCCCGACCACTGCCAGCGCACACAATATGAATGAAGACAACTTGCACTAAGTTCCACACAGATTTAATGGTTCTGGTTTTAGAGATGTCATTATTTTTCTTGAAGACTTTTAAATGATGCTTCAAGAAGACCTAGAGCTATTGCAACAGTATAGATCAAGGTCCAGATGAAATCCCACAAGGCCACCTGGATAGGGACTCCCATTTTTCTAATACATTGGCATTGCTTTCCAAGATACACTTCTTACATACTTGGCATCAAGTACACATTTTTAAAAAGCATCGTCATTCCTGATTGTCAAGACCTACTAACAGTTTTCTGTCTGCTCTTGTGACTCATCGGTCATTGGTGTCTCTGGTCCCTCTTGTGCAGTAGATTAGATGGAGATGTGAAATTCAATCAGAGCCCTTTTGGTTTTGTCTACTGCCAGACAAAGAAGTGCCTGAAGTCTGACCCCCCATTCCATGAAGTTAAAAAAAAAAATTTTTTTTTTCTTTACTATTATGTGTATTCTGGAAATGTGGAGGAGCTCTTTGTGTCGACAGTATGTGTGTCTTTGGAAGTCTGCTTGAACAGGCATCACTGCATTTGTGCTGATTGCTTTAAGATATAAGATGTGCTACCTTATTTTTAAGAAAGAAAATAGATTTCTTTTTAACCCGCTGGAGGAAAACAGGAGAATATCCACAACACACTTGATAACAATTCTGAATCATCCTCCCAAGCCCTTGATGTTCCCAAATCCTTTCTGATACTAAGTTCTGGCCATCTCAACAGTTTCTGTGAATTATCGGTTACTTTTAGTTCATTCCTCAAAAATTTGAATCTGACCAAATCAAATGAAGCATAACAAACAAATCTATAACTGGTCTCCCTTGAGACTACATAGTTACAACATAAAAATCTAAAAACCTAAATGTGATTTCATTTACCTGCCAATATTTCTCAAATGCCACTACACTTTGGCTTTAATGAGTATAGCAGTATCAGGAGCCCTAAGGTGTGCTGCCCTTTCATGGGTCTCAAAATGGTATAAGCTGAACTCTTCTCAGAAGCCCCAGCAAAGAAGAAAATCCTTTGAGAACTTTCAGGTTCAAAACTGACCATTTGTACATTTCTACCAAGCATTTTTCTAGTGTTGTTTGAGTTCCATACTGTATCATTGTTCTGGGAATTTTTCCACAGGCAACGAGAAGATTCAAAAAATGGCATAGTGTTAAACAGTATGAGACCCTAACTCTCTGCCGAGAACTTTATTCCAGGAAGTGCAGAATGCACGAAAACTAAAGTCCCCATAAAAGTGTTTTTAAACAGAAGTCCTTGGATACGTTTTTTTGAGATATTTTAAATCCAGACCAAAATCTTGGACTCTGTGTCCATGAGGTCAAACATTTGGATGAAGACAAAACAACACAGTTAGAAATGTTCTAAAGATTACAGATTTTTGGCTTTGTGTAGATATATTCAAACTAACTCAACTCCTTGCATGATAGTTTGGTTTTGATGGTTTGTTTTTATCATCAAGTGGCATTGTACTATTGAGCCTGAGCAAAGGCTGGTGGAGAGGTGAGTTTTCATTTCCAGCAGGGGGTCATTATGTGTACATAGCAAATATCCATGCCCCAGTTGCTCCTTCCTCTTAATCTCTTCCCCTGGGGTTAGTTTGGAGGAACAGTAATACTGTATTATGCTTTGTTTTAAAACCTCAGTTATTATCCTGAATCAGAATTTCAACTGTTAGGTGACAGCAAGAAATCACAGCAGGGAGGGAAAAAATGACAGCTTGGGTGAACTTTAAAATTGGATGTTGTGAAACTATTTTTGTGCATTTTAGCTGTCTTATTTACAATGTCAGCAGAACTGTAAAGATGCCAAATTTACAAGATTGGGAAGGGAGACTATCGTTCTGCTATGCCTACAAGTGTCTACATTGTTGAAATCTTCAGTTTTCTAAAATGTTTCACGTTGTCAAAAATATGTTCAAACTGGGTAAGTCTCACCTGTGTTAGGGCGTAAAAGAAAATATTCTTGGCATATTTTCTAGTCTGAACCTTTTGGATACTTTCCAGTATTTTTTTCCTGCATACAAAAAGCCTTCAGTTGTGCATAGTTGTTCCGAGCAGTAGCTAGAAATGATTTGGTGGGTTCCAAGCCAAGGTTTTCCCATAGAGTCACTGCCACACCTTGGAATATATTATGTTATCTCTGTCAAAATGTGAGTAATAAAGCATTAATAGTAGTAGGATGCCTGCTTGTTCCTCATTGCCACTTTCAGACTATTCTCCATCCCTCCTAAACACCCAATGCTTTGAAACTCCTGCCATCAACCTACAAAGTCCCTATTTACCTTCCAGCCCTCCCTGGAAATGCTTAACTACTTTCAGTTTTGGCTCACTGTCACTGGCTCCACACCACCCCTTAACTCTTGCTGATTTCAATATCCACGTGGACAAGCCTGTAAGTACCTGGGTTTCTCGGTTTCCTGGTCTTGTCCAGTGAAACATATTACCAATTACTAAATTGCCTCCTTAATTCATAGTGGGTGGCTCTTCCTATTTGCTCTGGGTAGCTCCTGGGCAACCTCTCCTAATAAAGGCTATTGGCCCAACAATTCCCTCCCTCTCTTGAATCACCATTTTCCCCCCCATCCCATTGGAGGATTTCATGACATTCGTGCTGCTGTCTCTTGTTTTACAAACCCTCACCTTGACCACCTTACCCTAACTACCATCTTATTTATCTGCTCCCCTTCATAGAAAAACTCCTCAGAGGGAATTATGTATACTTACTGTCTGCAGCACCCTCCTCCCTTGGTCTCTTGAACCAACTTAAATCAGGCTTTCATCCCCATCAGAATAGCTATTGCTAAGAAAAACGTGATCTCTATGCTGTTAAATGCAATGGTTAGGTCTCTGGCTTCATGCTTTTGACTTCTCTGCAGTCTTTCTTTTTTTTTTTTTTAAGATTTTATTTATTTATTTGACAGAGAGAGAGAGATCACAAGTGGGCAGAGAGGCAGACAGAGGGAGAGGGGGAAGCAGGCTCCCCACTGAGCAGAGAGCCCAATGTGGGGCTTGATCCCAGGACCCTGAGATCATGACCTGAGCCAAAGGTATAGGTTTAACCCACTGAGCCACCCAGGTGCCCTGACTTCTCTGCAGTCTTGAACACAGTTAATGACTACTTCCTTCCTGAAATATTTCCTTAGCTCTGGAATATCCCTCCTGTTCTCTCATGTCTCTGGCCAATCCTTCTCGGTCTCCTTTGCCAAGTTCCTGGTGTGCCCAGCACTGGACATTCCCTCTCTAAATGATCTTTTCCGGTGTTGGGACTCTATCCACTGAAACACCCACATTTTTTTTTTTTAAAGATTTTATTTATTTGACAGAGAGAAACTCAGCGAGAGAGGGAACACAAGCAGAGGGAATGGTAGTGGGAGAAGCAGGCTTCCTGCAGAGCAGAGAGCCTGATGCGGGGCTCGATCCCACAACTCTGGGATCTGACCTGGGCCGAAGGCAGACGCTTAACGACTGAGCCACCCAGGTGCCCCAACACCCACATTTTTAACTCCAGCCCTAACCTCTTTCCTGAACGCCAGAGTTCTATGCCTAACTTCTTATTTCATATCTTCATTTGGATGTGTAGTTGGTATCTCCACCTCAACATGTCCAAAACTAAACTAATTTGCACCCCACCCACCATTCTACTCCCATCACATATGTCCTGTGTCAGTAAACAACTCCATTCTTCCAGACCAGAAAAGCTTACAGTTACCTTTAAATTTTCTCTTTTACAAACCACATACAATTCATGGGGTGGGGAGAGGGAATCTGTTTTTCCTCGTTTCAGAATATATACACAGTCCCTGGATGTGTATATAAACAATCCATGAGTCCCTGCCACATCTTGCCTGGAATGACACTTTTAAAAACATATATAGGTTATGGCACTTTTCTGCTCAAGTCCACAATGTCTTTCCAACTCCCGCTCCTTACACTCGCACTAAAGCCCTCATAAGTTGGACCTATCCTTTGCCCCATCTCCAACCACTACTACCACTTCTCTGACCTCATCTACCGTCTCCCTAGTTCAT
The DNA here is from genome assembly GCA_028646535.1 of Procyon lotor. Taxonomy (NCBI): domain Eukaryota; kingdom Metazoa; phylum Chordata; class Mammalia; order Carnivora; family Procyonidae; genus Procyon; species Procyon lotor. The sequence goes on along the minus strand of CM053603.1, from coordinate 104,056,784 downwards.
TTGCCCCACCACACTGCCCTTGCTTTATCCAGAACACTCTCAAAGAGTGCTCTTGTCTCAGGGTCTTAGCCCTGGCTGCTTCCTCCGTCTAGACATCTCTTCCCCCACACTTCTGCATGAATTACTCCTCCTTTCCTTTAGGTCCCTACACAAATAATCATTTACTGTCAGAGACGTAAATAATCTCTAATTGCCCACTCATTTTCTGCTTTATTGCTTCTCATAGAGCTTATCAGCATCTACTTTGTTCATTGGCCTAGCTCCAATCCTTTGAAGAACAGCTGACAAACAGTAGATGTATTTATCGGATGAATTAATGAAAGAAGGAACATAAACAATAACAGAGTTCTGGCATTGAAAAAAGCTACAGAACTATATGGTCATTTTACTTCAATATCAAAACAAAAAGCTGTGTCCAAAGTTCATACCATAAAAGCACTGGTTTGCTTTCATGTAGAAAACAGAAAACCCTATGATTTTCTTTCCTGGAAGGCTACTGTGGATGGAAAACACCTGACTGTGATCCCGGCTGTATTTTCTCCATTAATCGTCTTCCCAGGCCAAGTTGCAGGGCTGGAGGAGAGACTGTCATATAGAAACTGGAGAAAAGCAGCATTTCAAAACTCTTACATTTGTACAGATAATGATCCGTCTCAAGCTACTGGTATTGCAGAGTCATTGGAATGGGAAGAGGGTTCTGCATTTTGTTTGCTGGCCTAAATGTTTAAAAATGACAACATTTTTCCCCCCTAAAACAAGAAATAAACAATAGGAAATGTATCCCCCTGTCCAAGGCAGGTTCAAGAAAATCTAACAACATCTGGGTCTTATCATTTGTCCAAGCCTGGCAGGCACTAACATATGTATATATTCAGTGCCACTGGATGTTGTTGCACGAAGTCTCATTTAGGAAACCGACACATGCCTTCTGATGAATGTATTGTTTCACTCAGTCTTGTAAAGGGCACACCTTGTACTTTCGATCTGTTTAATTATGTATTTTCCTGCTCACTTAATAAAAGAAACATATTTAAAAATAAAAGAAGAGGATAATAGAGTGACATAATATGAAGCGCTATACAATGAAATAATTTTTTTTGTTCTTTTATTATTTTCTGTGTCTTCTCACATATCTGTCAAGATGAAGGATAATGTGTAATTCATGTTAAATAGCCAGGGTCAAGGTTTTAATCAACCTTTTCCAGGACCAAAGCCATTTGGGGATTCCATGGTGCTTAGCTGCAGATTCCTGAACTTCTTTACAAAAGATACAAGGCACTGGGGTTTCAGTTACAGATGGAGCATGTAAAACAGATCCTAAGGAATGCCCAAGGTGTTACTGTAAAATGAGCTTTCCATAATTTATGTGAAAAAGCATTTTAGAGTTTGGTTTTCTTTAAAACTGAGTATCACCAGCCTGAATATGTTCTTATATTTCCATAAGCAACTAAGTCCAAGTTCTGTGACAACCACAGTGTGACAGAGGGTCACCTCTCCCTTCTTCAGAATTGTCATCTTGGTTTCCAGAATTCAAAGTTGATTTACTGGAGGATGTCATGAAAACATGGATTAGCAACATTATGGTATGACCAGATTTTTCAGCCCTATACCCAGTGCTCCATGATCTCAGGTTATCTTGTATAACTCACCTCCCTCAGGAAAGTAGATGGCAGCTGGAAGAGAAAAGAATTTAGAATCAGAAGCCAACCCTGGAGCAGAAAGAACAGTACTGCCTTCGGATTAACCTGAGGCGTTCCCCCCTTCCCCTTCCTCCTCACTGGAACAACCATTCATAATCGAAGGCCCATAACCCAGAGCATGCCCGAGTTACCACCAGTCCAAGGCAAAATGATCACAAAGGGCAACATAGTGAGTTCTCCATAAAGCTCATTCAAAGACACTCTTATTTAGAGACAGTATGCTTTGACCGTACAGTGTCAAAGGTGTATTTGAGAGCTAATGCTGATAATATACACAGCCATTCATTTTCTTAAATGTTCCAGTTTAGGTTTGGGGAGTGGGGGTAGAGATAGTTTTGGAGTTCTAGGGGTGTTTTGGGGTGGTGGTTAGTTTTTGTTTTCACCGATGGTTCTAGTTTGGCAAAATTAAACGTTGGCAGCCTTTTTGTCAGTCCTCACGAGATTTGGGGTTAGATTAGGGAGGCTTTGGTTTTGTTTTCCGAATTTTTCTGCTTAGTGAAATCCCCAAAAAAGTGCTAATGACTGCTCCAGAGTATTTTAAAAATTCCATATCTTTTTTCAGTATAGATATGTACTAACCATCTCAAAAATTGATGGGATAAATATTTTTAAATACATGGGAGGAACCGGCATATTCCAGCACCAGGAACAAAGCAGATGCTCCCCCCGGTGTCCACGATTTAGACTTACAGTGCTGGTTTTATCAAAGTAAATCAGTGGTGGCTAAACTGAGGCAGAATTCGGGTCACAGCCAGGGGCTGCTGTGACACTACAGAGGGGACATGCTCCGAGGGGGAAGATATCGTAAAACATGGATGTTATCAGCTAACTGCATCCCAACCACCTATCAACCTGTGGTTCCCAATTTTCTCAAATATGATGACCTCCATCCTAACCACCTAAGAAACTGCAAAGCGGCAAGAAGTTCAATAATACTTGCAAATAAAATTGCATTTTATAAGTCATATTCATCTGAAAAAAGTACTAAGACGTGTGAGTCATTTGTTTAGTCTACAAACAATGTTTAGTATACACATTACTGGACCCTCGTTATATAGTTCCATATCCTAAGCCCTGCTGAGGTCCCTGATCCGTAATTTAGAAAACGTAACTGTAAACATTTTCCCGAGGAACCCCCATTTGCGTCTTTGTTTTGTTTTATGGCAATGTTTGATGTGGATATGTTAATGGTCATTGGTTCCGTTCATTTTTTTTTTAATTAATTTTTATTAACATATAATGTATTATTTGCCCCGGGGTACATGTCTGTGAATCAACAGGCTTACACATTTCACAGCACTTAACAGCACATACCCTCCCCAATGTCCACAACCCAGCCACCCCATCCCTACCCCCGCGCCTCCCAGCCACCCTTAGTTCGTTTCGTGAGTCTAGGAGTCTCTGATGGTTTGTCTCCCTCCCCATCCCTTCCTGTTTCATTTCTCTCCCTCACCCCCCCAAAACTCCCTCCTTGCCTCTCAAATTCTTCATATCAGAGAGATCATGTGATAATTGTCTTTCTCTGACTTATTTCACTTAGCATAATACCCTCCAGTTCCATCCACGTCATTGCAAATG
>CM053603.1:103995454-104053006 GCA_028646535.1 Procyon lotor | reverse complement strand
TTAAATTCACTTTTTCCACTCCTACCTTTCTGAAAGTGGTTGATTTTCTGCTCCTAGAATTGCTGTTCTTATTCTCTTCTCTCTGCTGTTGTGTTTGCTGGCTTTTAGAGTGGTTTTCAGCCTCTTTCTGGATCCCAGTGCTCTCCGTGCCTCCTACACCGCCACCATCTTGCCTTGGTCCTCCCGTTCATTTTTTTTTTAAAGATTTTATTTATTTAGTTGACACAGAGAGAGAGATCACAAATAGGCAGAGAGGCAGGCAGAGAAGTGGGGGAAGCAGGCTCCCCGCTGAGCAGAGAGCCCGATGTGGGGCTCGATCCCAGGACCCTGAGATCATGACCTGAGCCAAGGGCAGAGGCTTTAACCCACTGAGCCACCCAGGTGGTCCAGTTCTGTTCATCTTAATAAGGCTTCCCTTTCACCTTTGGGTATAAGAGAAGTAGGAAAATATCATCATAGTATTTCTATATTTTTGCCTGTTTATATGCCATCTTATTTCCTTAAGTACTTGTGGCATCTATGATCAGACTTCTGACAAGCCACTAAGGCAAACTCAGCTCTCGCCACCAGTGTGAAGAAAAGCAAAGTAGCCATTAATTTGTCAGTTGCCTCTTACAAGGCAGGCCTCACACTGGATGCTGAGACAGAAACAGCTGAGGAAGAAGGGATCCCTGCCCTTAAGGAGATGCAGTCTCCTTTTGCTATAGGGGAGATGGGGACTGCAGGGGAGGAATACAGCTGGGCCCAGAGATTACACCACAACAGCAGAGCCTAGCATTTGATAAAGGAAGGCAGGGATTGTATGGGACGGAAGAGAAGAAGGGTTATGGAGGACTTTCAGGAGAAGGTGGCCCTACCAGACTAGGGGATAGGAATAGGGAGGGAGACATTCCAGTTCGAGACAGCAGTTTGAACAAAGGCACGGAAGAATGAAGAGCATGTGGGCACAGTAAAGGACAAGTAGTTCAGCACAAACAGAGAAAGTGCTGGTGCTGCGGGAAAAGCAATCACCGTACTACAGGAACATAGAGCATATCCTCTTTCCCCCTACAACCATCCTCTGACACAGGCCCCAGGGCTTTCCAGATCCGGATTCAGCCAGCTGCCTGCCCTCCATGGGCAATGCTTGGGGAATGAATCACCCATCAGTTAGGAATGCCAGTGATTCCTGTGTATTGGTGGCAGGAGACCTTTGAATAGATCATTTTGTGCATGTAATTCCATGCATTCTTGGACTTGCTGTCTGTAGGACTAAGCCCCCAGATTTCCTCACTGAACCCCAGCTTTGAATCATGAAGCTGTGCTGTGGCCCTCCTAGCCCTTTTATTGTCTCTTAGATAGTGGTTGCGATAGAATCTTTTATTACTACTTATTTAGTTCAATACTTTTCTCTCTGATATCCAGTTTCTAACTTCTTTTGACTTAGCTATTTACTTTGTTCCTTTTTAGCCTTTCTCTTTTATCAGGCAACTGTCTCAATTTCTACATCTTTGTGTTCTTATTTTATTTTATTTTATTTAAGATTTTATTTATTTATTTGACAGAGAGATAGAGAGTACAAGAAGGCAGAGAGGCAGGCAGAAGGAGAGGGAGAAGCAAGCTCTCCATCGATCAGGGAGCCTGATGCGGGACTCGATTCCAGGACCCTGGGATCGTGACCTGAGCCGAAGGTAGCTGCTTAACCAAATGAGTCACCCAGGCACCCCCATCTTTGTGATTTTAAATTCTTACTTTGTTCTTCTCCTTCTTTGAATCTTTTTATGATCAAATGTCTGCATTCACCTTTGCATGTTATTTGTTTTTAACTTTTTCCTTTTTTATTTGCATTTTATCTATATGCTTTAGCCTGCATTTATGTTCTTTTTTTGCTCTTAATTTATTGTCTCTTGGTTTGTTTTATTGGTTTTGTCTATTTTATGTCCTAATCATTGTTTAATTCATTATAATTATTTTTCCATCACATTTAAAATTTTTTCTCCCTAATTTTAATTTAGAACTCATTCTATTTAATCCCCTCATTTTGTAAAGGGAGATGCTGAAATGCAAAGAGTTAGAAATACTTTGCTCAGCATCTTAGGGTAAGCAATGGTAGAACTGAAACAAGAAGCCTGCTCTTTTGGTTGCTGGTCAAGTGCTCTGTCGAACAAACCACTGTAGTAACAATGACTGTGCGAATAAGATCCTTCTTTCAAATAAAGAACACCTGAGTAGCACCTCTTCAAAGAGCATTTAGTTCCTGAGATATCAGAGTCGAGACTGATTCAATGTCAGTGACCACTCAGGGAGAAGGATGCTCGTTAGCCTTTAACTAAAAGGACATGTGAAAACCAAGTGAAAAGGGGAAAGCTGAGAAGTGGGACATTATTCCTAAGCTACTTGGAAGAACAGACCCTGAAGCCAATACAATATATGACTCTAGGTAAACACACCTCTCCAAGGGTCTGTGGTCTTAGTTCTAACATGGGGATAATGAGACCATTCCTGCCCGTCTCACAGTTGTGTTATGTTGATCACATCATGTCATGGATGGAAAAAGCTCTTTGTAAATTTTGTGTGTAGTTGTTCTTATAATGACCATAAAATTCAAAAGAAAGGTTAGAGGAGTCACTACAAAAAAAGAAAACCATTGTCACTTTTTAAACGTGTGTACCTATTTATTTAAAGAGGGAATGAATAGGGGCACCTGCGGTGGCTTGATCCGCGTTAAGCATTCGAACACTGGTAGTGATCTCAGGTCCTGGGATTGGGCTCTGTGCTCAGCAGGTTGTCAGCTTGTCCCTCTCCCTCTGCTCCTCCTCTTCCCTCTACTCCTCCCCCTGCTTCTGCTCTTTCAAATAGATACATAAAATCTTTAAAAAAAAAAAAAAGAGGGAAAGAATAAGATGCCTATGCCACTCAGCACCCAAAATCATATTTTTCCCTCTTCCTCCTTTAAAAAAAATTACTTTTTATTGACTTTCTATTGTTTTTTGCACATTTCCATCTGGTGCTCTTGGGTTTATATTCCTGCATTATATGCATGCATTGGCCTGCTTCATTCCCAAAGCTCTGATGGTTAAGAATAAATGAATATAACTCTACCTTAATGAGAGCTACTTTTTAAGAACGTCTGTCATTAGACTAGCATTTAGCCTCACCAATCAAACAGTAGCTTCTGTGGCAATCCCGTAATTTCCTCTCTGATCTATTTAATACTCCTACATTCCCACAAACGTTCCAGCTACAATCTTTGTGGAAGTTAACAATGACAATCAGAAAAAAAAATTACCTTGTACATCTGGTATTTGAGAGTTTTAAAATTTCATTACCCAATAAACTTTTCAGACAGCGATCTTTTAGTGCCTCGGCATCTGGAGCAGGCTCTGCAGCAGCGAATTAATGGATTAAAATGCCAAGTGAATTCTCACTGGTGAGCAGTCTGTGAGTAAGGGCTATGGATGAGTCAGGTTGGGTACTAAGTGATGAGGACAAAGGGTCAGGGACGTTCAAGTGTTAGGCCTCCTCTTGGAAGGGGCCCGAATCATCAGAAATGAACTAGAATAGCATTCAGTACTCAAGACTCTTACCTATGGGAACACTCAGACCATCTCTTTGCCCTTCAGCGTGAAGCCATCAGCAAGGAACCTAGACCTTCTCTCTGCCATGATCTTACCTGCCTCAAAGGACAAAGTTGCATACCTGTCAGGAACTTAGAGCCTCGCCCTCCAGAGACTAGAACTGAGGGGCTCAAGGTGACCAGAAGGGCCGCAGCAGCAATAGAACAAGAAGGCTCATCTCCAAACTCCAAGGACATCAGTCCCTCCTGGTCACCAAGCTGTTTTCCTGGCCCTCTTCACCCTTCTCCCATCAGTGGCAAAAGAAAGGCAATGGCTTTGTTGTGTGGCAACAGAGGCCCCCTGTAAGGTTTGGCTGGAATCTGGCAGCTGGGTCAGAGTAAGAGAGATGCGCACCTGTGCTCTTACTGTAGCAAAGCGGAGTGATTTCCCCCTTCAGACCAGCATAGGCCACCTGAGGAGAGTTTGGGAAAAGAGAAGAAAAAAGAGGGAAGGAGAATGAGGGGAAAGGCAGTGACGTGGCCTTGGGGCAGACTCCCCCTGTAAGAGGAGACTGTAGCCACCACAAAGGAGGGCTCCATTCTGAGGCCTCCTTGAACATCCCTAGAGGCCCATAGGATTACTCCCAGGACTGGGGAAACTGAGTCACCTACTGCACAGAGGCACCGAGGCACGAACCTTCAGTTTTGATATGCTGGTTTGAGTCACTGAAGACAAATAAATACTGCTTCCTCTTCCCACCAACCATCAAAAAGTGCTTCACCAGATCCAAATCAAAGAAAGGAGGTGATTCCAAGCCGAAAGAGATTCGATTTGCTTTTATGTTTGCCAGTCTTGCCACTGCCTCTCAAACGTCTCTGAGGAGATGCCAGAAGCCCACATTTGGTGTTTGTAAGCACTGGGGATTTTCTGGTGGGAATGGGGCCAATAAACGGAGGCTGGCTGTGTCTCTTGGAGATCTGCAAGACAAAGGAGTACCTGGCCCAACGACCTGCTCGCCACCACATTGCACCATCTGCTTGTGACAGTACATTCCTGGAACTCCTCTGTGTCTGGTAAACAGCTGTCACGAGAATCGTTTCTCCCTGACACTGCTCCTTTTATTGCTGAACTACTGGTCAACAACACAGAGTAACATTGTTTGTTAAACCTCAGTGATGACCTTACGATCTTTGCTCCTACTTTTTTATGTCAACCTCATAAGCCTCCCTCTGCACCCCGCAGATTAGCAGCAAATGGTATTGAAGGCAACGACAGAACATACTACAAACACTGTCTGAAAATGATTAACCCACGAACATTAAAGAGACACAAGCTCATAATGGAAAGATGCCCTGCAGAGTGTTGTGGCCATTTAGGCATCCTTGATTGGAAACTGGTTAGGAACAGAGAATTTTAATAGACTTAATTTAAACTGAGATGACTGAAAAATCGCAAACAAAAATTTTCTGCATGCAGCAGCACCATTCAATTTAGACTGAATTACCCAATGATTAATTAATTTGGGACAGTGCTCACTGAAAAATTGCCATAGATGCGCACCTGTCAAAGGAATTTGCCACAGATTGTCAAACCTTCACGACACGAATGGCACGAATTCAAGGGGCTGCCCCCCTCAGTAGACCTCTTGCTCTTTTTTTTTTTTTAAAGATTTTATTTATTTACATGACAGAGAGAGAGATGTCATAAGTAGGCAGAGAGGCAGGCAGAGAGGGGGGAAAGCAGGCTCCCCGCTGAGCAGAGAGCCTAACGCGGGGCTCGACCCAAGGACCCTGAGATCATGACCTGAGCCGAAGGCAGAGGCTTTAACCCACTTGAGCCATCCAAGTGCCCCTGACCTCTTGCTCTTTTAATGAAAACTGTTCTTATTGCCAAATATCATGAACTCTGGTTAGAATAAGGACCAAAAACGTGGGAATGGGGCCTAGACTTGTATGAGCTACTGGGTAGCTTTGCATCTGGTACCTGTAACTCCCTATGTGGGTCATTGTGAGGCTATTAAGGTCACTGCATCTGTCCAAGAAGTCTTAACAGTCATAGCCCCAGTGACCAGGGATATTTTTTGGCCTTGCACTTGCTAGCCTGAGGTCTGCCTTTAGGAGGGGGTCAAGAGGTCCCACAGGCCTCTGGGTACCTCGGTTTGTCACCTGGGATTGTCTGAGTCTCTCGAGGTAACCATTGAACTAGCCAGTAGAGTCCACTCATTCCTTCTGATCCACTATACAAATCCATGGAATTGACTCAATGTAAGTGGGGGTTGGGCGAGCCTGGTGGTGAGTACTGAGGAGGGCACGTATTGCATGGAGCACTGGGTGTGGTGCATTAATAATGAATCTTGGAACACTGAAAAAACAAAATAAAATTTTTAAAAAAGAAAGTATGAGAGGTAGAATAGGAGTGTATACATTGGCTTTGGAGAAGACTAAAGGTTATAACTAATCCAAGAAGTAGGCACTATCATATCAGTCTCACAGAAGTGAATACTGAGGCCTAAAGCTACATTAGCAGAAAATGGCATGTTTGAGGATAGGAAGGTAAGAAGATTTCTGCTTAACTATGATAAAATTCAGATTGTAACTATTAGACACTTACATGAAGATAAGCAGAGTAAGCAGTTAATATCCAATTGTCTGAATCTTTTTTTTTTTAAAGATTTTATTTATTTATTTGACAGAGGAGAGAGACCACAAGTAGGCAGAGAGGCAGGCAGAGAGAGAGGGGGAAGCAAACTCCCTGCTGAGCAGAGAGCCCGATGTGGGGCTCGATCCCAGGACCCCGAAATCATGACCTGAGCCAAAGGCAGAGGCTTTAACCCACTGAGCCACCCAGGCGCCCCCAATTGTCTGAATCTTGAAGAGAGAGAGTTTTGAGCCCATATTTATCTACTTCCTTAGCTCATTTTCTTTCCCCAATATCTCACCCCAAATATGATAAGCCAAAGTACAGGGATTAAAAAGAGCAACTTCTCAAGTCTATATTGATGAAATAAGAAAAAACAAACAGAGCAGGAGGACCTGAAGTTGCTGCAAGGGAAAGTTAGGTTAAATGCCATAAATTTTTTTTGTTTTGTTTTAGTTGATTTGACTTCATCTTTTATTTATTTGTTCTGTGTTCTGTGTTTTATAATTAAATTTCTTTCCCTAAAGTCTTTTAAAAGTGGAACAAGGAAGGCCTCTGCAGCCAGGAAGATGAGGTAGACATATTTTTTCCTATTTCCCCTGCTAGGTACAATTAAAAATCCCGGACATTAATATAAAACACATATAAGACTATAGAAGGAGGAGAATAGAGGGGTAATTGGCTAGGAACCTCAGGATCTGAAAAATGGCAGTGGGTGATTCTACTGCCTCATATATTCCTGATTTGGAATGAAGAAGTCACCAACCCAGAAACACCAGTGGGTACAAACAAGCAAAAACAAAGTTCTTCAAAAACCTGCTCTCTCTAGCCAAAGGACAAGGAAAAGGAAAACTTAGTAAGGCAAAAAAAACTTTTGGATAGTAACTGCTTTATAACAGCTTGTCACCACAGAAAAAATTGTGGCCTCAACCCAAATGATGCCAGCAAAGACTGAGTAGGAAGCCTAGACTTCCACCATTGTGAAGCTCTAACAAAATACCCCATCTCTACCAGGATGATGTCAAAGAAGGCCAAGTAGGGAGCAGAACTTTTTTTTTTTTAATTTTGGATGATTATTTTTGGATGAATTTTTCTTTTTCTTAATTAACATATAATGTATTATTTGCTTCAGGGGTAACAGGTCTGTGAATCATCAGTCTTACACATTTCACAGCATTCTCCATAGCACAGACCCTCCCCAACGTCCATAACCCAGCCACCCTTTCCCTACCCCCCTACCCCAGCAACCCTCAGTTTGTTTCCTGAGATTAAGAGTCTCTTATGGTTTATCTCCCTCTCCGGTCCCATCTTGTTTAATTTTTTCCCTCCCTGGCCCCCTCAACTCCCTGCCCTGCCTCTCAAATTCCTTTTATCAGAGAGATCATATGATAATTGTCTTTCTCTGATTGACCTATTTTGCTTAGCATAATGCCCTCTAGTTCCATCCACGTTGTTGCAAATGGCAAGATTTCAGATATTTGATGGCTGCATAGTATTTCATCATATATCTATACCACATCTTCTTTATTCATTCATCTGTTGATGGACATCTAAGGTTCTTTCTATAGTTTGGCTATTGTGGACATTGCTGCTATAAACATTCGGGTGCATGTGTCCCTTCAGATCACTACATTTATATCTCTAGAGTTAATATCCAATAGTGCGATTGCTGGGTCATTGGGTAGCTCTACTTTCAACTTTTTGAGGAACCTCCATACTGTTTTCCAAAGTGGCTGCACCAGCTTGCATTCCCAGCAACAGAGTAGGAGGGCTAGGGGAACAGAACTTTTATCCATACTTTATTGAGCCTCTCCTTCATCAGCATCAGTGGAAATCATGTGGAGACTCTAGACTTTCTCCCCTACCTGAAATAACAATGCCCCACCCCCTTCCTGTTGGAGTATTGTCAGAGGATGCGTAGTGGAGAGATAGGAATTTCACCTTGCCCATTAATAATGAGGTCATCCCCACCACCGTGTCAGTGGAGACCACATGGGGAGCAGGAAATCCCACCCCTGCCCAGCATGAATAAAGAACTCTCCCATTACTTTGGGTGTCAACGTAGGCTGAATGGGCAACATAGACCTCTACTTTTACTTCACAATAACAGATAAGTCCGTAATTACCATTGTAGACTCTAACACTCCTCTCACAATTGATAGAACAGCTAGACCACAGAGCTAGAAGAACTCAACAACACCATCAACCAATAGGCCCTCATCAACACTGAGCAATCATTCCACTCAACAACAGCTGAAGATAGACACCTTTCAAGTGCTCATTGAACATATACCAAGATAGAACATATCCTGGGCTATCATACAAGCCTAAACAAGTTAAACAAATTGAAACCATTCAGAGTGTTTTTTCTGACTACAGTGGAACCAAGCTAGAAATCAATAACAGAGAGAGAAAAAAACTCCCGACACTTGGAAACTAAACAATAAACTTCTAAAATAATCCATGGGTCAAAGATTTTAATATCTCAAGGGATATTAAAAAAATACATTGAACAGAATGAAAATTGAAATGCAGCATGTCGAAATTTGTGAGACACTGTTAAAGCAGGGTTGAGAAGGAATATTATAGCAAAATTCCTACTTAGGAAGGAAGAAAATTCCTCAAAGCAATCAGTTAATCTCCCATTTCAAGAACCTAAAAAGAGAATACCAGAATAAACCCAAAGCAAGCAGAAGGAAGAAACTAATAAAGATAAGAGCAGAAATTGATAAAATTGAAAACAGAAAAATACAGAAAATCAATGAAATAAAGGTCTGCTTCTTTGAAAAAAGATCAATAAGATTTACAAACCTCTAGCAAGACTGACAAAAAGAAGACAAAAATTATCAATATCAGGAATGAAGCAAGATACATCACTATAAACCATGCAGACATAAAAAGTGATAAGGGAATACTAGGAAAGACATAAATTTGACAAGTTAGATGAAATATACCACTTCCTCAAAAAGCACAAACTGCTACAACTCATCCATTATGAAACAGATCATCTGAATCATCTTGTAACTACTGAGGAAATTGAATCTATAATTTAAAACCTCCCAAAAAGAAATCTCCAGAGCCAGACTGTTTCATTGGAGAATCCTACCAAACATCATTTTTATACAATCCTTTCCAGAAAACTGAAGAAAAAAGATGACTTTTTATGAAGTTAATATTACCCTGATAGCAAAACCAGAAAATGTAATCCACCATACTAACGGGCTAAAGGAAAAAAAATCACTGATCATATCAACTAATTAACAAAAAAAAAAAACATTTGACAAAATTCAATACCAATTCATGATTTTTTTAAAAAGTCCTAGAAATAGAGGTATGGAAAGGAACTTCCTCCTGATAAAGAGAATCTACACAAAACCCGGAATTAACATTATACTTAATTGTGAGAGACTAATCCTTTCCCCTATGATCAAGAACAAGGCAAGGATATTCACGTGTATCACTCTTACTCATCACAGTGCTCAAAGTTTTTGCCAGTGTCATAAGAAAAGGAAATAAAAGACATATAGATCAGAATGTAACAAATAAAACTCTCCTTATTTTCAGGTGACATGATTGTCTAAGTCCAAGAAATCTACTAAAAACTTCTAGAACTAACAAGTGAGTTCAATAAGGTCGTAGGATATACGATGAACACACAAAAATTAATTATACTTCTAGCAACAAACACATGAACACTAAAATTAAAAATACAATACTATTCACAATCACTGAGAAAAATAAGAGTTAAGTATAAATCTGACAAAACTTGTATAAGATTTGTATGCTGAAAATTATACCTGTAAAAGAAATCAAAGGAGATTCAAATAAATGAAGAGCATGTTGATGCACTGGAAGATTCAACATGGTAAAGATATCAATTGTTCCCAAACTGATATGCACATTTAGTGGAATTCCCATCAAAATCCCAGCAAGAGATATTTGCAAATGTACATGAAATTATTCTAAACTTCATATGGAAAGATAAAGGGCCTACAGGTTTCAGAAGAAAGATAAAGTGGGAGGAATCAGTCTCCTGATTTCAAGACGCATAGCTATAGTAAGCATCATTCTGTGTTATTGGTAGAGAGACAGACATGTACATAAATGGAACAGAACAGAAAACCCAGACATAAATCCACATAAATATGCTCAACTGATGTTTGACAAAGGTGCAGAGGTAATTTAATGGAGGAATGATACTTCAATAAATGGTGCTGAAGCAACTGGACATCCATCCATAGGCAAAAATGAACTTCAGTCTAGTAATCACACTATACAAAAACAACTCAGTTGATCACAGACTTAATTATAAATTGGAAAATAATAACTTTTAAGAAAAAAATGACATAGAAGAAAATCTTCAGAAAAATAAAGAAGAAAATCTTCAGGATGTAGGGCTAGACAAAAAGTAAGACTTGACACCAAAAGGACAATCCATAAAGAGAAAAATTGATAAACTGGCCTTTAGCAAAATTAAAATTTTTGCTCTGTGAAAGATGTTGTCAGGATGAAAAGACAAGCTAGAAAGTGGGAGAAAATATTTGTCAACCACCTACCCCACAAATCACAGTAGTTAAAATATATAAGAAGCTGTCAAAAGTCAACAGAAAACACATACATACACATAAACAAACAAAAACAATAATCCAATTAGAAGGTGAGCAAAAGGCAGGAAGAGATTTCACTAAAAAGCACATACAGATGTCAAATAAGTAAATGATAATATGTTCAATATCACTATCCATTAAAGAAATGAAGTGTTGACAAGGATGTGGAAAAAAAGGAACCCTCATGACTGTTGGTAGGAATGTAAACTATTGCAGCCACTGCAGAAAGTATGAAGGTTGCTCAGAAAATTAAAAATAGAAATATTGTATGATCCATTAATTCCACTTCTGAGTATTTACCCAGGGAAAACATTAACTTGAATGGATATATGCCCCCCTATGTTTACTGCAGGATTATTTACGATAGCCAAGACATGGAAGCAACCTCAGTGTCTACCACTAGATGAAAGTATAAGAAAATGTGGTGTATATACATAATGGAATATTACACAGCCATAAAAAGTATGTGATCATGCCCTTTGAGGCAACATAGATGGACTTAGAGGGTATTATGCTAAGTGAAACAAGTCAGACTGAGAAAGACAAATACTATATGATTCCATTTATAAATGGAATCTTTTAAAAAAATGAACAATCAAAGAACGGAATCAGAACTATCAATATAGAGAACAAACTGATGGTTATCAGAGGGAAGTGAGGTGGTAGGTTGGGCAAAATGAGTAAAGAGAAGGAGATCCAGGCCTCCACTTATGAAATGAGTAAATCACAAGAAAAGTAGAGCATAATGAATACAGTCAATGATCTTATAATAGTGATGTTACAGGATAGAGTAGCAACGTTTGTGATGAACATAGCATAATGTATAAACTTGTCATCTCACTAACTTCCACACTTGAAACTAATGTAATATTATGTGTCAACTATACTAAAAAAAGAAAGTAACAATCTCATGAAAAGAAATTAAGTCTGAACATGTTGTTCTTTTAAATAAATTAAACTTAATTAAAAAACAAAGACGTGCAAAATAAAATCATAATGAGATAGCACTATATACCTTTCAGCATGGCTAAATTAAGAAACAGTGCTGATATCAGGTGATGAGAAAGCAGAGATACCGGATCACTCTTACGTTGCTGATAGGAATGTAAAATAGAAGTTTCTTAAAAACTACTATATGCAACTACTATATAGGCCAACAACTGCATTCATGGACATTTATTCCAAAAGAAAGATATGTTCACACAAAAATAAGTTTTGTTTTTGTTTTTTGTTTACACGAATGTTTACAAAAGTTTTATTTGGAATAGCCAAAAACTGGAAACAACTCAGATGTTGCCAAAGGTAAGTGGCTTAAGAAACTGTGGTACATCCACATCATGGACTACAACTCAGCAATGAAAAGCAACAATCTACTGATACATGCAACAACTGTATGCATCTTAAGGAAATTATACCGAGCAAAAAAGGCAATCTCAATTTTTATATGGTGTGACAATTAGTTTGATGTGTTAAATTGTCAGGTCCACTGTACCCAGATAGTTGATCATTATTCTGAATGTTTCTGTGAGAATGCTTTGAATGAGATTTACATTTAAACTGGTGGACTTTAAGTGAAGTACATTGTCTTCCAGGACGTGGTTGGGTCTCATCCAATCAGCTGATGGTCTGATAGACCAAAAGGCTGACCTCCCTAGTGCAAGAGGGAATTCTCTAGCCTTTGAACTTGAACTGCACTCTTTCCTGAGTCCCCAGCCTGCCGGTCTCCCCCATCAGAATTTGGACTCACCAAGCCTCCACAATCATGTGAGGCAATTCCTTAAAATAAATCTCTTTTTCTCATATTCTCATATATACACACACACATCCCATTTGTTCTATTTTTCTGGAGAACAATGACAAGACACATACTAGCTAATTCCATTTATATTAAGTTCTTTAAATGACAAATTATAGGAATGGAGGAAAGATTCGTGGTTGCCACAGTTTGGGAGTCAGCAAGGGTAAGAGGGAAGTAGTTGTGGCCATACAAGGGCAACATGAGGGATCCTCAAGGCAATGGGAATATTCTGTATTTTGACTACTGATGTGAATATCCCGTGATATTATACTGTAGTTTTACAAGATGTTATATTGGGGGAAACTGGGTAAAGGGTATATAGGAATTCTGTATTATTTCTTACAACTACATGTGAAACTACAATTATTTGGAAAAGTTTAACTTTGAAAAAGTAAAACAAAATATATCTGTTTTGATTATTTTATTGCAATCCTCCTTGAGGTCTAGGAAATGAACTTAGATGATCACTCAGATTAATAAATCCAGCACCGGTAGCATTAAATAGCATCACATTCTCCCAATTTAACAAGCTAGAAACCTATCTGCCATTCTGAGTTTTCCCTCTCCCAAAATAATTAGGAAAAAGTCCACTTTCATTGCCAAAATATATCTTGAACTTGTTACTTCTCCTTCCCTGCCACCACCATTATTTTCGGTGGTCAATAGCAAATATGAATTGTTGCAAGAGCCTTGCAATTAATTGTGCCTCTCTTCTTTCATGGGTGCCCCATCCAATCCACCCCTAATTCAAAAGGATGAGTAATCTTAAAACACGTAATGGATCATATCACTTCCATGCTTAATCCCCTCCACAGAGTTCTCATTGCCCTCGGCATGAATTCAAGTTCATTCCCATGGCTTTCAAGGCCCTGAGTACAGCGGCTATCTATTTCCCCAACAGCCTCCCTTGCCACTTCCTTTTGCTCCCTTGCTTTAACCAAACTTCTCTTATTCTTCAACCTAAGATTTTCCCTTCCTCAAGTTTGGCACATATTTTCCCCCTCCACCCCTATGCTCATTCTTCAGGTATCAAAGAAAAAGACATCTCTTCAAAGATCATTTTTCTGAACATGTTTTTCTAAAGTAGGCACCTCCTGTTGTTCTCTTCCTCAGTATTCATTTTGCTTCTTTTATAGACAACAGTTCCGTTCCCTGTTGTAACTGGTGCCTGGCAAAATGCAGTGTAAATACTGCATTTATTAAACATCGAATCGATAAATGTCCAACGACAGCTTTAGACTCCTCCCCCCACTTCAAGAAATCATGTGAAAACTCTTCCTGAATTTCATTTATTAAACAAATATTTACTGAGTGCCTACTATGCACCAGACACTCTCACAGGCACTGGAACTAACAAAATGGGCAAGGTCTCCACATTCATGGGACTTAGATATGGTGGGGAAAGTGGAACACAATAAATAATAGACAAGTAAATAATACAATAAAATTTAATTAAAACAATTTTAACATTTAAACACTTAAATATTTAGTTATTATTAATACAACAATGTTATAGATAACAATTATTAAATTATATTATTCATTAATTTATTATTTAAATATTTAATGTTTAATGTTTTAATTATAAAATATTTGTAAATAAAATTTCAAGCATAAGCGCTATGAAGAAAATAAAGCAGAGTTAACAGGACTGAGAATGAGTCAGAAGGGGTAGGGTGGGGTCCACATTAAGAAGCCTGGTTAGAAGGGCGCCTGGGTGGCTTAGCGGGTTAAAGCCTCTGCCTTCGGCTCAGGTCATGATCTCAGGGTCCTGGGATCGAGCCCCGCATCGGGCTCTCTGCTCAGCACGGGAGCCTGCTTCCCCCCTCTCTCTCTGCCTACCTCTCTGCCTACTTGTGATCCGTCTCTCTCTCTCTCTCTCTCTCTCTATCAAATAAATAAGGTGTTTAAAAAGAAGCAGCAGCAGCAGCAGCTTGGTTAGCTGTGGTCTGAATGCAGAGGTGCCAGCCACATACAGATCAGGGACAGACAGCTCCAGGCAGAGGCCCATGGGGTTCAAAGGTGCTGAGCCTGGAATACATTAAACAAGTCTGAGGCCAGTGTGGCTGAGAAGAAAAGGAGGAGAGGAGCAGGACAGAAGGTCTCAGCATCAAGGAATGAATGCTACACCAAATTCACTTCTCCTGCCACAGTAAAAAAATGTGAGTTTCCTTCTAAGGGTAACTGGGAAGCCTCTGGATACTTTTAAGCAAAAGGGGTTATGGTCTGGTTTAATTTTTAAATCATTGTTGGCTGTTTTGTCAAAAGGGACTGTAGGGTAAGAATGGGGACAGGGAGGCCAGGTTGTCACAGTCAGGAGCAAGGCTTGGACGAGAGAGTACCTACAGAGAGTGAGAAGAAGCAAGCTACAGTAAGGGTAAATCTGACTCAGAAATCTTTTTTTTTTTTTTTTAAGATTTTATTTATTTGACAGAGAGAAACACAGTGAGAGAGGGAAAACAAGCAGAGGGAGTGGTAGCGGGAGAAGCAGGCTTCCTGCCGAGCAGGGAGCCCGACGCGGGGCTCGATCCCAGGACCCTGGGATCATGACCTGAGCCGAAGGCAGACGCTCAACGACTGAGTCACCCAGGTGCCCCCTGACTCAGAAATCTTAAAATACACTGGACTTCCTCAGGGATAAGGATTTGCCAGTACTCCCTTGTGCTCCTAGCTTGGCCCAGTTTGAACTTACTTGATTTGGTTCCCCAGAGATGCCTTTACCTTACCTGCACCCGCCCCAATGAGAGAGGAATGCAGCATGCCGGGATAGCTGGTTTTCTTTCTTCCCTTTTATAGAAATAAGCTAAAGTCTGGTGTTAACGAAAAGAATAATAATAATGAAAAAAGAAGAGGCTCTTTTCTATACTTGGAAACTCTCACCACCGAGCTATTGCTATCCGTTAGGAAGATTGAATTAATCAAGATGTAATCAAAATCTGACCTAACAGGTTTAAAGTGTGAAGCCTCAAGAACAACCACAGAGAACTGGTTTCTCCCCACCTAGCCGGGATCTCCTGGTGATTCCGGGCACTGAAGCATCTCTCTGAGTGGCCCCCAGCCGACCGCAAAACACAAAAAGCCTGACTATCACAGCCAGAGAAACAGGAATATGCCTCCGTGCAATCGGACCGAAGCTCCTCTGGTGGGCGGGCGCTAGGCAAACTCTCCTGAGAGACCGAAATGGAAAGTCCTCCCAGGGTTAAAATCCACAGACGCGATCACCGTAGCTGACTCCGTCCACCCCCATCCCGGAGACAATTTCAGCCCAACCCTAAATGGTGCAGAGATTACTCATTCCGGAGCAAGAGCAGAACAAGGGAGGGCTGGCTAAGCCAGGGAAGCTGGTCTGGGGGGCTCAAGACCACGCGTCAGTCCGGGTTAGCGCTCTCCCAAAGAGCACGGCTCCCCGCACGCATGCGCAGTCCCAACCCGGCAGGAGAAGTTAAAGGCTCACCTGACCTCGCGCCGCCTTCAAGCCCAGTTCTGTCTCTTAAAAGGAAGATTAAAAAAGCAAAGGTTGGTACAAATCCGAAGGTAACTCATTTTTCACAGCTGCCCAAAGACTCTTTCTTGCAGTGTCAGCAGAAAGCAGTCTTCCCAGGGCTACGATTTTCCGTCACTGGAAAATGATTGCTAAGAAATTCTTTCCCCGTTGTGGACGCTCTTGACAAGTGTGCTTGCGCATCACCGGCCGAAACTGGTGCAGAAAGCCAGGCGCTGGCTGTGCACTAATGTCAGTGTGGGCTCACTGGCCTAACTTTGCTCCCAAAGCTTAGCTCTACCACAGAGAGTGCCTTACATTTGGTTTAGTTAATCCATGTAAAATGCTGAGAGCAGCACCTGGCAACAGGCAACAACTCAATAAAGATAAACTATCACTAATAGTATTCATTAGTGTTTTTCTACTGAAAAAAAACAAAACAAAACAAAACAAAAATCCTGTATTGAGTGTTTGTGATTCCGTTTGTTCTTATACATTACGAACTCCTAAGTGTCTTATTTATCTCATGCATCTCAGAGCCTGGGACTGTGCTGGGCTCAAGTTTGTAATTTGGGCTGAATTATTTACTCAGTTGGGTTGCCCCGCAGAGGTAAGAGAAATAAAAGGACAGTGGGGAAATAAAAGACATGAAATCAGAGTCTCCTTTACCTTTTCACTTTGTCATAAAAAGAAAAAAAAACCTCTTCACTTTGTCACTGTCTGCTTCTTCATACCCTGGTTTGGGGGGCTGTTAGGTAACTCCTCCACTAGGAACTGGTTCCAGCTGAGCCTCAGTGGAACCAGTGACAAGAGTCGCCAAACATAGTTCAAGCTCAACAAATTTTGATACTGTCTGGGCTCCCACAGGGACTGAACATTATAGAGGAGACAAAGAAGGGTACAGACTTGGGGTGCCCTGGTGGCTCATTCGGTTAAGCCTCACCCTTTGGCTCAGGTCATGATCCCAGAGTTCTGGGATCCAGCTCCACATCCCCCATCAGGCTCCCTGCTCAGTGGAGAGTCTGCTTGTCCCTCACTCCCTGCCCCTCCCATCAGCTCGGGCTCTCTCTCACTTGCTCTCTCTTAAAAAATAAATAAAATATTAAAAAAAAAAGGGTACGGACTTAAGCCAAATGAACAGATGTATTTGAGAACTCTACATTCCAACAAGCACCTCTCAACATACACCAAACCAATAATAATAATAGCAAAAACAACAACCAAGATTTTGCTGGGCACTTATTAAGCACTAGGCTAACCACTTTCCTATGACATTTAATCCATATAGCCAAACAAAGTACATTCTGTTATTTTCATTTTATTCAGTGAAAAAACTAAGGCACAGAAAGATCATTGGGAGCCAACAGCTTAAGGTAATACCACCAGTAAAATGTTGAGATTCAAACCCAAATTCATGGCTCCACAAAGCTCATTCAGGTACACCACTCAAGCCTACAATGGCCTCCAGCCATATAGCCTAAAGCACAAACACCGCAGGGCTGGTTCTCTGCAGACCAGAGGGCAGCGTGCCTCCCATGTCCCCCATCTTTGTCATCCCCACAACATGAAATGTCAACCCAGCATCCCGTCTTCTACAAAAAGCCACGAAGATTTTCTTTCTTCACCTGTCCCTGGTTACTGCCATACTCAACATGTGTTAAAGTGTGACCTTCTCTGGTTTGTGACTTACGCCTGAGGGACCTGCTCCCATTTTCTTTTGCTGGTGCACAAGCGACAAGTCACTAAGGCAAAACATTTATTGATTAGATTCTCCTCAATATTCAGCCTCTGCTGAAATTAGATTTGGACTTTAAAGGTAATGGTCAGCCCGCCTCCTTGCCTTGCTCCTCCTTCTCTAATGTATAACTAGTAGAAAGCCGGAGAAAGGCAGAGGCTGGCCAGTTGCATGTGCCACACTCACCACAGGACTTGGAATTAAGAGGAGAACTCCCAACCGATAAAATGACAGAAGATAAGGTAAAGCAGCATTATGTTCATTTTAAATCAGCTTGAGGAAATGAATAGGGGGATTTGTTCAGTTGGTGATCATAGGACTTGGGGGTGTTGGGTGTAGCTACCGCAGATTGAAGCTACTTCTCTTGGCCAACTGATAATTCATTTAGCTGCTAAAATATATATCACATTCAGGATTTTATATATTGCTTCAGAATTTTAAGGCTATTTGCTGTTTTCTGAGGAGTCTGTGTGATTTTTCTCTCAAGTGATTCTGCGTAACCATATTACTGAAGGAATGTGCAAAAAAAAAGGGTAGATTAACCTGAATCTAACTTATCATGAAAACTGGTCTGAAATTTTCAAAAATGACAATGAATGAAAAACAAGAGATAGAAGGACTCTTCTAGATAAAAGGAGACTAAGAACTGACAAGTACAACAGAGTTGCAATCTTAGATCTTAGAAAGAAGAAAACAGCTGTAAGGGACAATATGGGGACAGACAATATGGGGACAATATGGGAAATTCTGAAAATGAGCTGTTACATTAGATAATATTAATGTATCTATTACATTCTTGGATGTGATGATGGTATTGCAGTTATGTAGGAGAATGTCTTTGTTCTTAGTGAGTACATGCTAAAGTATTTAGGAAAGAAGTGAAAGAAGTGACACTAATATCTGCAACTGATTTTCAAATGATTCCAACCACACTACATACATACCCGTGCGTTCTCACACATACACAATGAAAGTTAACCAAATGTAAATGTTAACCATTCCTGAACACAGGTTACAGAGTGTTCACTGCCCTACTTTTTCAACTTCTCTGTAGATATGATGCTTTCCAAAATAAAAACTTAAAATTAAAAGGTCATAGTGCTGTCATCCCCTTAAAAGTTTTCCACAACCAAACACACAATCAAACAAGTAGGTAAATCTGTGGCCCTGTTAAGAGTAGGATCTCTAAAGTTCTGACCGCTGTAACTTACATGAGTAAGTGACAAGGCTAGGAGCACAGACTTTGTGGTTAGCCAGGCTTGGATCTGGAGTATGGTGGTGCTACTTAACTGCCGTGAGACCAGAGTTATTTAACCGAGCTTGGGTTTTCTATATTGTGACAAAATAAGAACATATCGGGATATAATAAGGGGATGTAAGATAAGCTATGCAGGGATTCTAATAGTTCTTTATAGTCCGGGAATATTTAAATGAGCTAATATTTCAGAGACACAGATGAGAAACATTTTAATGTTAATAGTTATGTATTTATATGATATAGTTTAAAAATAACTAGGACTTCCTTCCATAACTATAGCCCAGGATAAAGCTAAAGTAGTTAGCATTTTAAGGATGATACAAAGGCAAATATTAAGTTAATAACTATACAGATAGTATGTAGATTTGACAAAAATCATTAAGGTAGTGTTCAAATAACTAAAGTATATAAGATATTGCAAAAGAGAAGGTACTGTGCTTACTACAGTGTCTGACACATTGTAAATGCTCAAGCTTCATTTTGAACTATCACTAATGCCCTTTAAAAATTGCTATAGGACTTTTCT
This sequence comes from Procyon lotor, assembly GCA_028646535.1. Taxonomy (NCBI): domain Eukaryota; kingdom Metazoa; phylum Chordata; class Mammalia; order Carnivora; family Procyonidae; genus Procyon; species Procyon lotor. The sequence goes on along the minus strand of CM053603.1, from coordinate 104,033,428 downwards.
GGAGAACCAAGGAACTGCCCAATAATGGAACCCAGAAATAATGAGAATTGATGTAAAGCACAATGTTTCAGCTTTGTAAATCTGCCCAGACTTTGAAAGAAGTGGGATAAGCATGGAACTAAGGGTTAGAAGACCTGAGTTCTCACACTGAGTATGCCCAATAATGTGCTGTATAACTCAAAGGACCTGAATTCAGTTTCTTCAAGTGAAAAATGAAGAAATTAGACTAGAATCCTCTGTTCTCTACTATCTCTTTCAGTGTGAAAATTCTATGGCTTGGGAGGCCCATGGAGTTTTCCAAAGTTGGGTGCAGGATCACCTTTAGGTTGGCATTTGGAGCCATGCAGTTTAGAGGAAAGGCATCAGCTTATCCTCCCTACTTAGATAGCAGTGTAGCTGCTGAAAATCTACTTTTTTGATTAGAAATGGGAGTTTTAAGAACACCAGCTCTGGGTTCGAATGCTAGAATATCTGTTACTTACTAGCTGTATGGTATGGAGCATATCACCCAATCTTCTACAAGCCCTGGTTTCCTCACCTGCAAAATGGGGAGAATTTCTTTTACTTTGTAGTATTGTTGTAAAGATTATTGGTGACGTATGAAAAGTTGACAAGTGACTGGTTGACAAGAGAGATAAATGATACACTAATGTGATTAAAGATGCAATTGTTTTATAGCCCTTTCATTATAGGAAGGCCACACTGTGTATCTTATTTAATCGTTATGATAATCCCATGCAATAACTATTATTATACCCATTTTTTGGCAAAGAAGCAGATTCGGGGATATTAAGGGCCTAGCTGGTACTTTTCTAGGTTTTCTGAATTCCAAGTCTATTTGTTTTTTCTAACAAATCCCATCTAATTTCTAAGACACAAAATAAATATATTTTGTTTTATGTTAGGGCTCAGCCACTTGCCCATTCTGTGTACTCCCACATTTATCCTGCGGCATATCTTTCATTAGATGTAGAACCTAGTTTCTCTAACTTAAAATTGTTAAGCTCTAAGTGAAGGCAGTCTTTCTAAGAGTCAGGCTTTATATCTTGTAGCCTGTGAAGAGGTGAGAGACAAAGCTGGAAGATCTTCAGCCACTTGTAGGTATATGGCTTTGGACAAGTTCCTTCTCTTTTGTGTACTCGTTTTTCCATATGTGACATGATAATAATAATTACTACCTACAGAGTTGTTGAAAGAACAGGCAAACCATTTAGAACGCAGAGCCTGGACAAAGTAAGATCCTAAGTTCTCACTGTTTTCATTAGCTCCTATGTACATATCCTTGAGTCAACCTCTTGGACATTAGATTAATGGACAGGATTGATGGGCTAATTCAGATTTAGCAGTCTTCAGAAATTTCTCCTCTCATAAACAAAACTTTTCTGTCCAAGCCTAGTACCAAAACACATAAAAGATTGGCTATAAATGTTATCTCTTTCACTTCATGACAGTAAAAAAAAAAATGGAAAGCAAGGAGCCAGTTTAAGGTAAGGTTCAGAGAGGGAAATTAAACCTGAAAATAAAACAGGAAGAAGGGAAGGGAAGGGAAAGGGGAAAGATACAAAGTTTCAGAGACTTCTATATTTGGGATCATCACTTCAGTTGGGAATTCAAGTAACCTTCTTAAAATTGATAACACTGTTCCTTACCTGACAAGCTAGGTAAAATTTCTATCATAGAAGTTAAAGTGGGGAAACTGCAGCCCCCCTGCCCCCCAGGATGGCAAGACCAAAGCCAACTCTGAAAAAGAAGCCAGGAAGACCAAGGACTTTAAGAGCACTCTAATATTTCTAAATGTTTAAAAACTCTCTTTCCTTCAGAATTCCTTTTTTCATTATTCCTATAACATGAGAAATTGGTCTTGGGGCAGCCCCAGAATTGCTACAGTAATGACTCAGAACAATTTGATTAGAAAGTAATGAGACAGGAGCTCCAGAGAACTTCAGTCTTTGAAAATTAAATTTCATTTTTATCAAAGTAATGTAGGAGCAGCTAACACTGCTGTGACTCATAGTGTGTATTTGGAGTGGCAGGGGAGGGCCAATGAAACTTATGGAGGAACCAACTCTTCTACAGCCACCACCTTCACCCCTAACTTCCATTTTCATAGCACCCCTGCTCACCATTGGCATGGTAACTAGTTGGATTGTTAAAATAAGAAGAAAGGAACTGTATGATTGTCTGGTGGGGGCAGGAGGAGTGAGCCAGCAGAGAGCAGAAGCCCAGGGATGGAGTGGGAAGGGCAGTCACTAAGACACCAAGTGCTTAGACATTCTGCTACAGGAAGAAAAGGAGATGCAGGGATGAAACTGGGTAAGTATATCATGGCCCTGGGTTTGGCTGTGGGAAGGCCATGAGGTTCTTCTTCAACTGAGGTACAGATGAGCTGTTGGGTAGCTTTTTTCCCCTTTGTATTTTTGTACAGAAACATCACAAAAGTTTTCTGTGGGTAGATGAGGAAGAGGGGATTTATGTGGTGGGTAGTGGGAAAATGTACTTGAAATGGGTGGGTGTTGGTGATTTGGTTTCAGCATTACATTTGGCAAATTCTATGAATTTGTGCTCTCTCAGATTTTTTTTATTTAGAAAGATTATAGGGGCACCTGGGTGGCTCAGTGGGTTAAAGCCTCTGCCTTCAGCTCAGGTCATGATCTCAGGGTCCTGGGATAGAGCCCCGCATCGGGCTCTCTGCTCAGCAGGGAGCCTGCTTCCTCCTCTCTCTCTGCCTACTTGTCATCTCTCTCTCTGTCAAATAAATAAATGAAATATTTAAAAGAAAAAAATTAAAAAAAAGAAAGATTATAATCCTAGAGTTTTAGATGTGCTTGACTTTTGAATGTCTATTTCTGACCAAAGAGAAATGTAAAATAACCAATTAGTTAAAAACATAGCGTCTGGATCTAAATCATTATTGTGCAAGTTACTGGCTGTGAGACCGTAACCTAGTTTAGTTATCTATAAAATAGGGATACTGATGGTGCTTTCATGAGAAATGTCCATTACCTGGTCTTCAGAATGTGTAAATATGTTACCTTAAAAGGCAAAAGGGGGATGCCTGGATGGCTCAGCCAGTTAAGCATTTGCCTTTGGCTCAGGTCATGATCCCAGGGTCCTGGAAATCGGGCTCCTTGCTCAGCAGGGAGCCTGCTTCTCTCTCCTCCTGCTGCTCCCCCTGTTGTGCTCTGTCTCTGACAAATAAATAAATAAATAAATAAATAAATAAATAATCTTTTAAAAAATGTTTAAAAAAAGGCAAAAGGGACTTCACAAATGTCATTAAGATTATGAACTTTGAGATAGGAAGATTAACCTGGATTATCCAGATAGGCCAAGTCTAATCCCATAAATTCTTCAAAGGGAAGAACTTTTCAGCTGTAGTCAGGATCAGAGAGATGCAACATAAGGACCTGACTGGCCCATTTCTGGCTATGAAGATAAAGAAAGGGCACCACCATCCAAGGAATGTGGTGGCCTCTAAAGCTGGGAATGGCCGTCACTTTACAGCCAGCACAAAAACACAAATCCTGGCCCTCCAGCCATGAAGAATAGGATTGTATCATCAACCCAAATTTTCCCCAACAGCCTTCAGAAAGGAACACAGCCTGCCAACATCTTAATTTTAGTCTGGTGAGTCGTGTATCAGACTTCTCACCTACAAAAACTGTAAGATAGGGACGCCTGGGTGGCTCAGTCGGTTGAGCGGCTGCCTTCAGCCCAGGTCATGATCCCGGGGTCCTGGGATTGAGTCCCACATCGGGCTCCTTGCTCAGTGGGGAGCCTGCCTCTCTCTCTGCCTCTGCCTGCCACTCTGCCTGCTTCTATTCTCTCTGTCTGACAAAAAAACAAATAAAATCTTAAAAAAAAAAAAAAAGAACTGTAAGATAACACACTTGTGTTATATGTTAGAGCTACAAGAGAAAACTGATACAGTTCAAAGAGACGATCACATAGAGCGAAGACTAGCCATGCAGTAGACAGGAATATTCAGTATTAGGCCTTAAAGTTGTGTTTGCCTTGCACCTAATGCCAGGTTGTCTAGACTGTAGTGATGAAGATTAACAGGGAAGTGGGTGGAAGCCTTGTCAAGGTGCCCCTTGGTCCCCTCACTGCTGATGATGGCTAAAATGAAAGGATAAAATTGCCTGTCCTTAGAAACAGCTGAAGGCGAAAAAGGATTTGAGGAGAAACCACCAATTAAATGGAATACATTTTAGCCTTGGTTGCTTAAGGCACCAGGTAGGGGATAACTAGTTTCATATTAAAGGATTATTCAAAATCTCTGGTAATCCCATACCATGTAGCATATTGTGCTTGCGTATGTGCACACACACAAACATGTGCACACAGGTACATTTTACAGTTAACATATTTTGAATTTATTTGTGATTATTTTATTATGTATATGCATATATGACTTATATCTCAATATATATAACATATATGATATATATATATGCTTATTTCAGGATGTATATGGATATAAGATATATATGCTTCTTTTAGGATAATATAATATATCTTTGGAGAAAGTTTTAAGTCCTTTAAGGAAGGAAGTTGCTGGGAAAAAAAGCCTACAGTCATGCCACCCTAAATTAATTCTGAATTAGTGGAAAGCGACAGAACAAACCTACAGAATCCCAATTCTCACCGCAGAGATTCCAATCCAATCATATGTCTGGGGTGAATCCCAGGAAGCTACATCTCTAACAAGCTCTCTAATGAGGGTCTGGTTTTAGAACCCCTAGATTCCATAACTTCAAGGGTCTCAGGTTGGTTCTGTGATAATACTTTGTTGATGATGACACTGAAATTTCTGACCTCTAGCTTTATTAGGGAATGAGGGGACTTGGTCAATAAGCTACTCTTCATGCTGGAGTAGGGATTTACAATCATCTCCCTACTTAGAGAAAAACTGAAGATCCTATAGGAAAAGTGTGTTGGGTAACATACTCCCTAAACATCAAAGTGAGAACTGGAATTCATGTTGATATGACTTGTTCATTTGTTCAATGAAGTTTCTACAATGTCCTATGTTATTTATTTAAATTTAAATTACGTAATCATACAAGAAATCATTTCCTTATAAAATGTCTGACAATATAAATATAAGAAAAAATACCCATTTACCCCCCCCCCCCCGCTCTAGTCTCCCATTCCTCCTCAATGGTCATCCTTCTGTTATTTGTTCAAGAAAATGTTCTGTGACTTACATACAACATTCACAAATCAAAGAAGACTCAGGTTTAAGCCTTTCAAAAAAATGCATAAGATTACACAGCTTCGTCACTTAATAAGTCAGTACAAAATGATCGCGTTACTCTTTTTTAGCTGCAGCATAACATGTTGTATATATCATGAGGTATTTGAATCTATCTGGCCATTTTCCATTGAATGACATTTTTGGTTCTTTCTATAATTTTTTCTAAAACACACATAATGCTACATCATATATCTTGATATGAGATTCTATATAGATATGATTTCTATAAGATGGTTAGACATGTAATGATGAGTTGAAGGGAATGAATGTTCCATCCCTTTCTACACGTTTTGTCTTCCCTTCTGTCAGCTACATGGAGTTGGAAAGAAAATAACATCCTTCAGTCTATAACTCCAGGTTCAACTAGTTGCATATCTTGGAAATTATCCTCACCAGGATATTGATGCGGTCATGATAAAGCCTGGCTGATGTCTCTTGTATGAGACTTGAGGTGTTTTTGTACCATAGCAATGCCCAGGAGACCTAGCTCTTTGTTACTGGCATTTTTTTTTTTTTTAACCTCTCCAAGTGATATAAACTGACCGTTTTTATCACAGTAGTGTCCTTTGGTCAGCAGCAATTCTAGTCTTCAGTCCTGATTTCGAATCTTAAATATATGTAAGGAAAAGGATGTTTGACTCCTGTCTTGGGAAAAACCGTCCCAAACTTTTCTCAGCTTTAGCAGTGTAGGGCCCTTGATGAATGCCTCATGCATTCCCCTATGAATGACGCCTGTTGGGAGCATAGGGCACACTGTGAATGAGTATCAAGGAGCAAGAACCAGCCTGTGGAGCCTGTCAGAAGTCCAAGTTGCAGACTGACAGGATGGTAGATCATTGAAATTGCTTTGTGATTCCCAGCCCTGTGTTTCATTCCGTACAGATCACCGGGACCTTGGTTTTCACGGTCTTCACTGCTGTGCTGGGTTCCTTCCAGTTTGGATATGACATTGGTGTGATCAATGCACCTCAAGAGGCAAGTGAAACATGTACAATTCAAATCTCTTTTTGGCAATTTCTGTCAGTGACTGAAGGATCTATGCTCCTCATACATAGAGATAAAGTGTACCCATGTGGGAAACATAAGCACCGTGTCTGTTTTCTGCCACGCACCGTGTGCGTGGCTTTGTGGCTTCTGATAACTTGGCCTTGACTCCTCAATAACCCTCACGAAAAAAAAGGGCAATAAACAGTTCTTGATCTCTGACTCTCCTGTTGCTGAGCTCACAGAAAACTCCAGCCAGAATACCACGTGCCTACAGATGTTGTTTTAAAAAAAACTTAACCAAGAGTTTATTGCAGCCTTTATTCAGAGCTCCCAGCCATACATGGGTAAAAAAAAAAAAAAAAAAATGAATGAAAAATGCTGGGAAAGAAGAGGCAATAAAGGGATATATTTCATTTTATGCACAAGCTTTTACTGGGCACCAACTCACAGTGCATCAGGCACTTTAACATATGTTCTCCCTAGTCTAATCTCCAAAAACCTTATGCCCAATTGTAGGCCAGATGAAAGATTTTAGGAGCCCTAACACTAAAAAGGTCCTATCCTTCCCCCTAATTTTGTCTCTCTTAGCTAGTTCAAAGTAAAATAATATATAACTGCTAAATAATAGTCAAGAAGTCCAACAAAATTTGGATTTCTCCATAATAACTATTTGGATGGGTGTTTTTAAAAATACTAAATAATTTCTATTATTTGTCTCATTTATTTTGTGCATTCCTACTCTAGTGTCCAATGGATAAACAGGAGACGGATGTCATTTTTCTCAGCTCCCACAGCCTGTTAGTGGGGGAACCAAGACTTCATTCCCTTTCCTCTAATTAAGGCTGTCAGGTCATTTAGGGCAGGATAGGTGTCTTCTCTTCCTGTCACCAGTGCCAAGCACAATGAGTGGCATTAGGAGGTCTTCAATACAGTGTTTAGTGAGGAAAGAGAGGAAGAGAGGAGAGAAGCTGTGGGGGTGGGGGAGTGGTGTAAAATGAAGGTATGAGCATTTGTTGAGTGCCTTCTATGAATATATCATATTTCATCTGCTTCTCTAACAATGTTGGACTCCAGGGAAAATGCGTACTGACCAGTCAGTCTATCACCTGAAAGGGTTGCTCCTTGGGCCAGAAGATGTGCTTTGATTAGGTGTCGTGTATTATAACAATGCTGGGGAGTCACAGCTTTTTTCTGTGCGTGATGACAATCTAGCAGCCTTCTTGAAATTTGGTTTAGATCACCATAATTTAGAATCAGTAGAGCCTCTTTTTGTGGAAGACCTTTTCACATCCTATTTAAACCATCTTCTCCAGGGAAAGAGGTTTCCCTGCCTTCAACCCAAGTTGTAGAGCTAGACTTGAAAACAGGGATTCCCTCGCTGGCATTGGGCTTGGTGCCCCATCTAGAGCCCCTCCTTCTGTGTTTAACAAGCCGCTGAAACATCATTATAGAAGAATAGTTGTTCAGCTTCATTTGTGTTTGCTAGTGGAAGGACACATGGCACTATTTTAGGGTATTTTAAAATCACACTTTTTTATGATTATGAAAACTACACAGACCTGTTATAGAAAGTATTTAGAACAAATCACCTAGACTTATTCTACCACATAGAGCAAATAGCTGAGAACATTTCAGATATTTCTTTATAGCTTTTTTTTCTATGCATACTATCAGTGTAGAATGGTCTGCTAATGAGGCAAATGTCTCGGTCAGACTACTTTTATCATAAGAGGATATCATTTCCCTCCCTCACTCAGCTGATTTTACCACATAGGGTTTTGTCCATGACTGGCACCCTAGAGCAGCTACGTTCCAGGTCCTTGTCAGAGGTCTTCCCATGCCACTGAATAGCGACCAAATCAGCACTGAGAGGAAGGACAAGGAAAGAAACCCAAAGGCTGTGCCTTTACTCAATTATACTTTGGTAGTATCTTTGCCTCTACTGAAACATGGGATAAACTATGGCTCTGTGAAACTTAGTTTTGAATGCTGTTCATTCTATTACATACTGAAATCTGTGAGGGCACAGAGGAAGGAAACTCCTTCAGGTATCAATCCCTTCTCAGGGGCCACTGAGTTGTTTTGATCTTTGAAATTCATCAATATACGTAATTGTTTTCCTCTCCTTGCACTGGCTGCTAGGAAGTTTGTTGGTAAATTTGTAGCATATTTCTAGCAAGGATATAGCACCTAGTGCTTATATTTTGTGAACTAACCTTATTTTTGGCTTCATCTCTTCTTTTCTAATCTGAGTCTAAAAGCTCAATCGCTTTTCTTCTTTTCTAAGCCATTTTTATGCTTCTATTAGAATATTTACATAAATCAATTTAAACCTTGCTGTGCAGAGGTAACACTGCTGTGAAAATGTACCTTTCTGTCTGCAGAATATTTCCAATTTGAATAGCTGCTTGCATTTAAAACTTGAAGAATTTTACATAAAAACTCAGATTTCTGGCTTTTTTAAAAACTAAAGGTCATGCAATACTAGTCTCACATTTGCAGCTTCCTTCTTTAGGTGGGGCAAATGCTCTCCAGTGCTATAATCTTGCCCACCTTCTTTTATATTCTCAATAGTAGAGACAGTATTTCAGTCTCCTAATTGTCAAGGTTCTCCTTCACTTACTTGTTCCTGACTACTTCCTGTGGGCACTGGAATATGCAGGCTCTGTTTTACAGGATATAACTAGAAGTAAATCTATCTGTGATTTTATGTATAAAATATACATAATTGGGATGACCCTTTTAAACAACTAAGAAACATTCTACAGGAAAAACAAACAAAAGGTATATAGGATATTTGAAATGTTGGAGCTATTTTCTTTATTTCCTCAGGTAATAATATCCCATTATGAATATGTTTTGGGTATTCCACTGGACGACCGAAAAGCTATCAACAACTATACTATCAACAGTACGAAGGAACTGCCTACAGTCCCATACCTAGGGGATTCAATACCAACACCTTTGGCGGAGGAAGAGACTACAGCATCTACCAGCCTCGTCACCATGCTCTGGTCCTTGTCTGTGTCTAGCTTTGCAGTTGGTGGAATGATTGCATCATTCTTTGGTGGGTGGCTAGGGGATCAGCTTGGAAGGTAGGCAAGTTTCATAAACTTATTTAAACATGGGAACTTTAGTATTTGGGGTTTCTAAGACTTTGTTCCATCTTTCCTTTTGTGGAATAGTTTTAGAGTTGTTCTTTTCAATTCATGACCCTATGAATTAAGTTTTAGAACAAATAATGGAGAAAGCTGTTGCCCTATTCTGCTTAGTCATGGAGGCATTTATAGCAAAAGTGAGTTTGGTGTTTATTTCCACAGAAATAATTTGATTCTCTAAATTTGTTAGTTTCAAAACATATTGGGGTGCCTGGGTGGCTCAGTTAGTTGGGTGTCTTGACTCTTGATTTTGGCTCTGTCATGATCTCAGGGTCCTGAGACCCAGCCCTCCCCACGAATCAGACTTTGCGCTCAATGGGGAGTCTGCTGGAGATACTCTCCCTCTCCCTTTACCCTCCCCCCACTTTCACTCCCTCTCTCTCTTTCTCAAATAAATAGATCTTCAAAAAACTAAACTAAAATAAAACATATTAAGAAACCACTACACAAATGGCTAACAGGAACTCAATAGCAGAGCCAAGAGTAAAATTTTTAACCAAAGAATCCATTGTTTGCTTCACCAAATCACTCCATTTCTCAAAAATCCAGTTTTTCATTTTCAAATTAGAATTTGGCATTTGGATGAGTCAAGTCCTAAGGCCAAATCAATATCCCCAATTCCCAATACACTTGGCATGGGTTTCTAGCTGCTGCTATTGCTCTTTCAAAGCCTCAATCAGAGATGAAGCAAGTAGTGTCTCCACTTCTTTACTCTGGTTTTTATCAAGTGTCTTGGATTAAAAATGTCAATTAAAAAAAAGTCACTGGAACTCCTTTACACTTAAATTCCATTCACTTAGTCATGTGACTACTAAACTGGGATTCCACCCCCTCACACAGAGAGAGGAAATAAAATCAGAAAATTGAATATTTGTTTTTTTAGATTTATTTTCTGTTTTGAGGCCACCTTTTGTTTGTTAATTACCTTTTTCTCTGCTGATAAAAATAAATATGCAAATATGAAAAATTTAGAAAATGCAGAAGCCTCTAAAGATGTAAATGATACAGGTAACTATTTTAGTAATTCTGGATTACAATTCATTCAGCTTTTAAAATTCCTACCTTTTTTCAAAAGCCAAGATTTCACTTTTTTTTTTGTTATGTTATGTTAGTCACCATATAGTACATCATCAGTTTTTGAGGTGGTGTTCCACGATTCATTGTTTAAAGGTATAACACCTTTAAATTATAATTTTATCTCTCTCATTATTAAAATTCTGATAATTTCCTCCTCTTGCACTGGAGATTTTATATAATAAGACTGTAAGAAGTTTTCTTAAACAATAAGTAGCTTTAGGGCACCAGTGTGGCTCAGTCAGTTAAGCATCTGCCTTCAGCGTAGGTCATGACCCAAGATCAGGATCAAGCCCAAGCCCATAACAGGCTCCCTGCTTCTCCCTCTGCCCTTCACCCAGCTCTCATGCTCTCTCTCTCTCTCTCCCTCAAATAAATAAAATCTTAAAAAAAAATGAGTAGTATAATAACCCAAGTTTTACTCTTGTTCTTATTTAAAAGGGACTTTCCTCTACAATAAAAGATTATAGTAAGTTTCTCACATTTTTATCAATTTGCTGGTACTTAGCTGAACTTAAAATCAGAATCTGCAAGTTAGTGTTCATAAACCAACTTTAATTATTTAAAAAAAATTTAAATCATTTTAATTTGAACCAAATTGGTTTACACAGTAATTGGAAAATTTTCTAGACTAATTATTTCTAAAATAAATGAAATTAAGTAAAGATAAATTTTAAAATATGAATCAACCAATTCTTTTAGCAGCTACTAAAATTTTATACCTCTTCCCACCCCTAAAGAAAAAATTTAAGGGGTGCCTGGCTGGCTTGTTGGTGGATCTACAACTCTTTGATATCAGGATTCTGAGTTCAAGTCCCAGGTTGGGGATGGAGAGAAAAAAAAGAAAAGAAAAGAAAAGAAAAGAAAAGAAAAGAAAAGAAAAGAAGAGGAGAGGAGAGGAGAGGAGAGGAGAGGAGAGGAGAGGAGAGGAGAGGAAAGGAAAGAAAGAAGGAAGGAAGGAAGGAGCTCTTGTTCTCATCTCATTTAGAAATGAGATTTTGACAGGTCCAGTGATATACTCTAAAGCATTTAATTCATGTCCTCATGATGGAAGCAGGATGCATACCCTCTCAAGTCTTAGAATTTAGCATCAACATGGTCATTCCCCAGAACAATGTCAAATGATGGTTTATCAAATGACTTATGGTAAACTAAAAGTGAGGCTTCTTAAGTCTCAGTAGAAAAATGATTCTCCATAAATAACAAGCACAAAATTAAAAATTTTAACATCAAAATTAAGACAAAAGAGTTCAGTCCCTCCTATAAAACTATTTTTCTAGGAAGATTCACTGAGAAATAACATGATTTTTCTTATTGACCAGTTAATTGCTCCATCAATTAAAAATAAGTAAATAAAAACTTATTTTTTCCATTACTCCTTTTAAAAAAGTCTTTCCTTATAATAGTGTAATAGGCAATAAATGTCTGTGGCCACTGTTTTATAGATCTGGCTTCTCAGGGCCAATTTTTCTAGAAGCTGTGCACTTAAAATTTAAAATTAATTAATGATATGGTAGAGGAGACGATGGTCTGTGCAATCCACACTACCGTAAATGAAGGAAGGTATACATAGCCTGCTTTTGAATGCACTTTCTTTTGCATAAAAAAATGGAACTCACTAAAATCAAGCATTAACCTTTGGTTTCACACAGATCAAGCCTCAGCTCCGACACTTAATAATTGTGTGAAGATGAGCAAGTCATTTATATTCTCTAAGATGTTTCCCCATCCATCTACAATGTAGGAAAAAATAATACCTAACTCATGGGATTATTGTGAGAAATACATGAAAGCAGAGATAGAGGATTTATCACAATGCCTAGTACACAGTAACCAGGCACTGAATGTAGCCATACTTTGATGCTGCTGCTGATGATGATGAAGATAAAGATGATGACAGTGTTAAAGCCTGTATTTAGAGCAAAATTTAGAGCAAATATACTTAGAAATAGATTTCTTTTTCCCTGATTCAGTGATTTCATGTATTTTTGGATTATTTATTCTTGGCCATTTCTCAGGTCTGCGCAGAAGTTAAAATCCTTTAGTTTACAAAGTGCTCTAGCATCCGTTGATGGTAAGGAAGAGGGACTTTAGAGCAACCTGGCGACAAATGTACTTTCAGGTTATCTCCTTTAAGAGGTTTTCTCCCTAAGAGAATATATTCCCTAACAGTATACATACTACTAGCCAGCTAGTAGCAATTTCTTAGGTAAATTATTGAATTTGTCTGCCCTCTGTCCGTGAGTAGAGAAAAGGCATTTCACAGAGAAATAGCCCTGTCTTCTTCTGCTCTGCAGCTCTAAAACTGGCCAGCTCTAAATCACTGTTTCCCCTCCCTTTGAGTAGTTGACATTCTCCACATGTTGGTTTTCTATTATTGCTCCAATGCGTTGCCATAAACGGTGGCTGACAACAACAGTTACTGTCTAACAGTTTTGGAGGTCAGAAGCTCAAATTCAGTTTCATTTAGCTGAAGCCAAGGTGTCAGCAGGGCTAGTTCCTTCTGCAGCTTCTGAGAAGAACCCATTTCCAGCTTCTTTTTTCTAGCCCTTTTCCAGCTTCCAGTGGTCACCATATTGCTTGGCTTGCGGCCCCTCATTCAATCTTCAAAGCACATTACTCCAATCACACTTTCGTCATTACACTTTCTTCTCCTCTGCCCTCCTCTTATAAGAATACCTGTGATTCCATCACTGGGTGGCTAATCCAACATGATCTCTTTACCTCAATACCATTAATTTAATCACATCTGCAAAATCTCTTTTATTATATAAGGTAATATATTCCTAGAGTCTGAGGATTAGGATGTGGATCTTATGGGATATTAAGCCGATCACATATTTTTTGGACAATCATTACAGTATAAGACTACATAGTTTTACTCTCCAGAAAAAAAAAATCTGTGTGGTATTAAAGATTCATGCTTAGAAAAAGCTCCTCTCTTTAAGTTTGAAACACTGACACAGGACATAGGAAGATGCTTACATTTCTTTGTGGCACAAAATTTCCACACCTGTCCATTCAAATTCTTTTACTGGTCTCACCATCATCTACTGAACTTTTAAAGAAGGTTTTTGTGCCCCACTTTCCCATTTAACAGGAATAAAAGTATCAGATAGCTGCAAATATTAATTTTCATATGATTAATTTTGAAAATGATATTTTTATTGCTATTGTCAGCTTTATTACATATTTTACATGGGCTGACATTAATTCATAGGTTCTGGAAATATGACACATGTTAAAATAATAATAATCATAACTCTCTATGATAAGGCTTAAAGTAAAAGTATATTTTAATTTATTTCCAAATAATTCATATTAAAATAAATTTAAATTTGGAAGTTCTTTACATCATCTACATTAGCTAAAAACCTGTGTTGAAAGGAAAGGAAAGGAAAGGAGAAAAGGAAAAGGAAAAGAAGGAAGAGAGAGAGAGAAAGAGAGAGAGAAAGAGAGAAAGAGAGAAAGAGAGAAAGAGAGAAAGAAAGAAAGAAAGAAAGAAAGAAAGAAAGAAAGAAAGAAAGAAAGAAAGAAAGAAAGAAGAAAGAAAGAAAGGAAGAAAGAAAGAAAGGAAGAAAGAAAGAAAGAAAAGAAGGACGAACGGAGGAGAGAGGGAGGAAAGAGAGGGAGGGAAGGAAGAGAGGAAGGAAAGTGAAAATAAAAAATGAAAAGAGAAGAGAAGAGAAGGAAGAAAGGGGGGAAAGAGAATGTAATCGGTTACAGTGTTGAATGTAGATATCACCCGGCAATTACTACTTAAAACAATCAACTTATAGAAAACTTAATTAGTTAACTGTATGAAAAAGTTTCAGAAGGGTTATCTTAAATCAAACCAGTCATCACTACAATTGAATCATCTCTATTAAAATGTAGAGATCACATGCATGAAACCCAGAATTTCTCAATATAAACACTATTTACTGGTAATGCTTTAGTCCATTTACTAAATTTAGTCCATTTACTAATGATTTAGTAAATCAAACTAGCAATTATGGTTTAAAATTCCCCAGCTAACTTTTTCAGCAAAATTAAAATAACTGCTCTTAAGTAAATATCTTAGCATACTCTGAAAGCAAATAATTTTATCAAGTTTTGATGCTGAATTTGTAATCCTTGGTTTTTAAAATTTCAGAATCAAAGCCATGTTGGTAGCAAACATTCTCTCATTAGTTGGAGCTCTCTTGATGGGGTTTTCAAAACTGGGACCATCTCATATTCTTATAATTTCAGGAAGAAGCATATCAGGACTCTACTGTGGTAAGTCATGCATGTGTGCATGCACGCACACACACACAAACACGTACATCTGAAAATTATTCTAAAGAAAGATATGGTAAGATGCAGGGAAGTTTTTGAGCCAGAGATGGCATCACACAAGGGTAAGGGAACAGCATAAAACTGAAGTCCAGAGTCAGGGAGGTTTGGGACCAGTAAGTGAGAGTTATGAAACTATTTTCTTGCCCATGGCAACTTCTAGTGGTATAATCACAGGTAAGTTATTTAACTCATAGCTTCCTTATCTGTTAAATGAAAGAGATAGTATCTACGATGCAGGGCCCTTGCGAGAATGCATGTAAAATGTTCAGCACAGAATCTTCCTACAGTAAGCTGCCGAGAAAAGCTAGCTGTTGCTACTGCTCCTGCTGTGCTGTAGACGGTGGCACGCTGCTACACGCAGAACCTCCAACTCGGCTCTTCCAGCCTACTTGGCCACCTAGGTCTCTGTCTTTCCTTTCTGGAAAGACCTTGACACCCAAGCCCATCTCTCAGAGCACATCCCTTAGCGGTCCAGACACAGCCACATGAAGCATTATAGTGGCGGTGACCGCAGGGAGGGGCAGTCAGGCAGGAGCAGCTGGTAGAGGAGTTCCTAAGGGACAAATTATGCTCCCCTTGCGAACCTCACATCTGAATACCTGGAATCACCGGTTCTTGGAAATAGCTTTTCAAACTTTCGGAAGTTTCAAACTTTCAGAAGCAAATTTAATCAGCAGAGGTCTGAGCAAAGGGAGGATCATCTAATCTCTAAAACAGCCAAATCTCTAGTTTCTCAATGCCAGTGAAGCCCTGATTCTGATGGTTTAGAGCCAAGGTTTTAACCCACTGTCCCAAATCACAGAACTATCTTTCAAAGCACTAAAATCCACTGGGGCTGGGGGAGGGTACGAGAGCACAAAATGATGTATAAAATGTTTATAGTTTTTACTTGCAAAGAGAAAAGACTATAGCTTCATGTGTCTTCAATGACCCCTTGAAAGAAAATTCTAAAATACCCATAAGTTAATAACTTAATTAAAAGTCTCTTTTCATTACTTTCAATGTTAATACAAATAGCTGAGAGTTAGGATAGCTTTATCAAGGGGAAAAGGCAACCCACACGTGGAGAGATTTAAATTCAGAATGAATTAATTCTGGCACTGTCTCTGCCTGAATTTAGATATATTAACTGGATCTTTGTAAAATGCAAAGAATAACACTATCCAGGAGGTCCAAATCATGATTCTTCTTTCTTCTCTCTCCATTTTGAAAAATACAGTATGAAAAAAAATCACAAATATTTCTCAAAATATTGAAAAGAAATGTTATAAACATTGTGGAGCGACCTATCACTAGCATAGCCAAGTAACTTGTACTCCCCAACTATCTTTCTTTTAAAAATTATAACTGGTCCTGTTCTGAGCATTAAAATTTATAATTTTATATTATATATATATCATGTATAATATGATATATATATTATATATGAAATATATGTATTATATATGATATTATATCATATACAATATATATAATATATTTCATATATAATATGATGATATATATTATATATTATGTATGATATACACATATATGATATAAATATATATATTTATATTATATATAATATAAAATTATAAATTTTATAATTTATATTATATAAATTTATATAATACTTATATACTTTATATAAAGTATGTAAGTATATTATATACTTATATATAATATAATAAAATATAATTCCTATAAAAATGGTAAGAAACACATTTTAACTTTAAATTTGTGTGAACTCAGACCTGTGATCTTATCTATATTATTATGTTCTTGAGATACAATCGGAGGTATTACACAGAGAATACAGCCTGGAAAACGGACGAATAAATGGACTTTTTCTTATTTAAGATCAACAGACCACACATTAGAGGCACATGTAAATGTCAGCCAAAATTCAGATGCTATATCAATCATGAAACTGTTCATGTGAGATATTAAGAACAATTTAAAGCATTAAAAACATATTGAAATAGTTCCCAAATTCATCTTTTACACAAAAACCATACATTTCCATTTTATAGACAAACTCTCTAAGAGGAAGACTCTGACAAGTCTTATTTTTAAATTCTTAAGAAAATGCTAAACATTGGGGCGCCTGGGTGGCTCAGTGGGTTAAAGCCTCTGCCTTCGGCTCAGGTCATGATCTCAGGGTACTGGGATCAAGCCCCGCATCGGGCTCTCTGCTCAGTAGGGAGCCTGTTTCCCCCCTGTCTCTGCCTCTCTGCCTACTTGTGATCTCTCTCTCTCTGTCAAATAAATAAAAGATCTTTTAAAAAAAAAAGAAAATGCTAAACATTGCATTCAATCTTGCTTGTTGATAGCGTCTGATCTTTTTATGCACTCAGCAAATGGCTGGATACTCCACTGTTTCCAACAGGACTGATTAGGTCAGTATTTAAGAAAGCTATAGAAGGCAGAATTGCCTAGAGCTTTTCAATTTTTTGGTATTCCTTTAAGTGCCCAAATCTCTTCTGAAGCCCATTATTAGGTGAGAATAAAGAAGCAGCTGGGTTGCTCTGCTTGGAGTAATGGTGGGAAGATCCTCTGGATTCCTTAACCTCTTCCCCTGTCCACACCTCCCTCACCACTTTAATGGTGATCTTGAGGCACTTCCACATTGTGGAGACTCAGGACTTGCAGTTCTTGTGCTAAAGCTCTATTGTACTATGATCTTGGATAAATTGTTTCTCACCTCTATCAAGTAAAGAGATCAGCCTAGATATGTTCTAATCTCCTTTAATACCATGAGTTTAGACCAAGAATATTATTAAAGCATTCTTTAGTCTCTTTTCTGAAGACAATCTGAGGCATTATGATGTAGAGTCAATTTTAACAGGGTTTTAACTAAATGAGGCAATGCTATGAATAACTGCCAAATCCATGACTAACCCATTTCTTTCTATTCCTATATATAGCTACAACTTCAATCAAGTTTTATGAACAAATATTTTTTGCATAAACTGTGTCTATGACTGGGGACAAGGGTCTTCCTTCCAACAGACGCTGAAAGGGCCTTTTAGTCAGGATATTGACTATACTTAAACCAAATTATTGTTATTGAGATAGTCCTGGCTGCACTTTCACATTTATGTTCATGTTTTACGCAGGACTAATTTCAGGTTTGGTTCCAATGTACATTGGTGAAATTGCTCCAACCACACTCAGGGGTGCTCTTGGTACTCTTCACCAGCTGGCCATTGTCACGGGCATTCTTATTAGTCAGGTAAGAATTCTCATCCCCTACTTAATCCATCCTCTACTTTATCCAGCTTCTTCCTCCCTGATAGATCGACACAGCAGAAAAACCAGTTCCACCACTGGGTATGGGGATGCTGTAGAGACGTAGGTTTTTTAGCTCAAAGCTAAATTATTACTGCTCCACTCCTTGCTTCTCCCTTTGGATCTGTGGTAGGGTTAGCACTAGAGATGACCCAATATGCCAGGTCTTGAACTCCTGGAGCTAATCTAGAATTAAATTATTCTATTCAGATTTCAAAGAACAGAAAACTTCACATTTTTGACTGCTTGGATTTCCTTTGTTTTGAGCATCTTACCTAGACAATTACCACAGCAGTTTTTTGTTCAGCTGGCTCTACCCTTCTCTTCTGTCCCACGGACTCAGAGTCCTCAGAGCCCTAACCTAGGATTATCCAGAGGGTAAACCACTGCAATAAGGATGATAGATCTGGTTCTCATTAAAATAACTGTTCTATGTAATCCCATTTTATTTTTCTGGGTAATCTAAGAAGAAATTTTTTAGAGTCTAAAGTTACACATGATTTTTGGTGTTGCTTTAGACGTCAAATGTGTGTGTTTTTTTTTTTTAAAGATTTTATTTATTTGACAGCAAGAAACACAGCGAGAGAGGGAACACAAGCAGAGGGAATGGTAGCGGGAGAAGCAGGCTTCCTGCCAAGCAGGGAGCCCGATGCGGGGCTCGATCCCAGGACCCTGGGATCATGACCTGCGCCGAAGGCAGACGCTTAACGACTGAGCCACCCAGGCGCCCCTCAAATGTGTTCTTAGAAGTTTGGTTGTTTCCCATCCTAAATGGCCCATATAAGTTAATGAAAATAAACCTCAGTGAACTCTTTGTAAAACAAATAGTCCCAAATTTAGTGAAATAAGACACACTAGTAAGAGTTTGTGTTTTGGGCATACTTGAATCGTAGTTGTCAGGGATTACTATTAAATAACCAATGTCCTGTTTCAAAAATGATTACAGAAGGCAGACTCAAAGTATTGTGCGGTTGTCACGCTTCTTCCCTGCCTTTTCAGATTGTTGGCCTCAACTTTATCCTGGGCAATCATGAGCGATGGCATATCCTGCTTGGTTTGTCTGCTGTGCGAGCCATCGTCCAGTCTCTGCTGCTCTTCTTCTGCCCAGAAAGTCCCAGGTACCTTTACATCAAGTTGGATGAAGAAGTCAAAGCAAAGAAAAGTAAGTCTGTGGGTGTTCTTTTTTCTTCCTATTGTTTTGGAACTATCAGCTAATGAAAACCAGTGTGCATGAATGTTTACCGGTCAAGTTGGTATGATCGCTTTCCAAATGAATCAATGACTACACATAAGAAGAATGCACCAGATCACTTCAATATGACTCACACCATTTCAAACCCAAAAACACTTGAGCCCAAATGGAAACCCACGTGCAGGGTACTGGACTCAGCCAGAGGCTTCTAAAAGACGTTTACCTGTATTATTCTTCTACGATCACAAAGATCATAGTTTTCTTTGTCATTAGACATAAGCCAAATGTTTTTCTCAAAATTTAAAAACAGGATTTAATTTAACAAAAAGAATGGCCAACACTCGCGCTGTAAAGCAATAGAGAGGACTCTGCTGAATTATGGCTCTGGCATTAACATAATAAAAAAAATTTACTTTTTGTTTTGACCTGAGTTGTGCCAACCTGATCATTTTGTGGGCAGGCTTGAAAAGACTCAGAGGAGGTTCTGATGTCACCAAAGACATCTCTGAGATGAGAAAAGAAAAGGAAGAAGCATCCAGCGAACAGAAAGTCTCCATAATTCAGCTCTTCACCAATTCCAGCTACCGACAGCCTATTCTAGTAGCACTGATGCTGCACGTGGCTCAGCAATTTTCTGGAATCAATGGGGTAAGTTTAAGAATACTCTCTAACTCCCTAAAATAGGGAAAGAAAGGCGTATAAATTTAAATAACGAAAAGGCATTTAAAAATGCTGACAAAACATTTTACTACAATAAACATATATTAAGCATTAGTGTTCTTTGTTTTGCCTCATCTGCTTTCTAAAATTGGATTAGAATTTTTAAAAATGTCAACAATCAATGGTACTGTTTGTCTATTAAGATGGAAGGTAAAAAGCAAAAATCATAATTAATACAAAAGAAGGGAAAATGAGAATAATTATGCCCCCAAAACCACCCTAAATTACAGGGGACTTCTAGAGTTGAGTAACAAATTTAGGATTTAGTCCATGGCTCCCTTAATATGTTTTTTTAAGATTTTATTTATTTATTAATATTTTATTTATTTGAGAGAGAGAGAGAGAGCATGGGTGGGCAGAGGGAGAGGGACAGGCAGAGGTGGGGCTCAATCCCAGGACCCCAGGATCATGACCTAAGCTGAAGGCAGACACTAAACCCACTGAGCCACCCAGGCATCCAATCCCTCTTTACCTATTTAAATGAAGTATACCAGGGGTACCTAGGTGGCTTAGTTGGTTGAGCATCAGACTCTTTTTTTTAAGATTTTATTTATTTGATAGAAACACAGCGAGAGAGGGAACACAAGCAGAGGGAATGGTAGCGGGAGAAGCAGGCTCCCTGCTGAGCAGAGAGCCCGATGTGGGGCTTGATCCCAGGACTCTGGGATCATGACCTGAGCCGAAGGCAGACGCTTAACGACTGAGCCACCCAGGCGCCCCGAGCATCAGACTCTTGATCTTGGTCTTGAGACTGTGGGTTCAGACCCTACACTAAGTTATGTGTTGGGCCCTGCACTGGATGTGAAGCCTACTTGAAAATAAATAAATACATAAATAAAACAAAACAAAACAAAATAGCTAGGTGCAAAGAAGTTTCCTACCATGCAAGAAACTTTCACTCTATTTGGGGAGCCAGCATACAAAAGAAACAACAGTGTGAACTGGCATGACACTTGCGAGTGAGGGTAGATAAGACATGATTGAAAAACACAGTGAATGTATGTTTTTAGCTAGCTTTTAGATTTTGAACTGAAATCATTCCATTACACAGACTAAAACTGTTCTACTGCAATTAGCTACTAGAAGAAAAAAAAGTAAGCATTTGCTAAAAAAAAAAAAAAAAAAAACTAGATTTAAAAAATCACTTATCTTCTTTTACTGTTCTTAAAAATATGGTTTGGGCTTCCTCTATTATGAGCTAATCACAGATCCACAAGGGGGTGGCCTGTGGATGGGCAGAGCCTTGGGAGAGGTAAAGAAAGTAATTCTTACCTGTTGAAACAAAAGGAGACCTGGACCTCACTCACCAAGATAAATACTACTCTCCTGTCATCTCTATCCTCCTTTAATGGCTCCTCAATGTCCATTTTAATCTAACACTCTATGTAACTTCAGAGTTTGGAGACCAAATTTGTATCCTTTTTCTGAGCTGACTGTATATCCAAAAGAACAATACTTAGTCTTTCTGAACCTCCGTGCTTTAGCTCTTATCCCAGTGCCTGACTTAGAGGCACCCAGAAAATGTTGAACTGAGGCTGTTGGGCAGCCTAAAAATGTGGGATAGTGTGTAGTGTGCTAGAAGCTACTCCTCACTGAGTGCAATCTGTACAGTCCTTCTCCATTAGCCCTATCTGCAGGAAGAGGTGCCAGCACAGGACGTGTTAAATGGGGAAGGAATGAGAGAAGGTGACAGAATGACAGAATGGCCTTAAAAAGACCATTATAAACATAAAAACATAATAATAAAGGCTATTAGAGAGATTTGAGGATTTCTCCATATCCACTGAGATTAGTGAAAAATTTTGGATTAAAAGCAGTAACAGCCAGAATTCTTATACATACTGGTAAGAGTGTCAATTGACACTACTTTTCTGGAAAACCATTTGCCAGTATCTATCAAAGCTGAGCATATGCACACTATGGTCTAGTAATTCTATTCTTAGATGTAAATGTGTACATATTTCACCACAAGGATTGTACTAGAGTGTTCATAATAGCACCCTTCATATTCACCCAAATGACAACTACCTACCTAAATACCCATGAATAGTAGACTGGATAATAAATAGTGGTATATTAATACAAAAAAATACTAAGCAATGATAATGAACAGTGTACAAATACACACAACGATATGGATAGTTCTCGCAAAGGTAATGTTGAAACCAGATACCAAATATTCACACTGTGTGATTCTATTTATAGCAAGTACAAAACTAAGCAAAATTTATCATGATGTTAGAAGTCGAAGAGCTTCCTTGGAAAAACAGAGAGATACTCTGGGGGGGTTCTGGAAGACTGGAAATGATTTATTTCTTGATCTGTGTGCTGGTTGCACAGGTGTGTTCAGTATGTGAAAATTAATCTGTAACTCGTGTGTATTTTATGTATTTTACAACTTAAAAGTTTAAAAATTAAAAAATATGTATCAAGATAATGCAGATTCAGAGTTTTCAGCTTAATTTAAAGAGAACTTTAAGCAATCAGAGTTTCAAACACTAAAGGTTGATAGTGGTTTCTCATTGCCTGGAAGGAAAGGACAGATAAAATGTTTAGGGTGTTCTAGGGACCATGGTTACATAGAAATTACTAAAAATAAACAACCTAAAATATTTCTTGCTTTCAAGCTATCAGTACTAATGCTAGGATTCTTAATTAAAGCTAAATTATTATTTACAGATCTTTTACTACTCAACCAGCATTTTTCAGACAGCTGGAATCAGCCAACCTGTTTATGCAACCATTGGAGTTGGTGCCATCAACATGGTTTTCACTGCTCTCTCTGTGAGTTTATACCCTAGATAAATATGCACTTGTTCCTCAATTCAGAAATGGGAAGGGGGGTACCTTGTGATCTAAAAGCAACCAGCAACTTATTACTCGTGTATAGTGGGTGTATAGAACCAAGTGGGTCATGGGAAGAGTCCTATATGCAAATAAACTACTAAGCATAGCTGGATGGGTGTATCACTGGTTGTCCCCATTTGCTGGGATGCCATTTAGTCACTCATTTGTGAATTAATAACTAACTTGGGGCACAGAAGACTTCTTCCTTGTGTAAACAGCTGGATTCCTTTTCCTTTGCTCTGTACTGGAATCTGTTTGGATCAGGTGACTACTTGTCATTTCTATCAATATTGAGTCTTCTACCTAGGTTCCTCTCTTTCTATGGTTGAAATTCTTTTTTATCCTGATGTCTTGGTAAAAACACTTTAAAAAAAATAAGGTCTTCTGTAACATATCTATGCCTCTAACAGGGTTAAACAGACTCAGCAAATTCTTATGATATTAGGTTAATGGACAGAGCTTCCAGATAGCTCACAAGGCCATAACTTCTGGTAATGCATAAAAATGAGTGTGATATTATAAGATATGGAGTAGAAGTGGTATAACTTGAAATATTATTACTTTTGAAATGTTATTTTTTTTCCTGACAAGAGGAAAGGTCACATAGTCTTCTTAAGACCAAATACCTTATATAATGATTGATTCAGTATCTTGACACTATTTAACATAAACATTCTAAGAATAGATTAACAATCTAATAGTAAACAAAAAACAAAAAACCTCTAAAACTTCCCAACTCATGTAATTCACTCTAAAAATAAGGATATTGGGCTTATTTTTACCTTTGAATGCAGGATATCCAAAAGGTTTGTGCTTTTCAATGTTGGTCACCATGTTATACTCAATATACTTTAGTCACTTGTTTTTCATTCTCTGCAGATGGACTTTTAACTATTACCTTAGGGTGGTCAATAAATTACAGCCTAGCTACCTAGATCAAAAAGCAGATTTGTCCAGACTACATTAAACAGTGCTGGACCTTGGAAAGAGGAGGGAGAACAGATAACAAGGGAACACCAGGAGTTCTGTAGGCATGCTTTAGAGATAATGCCTGTTCAAGCCTAAAGGCCACTCAAAATCAATGGAGGCCTGCTATTGGGATGTAATCCAAGGGCTACTCACATTTTTTTATCTCCTGAGATATATTTTTTACAAATTTTACTTCCAACATATTTTTGTAATACAGAGATTATGCTTAAAACACTTTATATGTAGGAGGATTTGCTATGTAAAGCACCAAGTCAAAATTGGGTAAACCAAATAGTAAATTCCTATAAAGGAAACTACTGCAGAATTTCATTTTTGCCATCCTCCCAACCCAGCTGGAGTAGGAGGAGTTGTTTTGAAAAGTTTCTTGATTATTTTAAATATGCCCTTTTAGAGTTTATCCTTTTATTCTATGAAAGTTTTTGAACGGATGAGTGACATTTTAAAAATCAACTCTAATCATCTGTCTAATCCTCCAGGGCTACAGATAACATTTAAAAATTTTAATTATATTTATTTTTGAAAAGTTGTTTTAAGGATCAAAAAGTAAAGGATAGTCCTTCAGGGACCCAATTCTTCTCCCCTAAATTTTAACCAATGTTATTGAATTCTGTGTATCCTTTCCAACAAAGATATACAAAAAGGAATATGCCCTGACAAGATATTAATGATTTACCAACTTGAAAGGAACATAATCAATTTTTTTTTCTGAATGAGTATTTGGGAAAAGAAAGACTTTCCTAACTCCATGCTGAATTATGTTTCCACATTCCATATTTTCTTCCACACTAATGGGCCAGTAGAAGAGGGCCTGTAAACTTGGAAGAAAACAAAACAAAAACAAAACAGGAAGAAACATGGAGGGAACAGGGACACAGATGGTTCTAGAGGAGAAGCAGTGGCATCCAGGATCTGTGTGATACAATGGTTCTAGTCAGGCAGACATCTCCACCCTCAAGGACTAAGTTTAGAATTTATTATCCTATTAGTAATAATTGTTCAGAAACAGAGGAAACATAGTAAAATCCCTCATTCCTGAAGAAATGCTTTTATTTTCTTGATAGCTTGACATGGTGTCATCAAGTCAACTTTGAAAGTCATACTTACAGAGTCAAATTATATAGAGAAATGTTATGAACTTGGGCAAGAGGTGTTTTTCATGCTACCTTCTCAACAGTAAGTGTGGGCTGTTTGCTCATCATCCTGAAGTGATCTGAAACCCGAATATGAATTGCCTCTGAAATGAAAGGGGCTTTCACTATAGGGGAAAACAAATGTTTCAGATATTCTCAGAGCCAGAGCTCAAGAGTATTAGACTGCTCTTGATTTACTGATAGATTTATGAGCCAAGACAATTTGCTCATTGAAGTGAGAAATTATGACAGATAATTTTTGTGTGTGATTCACCAACCTTGGCAGTATACCAAGGATCAAACAAGAAGAATCTATTTAACAAATATTGGTCTTGGCTAGTCGTAAATGTTAACCATTAACGCAAAGGTCCACAGACCCAAAGGTATCAATGACATATCTTCAAAATTAGGATAAGAAAGCACTTCAAGCTTTTGCTTTAAAGTCTTATCTTTTCAAATGGATAATTCACTTCCAGCACCAAATACATTCAGGCACACCAGAAAAAATGCAGATCTATTTGGTAAAATGATAAATTCTGTAAGTTGCCAGGTGAGTGGTCATAATTTGACTTTATTAGCAGTGAGAAAGTTGGATGAGAATGGTTGACAACCCAACAGGTGTCTGCAGTGCACACAACCTTGTACTTCTAACAGGATAATTATTAAAAGATAAATTAATGTCCTTTTTTATGTAGAGCCATTTTAAATGTACAAGAAGTCCATTGGAAGAGATCTGAGATGTATAGTCTCTAATATTGTACTCAGGTGATAACTGCAGAGTGATGGTAAGGTTATGGCTCTTTCTCCAGAATGGCCTGTTCAAATTACTGTGACTAAATGAAGCAAGTATCTGTTAATTACTTTTGCTGAGACCAGTTCTGCCACCTGAGGCAAGAGTCACCCCCCCAACTCAGTTCTACATCTGTAAAATGGGATTACAGAACTGCCTCCTTCCAACTGTATAAATTAAAATGACCTCTTTGGCAGTAAAAACTAAGTCAGTATGTTTTAAAACTTTCCTAGGTATTCCTTGTGGAGAAGGCAGGGCGACGCTCTCTGTTTCTAATAGGAATGAGTGGGATGTTTGTCTGTGCCATCTTCATGTCCGTGGGACTTATACTACTGGTAAGTGTAGATTTTTGCACTGAGATTTTTGGTTACCACATGATAGCCCTACTGTCTCCAGGCTCTGTATGTCAAAACATTTGAGGAGCACCTGGGAGGTTCAGTCGGTTGCGCATCTGCCTTCGGCTCAGATCATGATTCAGGGTCCTGGGATCGAGTCCCCTGGGCTCCTTGCTGAGCGGGGAGCCTGTTTCTCCCTCACCCTACTGCTTTCTCTGTGTGTGTGCGCTCTCTCGCGCTCTCTCTGTGACAAATAAATAAATAAAACCTTTATTAAAAAAATTGAGATTGACTTATGACATAAAGCCAGAGGAACAGCATAGAATACAAGGGAGAAATGCAAAGAAAAGGGAAACTAGCTTTTGGAGTTTAAAGACTTAATTGTCACAAAGTAAACTGCACTTGTTGCCAAGGGAGGCAGTGTTGCAAAATGGTCATAGTCTCTGGGGTCAACCCTCCTCAGGTTCTAACACTGGTTCTGTCATTTGGCTAGCTATGTGACCTAGGGCAAGTACCAGGACGTCTCCAACCCAGCATCCTCGTCCACTGCTTCATGGAGGGTAATGCATCCTGTCTAGCAATCTTGATATGAATAGGAGCAAAGGTCATTAGATTCTCGCCTTGCTTCTATCACAGGAAAAGACCGAGAATCTTATAAAGTCCTAATCCAGAGGATTTCCTACAACAGAGTTCAAAAGATTTAAAAGCGTAACTCAGACTAGAATAAACTTTTCTCAAGCCAG
Source organism: Procyon lotor (assembly GCA_028646535.1). NCBI lineage: Eukaryota > Metazoa > Chordata > Mammalia > Carnivora > Procyonidae > Procyon > Procyon lotor. The sequence continues at coordinate 104,006,609 of CM053603.1, read as the reverse complement.
AAAAATTTGTAGTTATTTGCACATAGACATATCAAGAAGAGAGCCATGTCACCTCTGAACTCAGTGAGAGTCCACTTAGCTAAAGGAAGCAGCAGCCAAAAATTCCAACTCCACTTCTGTTTTCATTTTGTTTTTTCCTCAGGATAAGTTGGCTTGGATGAGTTATGTGAGCATGGTAGCCATCTTCCTCTTTGTCAGTTTCTTCGAGATTGGGCCTGGCCCCATCCCCTGGTTCATGGTGGCAGAGTTCTTCAGTCAAGGACCACGGCCTGCTGCTTTAGCACTAGCTGCATTTAGCAACTGGACCTGCAATTTCATTGTAGCTCTGTGTTTCCAATACATTGCGGTAAGCAGCCTAATGTGTAAATTTGCTGAATAGAGATGGAGTAGAACAGCTGCTAATTGGAACTCTGTTTGTTCTCTATGCAGAAGTTCTGTGGACCTTATGTGTTCTTCCTCTTTGCTGGAGTGGTCCTGGCCTTTACTCTGTTTACATTTTTCAAAGTCCCAGAAACCAAAGGAAAGTCCTTTGAGGAAATTGCAGCAGAATTCCGAAAGAAGAGTAGCTCAGCTAAAGTGCCAAAAGCTGCTGTGGAAATGGAGTTCCTTGGAGCTACAGAGACTGTGTAAAGATAACTTGCTTTTTGGACAAGAACAGAAACAAGAAGAAAGTTTTGTGTTTTTAATTGATGATTTTTTGAGAATATTCTATGTCTTGAAGTATTGTTTTATTTTTTAGAGAGCTATAAAAGCTCTTCTCAGAAATGTCATCAAAAATTACCAAAGAAAGTATTTTTTTAAGTTACAGCATCTATTTTTGATAGTAAGATTCTATAATTAAATAAACCAAAAGGTCTAGCTCATTTCACTACACCAAAGGGCAAGTACATTATAACGTTCCGAGCTCTAGTCTTTATAATGAGGTTCTCCTGAAATGGAAGCAGTTTCAATGTATCATGCTATTGCTTCATTAAGCATGTGACTGGAAACCTGAAGCTACAACTCATTTATATATTTGAATATTATTATGTTTGCATTTTCTTACCCACAGACCTCTTTGGTTTGTGGTAATAAGGTCCATGTTAAAATTGATAACTTTTCTATTTTCTCCCACTTAGCTTTTTCTTTATTAAAATTTGTATTTTGCTTAAAATTTTATTTTTTCTGTATTTTCACACGGAATGGTTTATTGAGTATATTAAGATATATTTATAAAGAAAAATTTTTATTTTTGGTAGGCTTACCAAATTTCTTGGTACTCAGAAAAAAAAAGTTAGTTCCTTTGTTTGATGACCAAATGATTCTTATAAGATTAAACACTGAAAAGATTTTACCAGTCATATAGCTTGGGTTACCAGTTAATATTAATATCTATTATAAACCTATGTTAATTCCTTGCTAGTTCAGTCCTCTGAGCTCTATTTTGGTTTGCTTTTAAACTGAGCACAGCCTGGTTTTCTCAGCTGTATTTTTTGTAAAGTATATTCAAACAGTGATTAAGCTGGGCATTTTTATATCTCCTCAAACCCTAAATAAGTTAAAGCAGTCTGAGGGAAATTTGAAATAAAGGATTGCTCTGTTTGTTAAAACATATTTTCTGTATTATGTTTAAAGACAAGTTGAGAGAGTAGGATTCCAGGAATCCTAAAGACGGGCTCCTGAAACTTCATGAATGCTCAACTTCAGACTTGATCAAAATGCCTATTAATTTTTCTGGTTAGATAGTCATCCCCTTTGATGTTCCTTCTTTGTCATGGCAATATTTGGATGCTATCTAAGCCGTTTTATTGCTATTGCTAACATTTCCTGTGTCCTATCTATGTGCCAGGCACTGTTGTGAGTGCTTTTACCTATGTAGGCAAATTGGAAATGCACAGATGATTAAACAGACTTTCACTTATAGTCAATTTACAAGTATGGAAATACAGTTCTGATGGATACCAAAGGCTTAGCAGGGAGCTAACGGATCTCCAGGCTGTTTTCCCCACAAAGTGGAGCACTGACTCAATCCTTTTTATGTTTGCTTTAATGTGGATAAAAGAAAGGTACTTTCTAAAAGTACTTTCTATGAGCAGAGGAGGGGAAAAATGCTGAACACTTGTTTTTGTTTTTGTTTTTCCCCAGAGTATTTTACCTTTATATAATTTGGCAGTCCAGACAACATAAAATTATTTCTTTTCATTTTGCTTTTTATTCCCCTTGGACCAATTTGGAGTAAATCATTTTTACTTAGGACTTGAAGACACAGTTAAAGTGAGTTTAAATAGTTCAAAAGACTTTTGTGCTAACTTGTGAACTCTAGAAAAATTGTGGGGACTCTGAATGGGACAAGAGCAAGAGAATGGCTCCTGTGTGGCTCTTGTCCTCTTCTGGATGCTAGTGGTCTTTGAGGAGCCCAAAGTTAAATGATAAAGAAGTTTAACATTTTTATAGGTAATGACTGTGATTTAATCAAATTGCTATTCTTGATCTCATTTACTAAAAAAATAAAATAGTAAAAGTTTAAATAAAGAACCCAAAAGACCACTTTTAAGTTCTAATTACTTATTTTGACTAATGCATAAGCACCAGAAATTCATAGCCTGGAGTTTTCTGCCTCAGAGAAATTGAACCAATTTACATTGTTTCCCTTCCATATTTTTTCCTTGCAGAGATACAAATGAGTTGAAAAGAAACCTTAAGGTGAAGTAAGGAACTTTTAAAGCTTTATAAAACAAAAGAACTATTTTAACATAATAGAAACTCCCTGGTCCTCAACTGCATAAAACATAATAAATAATAAAATTGGCACTGATTAATTAATGCAATCATAGGGAAATTATACGTGAGTTTGAACACTTAATTTTCATAGTACTCTATTATTTTTGTGGAAATTTTTTCATACTCTAATGTCCCAACAATGTGATTTTTCTTAGCTTTTTCAAAGTATGATTACAATTCTTGGTCTGGCCACTCACCTGCTACACCTAGCTATTGCCCCCTGTCATGTCACAAGGAAAGGGTCTTCTCTAACTTTCTCCTCTATGCAATCAGCACTGTGATGGCACTTCCTCTTCAAGGAGCTCACAGTCTAATAAGCAGGTCAGGAGGACCAGGATATGAATGTCCCCACATATGCCTTCTGCCATCCATGAAACTTGATTTGGAGACCTTGTAAAATGGGCACAATAATATTACCTACCTCAGAGAGCTGTGAGGATTAAATGTAAAGTGCTAAGCAGAGTTCCTGGTACAAAGGAGGTGCTTAATAAATGTTACCTAGAATTAGTATTCACAAAGATACTGCTAAAAGTTTGTCATATATATTAATAGTTCTAAGTTTTTCTTTTCTTTTTAAACTTGTAAAAATTTTTTCCAAATTTCCTTTGAGTACAAGAAATTTTGTAAATTCAAGGTAACATTTTCTTATTTTAAGCAACAATTTCACAATGACAAAGGAATGGTAAAAAATAAGGGAGATTTTAGGCTATCTAATTCTCAAACCCAAACTTGGTATTTCTAAGTTGATTATGAGTTTTTATTGCATTTTTAAAGTTTGTTTTTACCTAAGTTATTTTTAAAAGGTTTATGTAATATTTCTTGAATAATACTAAGTACAGAGTAAAATGCTGTATATTTAAATGCATTTCAACCAGAGTATAATAGCAGGACAAAACCAAACCTTGATAATCCTCAAAAACTGCAGAAGTATTATATACATGTAAACCAGTGTGCATGCATAAGTTACTTCTTCTTGAGGGATTATAGCATATGCAGCAAATAAGGCAAGGTTAGGCAATATCTTGTGCTTATGGTGTCCTAAGCAGAGGTGCTGAGTAAAGTGTAAAAGAACATATAATTTTTCATTACAATTCTATCAGTGACCTGAGAAGAAAAGATTTGTTGCCAACCACTATGAGCCATCTGCTGGTGTTTTTTACTGCTTTCTGATTTGGTGCACATTAAAAAGAATCATCATGAAAAGACACTGGTTTTAGTTAGGGGCATATATACACTACAATTTTATGTCAATAAATACATTTCTGAATGTTTAAGTGTTGCTTTATTTTATATGAAAAATAACCACATTTAAGAAAATGAATATTTATTTACTATAATATATCCTTGTTTCTTTATTACAGTATTGTTCCTATTCTCATTTTAAGATAATACATGAGTTACTTTTTAAATTCAAATTTTATTTCAATTAGGCAGTTGTTTTGATTATCAAGAGTAGGAAAAACTAACCTGAAGTCTAAGTAAGAACAATTGACTCCCTTTGATAAAATAAAAATAATTTCTTCAGTAAATGTTTAGTTGAGCTCCCATTGTGAATAAGATACTTTGTTAAAATTTTGTAAAAGACACAAAACTTAGAAAACATTATCCATATCTTCAATCACTTGCATTTTCATAAAAGGGATAAAAGTTTAAAACAAATAGTTATAGTATGAAACTAGAAAATAGAAAAAAAGTGTGGTGGTTTTTAGGTTGCCCTCTACAATTTTTGTTCAGCTGCAAAGGATGTGATTTTTAAAACTATAGTATATACTGATATTTAAAAATCATTGTGCTCTATTTATCCAATGGAATTTAAATATCATAGTAATTTGTTATCACATTAAATTAAAATTAAATAACCATTAAATATATATAAATAGAGATATATGTATATATATTAGCAGTTGGAAATTTTACTGCATTCTTTATTCTCATATTTCCTTTTCCTTTCCTCCAAAGAATTTTATCCCAAATAACAACTTTAAATGCATTAAAACAATTCTCTGATGATTCTGTTATGAATTTCTACAACAAAAATATCTATAATTTGAATTTTTTTGTTTAAAAATATCCCATGTCAAAAGATCACAATGTTTAACATTGTTTTCTGGACTGAGTTAGCATTTATGATTATTAGTAGCACACAAATGATGAAAAAAATCTGTACTGCAGATTTTGATAGAATTGCTAATTTTAAAAATCATTATTTTAATTTTCATCTCAATGAAAAGCATGAGTTATTTATTTTTCAATCAATTAAAATATTAATGGGTGGATATTTCTTACTGCTAAAGTTACAGAGTGTTCAGCATAAATTCTATTATTACACTTTATCATTACAGATGTATTAAAAAATTTTACTTTTGAGCACCTGGGTGGCTCAGTCAGTTAGGTGTCTGTCTTTAGCTCAGGTCATGATCCCAGGGTCCTACGATAGAGTACCACACTGGGCTCCCTGCTCAGCAGGGAGTCTGTTTCTCCCTCTCTCTCTACCCCTCCCCCAGGCTCGTGCTCTTTCTCTCAAATAAATAAAATCTTCTAAAAAAAAATCTTATTTTCATAAATAATAGTGTAGGAACAGAATATTCATTTCATAAACTATTTCCAAAGTATAGACAAAACCACATAAAAATCAATCATAAAAATAAATTTTATTTTTTTAATAAAAATAAATTTCAATAATCTATCACCTAACAATGCCATGGGACTCTTCTTCTTTAATTTTGTTGAAATTGAAGAACTTATATTGTTGAAGGATTTGTTATCCAGTTGTTATAATCATTCTTCGGTTAGTTTCTGGGCAGTATACTGAAAAGATTTTACCAAGACTTATAAAAGACTATTAATTATACTGCTGAATCTTTCATTTAAATGTAACTTGTTTGACCTGATATACTGAGAAGGGATTGGGAGAACTGAAATACTAATTTTACATATTTTCACATATAAAATAAAATTCTTCTATCATGTACTGTATTTACATCAAACCATTAGAGCTTGGATTTAGCTTGTTAGCTTGCTCAAATTTGTGGGAATATCTATCATAAATAACCTAGTGGGTAAATTCAGTCCTCACTGTCAAACTAATTTTCTGAATCAGATTTACTTTCTATCTGACTTAATTTTTCACTTCCAATAAGTACCTTAATACTCATTCCTGTGACAGCTTTCTCATGTTTGAATTCCAGTAATTCTACATGGATACTTGCCATAAGTCTGTCTTCTGCATTTCAAACAGATGCTTTACCTTCTATACTTTTATGGGTCTTTCCCTCAGGAGCAATACACATTGGAAATAATTGGGTAAGGTCTGCTAAACAGAAGTGGTCATTATTATCCTGTTCTACAAAGCCCAAATTCAAAATATTCTAACTTGGGCCAAAATATACTATTTCTTATGCCACTTTAATTAAAGTAGGCTTCACAGGTAACATTATTTCCAAGTATTCCTTTGTTTGGTATCTTCTAAAAGTTCAATGCTCTGGGGCAACACACCATGGCAAGTCAGGATCCATTGAGAAGGACAATTATGGAAAGTGTTTGGAAAGAAGAACTGGTCTAATGAACATTAGGCACATATTGGATATGAAAGTGTATGTTTTTGCCCATAATAAGAGATAATATTCCCAACTTTGAAAACAGTTATAACAAGTTATTCACAAACTAAATGCTGGGGTGGGGGCAGGGTGCAGAATAAAAATAGACATTCAGAAGATCTAGCATCCAAACAACAGGAGTTCAAAAGAGAGGAAAAAACAAAATAGAGGGGAAAAATTATTAAAGACATATTATATTGAAATTTTGCTGAGCTGAGCTGAAAAGCAAGATGAGATTGAAAGTTTATTGTGTGTCAAATATAATAAACAAAGCCCAAAATTTCACCATGAAATTTCAGGACACCAGAGATTAAGAAAGGAAAGACAGGTCACATACAAAGGAATAAGAGTCATCGCAGCATGTAATATGGGAACAGCAACTGTGGAGGGTAAAAGGTTGTGGAGCAAAGCTTATAAAATTCTGAAGGATAACGATTTTCAACCTAGAATTCTTTCCCCAGACATGTTATCAATTGAGTGTGAAAGTAAAATAAAGATATTTCCAGACATGCATGACTCAAAATTTTACTTCTCCTTGCACTTTCTCTCATGAAACAAGTAGACGGTGTACTCTACCAAAACAAAGAAGAAAACCACAAAATGGAATATGGAAATATGGATATTCAGAAATATGGAATTTGTTAAAAGGGAAGAAAGAAAGATAAACCTGAGGACATAGTCATGGGTGGACAGCTACCATCAGGGACAAGAAAGCAAATGATTCAACTTGAAGCAAGGAAAAGAATGTTTCAGGGGAAAATAGAACTGAAAAATTCTCTGATGTGTTTGGCCATATGAAGAATAATTTGGGACATTTAGGGAAAAAAAATAGTGACAAACACATAGAAAACTATACAAATGAAGATATGGGGTAATTATGAATTTCTGAATACATTATATGTTAATAAAAAATTTTTTAAAAATTATGAATTTCTGGAGCTACAGTATGGTAGGGAATGGTATAAAATGGAAATACCATAGTACACTACTTGGCTGGGCAGTGAATAATTATTTATATAATTATGTAAAACACTGGATAAATTTTTGTTCCTAAAATAAAATTTATAAAGTACTACATTATGAGATATATGGAAAGAAAAGGTGAGAAAGTGAGAGAAAAAGCACTCAATTATTATCATAGTTAGTTGTCAACATATAAATCCATAAAGCAAAAAATATTAGTATAGGCCTCTGTGCTGGTAATTTTCCCTGTGCTGTTGCAGATCTATTACAACGCTTTCCAACCTGTTCCATGCCTCAGAAGGCTGGTCTCTCCAGACTATCATCTGGGTTTCTTGTCTTTAGCTTCTAGTTGGGTTTGCTTAATGGCATGTATTTGTGGGAAACAGGAGGACAGGAAGAGGGAGAAAGTAGGCTATTGGTTCCTCTAGCTCCCACTCTCCCACTCTTGGCTGGGCAGTGTCTGCATTCCTCTACCTATGGTCACAGCTCTGCAAGGTGGGCCCTCTTCTCCACCTACTGTTCATACTGTGTTCTGGTAATTACTTCCCTGTCAATCCTAGAGTTGATAATGGCATCCTACTATTATTAGTTCCACTGATACAAGTCCCAGGTGCTTTATCATCCCTTCTTGCTTCCTTAACTTGGCCTTCTTTGTAAATCATCTCATTAAACTTTTTTAATCATCTCTTTCTACTGGGACCCTGAGCAATACAGTATATGAATTAGAATATGAAAATTAAAGTTTTAAGGGATAGCTAAAAACTTTTCAAGTGTTCATTTGTAAGGCGATGCATGAGCGGAGAGGAATGGGGCAAGAAACTATTGTGTGTGGTTTTTTAATATGTTTAATATAAGCCTTGTGTTGTTATTGACCTTTAAATTATAGACTTGTATTACTTTATAAAAATAAAAATTCAATAACATTTTAATTTAAAATAGTAAATCAGCCTTAAAAAACTATGTAGCACAAAAGCAAATGAGATTATATATATACACAATAGATTTTATATAGATGAGAGAGACCGAGAAAGTAAAAAGGGGTAGAAAGAGAGGGAAATAGCCGAAGAGAGAGGAAGAGTGGGAGAGAGAGAAAGAGAGAACAATATTAACAGAGGTTGGTGGTTATCCATCGGTGATAGGATTTCGGATAGTGTGTGTGTGAGTATGTGGTCTAAATTGTTTTCATTGTGCATGTATATTATGTTTGTAATAGGATAAAAATAAATGTGGGACAAATTAACCTTCTTTTAGAAATAGATGGTAAGGAAAAAAAGATGAAGTGGTCTGTGATCTGAAAAACAATATGAAGTTTCATTACTTTGGGAAGCATGTAAATGTGTTTGTAGACTTAAGGAAAAGAATAATAGAGAAAGAATTTTAGGATGAGAGGAGGATAAGCAAAGCATAGAAAAGTGTATTACAAAAATCACAGGTAGTGATATTAGGAAGGAGGAGACAGAAAGGTGAGAGAAAAGTGAAAAATGAATAAAGATATGGAAACATTCTGGGACAAGGAGTAGAAAAATTGAGGTTGCTTGTATCAGATTAACTGTCCCTTTTCAGCAGAGAAAGTGCTAGATAAGCTCATACCCAGAGCAGGAATCCTGGAGATAAATGATTCCTGGAGATAAATTATTTACATAATTATGTAAAACACTAGGACTAACCCCAAGAAATCAATTGTACCCCAATGTTCAGCCTTGATTATAAAGTTAACAGTTGAGTCATTTTGGATAGGTTATATAATCTTCTAAAGTTGTCAATCATTTGCTCCTATGTAAAATGAAAATGAAGATGGCACAAATTTTGCTTAAATTTTAGGATTTTTTGAAACATAATTGTTTTAAAAATTTTTACCTGAAATGTGCTATATAATACACAAATAGTTTAGTCAGCAAATGGTGTATTAATGAGCTCAGGCTGCCATAACAAAACACCATAGAACATATAGTTTAAACAATAGAAATTTATTTCTCACAGTTTTAGAGGCTAAAAAGTCCAAGATTAAGTTTCCAGCTGATTTGCTTCCTTGGTGAAAGCTCTTCTCTAGGCATGGAGATGGTCACCTTCTCACTGTGTCTTCACATAGCAGAGAACGGGCTCTAGTGTTTCTTTCTCTTCTTATAAGAGCACCAATATCAAAAAATGGGCAGAAGATATGAACAGACACTTATCCAAAGAAGACATACAAATGGCTAACCAACATGAAAAAATGTTCATCATCATTAGCCATCAGGGAGATTCAAATCAAAACCACATTGAGATACCACCTTACACCAATTAGAATGGCCAAAATCAACAAGACAGTTAACAAGTGTTGGAGAGGATGTGGAGAAAGGGGAACCCTCTTCCACTGTTGGTGGGAATGCTAGTTGCTGTAGCCACTTTGGAAAATAGTGTGGAGATTCCTTAAGAAATTAAAAATAGAGCTACTCTATGACCCTGCAATTGCACTACTGGGTATTTACCCCAAAGAAGCAGATGTAGTGCCAAGAAGGGCCACATTTACCCCAATGTTTATAGCAGCAATGGCCACAATCATCAAACTGTGGAAAGAACCAAGATGCCCTTTAACAGATGAATGGATAAAGAAGATATGGTCCATATATACAATGGAATATTATGCCTTCATCAGAAAGGATGAATACCCAACTTTTGTATCAATATGGACGGGACTGGAAGAGATTACGCTGAGTGAAATAAGTCAAGCAGAGAGAGTCAATTATCATATGGTTTCACTTACGTGTGGAGCATAAGGAAAAACATGGAGGACGTTGGGAGAAGGAAAGGAAGGGTGAATTGGGGGAAATCAGAAGGGAAGATGAACCATGAGAGACTGTGGACTCTGAGAAACAAACTGAGGTTTTGGAGGGGAGCGAGGTGGATTGTTGGGTGAGCCTGGTCGTGCGTATTGAGGAGGGCATGTGTTGCATGGAGCACTGGGTATGGTGCATGAACAATGAATCTTGGAGCACTGAAAAAATAAATTAAAAAAAAAAAGCACCAACTTTATCAGATTAGGGTCTCACCCTTATAACCTCCTATCATCCTTATCACTTCCTTGCAGGCTCTATCTCCAAGTCACACTGGGGGTTAAGGTTTCAACATATAAGTGGAAGGAGTTGGGAGTGCCAGAAGACACAAACATTTAGTCCATGACAAATGGTAAAGAACTTTTATCTCCAGGATAAAAGGGAAGGGTGGAGTGGGGAAAGGGCCAACTAGCCTTGGAGAAATTAACATGTTTTAAAATTAAGCTCTTTTGAAGAATGAAATGTAACTCATTTTTGTTTTCTTTTTCTGGTGTAGCCATTAATCACACTTAAATACTTCCTCAAAGAACCTATCCACCAATTTTTAAATTCTCTTAAAAAAAATAAATAATAGAACACTTTTAAAAGGGGGGAAAGACCAACAGCAAAACAGAAGAAAGAGAAATTAAGGAGTCAAACCCCTTTACAATTGCACCCAAAACCATAAGATACCTAGGAATATACCTAACCAAAGAGGGAAAGAATCTGTACTCAGAAAACTACAAAGTGCTCATGAAAGAAATTGAGGAAGAAACAAAGAAATGGAAAAACATTCCATGCTCATGGATTGGAAGAACAAATATTGTGAAAATGTCTATTCTGCCTAAAGCAATCTACACATTTAATGCAATCCCTATCAAAATGCCATCAATTTATTTCAAAGAAATGGAACAAATAATCCTAAAATTTATATGGAACCAGAAAGACCACGAATAGCCAGAGGAATGTTGAAAAAGAAAACCAAAGTCGGCGGCATCACCATTCCTGACTTCAAACTCTATTACAAAGCTATAATAATTAAGA